>JBAMCL010000348.1:0-600000 GCA_037075165.1 Hirtodrosophila histrioides | reverse complement strand
CAAATCTGAGCGTGAAGTCTGCGTCAAGGTTTTCATTTGCAATTTTCCTCTATGAGAAATTGCACAATTGTTGGGCAATTTATTAGTGGCAAAGTTAGGGAGACGACCTGATCCCGATCCCGATGCCGAACTCGAGCCCGATTCTGATCCTAATTCTTATTCCGAGACTGTGCCCTAATTTATCTTCCCAGTCACCCTATCCCCTTTTCCTTTCCCCCCTCTGGGCAGGGGCGTTGTAGTGACCAATGCGTTAAATTGGCTTTGATTCAATGCCTGACAAGACGACAGATTATTGTGAAGATCCTTTCACTGCCACTGCCACTGCCACAGCAGTAGCAGTAGCAGCAGCTGCCCCTCGAGCAGCGCGCGTTCTCAATGGCAACGACAATCAAGGGGCAGACACCTAGACGACACCTAGAACCGGACCCGGTCTCCTCCCTGCCCATATTATTGATTTATTCCCGCTTCTGTCTCTTTTTTGTAGATTTATTTGTCTATTGACCACTCGCTCAGCTGTGCAGCTCAAAATGGAGCACAAGCAGCTGAAGATGTACTGAAAGTTTAAGATCCTTGGATATTGAACTGCATTATTGATTATTCTATAATATAATTGATATGCGAAGGTTGGCAAGATAATGGCTATTATAGCAATACATACAAGCTTATACTTTCGAAATAAATGAGATAAGATCCTTTAAAAGTCGTGGGAAAACAAGTAAGAACGTCGCTGTTGGAAGTTCCTGATAATTTCAGTCAAAATATGTGAAGGAGCCAATCAGTATTCCCTATATCAAATTTGGTCACTCTATAAAGGTGTAGGAGGTATAGCTCTTGATAAAAATCGAAACACTATATCTTGTTGCTGACAAAGGGTCGAGTGGCCGAAAATTAATTTGTATGAAAAACCTCTGTGTCTTGTGTATTATTAGCATGTTTGCAAGCATAAAAAATCTTGATATTTTTAAGGTCTCAGCACAAGAGCAACCCCTTAACCCATCTATCGATCGAAGTATCTATCGAACACTGCTGCTACGGACCTTTCTATCTTTCTTGAATTTCTTGTCCGAGATAATTGATTCTCTCCCCCAACCCACTCTGGCTCTGGACTGCTTTGGTACACGAGTATACTCATATATATGTATCTATAATTTGACCCTATAGGAGGTGCCTTCTACTGCCTCTTACATACATTGGCACAGTTCTATTTCCCTTATTTTCTCATTTTATAGATCCAGGCTGTAAAAAGAGCACCATCAGGAAGAGAACTTTCGCAAATTTGATAAAATCCAAAAAGGATTATTGTTTAACTTTTGAAAGCATTTAATTTCAGATCGTTAAGTCTTCAAAAACGAATTTGTACTTCGATATGGTGGGCTATAATTTAATAAATAGTCTATTATTATTATTTTCATGGCAACCTGTGGCTGTTGGTATCGAGACCCCAGGCTGTCAAAATAGAGCACAGCTGGATATAACAAGCCCGGGGTTACAATCCAGATAATCCAATGTGAAGATATTAGTTATGGACTTGGAACAGATCCTAAAGCTGTTTGTCTAATAAGTAGTATGGCACTATCGAGGCAGAGACTGTGGATATTTGAGGGAGAACTTATTAAACAGATTTACTATACGTTTACTTACACATTGATGATTACCTACCCACAAATCTTTGTCATATAACACTTTCTCATATTCCACTGATGTTTTATTATTCATTATTATTATTTTATTCTCGTCGATTAATTGGTGGATGTATTAAGATAACTAAAGATAACACTGTAACTTACACAATTTAGTAAATATAGTTAGTTAGACATCGCAATTATTAATATACTTATATAAGAATGTATTGTAGTTATTTGGTTGCTGTCCATATCCGGATCTCAGCCAGTTCCCAACTCAATTGACATTTGATTGTTGTCAAGTGGACTGACTCCTGGTGGTCCTGGTCCGGAAATCAGGGCTCGCAAGCTGAAATCCTTTGATTTTCAGTTAACTGAAATTGGCAAAATAAATATTGTCGAACAAAGGATACAATTAGTCTGGCAATAATGTCACTAGCAGCTCTCCTGTCTTCTATCTTCCGTCTGCACAGTCTCTCCCTCATTCTTTCACTGCACAGCTGTCGTATTGTCTTTTAAGTCCAGATTCCTAAGTCTTAAACGGGAAATACCATAAATTTGCGCAAAATAAAAAACAAAAGTTGCCGTCGAAGTCGACGTCGACGCCGACGTCGAGACTGTTGCACCATGGGATTCAGGGCCTAAAAACATTGCAATATTCGAAAATGTGTTGCTTGGAAAGGGTATGTATAGAGTATTCGGTAGATATTTATGTTTTCAAAATACACATGAAATGTAGTCAGGAAATTTGTTATTTAGATATTTACATATTACAAGAGAATATTACTTGGGCCCAATTTTGGCATCGAATTGAAAAGCTTTAACTGTCCGCTGGCTCCTTATACAATTTTCATTATATCATAGTAGATAATGAGTTTCAATCGTTTTCTACTTTGTGTGCCCGTTTTCGAATGGAATAGCAAACGTTTTTCCATTTTGAGGTTATGTTCGACTCAAGACCAATCGTTTTGCGGAACTCAGAACAGCTAATAGTATCGATTCCTAATGTATTGATGGGTATCAGAAATTAGAACCGGCCTGATTTTTCTGCACGTAGGAAGGTCAGAAGAGCCCACTGTGCCACGTTGGCGTTGGCGTTCGCAGCAGCGCAGGAAGTTAACTGAGCCAGAATCAGGAGTCCGGAATGCGGAATACGGACCCTTTAACCAATAAATTGCAAAACAATTGCACAATTTTCCACAACATTTTTCTTTTTCTTTTGGCAGCAGCAGCAGCAGCAGAGGCAGCGACAGCGACGCCAGCAGCGGCAGCGGCGCTTGTCCCATAAACAATGAGCTAAATTGTACAATGGTTCTGTGTGTGCGTGTGTGTGTTTGTGTGTGTTGTCCTTTTCTTGGCGAAAAATGCTAGGTGAAAGGAGCCACACGCTGCGAGAAAGGTAATTGAAAATTATGTTTTGTGGCGTAAGCAGCGAGCAGAGGAGAGGCAGAGGAGAGGCAAAGGAGCAGCAGCTGGCACAGCCAAAACACACACAGTCTCTGGAAGATATCCCGATATCCTTGTGCCGATGCCCAAGCCGATACCTACTCGTTCGCCAGGATCGAAGTCACAGCTAGCAACTGCACATCCTGACCAACTGTTTTGGCCACTGAATGGGGCCTCTTCTAAGTAGACGATCTAGAGCACATATTTGAGCACCCTGTAGCTATGCCTGGGATAAACAAGGATATCTAATAAATAAAATAGTCATCTCCCTTCCCAAACAGCCTAGTCAATAAAGGTGTTATAGTACTTTTAATACATATTTCCTAGACGAGGACTTTTATATTCTTGCAACTAACTTACTCAGGGAAGCAGGATCAGTTGTTATACTAAAAAGTCGCTATATTTCAGATAAGTCGCTTCAGTACATACAGAAATTGATCTTAATTGTTATATATCAACAAGAACTGCGATTATTGATACTTTCCACTTATATAAACAAGTATTTTCTGAAATACAAGAATGTATACCATTTTAACGAACTAACTTAAAGAGATTGAGAGATGAACGGATGCGACTATTTTAGGGATGGAGAACATCAATGTTTTTGGATGAACATATCGACCTTATTACATCACTAGACTATATAGATTTTGCTCATTGTTCTGTATCTTGAAACGTATATGTATCTTGATCCTTCAATGCAACACATATACTAGCATGACAGAAAACATTAAAGGACAGTTTCCTGAAGTTATTTATCCCTTTAAAGGGGGTTTTCCTTTGCTGTAGACTGCTCCTGTGGCGACTATTGATAGTTCAATTCAGCGTAATCCCCTCTCGGTATACCCTTGCCCGAACTTTCGCTCATTTTCGCCGTTGAATGCGTGCGTCAACTGTTGAGTACTTGGTTTCAATGCCGCTCATTGAATGCCTGGTCACTTTCAATGAGTTGCTTTGATTGCATTGAAACACTGTTGCAGTAACTCTCTCTCTCTCTCTCAGGTGTGCTCTCTGAACCGCCCTGCGCGCCGCTCTCTCGATCCAACCCTCTGCGCACAGTCTGCGTCGGCGCAACACGTTTTCTGCTGCTGGTCTCACGGCGCGCTGCTAAGCCAGCGCCGGCAGCGGCCAGAATTCAGTCAGCAAACGCGAGCCGGGAAGAACACACGTACTCCCTCCGCACCACTCCGAACACGTACTCGAAGTAAAAGCCAAAGCTGAACTCGAAGGATTTCGCGCTGTGCAAACAATTAAGAACAAAAAAAAACATTTTTTTATTTGTGTTAATCAAATTGTGAAAGGTAATTCAAAGTGATTGAAAATCAGTGTTTTTGGCCATCCCTGAAAGTTCGAACCCCACTCGTACTCCTCACACTACGATCCATCAACATTCCACGTCCTCGTCCCTGGCTTCCGTAGTACGCTGCATACCTTCACTATAATTGTGCATATCAAATTCGCATTCAACACATAGTTCCATGCAGTTCTCAAGTTGAGACTCTTCTGGGACTTCCCCCTCCCCCTCCCTCGTATACCCCTAGCAAAGTTAATTGCACGAAAAGGGGGTTTGGCCATCGCCATCGCCTGCGGCAGGCAGCGGGCGGGCGGCGACTCCTGACTTTTTGATTTCATTTTTGCTGCTTCACTGAATCCAAGCAGCCAAAAAACCAAAAACCAAAAACCAAATGAGAATTCCTATATCCATATATAGAACCGAGACTCGCCGGCTCAGTTCCGATGCTGTGCTCGTCGAATTGACCGCCGAAAAGCGCGCCAAAAACTCGCCCGGCAACTTTTCAAAGGGCACAAACAGAACTAAAAGTCAAAAGCCACACACACACACTCGCACACTCGCACACACGCACACACACACTCAGCGGAATGCCAGCTCCTAACTAACCCAACCACTTTGCTTCCTCCCGCACTTGCAGACACCCCCACCACACACAACACCAGGAAGATGCTCAAGTGGGCCGTGAATCAGCCGCGTCCTTCCTACCTGGCCACCAAGGCAGCTGAGGCTGAGGCTGAGGCTCTCCCTGAGAATGGCGTCAGCAGCTACAAGGACTATCACGTGGCATCTCCAACGGCCACTCCAATGGCAACTCCCATCCCAACGCCCAATCCTGCTCGCTTCAAGGTGAGGCGTAGCTCGCTCCTGCCGGGCAAGGAGAACCATTTGACCTCTACCCCGCTGCCCGCCGCTGCCTGTCCCCGCACGCCGCTGCTCAGGGATCTCAGCAACATCATGTCCCCCCTGCGGACACCCACCCCCACACCCACGCCCACTGCCAGCTGTTGTCGGAGTCAACTGAAGCCGACGGTGTTCGCCTCCACGCTGCCCACCTTCGAGGCGGAGTACTCTCCCAGCTACAGGCCAACTGGCAACAACAACAACAACAACAACATCATTCCAGGGCCGCTGCTGGCGCTGCGTGGAATGGGCATCCCGGACAGCTACTTCGAGAAGCCGCGCTACCTGGAGCAGAAGCCTCTGCCCAGCTGCACAGTTGGAGCTGGAGCTGGAGCTGCTCCTGGAGAACAGACCACCCTCAGCTCCAGCCAAATGGGCGATGTGACCCTGGAGCGCATGATCGATGCCATACTGGAGAGCACGCGCAAAGGTGCAGCTCCAGGTACTGGCCGGACCCGGACTCGGGCTGCCCCACTGCGAACACGGCATCGCCTGCGGCAAAGGGAAAGGGGAGGGGACCGGTTGCAGCATCGTCTCGTCTCGACGACTCCCACCCACTCGCCCACCTATCGACCCGCCTTCGATCCAGCCAGCGACCTCTGCGAGTACTGGCAGCCACCCTCCCAAGCTACTCCCATTTCCATTCCCATTCCCGATCCCGATCACTATGAGGAGCGGGAGGTGCGCTCGCCACAGCCGGCATCTCTGTCGGAAGGAGGGGTAGGGGGGCAGGGAAAGCGGCGTTCGCTGCAGCTGCAGCTGCGGAGGCAGCGAGTTGTGCGGCGCAAGAGGAAGATCACCACAAAGATCTCCTCGAGCGTGAGGCAGTCGGCACAGAAGCTGCTGGCGGCTGCCTCCCGCTCAGCCCAGAAGCTGCCCCGTTCCCGCTCGACGCAGCGCCACATCAGCCCCGACAGCGGACACAACTCCACCAGCGACTGCGAGTTGGAGGAGTTGGGCCTGGAGCTGGGACTGGGTCTGGGACAAGGACAGGGACTGGGCGGCGAGGAACTGGAGGCATCATGCAAGCTAGATGCGATCTGGATGCAGTCGGAGGCGCGGGATGCCACCAAGCGGCGCTTAAGCTTCTCGCTAACTGATAACAGCTGATCGGCCTATACATACATTATATTTATCTATATAATATTTTTTTTTATATTTTTTTTATTATTCTAAGAGTATTTTTTTCTGGTTTTCTATGAATAAAGAATAAGCAATTTCTTATGGAAATGATCTCGCTGTGTTCCTTAATGAGCTATTCCCAGAGCATTCCCACAGTCTGTAGTCTGTAGTCTGTAGTCTGTTGAGCGGTGCCTTCATAATTTTATGACGATTTTGACCAAACCACAAAAGCGGCTCAAGAAACCAGCATTTAATGCAAAATTACCTCTTGAAGTCCAGCGAAGCGTGGCGCAAGGTCCTCAGGTTATATGGAAAGCGCAGGAGAATACCAGACACTCGTACTCGTAGAGTCCGAGTCCGAGTCCAAGCGCAAGTGTTTCCCACAGCGCCCTGGTTAATGGGCGTTTTTATGCCTTGATAATTCCCAAGAATGAGTTGGAAAGGGTGGTATTATGTGGGCCAGCTTAGTTTATCTCACGTGTCTGAGGTTATGGAAAGAAGAGCCAAGAAAACTATTACAAGGTATACCCAGAACGAAGGTAGTTTTCTGAAATGAGAAGAAAACCATTTAATATTTAATGTCAAGTTCATTATTATACAGTCTTCAGTAAAAGTATTTGAGATGCACTTTGGTTTAGGACAAACGGAAGAACCCCTTCCACTTCTGTAAAAGTCAATTTCATAAAGACTTATTAGAAGCTAATATCTGCAGTTAATATAAGAGCTAACAGGCAACCTACATATCTTAAGGTATCAACAAGATTTGAATTAGTTTAAGAAAGATTCATCAATATCTGACGATTAGCATATTGATTTGCAGTTTACAATAGAAGTATTTATTTTGACTTATAGTTCGTTAAGTAAGAAGAAACCTAGAGAAGTAGAACTTGAAATTTAGAAAATAAACTTCTAACTTAACCTCAGCAATATTTTCAATTTTATCTAGATTTTGATAGGAAATTGAACGACAACCTAAAAGACGAGTATATTTACCTATGAGAAAGGTTAAATTGAAACTTAGATCAATGATCAATTTCTCAGCTTATAGATATCAGGTTCTACTTCGAAGGATGAGGAAAAACTGGAAAATAATGTTTGTTTTTCAGCCTCCCGCTAAGTAATGCTGGTTGCCCAGTTAAGTATAGTGAGGAAACTGTATTTCCCACAGCTCACAAAGTGATGCACTTTGAAAACTTGGCACAGCTCAATTAGCATGAGTAAGCATGTCGTGGCTATGGCTCATTAGCCCAAAAACTGGCCAAGTTTGCAAGTCTTAAGGTCCACTCGCATACCCGTGGCTATTCAATTTGGTATTCGAGAGCCATAATTGGCTCTGCTTTTGTTGACAGCGTTAAGTGAACTGTCACAACACTGGACTAACCCGAGGGTTATGCAAATATGTAGTGCCCCAACCCCAACCCTAACCCCAACCCTTATCCTTGTCTTAAACTGCTGTCTCAGATGGGCTAAACTAAACCGTTAACACTTTTCACAGGGTCACCTTTTGGCTATACTATTTGGAACAGTTGGACTTCCCATGGTAATGCCCAGTAGAGCGTAAAACATTCATTGGCATTTATAAGAAGAATGCTCACATGAACGAGTCCAGTCGGGAGTCGGGGCGAGGGACATCTGTTGTGCCTTTGTGCGGCTTTTACAGACAAAAACAATTGTAAACTGTAAATGCCATATGATGTGATATGTCTGGACGTCGATGGGTGCAGTCATCATTGCGTCACCAGCTCGAAAGGTCACTCCACTCGGCTGGCGAGCGGTCAAGCAGGCCGTCTCATCGCAATCAAAGTAGTGCAGGTATTTTCTTAGATTTTCACTCATGTTGCGGCCTGTCATACCCTTTTCTGAACTTCCGGAGACAGGCACTGGGACAGGGACAGCGACAGGGGCTGACCAGCGGACAGTTTTCCGTGTAGCGGACCAAAGCCAAATCACGGAAACTGAAACTGAAACTGAACAGAAAAGGTTACCCGCCGCGTACATCATCGTTTTTTATGATCGCCTTTCTTTACCTTTAGTTTTCCGTTCCGTTCTGTTCTACTTGTTTTGGGCAGTTACACATTATTATCTGGTTCTCTAATGATGGGCCTTTGTTATTCCCATTGTCTGAGCCCGTCTCAGTGTCAGTTTCGGGGCGTCTCCCGACTTGCCGTGTCATTTAACAAGCAGCTCCTTAATTTTATTTTGATTGAAAGTGAAACGGATTGTTGTTAGTGAATGGGGGAGCCTGTGGGAATTAGGCTCGGCATTGCTAAAAAACATTGTGGCACTAGTAGTTTCTAAAAGTACTTGAAAGCTGCGCTCTAGAAGTGCTTGCTTCTGAAACTTAACCTTAGATTTGAGAATTCAGTTATCAGTTTCTCAAAACAACTCAAAGAAACAGCAATAATTTTGATATGATCTTTAATAATGTGTTCCTTTGAGTGACTATCTAGGAAGACTTTTCCTATCTATCCTTGGCATGCTATACTATTCAGAATTGTCGTATCTAGCCCACTGAAATCTCTTAAATTATATGTTTTTAGGAAACATCTACGAGTATTCTAATTCGACAGTCTTTGGTAAATCTCCTCCCAATGTAGGGATACTATTTTTTCGATAGTTGCCGAACTCCAATGTTTAAAACTTACTTATAAGGCAATTCTAAGCGACATTTGGCAACTTAATTTGGTCGAACGCCCCTACATTTCACAGACACGTGGGTTAATAGAGTGAGTGTGATTATTTTCCGGTAACAATGGCATATGATGATCTCTTTCTCTGGCTCATTCAAACAGATCCCATTGAAAACCCATTTGATGGCACACTTTTGTTGCCAAATGTGGAAAATGTGGCCATTAAAAGCGGGCACACTTTAGACTCTAATTGCGATTTAAACGTTCTGTCGAGTGGCGAAAATTGTAAATTGAAACAGCAAACTACACACACACTACACACACCACACACACACAGCAGTACACCCGCTTGATTTTGGTGGAGTGACAAAAGTCGAAACAGTTTTTGTTTCGGGCTCGAATCGAGTCGAGTCGAGTTGAGTCGAGTTGAGTCGATTGACACAGGCGACAGTCGCTTAACGCACCTTTCGACCCGCACATTTGCTTGCCCACTTTCCCCCGGCCAGTTCTGGGCGAGGTTCCGGGTTCCCGGTTCCAGGTTCCAGGTTGCAGATCCCAGGTCCCAGGTCCATTGCCGCCCGCTTGAGCGCTGGCCACGCACGCGTGCCTCGCTTATCGTGCGGGGATCGGGGAGAAACAGTTGCAAAAACAGGCAAACAATGGACGCAGGATCGGGCAGGCACCGTGAGGGCAGCGACTCAGCGCGGGGAGGGGCGGGGCGGGCCATGTCCTGCTGGCTGGCTGGCTGGCTGGCTGGCTGGCTGGCTGTCAGGAAGTCGACGTCAGGCCGTGCAAAATGTGTAAACATGTGCAAAAAATCGAACGAAAAAAAGGAAACACGGGACTCGCAAGGACAATGTAAGCATATTTAACAGTTATGCCGCCATGTCAGAAGTCAACTTAGATTGGCATGTCCTGCGGGTCCCAGGCCAGCGTCCATACATACATAACTAATGCCATTCTGGACAAAGGCGCTAAATATGCATGTCCCAGTCTCTATGCCCGTCTAAGCCAAGGCTCTAACAAGCCGTATCCCTCGACAAACTCACCTGTTGTCCTTGCTGCCCGGCATGCGTTCAGGACCCGCTAAACGTCCAGTCTGCTGCTTCTGGCCCAATTATATGACGCATCCCGCACCCAGGCCCAAAACTGAGTCCGGCCTTATAACGTGTTATTTCTAGCGAACCCAGGCCCAGTTCCAACAGCAGGTGTTGAGGTTATGGCAAGTGGCTCGACAGCCAGCCGACGATCTACCAATTGACCCATCCAAAACTGAGACAACTTCAAACGCAAGCTGCTTAATAATGCGGTCACAGCTGAAAATTCAGAGCACAGACGAAACAGAGGTGAAAACAAAGTCACCCAAGAGATGGTAATAAGTTTAAGGAACTGAACTGGTGACCAAACTATAATGCTTCCTGTACTTCCTGTTCCATTATCCTTAAAAATGTATACAAAGGTCAACATACAGCTGTGCAATTGAATGTAAGAGACATATTGGGGCATCAATCCATCCAATGCATTACATACAAGTATGATGATAAAGTTTTACCATCTTAAAAACTCATCAGGCCGGTTCTCAATTCCGCTCGTTTTCAAAAAGTAAAAACTATTGGATTCCGCACGTTTAACGAACAGCTCTTCTCAATTCCGATCGGATTGGTTTCGTTTCCTCTTTATCGAACCCGAGTTGGAAATGACTTTCGATAACAGTAAGTAATTAATGATGTCAGCTGATTCACAAGGAGTAAACATTGTTAATTTTCGAATTAAAAGTAGAAAATAAACATTGTAATACTCCAAGAGAATCCTCTTCATCAATCCTTCCAATACATTACATACAAGTATGATGATAAAGTTTTACCATCTCAACAACTCATCAGGCAGGTTCTCAATTCCGCTCGTTTTCAAAAAGTAAAAACTATTGGATTCCGCACGTTTACCGAACAGCTCTTCTCAATTCCGATCGGATTGGTTTCGTTTCCTCCTTACCGAACCCGAGTTGGAAATCGACTTTCGATAACAGTAAGTAATTAATGATGTCAGCTGATTCACAAGGAATAAACATTGTTAATTTTCGAATTAAAAGTAGAAAATAAACATTGTAATACTCCAAGAGAATCCTCTTCAGCCCGCTGTTTACCCCTTTAATTTGATGATGATAATATAATTTGATGTCCACAATATAATGTTACTTTTAAGCAACACAAGAACATATCGAATCTGAAGTTTCCTATCGATAAGCAAACCATATCATAAGTTGAGAACAGCTGATTTGTTTCTCTGAGTCGGTTTTTTATGGTGAACGCTACAGACAGTTTTTTAACTAAATAATAGATATATATGATGAAGAATTTCAGAAAATTGTGTTCAATCCTTTACCAAATGTCAAAATCACCTCATATTCAATAACTGTATTTGTAAACTTGTCTCATGTGG
Source organism: Hirtodrosophila histrioides (assembly GCA_037075165.1). NCBI lineage: Eukaryota > Metazoa > Arthropoda > Insecta > Diptera > Drosophilidae > Hirtodrosophila > Hirtodrosophila histrioides. The sequence goes on along the minus strand of JBAMCL010000348.1, from coordinate 588,547 downwards.
GTCAAAGTTCTCAGAGTAGTTAAGTAGATTAACCATTTGTCTTAAGAAAAAATCACAAATCTGTAAGAAATTAAATGATAATCCTTTCTTCTTAAGCTATGCATCCGCGATTACTGATCTGCATTTGTCTTCCTTACATTCTTATATGCCATCATGCATCTTTGGGCTGCCATAATTGCTGAGATACCTTTCGCAGACACCTCCTTACCCTGAGCCCAAATGTTGCAACGCGTTGCAAGTATGTGAATATGAAAAAAAAAACAATGTGACAGAGAGACGGGACGAGTTCTGACAAATGTTGCACATCGTGCCGCGCATATCATTAATGCAAATCTATGGGCCTGGGTCAGGTTTTTGTTTATTGCCCTCTTTTTTTGCACTACCCTTAACTGTCATGTCACTGAAAATATTATTTTAACAATTGCAAACTGACGAAGCGATCAAAGGATGTGGCAATCTATAGATCCAGAGAGATCGGCCGGGTTCCGTCCTACGTCTTTGCTAGTTCATTAAGTGCGGCTCACTTGACAGAGAAAACGATTGTTGCACCCCTTTCGGACGGGATTTGCGGCAGGGCCGTGAGAGAAAGGAAAACAACTTAGGCCCCCTACCCTACCGTGCACCACCCTACCCCTAGCCTATCCACTATGCGCTTGAAGTGCGCAAAATTTGATGAGCCCGAGATGAGAGGAGAGTTGCGCACGGGGATCGGATTAGATTTGAATCATTTGCAATTTTCCGCATTTGCGCTAATGAAGAAAATGCACTGAGCCAACGCCTTGAAAGAAAGGGTCACACACCATGTCAGAACCCATAGATAGCCAGAAATATGATAAGTAATACGTCAAAGGAACCCGACTAGCAGATACCTTGTAAACTGCTCTTAAGCTTCCTTGGGAAAATATTATAAGTGCATTGAACATCAACCAGATTCTTGAATATCTGCTGAGTTTATTATGCGATCGTCATGAAATTTTCAGTAGAGATAGGTAATATGCCAGAATTTACGTGCACTAAATGTCAAGACTATAATGTTCAAATTAGATCCGTAAATAATCCAAATGATAAAAAAAATATCCACTAACTATAACATATACTCGTATATTATATGATAGTTTACTTTAATATGAATAACTTTTGTATTTATAATAGTTGAAATCTTATTAAATTATGAGGATATATTAACAATATGCTAATATATAAGAAAAAATAAAAAACAATAACAGATTGCGGGTTTGCGAGTTTGTTCAGAATCAATTATTAGGAACAGGCCTGAGATGGTCTCCCATTCACAGGGACGGAGAGACGTCATTGATTGAATATAGGGTATATAAGTCCAAGGGTGCCATTTCATTTTTTCTTTTTTCTTTATGAATTGATTTGGCAAACAAATTTACAATGCACTTTCAGTTCGAGCTGTCAGTGGAGTTGTTCGGTGCTCAGTCTTGCCATAGAGCCCTGTGGCAGGGTTGCATCTGGGGCAAGAGTAGCGTGCGTTCCGCTCCGCCGGCCACCGTCTGGGCTTATGCAACTGGCCTGACTAAGCGTCAAGAATAACCAAGCGAGGCTTTCAGCTATTTTGCATAGACTGAGAAGCCGACCCAGAGCCAGAGCCAGTCCCAGAGCCTGAGTCAGACTGGCAGCTGGTGCAAAAGCTATGCCGCATGCTGAACCTCCTCTAGAGAGGCGTCTTAGCCGGGTAATTGAAGTTGAAGTCGCAGACGACGCGACGTTGAACAGGCAAAGGGCTAGGCGACAGCCAAGAAATCAAATATCATATATCAACTTACACATCAAAACAAGATGGGAAAAACAAAAACAAGCCAACTGGCTAGGGAGTTTCCATTTCCATTTACAATTTTCCAAATTTTCATTTGCATCTTTCCATTACATGCGCTCACACCTTTCGCGCGCCAAAGAGGCAGGGGCCGGGGCAGGGGCCGGGGCAGGGGCAGGGGCAGGGGCAAGTCGGAGTCGGAGTCGACAGCTGCCAAGGACCCAGAGCCACAGATTGAGACCCAGACTGTGACCCCGAGACATTCCCGTATGCAAATGTCATTTATGCAAATTTCCCAGGACACATGATAGTTTTTTTCTCTCTACCTCTGGCTTCTCTGGCATTATGAATTATTGAACTATTGGCAGTCTAAGCAAATATAAATTGAGCAATAAATTCTAAAGGGTTCTAAAGGGCGTCAAAATCAACGTTATGCCCTGCCCCTAACACAAGATCTCTATAAGAGCCAGACAGACATCGATATGCGTGAGTTTTTTTGCTTCTTGTTTTCTTCTAGTACGAGTACTCGTAAGTACTTAAGGGCCTCGAGTCGAACATGTGACATGACACAGTCAAAAAGTACAACACTCAGATGCAATTATGATAAGCCCGATAAGGCCCAAAGTAGCGCTATGGTCAAGCTAAAAGGCCCAGGGGCCAATTAGACGAGTTAGTCGCCCGTTTGATGTACCCAAATTGAGGTGCAACTTGGTAAACGTCCACGTGGCCACTCTGCCAGCTGACAGACAGTCGAAGAGCTTCACAAACTGTTGGAACCCTATATACAATGAATGGTGCTGTACCCTATGAATAAATCCCTCAAGGGAAAATTCAAAGTTCAATGAATGCTTTTCAGGCGACTACATCACATTGCAATACCATCTCAATCGGTAGTAGAAAGTAGTGCTCTGTTAAGTGTTCATTTAAATTTCTAGAAATAACAACATTTCTCATCCGATTGTTCCTATGGCAGCCATAACATTTAGACTGCTGATTCTAACCAAATTTAGTAAGCTTTAAAGAAGAGTAGTAATTCGATGTGGTAAGTTTGATTAGAATATCTTAAGATACATAAAAGTTTCCCAAAAGTTTGTCAACTGACAGCCCTATGATAAAGGTAGCAGCTTATCCAGCCTGTTCTAACATAGTATATACCACCTGCAACAAAAAGAACCATCTATGACAGATTTTTTAAAATAACTCCAAAAGCTAAGGATTAGATTGATCAAGAATACAAACTACTTTGTGGGATCAGACGACTGCCTCCAAGGATTATAGAATAAGCAACATTTTAAAATCATATTTGATTAGTTTAACTAACTTACATGATAACAAAAACTCCATACTAGTTAAAAATTGTGATGAAAGAAAAAATCGGAGCATCGATGTATTGCTGCAACGTTCTTTTTCGATGTTTCCTATGTGGGATGGAAAGCGTTTTTGTCTCGTGTTATTATTCTGCTTTTATGTGTAGCATCTAAAAAGAAATATGTTAATAATCTAGATCAAACATTACCGATTCCTTTAGTTGCTTATGACAGTTTGAGTTAGGATCAAACACACAACTCGCTGCCTGGAACGGTTACTGTAATAATACTTACTCGTATTTAAGTACAATGGTTGCATTAGAGACCTTCCTAAGCCAGCTACAAATGTATCTATGTAGATCTATGCAAAGTACACCCGCACAGCTGCTCCGAGGATGCTCGCAGAAACGAAAGGATTTGTGACACCTTTCGGGGTTCCTTTTCCGGCACAAGATTGTCGCAAGATTGTGGCAAGCTGCTGCAATACGAAAGCAATTTCAATGAGCTAAGCCAAATGAGTTTCTGGCAGCAAAGGATTAGAATTTAAATACTTTGCTCAGATACCAGATCTATGAATGAAACAATGAATGCAGCAAGTTCTATTGTCCTCCGGCCAAAACTGAATGAGTGTGCCACACGCACTGGCCGCTCCTCAGGTGCCGCAGGCACATGCTAATGAGCAGGTAGCTCAGCACATGATCATAAATCAAAGGGATTCCGAAATGTAGGCGAAGGTAATCCATTCGACACTTAATTAGTGCAGCTACGCCTTAGAGTTGGGAAATGCAATGCTGGTCTGTGGGATGCCGTGAGGTAGAGCCGTGAAAATATCAATATTCCCCTAAATGTTCCCATGATATATGATATGATATAGTGGACCGCTTTTAATAACATTTGGTCAGGCTATGTCAACCATGCCATACAGACACTCCGATTTGGAGAGTTCACGAGGTTCAGGAAGTTCTGAAAAACATAATATTTTAAGTACAAAAATAAGATTGTTAATGGATTGTTCCTATGGCAGCTATATATTGTAGAATTCCGATCCGGCCGGTTCCGACATCTGTACTGCTTGCATCAGGTCCTATAACGATAGCTCTAAAGCTGAGACTTTAGAAATTTGTTTATATAACGATAACTTAAAGCTATAAATCTTTAATCTAACCTGACGTATTAGCCACGGCTGCCAGGGCCTTCAGCTAGTGGGGTATTTTGAAAGACTATAATGAAAGTTCACTAAGACGCCAAGTGAACAAGTTTCCAATACAAACTTAACCAGTTCTTAAGCCATCTTAAGCCAATCATGAACGTAACTCGAATTAAATTTAAACAGAGTCACTATTAATCATCCTATGACCAGAACACTATGAGTTTTGGCTTTGAACTACTTAAAAGACAATATCGAACCGATCTAAATTAATAGTTGAGCAAGTTGAATTCATTTAGGATTTATTTGATTTCAAGTCTTCGATTTTATAAAATATACAATTTTATTTATCATTCGTTTTCGTCTTCCAAAAGGTAGATCTTTAAAATTCTACATGTTCTGACTATAAATCGGTTCTAAAAATTTGCTGAGAAAAACCAATATGAATTGAATTCACATTAGTTTTCAAATAGTATATGCACTCATCTAAAATTTTATAGGCTTACAATTTTGTGTATGATTCTAACAAGACTTTTTCGCAATTGCGGATCTCTGACGACTTTCAGCTCAGCGTACTCCGAGCCAGAGGGCCCATCAGAATCCTCAGCCTTGGAGTCTCCGCCAGATTCATTGTTCTCAGTTCGAGCTTTTGAGGTTCCTGCCTCCTTATCAGCCTGTGCCTGATCTTGGATCTTCTTCGCCTGGCGCCGAATAACCTTACGCTCCAACTTGCTCAATTTATTGGATTGCTTTTTGACATGACTCTCTTGCTTACTGCCGAAGGGCTTAATCGGTTCCAGTTCATTGCTGACCGCGTTTAAGATTAGTTTATCTATGGACTTCTTTGGTTTTGATGGGGACCCAGTATTTTTCTTGAGATGCTCCGTGCTGTGCGACTTACTGTCTTTTCCTGATTTGGATGACGAGTCGGATTCGACGGATTCTGATTTATTTCTCTTTAGTTTAGATAGGGGAATTGGATCCTGTTTTGAAGCCACAGGGACATTTGTTTCCTTTTGTGCGGATACAACCGTTTTGTTAGTTTCCTGGGGCTTCTTTGTAGGCTTAGTTGTTGGCTTGGGTTTGTTTTGAGACGATGTTGGTTTGGATGACTCTTGGTCTGTCTTAGCGATCGATTGGGATGCGTTGGGCTTAACACTTTCAGCTGCTTTTTCAAAAGCTAACTTGGCTTGAGCATCTTTGGATCCATATTTCTTAAGAGGAGGAAACTCATTGATTGATTCGAATGCCAGTGGTATAAGCATCTGTGCTTTCGTTTGAGAAGTCAACTTTGCTCTTTGCTGTGCAACAGCTTGAGGTTTTTCTTGAGATGTTCGGGATACGTCTGATTTACCAACTACAGCAGATTTCGAAGCAGCTAATTTGGATTGAGATTGGGGTTTCTTTGGTAAGACCTTCTCAGCTACCACTGGAGACGGGAGCTTGGATATGGGTTTTGATGCCTCTGGTACCACAATTTTGGTATTTTCCTTTCCATTCGATTTCGGAATTGATTGGGAAACATCCGGTACCACCATTTTGGTATTTTCCTTTCCATTCGACTTCGGAATTGAGTGGGAAACCTCTGCTACCACCATTTTGGTATTTTCCTTTCCATTCGACTTCGGAATTGATTGGGAAACCTCTGGTACCACCATTTTGGTATTTTCCTTTCCATTCGACTTCGGAATTGATTGGGAAACCTCTGGTACCACCATTTTGGTATTATCCTTCGCATTTGATTTCGGAATTGATTGGGAAACCTCTGGTACCACCATTTTGGTATTATCCTTCGCATTTGATTTCGGAATTGATTGGGAAACCTCTGGTACAATCGTCTTAGGTTTCTCTTTGAAAGCCAACTTTGGAAATGGTTTTGACGCCACTGGTACAGCATTTTTCGGTTTTTCTTTAACAGCCAGCTTTAAATTTGACTGAGATGGCTCTGATACAACATCTTTGGACTTTTGTTCCAAAGCTAACTTGAAATTTAATTGGCATACCTGGGGTCCAAAATTCTTGATATTTTCTTCAGTAGTTAACTTCGATGATGATTCTTTAACATCTGGCACAACACTCCCAGTTTCTTTTTTAACAATAGTTTCAGAACTTGCCTGCGGTTTCTCCTGAGGAGGTAACTTGAAGGTTGTCTTCAAAGTCGGCTTTACAACCTCATCGGCCTTTGGTAGTGGCAATACTTTGCCTACTGCTTTTTGTGGGCCCGAGCTTATAACATCGAAAGTAATAGCTTTAGAAGGCACAACGCTTACACCTTTGTCATCGTTTTTCAGCCCCTCCAACTTCAAGGACTTCGGTTTTATTGGCTGCGGAGGCAGCTGGTTGACATTTGTCTGCACGACCCGTCTGGGAGCCCGAAACTGCTGCAGTACTTCCGGCTTCTTTGGCGAAATCATTCCTTTGGGGGCTGCTGCCTTCGGGCACTCTGCCTGTGGCACCACCTTCGATGTATAATCCATTTCTGTGCCGGATTCTGACTGTGGCACCAACTTCAATTTAGAATCCATTTCTATGCCGGATTCTGTCTGTGGCACCAACTTCAATTTAGAATCCATTTCTATGCCGGATAGCACAACTGCATTTTGCTCCTGATTTGAGCTTTGAACAGGTTGTGCTACGCACTCCAGCAAAGTTAAAGGATCGATCTGATTTAATGGTGGAGAGCCTGATGGCAGGCATACTGCAGCTTCAATCTATTAACGTACAAATATTTCAAACGTATTAATAATCTACCCTTATAACTAGTATACTCAATTTATTACCTTTTCATTTATCGCTTCCAGGGGCTCGGATGGTGAAGCCTATAGTTAGTTAGTTCAGTTAGTAAGTTAATTAGTAAAGAGACCCAAAAAAATATATGCAGCAATGTTTTTTGTACAAAATCTCAATTTTCTACCGTTTGTTTCTACGGCAGCTATATAATAATGAAAACAGACTTTGGTAAGAATCAAAGCAACCTAATTAAATAATGTAATAAAGCGCGCAATTTGTGAACAAAAAAGTGTTTTATACAAAAACTAATTCTATCAGATTATTCCTATGGCAGCTAAAAGTTATAGTAGTTCGATTGTGAGTTTGGTTTTTCATACAACTTAATTTTCGACCGATCGCTTCCAAGGTAGTTAAATATATATACCGTATTTTAATGGGTTTAAAATTTCGTAACAAATACGCTCTGCAAGGTTGTAAAAACTCGATAAAGTCTTACCTCAGTTTGTGGCTGCTGCCCAGTCGAGGTCTGCCCACCGTCCCCATTCTGGTCAGGACCAGGGTCAGGTTTGTTGATTGTCTCATTGGCCCCAGGCCCGCTTGGCATATCTTTATTTGGTGGGATACCGAAACTCAGCTCTGTCTTGCCTTGCTCAATGCCGCGTCTTCTCGTTATGGTTATCACGAGCTTGCCTTGGTTCCTGATTATATGAACATCAGAGGCAGAAGATACATCAATCTGTATCGAACTGGGCTCGTTCGACTCCAGCAGTGGAACTTGTGGCTGTGGCGCCAACTCAGCGGTTTGCAACTCCAACATCGATTCTTCTTGACCCTCGATCGACTCATATTTGCAGTTCTCGAAATCGTACGGCTGCAAATCAGTGGGTGATTGCCCCTGTTCATTGGAGTGTTCGGGTGTTTGCGCAGGCTGCGGCTCTGGTTGCGGCTGCGGCTGCGGCTGTGCTTGCTGCACTTGCATAGGTTCCACTTGCTGATAGTTGTACGGTTGATAATTATAGGTTTGCGGCTGCTGTGAGGCTGAGTGCTCAGATTGGGCTTGTACCAGTTGTACCGGCTGCACGGGCTGTGCTAGCTGTACCGGCTGAGCCAGCTGTACCGGCTGTGCTAGCTGCACGGGCTGTGCCAGCTGTACCGGCTGTACTTGTTGATAGTAGTAAGCCTGGGGGCTAGCGACTGCGACCTGCTGCTGTTGTGGTGGCAGGGCGGCTGCCTGTATTAGATGCACCGCCGGATAGTTGTACGGCTGATAGTTGTACGACGGAACCACATTGGGCTTGGGCTCCAGTTGCTGGTATGCTGTTGCATACGCCTGCGGCATCGGATTCATGTGTGTCTGCACTGGCTGAGCGTCATACGGTTGTTGCATGCAAGGTTGCGGCTGATAGGCCGCTTGCGTGGCTTGCTGTGGCATCGGCAGTTGCTGCACTTCTTGGCGCTCAGCGGGCTGGAAACCGTATGCCATAGCGCACGCTTCTGAAGGGTACCAGGTTCCATTGTGGTAAACCCCTGCGGAAGTACTTCCATTTGCTTGCTGCATGGCTATAAATTGTCCGTCAGCTGACCTAATCTTTTGAATATTGTTAAGCTTATCGAAATTTTGAAGGTTCTGCTCCATCATTATACCTTTTTCACAAAATTGTCGTTTCCTTGACGTACAATTCTCAGAGTTGTCACGTCCCAATTGAAAGTTGCCAACTGTCAGTTGCCGAATATATCCAATAAGCCATTTTCAACACTGGCTCAGATTTGCTAGAAGCAAGGTGAAATTAAATTCACCTTGGCCAGAAGACATAAATCTCAAGCACATTCTTAGCCAGTGTTGCAAAACAATCGATTTGTTGGAAGAAAAACATCGAGAAACAATGAAAAACATCGAAAAACATCGATGTTTGGAAGCAAAACAACGCTGATTTTACAACACTAGTGTCAACATAATTGAGCAGTACTTTGGAACTTCATTCCTGTTGAAAAAAAAAAAATTTAGTGGTAATTAAATTAAAGCAAGTAGAAACACTAGACGACTGTGGTCAGCTACCTGGTCCAGGTAAGTATTTCGCAAACAGTATTGATATATCCAAACACATTGCAAACTCACATACATACATACATACATAGGTATTTATACACTAGTGCACAACGACAGCAAAATTGGTAATCTACATATATCTCCCACGAGAGTTTCCGGAAGCTGCGAATAAGAGCGATGCTCCTTGCTTAGCCCGCTTATTGATCATCTCTGCGCTCATTTGCGAGAATTTTCACTGGGTATACATATATGTATGTACATTCACACATACATACATACATAATATACATAGCGCAGTGCTACGCAACTTCGGACATAACCTTCTTATTATAATCTTGCAGAGGGTGTTATAATTTTGTAACGAAATGTGTTACGCAATTGTGAGTTTTACTATTATTTGTATAGTTTTCTATAATTCGACTAAAATCGGACCACTATTCTATAGCTGCCATAGCAACAAATTGACGAAAATTGAGATTTTATAATTTTATATAAATAAAAAAAGCATAGATGTGTGTACATATATCTTTGGCACGAAGATAGCCGTTGTTGTTACCCAATCAATTTCAAATATTCAGTAAGTTTACGATAATGCGTACCAAGAACTAAAACTATAGTATCTTCAGAGCTGTGGCTGGTTATTGTTTTCATCGATTAGCGGTAGAGCAAAATTAGTTTCATTATGTTGGGTCAGAGTACTGCGACCCTTGAGATCTAATATTTCGAGTTCTTACATAAATGCACAATTTTCAATTGGGTTGAGGGAAAGTCAAATATATGTTTCCATTAACATTTCCTAAGGTATCTTTTAACATTAATTTCCCATGAGCTTATCAGAAATGTACCAATGTACCAGGAAAGTTCGTTTAAACTTCGAAACTGCTACATATTCTAATGTTCCCATTGTTGGACTCTGCTTTTATTTTCCTATGAGTTATCTATCCTCAGATAGGATCATTCACGTTTGTAGCTTTGAACTTGTGTTTGTGTTTTTAGGGTCAGGGCTGAGTTTGATAAACATCAAGTACGGTGCAGGCCAGGGGGCAGGGTAGCTGGGCTTATCTACCGATGAAAACAACAAACGCCAAATGCATAAACGTTTAGCGGCATTTGCATATTTAATTGTCAAGAAAATTACCAAAAGCAAGCAAAAAAAAAAGAGTACATTTTCTAAAGTAAAGTAGGAAAATCACATTTTTCACGTGGATATAAACCCAAATGGGCTTTTACCGTGAAAAAGAAGGCGCATTTTCTTATTGTTATTCCTGCTGGGGGCAACAACGTTCAGCCAATCCATTGTAGTTGTTGTTGCACATAAATCCATCCTTTAAACTGGCTGCCCCGGCCATGGCAATCGCGCATCCCGACCGCAAAGACATTGGCCAGGCGAAACGCGAATAATACACACACCGACACACACAAACACACCAAAAAGGGGTTAATATGTAAATGATGCGACATTCCGTAACATTCCCAAGGCGGGCTCACATCAATGTCAGAGTATCGGCTTGGTGGAAGTTTGTCAAACGTTTGACAGCCCCGCGATCAGGTTCCATCTTCGTGCTGGGCCAAAATTAATGCTTGTAATTAAATTTAAATAAAATGCATAGTTTATTGAGTATTAGCAGGCAAATGGCGACGTCTTACCCTTTTCTCCGTCGCTCGCTCCGACAGTTGCCCAAACTTGTGTAATTGATTAGCCTGCGGCACAGGCTTCCTCAGGATTTCCCTATACCATCCCAACTCGTATTCCCAATCCTGCGAGTGCTACTGACCTCTCGGTTTGCGCTACCCAACACTTATTTTGATCAACCTTTAAGCTCAGCGCGTGCCTGCTGCCTCTCCTCCCACACAATTAACCTTTGTTTGTAAGATTTCAGTGAATAAGCCGAGCATGCCAAGTCTATTTTGTATATATGGCTCCGCTGAAATCAGATAACTATATCAGAAAGCTACCATTAAAAGGCTTTCGTCGAGAACTCAACTCCCATGTTCTACCCTTGCAGAGGGTAGTATTTAATAAAGTATACTTATTCTTCATTAGCACCAATTTCCAATCCGATTTTGCCATATCCGTCTGTCTCTATGTAAACTAGTCTCTTAGTTTTAGTAACACTTTTTCGTTTTACAAGGTACCTCAACGACACCCAGCAATTCCAATTCCATAATGAGATTATGTTTTAACGAACAATTTTATCATATAGTTGTTGCTTGAACAACTTTCGTCTTTCCAGGATAGTAGTACTTAGCACAGCAATAGCGAAATACATTATGCTTATCATAGCTTCATCCGATTCAATCAAAATCTAATCAGTGTATATCCGATAGAGTTGTTGTATGAAAAGCATTGCTTCAAGGTATATGGTCAATTCGAAGATATCTGTTCTTTCCTGTTTCTTACTTACATTGCCCAAACTGAGAATCGATTCTTACTTAAGCCCTATAAGATTTGACGCTGTAATGATACCAAACTTAGTTAAGACTAGTTCTCAAATATTATATCTGCTCTTTGAGTTTTAATTAAAATTGTACATAATCTTCTTTTGAATGCATTTAGCATTTATGTAGAGAATATTCACATAACCTAACAATAGTTAGGAACCCCACATATGATCGCATTTCGGCATTGCATTAAAATGTGTGCAATTTGAAGGTTTTGGCAGGCGGCTTCAAATTGTGTGTTGTGTTTATATGCCGAGTACGGCTGGAGAGCAACCCTTTCCACATGGCACTCTTGAGGGACCTTTGCCCTCGATGTGGTGCGGTGTGATGTGGTGCTGCCTGCGGTGGTTGTCTGCTGATTTTAAACGTATTAACCCATGACCGCTTTAGCCATTGTTTATTGCCTAATTTGCGGTTTAATTTTGATTTTGCCACAATGATTTCATTTTCGATTTCACATTTTTGGACAGATTGAGATTTATGTGTGTGCGTGCGTGTGTTTGTGTTTGTGTTTGCCAATAAATCTCCAAGGAGAGTGTGCGAAAAGTTTTTGGCGCGCTGTGCAGCGATCAGGAAAACAAAAAACTTAACAAAGGACCTGAAAATGAGAACGAAACCAAAAACCAAAGAGACGTGAGAACAAGGACAACAACGTTTTTCCAAAGGCATCAGTCAAAAACTTTCCATATAACTTGAAAACTAATCGATGGCACAATCGATAGTATCGATGTACTTTTCGGCTACCATCAAGGTTTTTACACGATTACACATCGATGCAATCGAAATATTTTAATGTTGTTTACGAAATGTTTACGATCGTTTTCCAGCTCTAGCTCATATCTACTTGTATATCCAAACATTAATCATAAGCAGCAGCAGCTACCGGTTCGGTTCGGTACGGCTCGGTTCGGTACGGCTCGGTTCGGTTATCGCTGGGACATGATCTGCTAATGACGACTGCAAGTCGAGTGCAGAAAATCAATTAAATACCAAAAACCCTAAAATGTTTACTTGTAATGACCCCGACCGCCCAACTGACTAAACTGAAAAACTAACTGACTTGACTGACTGACCTGACCTGACGCTTGGAAGACTGAGCAACCCCCAGACGGGTCAAGGATCTGCTCGCCTAGGCTACTGCATAATGATAAGCTGTCAAAACTGCAGCACTAGATGCATATCGCCAATTGCAGCCACCAACCACCGACCCACGCGTCTAACACATTAACACACCCAACACCGGGAGAAAGGACCCCGTTTCGTACCATACCATTCCGAGCCGTACCTTTCCTGGTCGAAGGCGAAGGCGGAGGCAGAGGCAGAGGCGGGGTTGCTGTTTTCATGTCGATTGCAACTTTATGACATATGAAAATTTGTTAGTCAAGTTGCATACATATGTTGCCATCGGGTTAATTTCGGTGTTACATTTTTAGGGATTTTACGACCGAAATTCGTTGCACGTTGACAGTTTTCAATTAGTTTTACATCTAGTGTCTATACTCTATGCATAAATGCATATTCCATAAACATAATGAGTTTGTGGCATGCTGCAAGTCATTTTTATTAATGTGTCCAGGAAGTTAACCACTTGCTTGTACATTTGTGGTTGACTTTAATGATATCGACATAGGAATCTGTACAAAAAGTATCTACAAGCTATGTTACCATTTAAACCAAATAATGAACAATTAGAAAGTCAGCTAACTCCAATGTTCGCAATTTATTAAAATATTCGTTTAAATATATTACTTTTTTCAAAAAAGGTATGCAAAAATAAGAAATATCTAAAAAAAAAAAAATATCTTAATTCATTTATTTTGGAATACTATCAATAAAATTTAAGTGTCAGGTCAATTAAGAGCACACTATTAAAAATAGATTCGAAATGAAAATCGATGAGGCTTTCACAAATTTATAGAAGTTTGCAGCCTAGGATGTGAGCTAGTGAGGTGTTCAAAAACTCGGCTATTGATGCTGATCAACACTATACGTATATACTTTGTTGGCTCGGAAATGTCTCTTGTAATACCCTTTGCAAGGGTACACAAATTCTACATACATTTAGAAATCTCTTTGGATTCATACACATGTGAGAAATATTCTGAATACTATATTGAGGAGAACAGGTGTGAATCTGGGCAGCGGACAATAGAAATGATTGTACTTGGGAAGCTAAGCCCTGAATTGATTTCAACAAAAACATTTTGAAAAGAGATATAGTCTCAGTTCTGCAAAATATCATTAGGTTAATTTTAGCACACCCAGTTTATAAGTTACATGCAGACAGAGATCTATTGTAAAACTCACACGGTTTGTTGGTTATTGTTGATTACCGGCAATGAGTGTGATTTATGTGTCCTGTTCAACAGACAACTCAATTCTCAAAGCTGACCAAAGCTGTTTACACCAAATTTATGTCACAAAATCAATTGTCCGACACAAAGCAATAAAAACAAGCTGCAGGCCGGTAGGTAAGAGGCAAGGATCCGCCCTGTTTGCGCCTCGAAGGGGTCAGTTGCACACTCTACCCCGCCCTGACCGCCCTGCCCGGCCGGGCCAGGTCTCTGCCATCATCCATCAGCAGGACAATCGAAGGCAGCGCACACGGAATCTTTATCGTCGTCACACGGCGCTAATCCTCACGGCGAGCGTTGCATAATTTTCCAGCTCAGTGAACCGCCGAAACTCTGCTGATCCTGACCCATTAAGATTGTCGCCGTCCTCGTTCTCGTCCTCGGCCTCGTCCTCAGCGTCGTCATCGTTCACGACATTGACATACTTACATAATGAAGAGGTCAGTTTCGCACGCTGGCCCCATGCGGCTGTTTGTTTTTGTTTTTGTTGATGTTGATGCAGTTAAAGGATTATCAGAGCCGCAACATGGGCGCGAACTTGTGGTCTGTCGCTGCCAACGAAACGGCGGCCAGCTGCGCCTTGCGTTGCCGATCCTGCTACAGGATCTGCGCATTCGTTACGTTTTGTTTTTTCGCTGTCCTGCCTCCGTGTGTGTGCGCGTCTTTTTATTGGGCAACAGGATGCGCTTGCTAGCCACAATAATAAGTTGTGCCCAGTCACATCCTGTCACATATCCTGCATGATAAATGAATTGATTTTATTTAGCGCACTCAGCCCACAACATTCCCAGGCTGCCCAAACGGGAGCACATTCAATGTCAACCATAGAAAATTACTTACATGGAAGACAAGGGACTGCCAGATGAAGTGGAGAGGGGAGTCCTCGACCAGCTGGATTATTAGGCCTTTAAAAAAGAGAGTCAAACTTCACTGTAGCTCAGGATCACAAATTATTGCTAGCTAAAATAATCAAGCGCTTTACGTTAAGGTTATAGTAAAACTCAGTTTTTGACTGATTGTTCCTATGGCAGCTATTGCTATATACATATATTGTACTGATCAGACAGCTCTCAAGCTGAGAGACTTGTTTCCATTAGAAAACAGACGGTCATTGTTAGCTTCTGATACCTACTTTATGGGTCAAAACCCATTATAATAACTTCTGCTGATACAGACTCACAAAAATGAATGTCTAAAAATGTAGAAAATTTCTATAAGTTTTTGTCTAATTTTCGTTTTTGTAAGGTAATCAAAGTAATTCACAAAATAAAATAAAAATGTCCTAAATTCATTTTTAAATGTTGATATAAGTTTCTAATAAGCAGATATAATATATCTCATTTCTAGAGCATTTTATGTACTACTACAAATGTAGAAATGGCTTTCTAAAAAGCAGAAACTTTTTCTGAAATTAAGAAATATATGTATGTATAACATAAATTTAGTAATCATTCCTACAACATACATATGTATACATTTGTGGCTTTCAAGGCGACTTTCTAAATTCGAAGAATTTGATTTTTCAGAGAATATCAGGAATATCAAATTTCAGGAATTCGACATAGTAATGAAGTAGATTCTGCCTTGGTAGGGGAAGTCCTGGTACAGGCTGCTTGCTTATGCCTTTCAGTGCGTTTTCAGTAAAGTTGAGCTGCTGTTCAATTCGCTGGCCGGGATTAGCCAACTGAAAGCTGATGAGTCGCAGCTATGGCTATAGCTTCCGAGGGGTCCACAGAGTCGGACGCAATTAAAGGCAATTGTAAAGGGTTACAGATGAGAGTACAAAAATGTAAATGTAAAAACCTTTAAATGGAAACAGACAACAAATGTTGAGTATTCTTTCTGGGTCTGGTCTGTTCGGTCATGTGCATGGAAATAACTTACATGTAATAAAAATCAACCTTCATTATGGGACACGGGCACAGGGCGGTCGAGGGCCAAGGGGCAAGGGGCAACGCTAGCCGCGGGCTGTTTGCCTTCTCGGGTTTGACGGACAACCTCAGCTAGGCATCTCATGGCCTGCATGTCAGTGTTTTCTTAATTAATTTCGCTGTTCTCCTTGACAGCAGCCGCATCTGGGAAAGGGGTACGTGGTCCTTGGGATCGGTCCACGCGGGTCAGCGCCGCCGCCTCAAATGGGGTAGCGCCTGAGCTAATCCAATTACCAATTGACCGCGCGTTGTTTTTCCTACTTACAGCAAGCAAAAAAAAAACACAGAAATTACGAACAACTGCATTTTGTTGCATAGGCGAGGCGCGCAGCAGCAGTTGCCGCAAGTTGCCGCAAGGCACAGGACACGCCTGCAACGCCTGCAAGGATCATGATGATGACGTCGCAGCAGACAGCTGTCCTTTGGGTGTTATTTGTGCTGAGATTTTTCCACTTTTCCATTGTTCATCTTCGATCGCTCTTTGCCGGCTCTGTATTTTTTGCAGCAGCAGCAGCATTTGGCATGCGCCGGCTTCGGCTTCGGCTTCAGCTTCGTCTTCGTCTTCGCCCTCTCCTGCTCCTTCGTCTTTGTCCCAGATCTTTGGTGTGGCAACAATTGATGTTGCAGCTGCCGCCGCATTGTTGCGCGTTCAACTTTTGAGAAATGTGCAAATTATGCCGCTTATTACCGTTAGCGATTTGCAATTGAAAACAAACGAGCAAGCGATCGACCAAAAGCAATACTCAAATCAGCTGCCCAGCGTTGCCATCGCCCGCACTCGCGATGCATCCGCAGCGTTGCCAGCTTGCAGAAAGCTTCAACTGCAGGTCAACACAAAAAAAGCTATCAGCGGGATTTCTCATTTTATCAAGCTAAAACGCATAGGCTAACAATTATATAACTAATTTATATACTTATGTTTTTGACCACACTATCCAAATCAAAGGTTCGTTATGTTTTGTAAGAACTTACTATACTATATAACTAATTAAAATATCCCATAACTGCCATGGAAACAATCGGATGGCAAATCAGTTTTTGTATGAAAAACTTATTTGTTTATGCAATTATTTTATCCCAGTTCACAAATTGTGAGTTTTATTATTCTTTATATAGTTGGCTTATCAGACCACATTATTATAAAGCTGCCATAGCAATAATCGGACACAAATTCAGTTTTTGTATTAGAATTATTACTGTAAGGGTAGATAGATAAATATATAGTATCTTTGGCACCCCGAAGATAACCGTTCTTTCGCGTTATTTATTAAAGTCATACCCACAAATCAAGAGAAAACTAACCGTTCAAATTAAAAAGTTTCAATTGAAACTGCTAAAATAGTTGGTTTGTAGAATATGAAGTTCACTTTTAAGTTTTGGTTTGGAAATAAAAAGACAAGAAATCAAAACACCGTCACAAAATAGAACTTGCGATTTTTAGAAAATTCTAATATCTAAACACTTCCACTTTTGCAAAAGGTTTCAATTTGTGTAATTCAACCGTCAAGCTAATTAATTTCGAATTTATATATCTGTTTATAAAATACTCAAGAAGTTCTGGCATATGCATTCCGGGTGTGTAAATATTTTTGAATAAATATGATATAATATGCGCATAAACGGGACACTCGAAATAGCGCTTAATTGGGAATAATAAAAAATAAAAAAGAATGGATTACACACACAAGCACACATGCACACACGCACAGTTACATAAAGGCAAGGAGCATTTTGATAAGAAAAACTCCCTAATTACAAACAAGATTGTCAGCGTCAAAGGGTTTCTTTCGGTCTCGATTTCACTGCGGAGCGAGCGAGTGCAGGGTGCGGGGCGTCTGGGAAATGCTACGCGGCTCGCAGTACCCCCTGTCCCAGCCACATGCCCCCCGCTCCCACCACTAATAACGCCATCGAAGTCTCAATAAATATTTGAGCTGGAATTTTCACTTAAGCCAAACAGCAGCAACATCGTTGAATGGAAGTTCAAACATTCAAAACTCGGCGCAACCCTTAGCGGAAAATTTGTTTAAACAACTGTGCAAATAGTAAAACCTTCCTAGGGTTGGGGTAATCATTTTATATTTCTCTCCGCGTTCTGTTTTTTTCGGAACTTTTTCTCTCAAAAAACGCTAAGCCGGCGATCAAAACATACACACAATAAAACAAAAATGTGAAATGGAAAACTCAATGGGGCGGCTTTTGTTGTCCAATTGAAGCAATTGAAGCACCTGAATGAGCCTACCCCCCGCGGCAACAAGCTGACTTTGTTTAATTGTGCATTTTGCAACAATTTTTTATTGCAACCATTTTTAATCCCTTTGCTGGCAGCGGCACAATTAACAATTGACAATTAACCGGGAACCGGTATTTCGAATTTTGCGCTTTGTTGCTCCAAACACCATTTTCCAAATCAATGCACTTTAATAACATTTCCCGGTTACACACAGCACAGCCCCGCAAACTAATACACTTTCCTATAAATATGAACATACATGATGGCACATATACCTTTTTTTTAAATACTGTCTAAAATTATGTATATATGGGCTTATCCTGCGCTACATGCTAGCTCACACTCTCTTATCCTTTTGGCGATCTAAAATATGTGGATTAAACTTACCTTTAGTGATATTATTAAATAGCTATTAAAGAGCGCTTTCAAAATTTGATTTCTTTCATCAACTATGTTATGTTATTGAGCGTAAACTACCGGAAGTTGCGGAAGTTACAGAAAAGACGGAAGTCATTTTGGAGGTCAATGTTCGGTTCCAATCATTTCTGAACAATTCGCAGTATATACTACAAAAAAAAACCTAAGCATAAAAAGAGGAATATTTGAAGATATTCCAATGCCCTCCCGACTACCAAATAGTTGTCAATCATTTGAAATTGCAGTTTTGAATCAAGTTACAGAAACTAAGAACCTGTTCTTTTTGTAACCCAAGCATCTAGATTTTCTTAAGCTTTTTAGGTTTATTAACTCCTGAATTACACTTCCTGTAATTCTTACAGAAACTAGACAAAATAGAATTTCGAGTAATTTTTACCTTTGCTGGTCCTTCTTCGTATAATTCCATCTTGGCCTATTTTCAGGTATAAAACCTTTATCAAAATACAGCGAATTTACAATTGATGTATTGCTCGAGAGTGTAAAATATAGTGCTCGACTAGGTGATATCCTGTAGCTAGGTTAAGAGTATTTCAGCCCTGCTTCTCTCGCTTCCCTTGCACTACCGCCAATATAGTTCTGAATAACTGCCACTAAATTGTACAGGCTCTCTTTATTCTATTCCTGAAAGAAGGGAAAACTTTCAAATAAATAGCTAACCGCGAAACTTTACATTTATAATGTGGTAGACAATGCAGCATTTTGAGTTTTCCCCTCTTCAAATCATTTAAATAATTGCTGATATTAATTTCAATAAATTGCAGAAAAGCCTATTTAAGTTTTCGAAATGTACCACTAACAATATGTTTGTGGAGGAAGTGTCCATAAGAAAGACTTTCCGAAGTTCAGTTTAACCATTCTGCTGGAGTTGTACAGAGATGCCCACAGAACATTGCTTTTACAAATCCAAACAATAACGATTTCGACTTGAAATAGTTGGGGAACACTTGGGCCCTTCTATTCCGTAGAAAAGTGTTCAAAAACAAACTCAATCTAGTAAGCAGGGAGAAAACTCTGTTCCTGTAATCTAAGTAGGCGTGTGGTTGGTGTTACAATCTATTCCATAGCTAAACTCGAATAGTTTAGCATTCCAAAAAAATTCAGCAGATTCTTATACAAATATATATTTTGAAAATAATACTGTACGTAGCCTGAAACACAACTTGAAAGTAAGTGAGATCTAGTAAAGAACTAACCAATTTCCGTTCTCTTCCACATGGGCAACAGCAACAGCTGGACGGTGTTTTTAAACTATGTCTCGAGATTCAATCTCCAACTCGGACTGTAACGTGACTCCGAGCTCATACGAGGTATTATCCACATCATCTTCCATCTCCGACGACCTGCCGTACTCCAACACAATGGGAAATTCGCCATTTACGGAGTCTGATCAGGAAACAGATGACGTAAGCATGCAAATGATGAAGTTGATTGAAAATACAAGCTCCCAAGATGACAATGTTAACAATGATAACGATGACAACAAGGCTGGCATGTCCGCTTCCGGGGAGCCCGACGACTCTTCCCTCGACTATGGCAGTCGCTCAGACACAGATCCAAACGGAGAGGCCCGTGGAATAAATGCTGATGACGACAATGTGATTGATAATGATAATGGCAATGATAATGGGAATGGCAATGGGATTAAGAATGATGGGGCTACCACAAATGAGAACGGGGACGGAAACGGAAACGGAAACGAAGCTAGTGGTGATAATGAGAACCCCGATGGACTTATCCCAGCTGGGCCCGACTACAACAACGACTTCGATGTTTATGCAGATATGGATGAGAACAACATCGATGATGATGAAGGTACTCCCACACCGTACACATTTGCCAGTGAGAATTCCAGTGAATATCGTCCTGGGGGCTATCATCCAGTGGCTGTTGGCGATTCCTTCCAGCAGCGCTACTTTGCCATCCGCAAGCTCGGCTGGGGACACTACTCCACAGTCTGGCTGTGCTTCGATAACAAGCTGCAGCGCTACTGCGCCATGAAGCTCGTGAAGTCAGCAGAGCTATATGCGGAATCGGCCCGTCATGAGATCAAGCTGCTGCGTCATCTCTCCCAGCTAAAGAGCCATCCGTTGCGGGAGCGTGTGGTGAATCTCAGCGATAGCTTCACCACCAGCGGCGTCAATGGCACTCATCAGTGTCTGGTGTTCGATGTCCTGGGCGACAATATGCTGACGCTTATACAGCGCTCCAATTACCGCGGCCTGCCGCTCTACAATGTCAGACAGATCGCCTACCAGGTGCTGCAGGGGCTCAGCCTGCTCCACGAGCACGCCAACATAATACACACCGATCTGAAGCCAGAGAATGTGCTGCTCGTCACCGATGATGTCCCAATGCGTGAGCACGCCAATTCGGCATCCAAGATCTATTTGGATGACCATATTCGCCAGCTGAACACGGTGAAGGATGATGAGACCAAGCTGAGCAAGACCGCCAAGCGCCGACTGCGCGCCAAGACCAAGCAGAGCGTCAGCTTCTTCCAGTCGCACCGCAAGTGGCTGCGTGGCCGTGGCATCTCCGATCTTCTGATGCTCGCCAGTCGCGGCCAGTTGTCGCCCAAAATGGCCGTCGATGCCGTCTGCGGGGAGCTGCCCTTTATGCCCTTTGATAGTCCCAAGATCCTTACCGATGATGATCTCTTGCAGTTCGCCGAAAGCCAACTGATTACGGAGCAAGTGGGCGATATGGTCGCCGAAGGCGTGCCAAATGAATCACAGGCTTCCAAGGCGGCCGGCTCGGGGGAGCCGCTGCCGACTCAGTCCCGGACCAGAGCGAGCACAAAGCGGGCCCGTGGCCAGGCCGCGGATCCACGTGCCGTCTCGAAGGCGCTAAAGCTGCTTAAGAGCAGCACAGAGAAGTTTATGCGCTTTGTGCAGAAGAGCGTTGACAAGGAGCAGCGTGGCCAGGAGCCGCATCATCCAGTCAACAAGCGTATCAAGTCCAAGAAGATACCCAAGAAGCCGGGCAAGAACCAGCAGGAGCTGCCGGTACCATCGGAGCCAACCGAGCCCAATATGAGTTTGATTGAACGCAAGGATCCGGCCCTAGAGCCTTGTGAACTGAAAGTGGCCATCGCCGATATGGGCAACTCCTGTTTCGTCGATCAGCACGTGACCGAGGATATACAGACTCGTGAGTATCGTGCCGTTGAGGTCATCCTAGGCGCCGACTATGGCACCTCTGCCGATATGTGGAGTGCCGCCTGCCTCTTCTGGGAGCTGGCCACCGGGGAATACCTGTTCGAGCCAAACAAGTTCCGCGACAATGCCTCGCAGGATGAGGTCCACATTGCGCATATTATTGAGACGTGCGGCGCCATACCGAAGCACGTCATCGAAAGGGGAGAGTATTCGCAGGATATCTTTGACGCAAATGGCGACTTGATCCATATCAAGTCATTGGGTATCCGTCCCATGGAAAACGTTCTCGTTGATAATTATAATTGGGATATGAACGACGCCAAGGAGTTTGTGAACTTCCTATGGCCCATGCTGAATCCCGATCCTGACCAACGCGTTATGGCCCATCATGCCATGGAACATCCCTGGCTCGGAATGACTGAATACGACTACGACGAAGACGACGACGACGGTTGGGAAGACGATGACGATTATGAGGACGAATACAACTATAAGAATGACTACGACTATAAGGATGACTTCAACGGTGACTATAAGGACAACTATAAGGATAAGGACGATAATGACGAGGAGAATGAGGAGGAGGAGAAGAATGACAAGGACGAGAAGGATGAGAAGGACAAGAAGGACGAGTCCGAGGATTCAAATCCCAAATAATCGTTATATAATAAGACTGCAACACTGAGCACATACACACATTGTACACACGTGATACTTGCACACACTATATACACACATACATACATATAATTATGTAATGCAACAATACGTAGATTGAGCCACATTGGAATGATTATGATAATGTTTATGTAAAATTGCATATTTACTAGTGTAAATCGCACATGGTTAAGATAAACAACATCAACACGAAGCAATACATTAACACTAACGCCGTACATTTTTCGAAAATCAAAAAATTGCGCGCTTTGGAAGATTGAGACTAAATAAAATATCGATAAGTGCTCATATTGTTATGTTTTAATCGGCAGCACGGCAATTCAGAGTGACCATAATACAACACTTAAAACTAAGCGCCAAACGTACGCGGGGAAAGCCTGTTTTCGCTGCCCACCCCTAGATGGCGTATGCCAGTCGTGGTGTTATTATAAACAGCAGTACATGATAGAATTTAAACAAGATCGGGTATTTAGCACGTAATGACTCGCGACTGGTTTGTATAAATATTTTAATTTTCTGTAATAATCGCAGTTCTTATTTTTGGAGAACAAAATTTCAAATAATTTACTTTGCTGCTAAAGTCAGTTGACAATTACTAATAACGATTACTTTAAAGCGTACTTATGAAACCTTAACCCAAAAATATTTTAAAAAAATGATCTATTTTGAAAAGTGGCTATATTTGGATTAGTTTTCGTAAAATTGAACTAATATTTTTGATAGTGCTTATAGTTTTCTGTATTTGTTCATAAAACACTTACGGTCACACTTTCGTGTAAGCTTGTGAACTTTGTAACGTTAACAGAAACTGGCGCGAACTTGTTAGTGAAAATAAATATTAATTAGAAGGGCAACTAGTGGTCAGTAAATGTTAATTTTAAAGTTATCTATGCAATTGTTAGATGTGTGTATCTGTGTGTGAGTTACATAAAGCACGCAGTTGGTTCTGATAACGCCTGATAAACAACAACAAAGAGTACTACAACACGGAAGCATTTGCAGACTCTTCTCTCTCTCTCTCTCTCTCTCTCTTAAACACATATGTATATAAATTCATTGTCATTCAAGGTTGATGCTAGATTTGACATTTGCGTTACGACAAAGTTTATCGTGAATTTGATTCAAGCAACGGGGAATGAAGCTTTGGAGCTTATCAGGATCAGCGAGATAGTAGTTGTGGCCGCATTTATTTACATCTACATTAGCACCGACAATTGTGAGCGACGGGCGGGCTATGTTAGTTTTGTGACTCGGTATGCCAGACCTGGAAGTCGCCAGTTTTGATCAACCTTCTATGGATCTTCTTCGTTCAGAATAAAACTTCGTTAAGTTTTTGCTTATTGTGCAGGGTGAACTGCAGCAGGCTAACGAAGAAAATCCATGATCTAGACTTCTTCGTCAAAATCAAGAATAGGTTCAATTGAACAATTCAATTCATTTAACGACTCAGCTGCTCATGTAGATAACGGTTATTTAAATAATTAAGTTCAGTAGTTTAAAATGATCAGGCAAAACTAAACAAATTGTACCACCAAAGAAGAATTTACACGCGCCAACTCCTTATTTTATACGACGCAAGAATTGTCGCTCCGCAAATCGCAAAAGTAAAATCAAAATGGAGAGAATGGCTGAATAAATGCAAATTTCAAAAATAAGGTATAGATGCTTCGGTGTGGCAATTAATTTAACCTGTTGCTAACATTCATTCACACATAAATATGTTCTCTATTTATTTGTATTGAATATAGTATGTAGCAGGCGCTGCCATTATTAAAATTTGTAGTCGAAGGTTGCAGACGCAACGTCACCGTCAGCGTCAACGTCAACACTACGTCATTGGCACACACACGCGCACACGTACATGTACACACCATCGTCAGCTGTTCACCATTGCGCAATTATTTAATGTCGTCAGCCGCATTGCTCTGCCGCAGTAATTGTTTACTATTAAACGCGCTCAATACATGGCGGAAAGTAACTATTGGAGCAGGAGCAGCAACACCCACGCACAAAGACAACTGCTGCAGATTCACCGCCCGTCCGCAGCTGCAGTCACAAAATCTGACTTTGCGCGCTTATCAGACGTAGGTAGATCGCTTCCAGCTAACCGTTAACCTCTCGCAGAACCGGTGAACATTAAGTTTTTACAATTTGCAGCTCTAAGACCATGGACACTCAGCCGCTGGATGTGTTTCAGGGGGTGACGGACCGTTTCATGGGTGTCACCGTGGATGGCGGGAAGGAGGCGATTGCTGACAAGTCGAAGTTCAGCGAAAAGCTACGGAGTAAGAAATCAATTGGGTCTGGGGTTTCTCATGTACATTGAAAGTCTAACAACTTACATTTGCATAAGTACACCAAACAGTGTTGGTAACCAATCAATTTGAATTCAAACCGCGCTGCCAACTCTTTGCTAAGGTACTGCCAACGATTGAAATGAAAAACACCGAAATGTATCCACATCTATGTGAATAATTCTTAACTTTCACAGTGACATGAGAAGTCGGGCTTTTTTATGCGATATACAGTTATAATACAATATTTATATTTATAGAATCCTTGGACTATTGGATAGCCAACAAGCATCGCACGATTTGGTTTCGTGTCTACAAGGAGCAAGCTGATTGGGTACCCATATTGGCCGAGGCGGGCTTCGATTTTCATCATGCACGCACAGGTGTTGTCACCATGTACCGTTGGCTGCCCAAGGAGGAGTCGCCAAACTTGCCAAATTATGCACACACCCTGGTGGGCGTTGGCGGTTTGGTGATCAATGATAAGAACGAAGTGCTGGTTGTATCCGATAAGAATCCACTTGTAGCGAATATCTGGAAACTGCCCGGTGGTTATGTTGAGCCACACGAGAACTTCGTCGATGCGGCCTACCGGGAGGTGGTCGAGGAGACGGGCATTCGCACAACATTTAGCTCAATGATCTGTATGCGACACTCACATGGCGGCAATTTCGGTTGCTCCGACATTTACATGGTCATTGGCCTCAAGCCGCTCGATTTGGAGATTAAACGTTGCGAGCGGGAAATCGAGCGTGCACAGTGGATGCCCCTCGAGGAGTACCTGCAGCATCCGCAGGTGCTTGAAGGGAATCGGCAATTCGTGCGTACCTATCTGGACTACAAGAAGCGTGGACTGGACTTCACCTGCAGCAGCATGATGCACAAGGTGCTAAACAAGGAGTACAAATTGTATTACGTTGAGCCGCAAAAAGATGATAAAAATGTGCCAGAAAAGTAGTTTAATTTAACAACACTTTGTTTAATTTTAATTTGTACATACGCCGGACAAATCTGTTTTAAATAATTAGTAAAATTTTGCTTGTAAGTATTTTGCATTGTTAAGGATCGTCTTATCTTTTTCCATCGAGACGTTACCAGCAGTCTAGGATTATGTGGTAGAGCTCGATCTGGTTTTCTCATGTTCATGGAAGTTGAAAATGCTTTGGAAGTGTTCATGCTACCTAGAATAAACTACATATATGTTCATACATATGTAGGTATGGCAGTGATAAACAATTATAAATTAGACCAGAACTGCCAACTCAACGAAGCGCTGCCAACTTATTGGCATGGCGCTGCCAACGCCACACGGATAGTACCGCAAACATAGTCAGGAAGATGAGAGAACGGAAATATGTAGGTATGGTATACATAAAGCTCAATTGTTGATTTATAATAGTTGATGTGGGATGTCGATAACAGTACAATGTTTTAATGCTACGTCACTGCTCGTTAATTTATAATTAAAATAAAATTATTATAACTAGAATTTTGTAGATAGCATTTGATACTAAAGGCCTGTTAGCTCCGAGAGCGGCCAAATGCGACAGACGACACGACTGCGTATAAGGCCCAGGGGTATAGGGCCATAGTAGCGGGAGTCGGAGCTATTGCTCTTGTTATCGCCCTCGATCCAAACGCAACCATGCGGAACGTAATCCGTAACCATGGACATTTCATGGGGCTGCTTTGACGCTGACTCCGCCTCGAGTGGATGCGGCTTTAATGTGGTTATCTTCTCGCCGGACACGGCCACAATGCGTTTGCATATGAATTGGCTGGCATTTACGGGGGATACGGCAATGATGATGTCGCCGGACTGATACTTGCGCCAATATTTTGATAAACGTTCCGTTAGCAGCACATTGTCCGAGAAGAGTGTGGGCTCCATGGAAGGGCCCTTGCACTGCATGCACAAGGATCGATAACCGATTACAAAAACATATCAGCAGCAACAACAACAACAACAGCAACACTTACCAAAACAAAGTCGCCGACATACTCAAAGGTGCAATGGGTTATACAAGCGTATGCGATTGTATAGCGTGCCAGGGTGCGCAAACGCGATAGCACTATGTAGCCCATTCCCAACTTCATGGTGACCAATGGAGCTGGGTGTGACTTGGGCAATTAATGGTTGCTGCTGTGCATAATTCAAATAAAATTACAAATTAATAAACAAAACAATATGAATTGTGGTAGTAGTGTGTTACCAGGGCTACCCAGCAGCGTGCGTCAGCTGAGTGTTGTGGTTTTTAACCAGGGCCGAAATAGCATTTGCTTATCTACGGCTGTTTTTTGCATCGATTGGCGCGCAATTCAAAAAGTATGTTCAGTTCGCAATACTTTGCGTATGAAATAACAACTAACTTTAAATTTTGCACACAAAACTATTTATTTTTCATATTCACCACTCACAAAATATTCCTTTAGGTTTTGTTGTGTTATCTGTTGTAATTTTAATGTGTTTTGACTACTATCGCTTTACAATTTGACTATTTCAAATGTAACGATTATTGTATTTGTTAATTTCCAGGTCTCGCCTTATAGTAGGTACCGATTGCTGCTACGACCTATGTTAAATATACATACAGGATTGCTAGTTTATATCAAGAAATTCATTTAAAGTGGATGACATCAATTTTAACCCATTTAACAACATTTGAAACTTTCTACTTAATAAAATTGTTTAAATACGTATACATATATATATGTATAGATATATGTAAATACAGCTGTATATATGTATGTATGTATGGGTGTGTGTTTGCATGCATGTGTATAAGCGTCACAATAATTTAAAAATAAATGTTAACCATAACTTAAGCAAATAAATATACAATTATAATGCTTCAATCACTTGTGATATGTGACGCAAGTGCCGCCCCGCCCCGAACTCAAATGTTGTAAATGTAAAACTAAAATTACAAAATAAGTAAAGTCAACAATAATAACTTAAATTCGTCTATCATAAGTTAATTGTTTTCTCTTTTGTTTTAGTTATTTGGAATCAACAGTTTTGCTTCGTACTATTAGTTATCGGTTTAGTGCCTTGCATAGCATTTGCCTTTAGCATTTGCCCTTTACTCCAGCTTCTTGCCAGAGAAAACTGGTTCGGCCTTCTGGCGCTTCTCCTGACGCTCGCGCACATCCACAGCGGCCAAATCCGCGCCAGCCACATAGGCATGCATAACAGAGATCAGGGCCTTGAGCACCGCAAAGGGGCCGGTGAGGAAGGCCAATATTTTGAACAGCGAGGCGCCAAATACTGCAATGGCCAAAAGTCAAAGGTTATACAAGCTCAATACCAACAATTGGGGGATATTACGCACTCAAGGGTCCGTAGGTGAAATGCAAGAGATACAAGGAAATGTAGAAGAGCTCATTCACACAGCACATAAAGGTCAGCACATCCTTTTGGTAATAGATGCGCATCACAAAGTTGTCATTAACCTTGTGCGAGACGCGTCCCACCACAACACTCCTGCAAAGTGAATCAGAAATCAGTATAATTGTGTTAAGAAGCCGCTGTAACCTAGAGGTTCTAGCACTGTCGATACGAATAGAGGACTTCTTTAAACTTACGTTTGCATGTAGAGCCAATGACAGGCGACATCAATTGCAATCGACAGCTGGAACCAGAACATGTAGCGTGGATAGAAGTAGGCCAGGGTGACCAGCAGACCCGTGGTGCCGCACCGATCCGTCAACTGATCCAGCATAGCGCCAAAGCGCGTGCCTGCAAGTGAAAGTTGTAAGTAAATCGATTGTTCTTCCAATTCATTATAGTATTTAAACTCGAACACCAACTCCGTCATGATTATGTTTTAGGAACTTTTAAATTTAAATAATCTTATTTATTTTAATTAGATGGGCAAGGGTATGGTAAAAGTCAGATGGAGACTTCGTAAGGGATTCCAGCTGTTTCATAAACTTTCGTTTCCCAATCCCCTCCAAATCGAAGTTTAAGACATTCTTAAAAGCTCCTTAGTCTGCAGAGAAACTCAATTATAATTTTGTTTCTTATCTTTCACAGTCAACGTATGTCAATTCTGTGATCTACGTTGTTTTATAATATTGCTCACTTTTTTATTCAATATATTTATTTAAGTTAAAAAAAAACTGGTTTTCCAAATTTCAATATGCAAATCGTACATAAAAATCCTAAAAGATTCGTCAAAAATTAGGTTGTCATGAAGAATCCTTTTTTCTTTCTTGATTTCTTGACCAAACTCACCATTTCTAAGTCTTCATACCAAATTTTATTAAAATGCCAACACTATATCTTAAGGCTGCCTTAGGAACAATCGGAAGAAGTGTTTTTGAAAACCTATTATTTTTTTTTGCTATAAAGAATACTTTTCAACCAAACTGAACAATTCCAAGCTTCGATAAAATCACACCACTTAATAAAATTTCAATAAAAATAAGTTTTTGTATAAAAAAAACATACCCGCAAGGGTCGAAGCTTTGTTATTGGTATAAAAAAAAAGGAAACCGATCACGCCACATCCCTAAGATATATTCGGAACAGGTGTTATTTCCGCGCCCCTCCCATACCTAGTATGTACATACCTTATACATAGATATCGGCCATTAAACCATGCGATAAAACACTCGTATGTAAATTGCGGTATCGTACAAATCAATTTTGGACACGTATGTATGTATGCCTTATATCGATATGTATGTATATGGCCAAAGTACACAGACACATGTGTGTACACAGGAATGTTGGGCGATTTGAAGTTGCCCATTTGCCGGCTCGTGAATCATTCCACTAGCTGGTGATGATTGACGTGTGCCAAACGGCGATGACGATGAGTTTTTGAATGGAAATGCGAATTGTGGGGGGTGGGAAATGGGAAATGGGTGGGACTTACTTTGATTGAAGGCCCGGGCGGCATGCCCATCGACGGCGTCCAGTAATGCACTGATTATATAACACCAACCGGCGATCATGTAGTTCGTTGACATAAACCAAAAGGCAATGATGGCCAGAACGATGCGTGCATAACCTGCAAAAAGGAAACAACGGCCAAAATCCAATACATACACATACACATACACACACACACACACACGCAAACAATCAACAAATGCAATTTTCAATCAATAATATGTGTGTACACAGTTGGCGCTGTATTGGTGCGCGTTGCAGGTGGCATTCCTGTATAGTCGTTGGGTGTGGGAGGGAGGGTGGCAAGTTGTCTTGCATTTGACAGGTTGCACTGCTAGCGCCACCTACAACCGCTAATTGAATTAAGAAGCTGGCTAAACAACAAAAACTCTCGTGTATATACACACATTTGTGTATACATAGTTTCGATGCGCGCACAGTGGTCCCACAAACAATATACGTTACCAAAGTCAATGCACAAACCCGCCAAACATTTTAACTTTCGATCAATTTGATATAGTTCAATGTTACTTATACACCATAATGAGCGGTTTTGAGTTCATGCGTACAAATTCGCTTATTAAACACACTTATTGACCATTAATTGCTTGCTTGCGTGTAAATCAATTGTGGCCCACTATGCGCGTCGTCACATTTGTTTACTAATCGAAGCTTACCAATCAGGTTGGGCACAAAAATAAAAACGTTATCATGCTCGGCAATGGCCATTGTAGCTCCCGCTTAGTTATTTATTTTGATAAAAACGACGCTATATATATTCTTTAATTAAATGCTTTGCGTCGCGTGAACGTGGCGTAGTGTACGCTGCAATATTTTTCTACGTTCTGTTCTACGATTGTGCAAAAAAATGGCGCTGTGTGTATAGGTGTAAACAGCTGTGCGTGGTAGTGCTGGCTAATGTCGTAAACTTAAGTTAAGAGATATGAAAAGATAGCGAAAATAATACAATATTACCTGTGCTGAAAAGTGAAACGTCACAGATTCAGTAAACACACAAACACCCCAACATAACCTTACTTATAGAATACAATTAACAGTGATCTATGTGTATGTATATAAATAAATTCAGCGACTTACATATGTAATTTGTTATCATTTAAAATCTTGATTAACCAACTAAAATTCAAAAAAATTTTAATAATTGTTGTACGCTGTTTTCAATAATTGTTCTCAAATTCATTCTGCTTTAAGGCTACAAAACTTAAAAATATAAGTGAATATAGAAAGCTCTAGCATCAACTCTATGGATAATTTGGCAAAATGCTATATGTTCACAAATAGGTATGACGTCACACTCGTCGGTTAACGTACCTGTACTTGGCGCACCTCTATAAAGTGTTTCATCATATTTGGCATGCATTGTGCAGCACTGGAAAGCTGTTGCTGTTTTTTGTTTTGACAAAATTCAAGAATAACAACATAATTTTGTAATATGCATATTAGTACTTAAATATCATGGAAAAAGCACGCAGCAGCAGTACTGGTAGCGGGCCGCTGGCCGAGCAGCAGCAAATACAACAGCTGCAACAGCATGTCGAGCAATATCCCAAAAATCCAATAGAGCAATATCTACGTGCCTCAACAAAAATAAAGAAAATCGAACGTGTGGTGTTTTTTAAGTATGTAAACAATTCATGGCTTCATCTCTTTAATTGGCTGACGAAACACATAATAATTCCCTTCACAGACGCTTTGCGCCAAATGTGGCCGATGTGCAGGCAGATTTCCAGCGTCTGGCGTACAGCTTTGAGGAATCCGGCATTATGCAGTACGCGGCAATGTGCCACATTGGCTATGCCAAATGCGAATCGTATGGCGGCGCTGGACAACGCGAGGCGGAGGCGTATGTACGTGCCGCACGCGACTTTATGCTGGCCCACAATGAGTTTCGGCTGCTGCACTTGCGCACTGGCCACAACGGATTCCGAGAAGGCGCACTACACTGTTATAACAGGGCGGCAGAGCGTGTCGCCGATAGCGGTGTCTTTAAAGCGGCGGTACTTCGCGAGCTGAACCAGCTGCAGCGTCAGTTGGAGCGCACCAGCAGCTTTGCCTCGCCCACGCATCAAATCAATGATCTGGAAATGAGCGCCGAAATGAGCATGCAGCGCGAGGATTATCGCAGCGCTCTGCTGCAGTTGGATGACATTGTGGACAATATATATGAGCGCCATGCGCCGTTGATGTACGGCGAGCTGCTGCGGCGCGTGGAGGTGCTGCGTCTGTTGCTGCTGGTGCACCTTAACTTGCCGCCAGCACGCCAATCTCCCGCCCATATTAAGCTGATCGAGTACTACTACACACTGGCGCAATTCGAGCCGCAGCCGGCAGCGCCCTGCCATGACTACAACAATGAGCCAGTGGAAAGGCCCGGCGCCTTTGTGCCCATGCAGCAGCAGTATGCGCTGGCAGAGATCGTGTGCGCCTGGGTTGAGCGCAAAATGTGCGATCTAAAGGACCTGCTCACGGATTTTGGCATCGAGAACAGCTCGATTAGTCTGACAGAAAGGCAGCTGCTGAAAACTATATATTCCGAACTATCCAAGGTCTACTAGAGCAGCTCATTAATCGCCCGGGGCGACAGCTCTCTGCTAGAATACTCTGTATATGATATAGGATATTGAAGTATCGCATAAGTATAATCGAGTTTACCAACTAACCTTTTCAACGTGCCTACACGATGTAACTAACAAGCAAAATTGTAAACCAATACGCATACGCATTTAAGCATATGTATAACTATAGAACGATTAAATATACAATATATATATATATGTTTCTATGTATGAAGGTCTCAAGTACAATAAACAACTGACGCAATAAAACTTTCTTATATTCTAGAATTAATTTCGAAACGTTTTGTTTACTTAATCTGATACAAAATAATGCTGCTTTCTTGAAACATTGCTCTGGGAAGTTTTCTCTACTAAATGTTACGATTTGCAATAGTAAAATAAATCTTCCTTGGCCATTTGGAGACTATAATATATATCAAGTTGGGTTGCTCTAACTTGTCTTATTACGAATATGATTGAGTGTAATAAGCTGATGCGGACGTAAACATAAAATAACAAGTAAGAATGCTATAGTCGAGTATACCCGACTCCCTGTACCCAGGGCGAAATCTCCGATCGCATCATCGTACACTTACACATACACACACACATACACGCACACACACAAGCGACAGCGCAAGCGAGGCATTTTAAGTCGTGGCTGTGCTGCTTCTTCCCACCCCTCGCTGCAGTACTGAATCATGTTTGTTGAATAACTTCCGTGTTTATTGTCCGATCGACTAGAAATTAAGTACATTAAGAGTGACTTAAATATCGTACAAGCCAAATCCCAAAAGTATACCTTTAAAGGTGTGGCTGTAAAACGTTTTGATCGAATTGCGGGGGAACGGGGGGAGATATTTGAGATCGGAAACAAACTTAATCTCCGTATGGAGGAACAGGAACCTACATTCCAAACTTGGTGTCTCTAGCTCTTATAGTTGCTAAGATCGACGCGTTCATACGGACAGAGACAGACGGACATGGCCAAATCGAACTTTCATTTGATACTGATCAAGAATATATATATCTTTATAGGGTCGGACATATCTCCTTCTGCCTGTTACATACATTTGCACAGATCCGCCCTTTTTAGCCATTTTATGGGTACAGGGAGTAAAAAGGAATATTTAATTGCCCTTCTTCCCTAAGATCCTTCTATACGTGTATTCCATAAATGTTTTCTATTAACTAAAATTTGTTCGCTCGGTGGGATATTTCGGATATAACTTTTATGTATTGAATATCTTATTATTTTTCAACCCGAACGTTGCACGAGAAACCTAATATGATCTCATCGCTCAAAACAAAAATAGAGTCGAAATAAAGTTAACATCTTGGACGCACAATCATGTGCTGGCGGGAACTTCATTGAGTAGTACTAACTACTAACTACCAGCTTCCCTGAAGCTCTAGCCCTTTGGTTAGTAAATTAGTAATAAGTTTAGGCTTAAGCTCATTACAAGGTCTTTTTTCTGCTTGCTTAAATATTATCAAAAATAAATATCTAAATGATGTTCCAGCTGTTTCGATAAAAGAATATCTAATCTCTGTTTCCGTAAATGCTTCAAGCAAATTTATATTATTTGACAATAAAGCAAACACATTGAATTATAATTTATTGAATGTTCCGATTTCGAATCCGAAATAAACCTACAGATAAAAACGCATTTGATTGCTTTGTCTATTTTTATTAGCTCCAATTACTTATTTATTGATTTGATTTGATTTGTTTTGTTTTGTATCAATGTAGGTATGTATGTATATGTATGCATATATATTATTTTCTCAAACAATTTTTAAATACATATAATCCTAGAAATGTTCTGTTCTGTGTGTGGATCCTCTTGTCATGAGCCTAAAAACGTTTATTAGATTTCATTCATTTTTGTGTATATAAAAAAAAAGTTGCTGCATTTAATTCTAACACAACATATTTCTAATGGTTTATAGCCTATAAAATCAGTTATTAGTTTTTGTATTTTAAGTATATTTATAATTTCTAAGCAACTTCATTCTGTCTCTGTCTCTGTCTAACCCATGCACCTGGGCTCGACCTTTGGAAGAGGATATTTTATCTTGGGGCGGGGCAATAGCAGTAACATTAACTGGTCTTACAGTTTTCATATATTTATATTTATATATAGTATTTACTATATGTGTGTCTGTATACAGTTTAGCGTAAATCAATTTGAAACCTAGCAAAGAATTAATTACGAACAAAATATATATACACATGTTTATTTAAATAAATAAATAAAATTCGCAGTCACGTTTTCATCATTTTGTCCAAAACTCGCAAGGACTAGATTCGAAAACACGATATAAGGAAAACACGTTTTCCCTTGCGTTTAAGCCATGAAATTTTAGATGTTTGTTCTTGTATTATACATAGTAATGTGCCAAATTATACCAGAAGTTCACAGAGTTAAGTTGGCTAAAAATGAGCATTTCATGGATTGACGCCGTGTAATCATAGTCAACTTTGGTGTGCAAGTCGAATTCGTGATATGGTTGTTTGTGCACACATTTTTGAGCTCGTTTCATGATAATATAGTACAAAATGGTGAAAATGCGGCTTAAGCACGAAGATCACAAGCAGTTTTGTAGTTATTTTTGTTGTTCTTGGTTTTTGTCTCACATTTTATTAAATTTAAATCGACACAGAAACTGAAAAAATTCACCTATCAATTTGTGTGGTTGTGTTATTTTGTTTGTTTGTATGTATGTAATGTGTGTGTGTGTGTGTAATTTATTGTTGTAGTTGTTGTTGTTATTATTGTTATAGTTTACATGACTTGACTACAGCGTAGTGTAAACTCAAAACTAATTTCGCATAGCGTACACAGTTGAGGGGAGCCGCCTACAGCAGAAAGAACGAGGGGCAGCGCGAACCGGAGAAGAAAGGGAGAGAGGACCAACCTATGCCTGTATTTGTTGTTGTTCTTGTATGTGTGTGTGTGTGTGTGTGTGTGTGTGTGTGTGTGTGTGTGTGTCTGTTTGTGTGTATATGTGTGTGTATCTAATTACTTCGCCTTGGCCTTCTTCTCATTCTCGGAGGTGATTTTGTGCTTCAAGTGATCCTTGTAATCCAAAATGCCGCCCTTCCACTTGGTCACCGTCTCCTTCTCGCACACCCAAATCTCCTCAGCCACCTGAACAAAAAACAGAAGAGGGAAAAATGTTATGCCGAAGCTTATAAAGAGTGTTGGCATCAGTTTACCTGATTGATCAGACGGAAATCGTGACTAACTAGAACCATGCCGCCATCAAAATCGTTGATGGCATCTGCCAGGGCATCGATGGTCTCCATGTCCAAATGATTGGTAGGTTCGTCAAGCAGCAACAGATGGGGCACCTGCCAGGCCAGCCAGGCGAACACAACGCGACAACGTTGACCATCCGACAGCTGTCTGATGGGGCAAACCTGTTGGCGACCAGTTAGGCCGTAGCGTCCAATAATCTTACGCATCTCCTCTTTCTCCTTGACGTCGGGAAAGGCGCGCATCATATATTCGAGTGGGCTGGCATCCAGATCGAGCAGCTCGTGCAGATGCTGATGGTAGCGTGCAATACGCAAATGCGAGTTCTTGCGTATCATGCCCGATGTTGGCACCAGATCACCATAAAGCAGCTTCAGCAGAGTGGATTTGCCAGCACCGTTGGGCCCCACCAGAGCCAGACGCGTGTCCAGATCAATGCCAAACTCAAGGTTCTTGTAGATCCAGGGCGTTTCATCGTTGTAGCGAAAGTTGACGTTCTAAAGCAACATAATTAAGTTGAATCAATTGCATTAAATTTATGGCAGGCAAGAGCTCTTACGACTTACCTGCACCATAATCACAGGTGGCGGCACTTTGCCGCACGACGGGAAATAAAAATTGAGAACCTTGTCATCGGTGACCTTTTCAGTCAGGCCCTGGGCCACCATCTTGGCGAGCGTCTTCTCCTTGGACTGCGCCTGGCGAGCCAACTTGGCGGAACCGTGACCAAAGCGAGCAATATAGTTCTTCATGTGCGAAATCTGATCCTGCTCCCAGTTGTACTGTTTCATCTGATTCTCCAGCAGTTCCATGCGTGTGCGCACAAACGCCTCATAGTTGCCAGTGTAGTACTTGAGACGCTTGCTAGTCAGATGAACGATGTTCGTGCAGACGCCATTGAGAAAGTCCTGAGAGTGAGATATGAGCACCAGGATGCGTTTATAGGTCTTCAGCTCCTCTTCCAGCCACACACAGGCATCCAAGTCCAAATGATTTGTCGGCTCATCCAGCAACAGCAGATGTGGCTTCACAAACAAAGCGCGAGCCAGCGCAATTCGCATGCGCCAACCACCTAAAGTAACGGAAAGATGGTGGTGAAAACCACAAGGAATTAGCACAGGTTTCATCTCTTAGTTTTTAACGGGCAACCTTGCCACAACGAGAAAACCCAGCTGGCAACGAAATGATCAACAGTCCTGTTTCGGTTTCCACAGCCCACAAGAAGTGAGTGCGGAGTAAATACCGAAAAAGGCATATATTTAGGGAAATAGCTATTCTGAACTGTTTTGATTTAATCAAATAGTTTTGCTCATCAATGGTTGGCAACAGTACTCGAAACTCACCAGAAAAGTCCTTAGCCTGCTTCTGTTGCATGGCCTTGTCAAAGCCGAGACCGTGAAGAATGCGTGCCGCCTTAACCTCGGCCAGATCGGCGGACATATCATCAAGACGCTCATAAATATCAATCAGCTGCTCCTGAGCATCGTCCTCCTCGCTCATGGCCAGCTCCTCGGCAAGCTTTTCCAGCTTGATGCGCTCCTCATCCACCTCCATAACGCACTGGAGGGCACTCTTTGTGCTTGCTGGAATCTCGCGCGTCAAATGGAATATATCAATGTGTGGCGGTATGGGCACCTCGCGGCCACCGAGCACTGACAGCAGCGATGACTTGCCGCAGCCATTGAGGCCGATGAGACCATAGCGACGGCCGCAATTCAGCTCGAGCATTGTGTCCTGCAGAAGCTCGGAGCCAAAGAACGTAATTGAGAAGTTGGCAATCTTGACATCACGCGACCGTGGATGCACCGCCAACGAGCCGGTGCAAGACCGCGCCTCG
This sequence comes from Hirtodrosophila histrioides, assembly GCA_037075165.1. Lineage (NCBI taxonomy): Eukaryota > Metazoa > Arthropoda > Insecta > Diptera > Drosophilidae > Hirtodrosophila > Hirtodrosophila histrioides. Next base: position 551,435 of record JBAMCL010000348.1, on the reverse strand, counting down.
GCACTGATGCGTGCCTCTTCCTCCAGTTTGGCGCATAGTTTCTCCTCCTCGGTCAGCTCACGGGCTACTTCGCCGTTTGTCTTCTTCGTGGATGGTATCTGTTGGATCTTCTTGTTGCGCGCATCCTTCTTGCGTTGAGCATCACGTTTCTTAGCGTCCGATGGCATTTCTCTTCTTTCTTTTCTTTCACTGACTACGTTATTACAACAATACTTTTAGGTTTCCAATCGAAATGTTTGTGTCCTGCCTAAAATTTTTTATGTCTTGATATTTAGATATATTTTTTTCCGGGCTGTGCGTGCCTACGTTTGTGTGTCGAATTACTTGTAATGTGTGTGTGCTAAAATGACAATGAGAGATTCAAATTTAGTATGACATTAATGACAACAAACGCTTAGATTTGGGTTTCGTATGACTAATAAAATAAATACATACATATCCTAAAATGAAGCTAGAAAGGGTCTGGAAAGCCTAAACTTTGTTTTCTCAAATTTCAAGGCCACGTTGACAAGTTGGCAGCACCGTATCGCCAAGTGGGTAGGCCAGAAATTGTTATATTCACATTTACCTATTACTACTTTTATGCGGTTCGGTTCAAGATCTCTGTAATTTGCGGCAATTGCAAAGTTCATAAATTCAATTGCAGAGATGCCACATGTTATAAAAATGCGTACTTTAACAAGTTGGCAGCACCACAGCAGTGAGTTGGCAATTGTAGAATCTACATATATTTAAAGTTAAGTCTCCAGCTATTTCTTTTGTTTATATACACTGTGTGGTACTGCCACATGTGCAAGGTGCTGCAACGTGACAACACTGCAATTTGAATTAATGCTTCTCAATCATAAATATTTCTCTATTTGCCAACTCTTGTATACATAAATCGCATTTTTTTGAATCGAATTTGAATCGAGCTTAAACAGTTGCGAGTGCTCGTAGCACTCCAGCTCCGAACAGCCACGAACCACACGAACGACACGAGCCGTGACGAAAGCTGCCGAAAACAAAACGCGTAGAAGAGGAAGAAGCAACAAAGCTGCGGCAGCCACCGCTGCGGCGCTGATCACTAATACAATCGCACGTTTTCTTTTTTGGCAGCCTTTCTTTTATGCACTGCTGTGTTCCATATCCAGTTTCAATAATATTGAAAGAACATGTGAATCTAAATGGAAACAGAGTGTGAATTTTAATATGACACCGTTACAGAAACAGATGACGCCACTTTCTGTTAGACTAAAGCAACTGTTTCAACAAAAAAAAAAACAAATTTGTACAAAAATTAAGTTTAGAGAGAAGCCAAAGTGACGCGTTACAATTTGCCTTTTAACAAAGTTAGCGCGTTGCGTGCGACGTTTCTTTTTTTGCGGCTGTTGCCGAGCCAGATTTCGGCCTTCATTAGCGCAACTTTATGAATCATTGTTGTTGGGAAACGCCGCGCGCTCTCGCTCTCAGTGAAATTGCACAAAGGAATTCCGTTGCAGCTGATACAAATGTGGATGGCAGGAGAGAGAAAGGGTTAAAATTGCAACACATACACGCGCTAGACAACACACTAACACTTGACTGTTACAGCACACACGCGCACGCACACACGAACACGCATGCATATGTATATGTACGCAAGTGCACATTATTGAATTTTCCACGTCTGGTTAATAGCACAATATCTCACCTTTTAATTATTGTTAATAAACAATGAACGTATCACGCACAAGAATTGAAACCAATATGCTCTTGATGGGTTGTTAATGCTGGTCCGGGCTTCTGGGGAGCTGCTGCTAGAAAGGCTGCTGCTTTACAACGGAACAGGAACACACCGAACACACACACACGACCAGCAGCTGCAAAAAGTGCTGCTACTTTTCTGCCTTTACCGTTTTGGCCGCCGCACACGTGTTACGTTGAAGTAATCGAGAATCGCAAGCCGATAATGGAGTCTCATATAACTTATCGATATATTGAATCGAAAATAATGTTAAAATAAAATATTGAATTAAAAGTTGAAGTATGTATATATATACAATTCAGTTAAAATAAAGAATTTGAATTACTTCAGTCCATAAAGCATGGAGATACATGTTTTTCAATGTATTGCGAAAATTAAATTCGCATACATTTATTTCGATGTTGAGAATATCGAAAGCTTTATTGCAGCGATGTAAACAAAACCCGGGATTTTATGAATTGAAATCGATTGCACATAGAAATTGAAAATTCTTTGTTTACTTACCCTTGGTATGAAACGTCTTCACAGATAGTGGTTTGGGCTCCAAATATGAAGATTCATTTTGTAAAGCGACAGGGAGTGACTTTCTTGCAAGAATAATTAATAAATTAAAGCTGTCCGATACGCACGTCGAACTAGAATGTGGTGTCAGGGCTGCTGAATATATCGATATAAGTATGTGCTGGTACGGATTGCAAAGCGATGAGACCTGCCTTTCAGATCGAAGAAGTAATTATATATATATATAAATAGGACTATATTGTCCACCGCCACAAGTATCTTTCTTTAATTATTGTGAATGTTTTGACGTATCCTGCCTAGAGTAAATAAATCGATTTCGTTATTTTTAAACTTTAAAATGGCGTAAAATACGTGTGCTTCTTCTTTGAAACTTGACATTCCATCCACCACTATCGAATATTCGGGTAGTTTCCAGCACTACCAGCCAAAATTCAAAATGGTGCGCATTGTGTAAGGGCGTACAATTGGCCTGTGTATGCATTTATTGTTTGTGATCAATTTTGTTATCTACAAGTGTTTTGAAAAAGTGTAATTAAGCTCACTCACTACTAGGTGTGTTTATTAAAGCATATCCTTTCACTGAAGCTGCGAGAAATGCTGGAAACAAAAAGCATCGCTGCATTGGCATTCAATGAGACGCCGCGCAAGCGCAAGAGGGAAACTGGCGCTGGTCCTTTGCCACCCTTAAAATGCGCTGACGCAGCTGCTGTCGTTGCACCAAGTGCGTCATGCTTCACCAACGCAGCGTTTAGCTCGACGCCAAAGAAACTAGTCGGGCGTCGTCGCAAGTTCAAGGAAACCGGTCATACCAATCCTTTTGTCGGCCAGCCTGGTCTAGAAGTCAAATCCATTGCGGATCTGGCGGCAGTCCAGCCACAACAGCAGCTACCCGTGAATCCCTTTGAGGTTGTGCGCCATCCGTCCAAGAAAAAGAAGCGCGAGCACGCTTGCTTTGAGAACCCTGGACTAAATCTCGAGCTGCCCGAGCGCCAGTTTAATCCATACGAGGCAAGTGACCCATAATTTGCTTTATTAGCTATTAGTTGCTAAATTTCTTTTAATCTTGTTGCAGGTCGTACGTTGCGTGGCCACGCCCACCAAGTGCTTCGTCAATGAGGCGCTCAATTTGCGTGGCGGGGATGCGCCCGCTTCGCTCAATCCCTTCGAGATACATCGTCGCAGCGAGATCTCAGCAGTAGCTGGCAATCCGGCTGGTGTGGAGAATCCCGCTCTGGCCGATGAGCAGCTGCCGACAAGCCTGAAAATTGGTCTACCATTTGCGCCCACGTTGGGCTGCCGCATTGACTTCAATGGCATCTCCCTGGCCCAGCTGACGCCCAGCAAGCTCTTGGCCGAAAAGCTGGTGTTCTCGCCCGTGCCGCCGGCGTCTGCAAAGCGGTCACTGGGCGCCATCAGTGAGGAGAGCAGCATGGATATTGGCAAGGAGCTGGATTGTTACCAGCTGGAGCTGGAGAATAGCATCAATGAGGCCAAGTTGCGCAAGAATGGCATTGTGCTGGAGTCGACACAGACGGAGCTACAGCTGCTGCTGGAGCAGAAGCAGTTGCCGCAGTTGCAGCCCAAGGAGCAGCTTGAACAGCGCATTGTCTGCACCATGCGCCGGCGCACGCTGACAGAGATAATAGAGGCGCCCGAGGAGCCAAACGAGGAGGAAGAAACCCCAGAAGTGGAGGTGCAGCCCAATGCGTCGATTGCCGAGCCGGAACTTGAAGGTGGCGATGTAGCATATGCCTCCGAATCGGAGGAGGAGGAGGAACAAGCAGACGAACTGGACTTTAAGGCACCTGCACGTTTTGTGCGTGCCTATCGCCCAGCAGCCGCAGTGGCAGTAAACGCAGGCAGCAAGGAGTCGCTGCACTCGATCACATCGAGCAAATCTGCCAAGTCCACGGAGACCAGAGCCAGCAGTGCTGGCCATGGCGTTAGCCACATGATACGGAAATCCATACGCAAACTGATGCATCCCATGCAACAGCAACAACAGCAGCAGCAGCAAGCAGAGCCAGCGTCGCCCGAGAAGTCTGGGACTGGACACCACAACAATATCATAAGCAGCATTCGGCACAGTCTGCGTCGGCGACCACATAAACAGCAGCCGGCGACTGAGGAGTCCACGCCAGCGGACATCTCCATAGTGGACAGCAGCGAGCGTACCCTGAAGCTGCGCTCCATCATCCCGCAGACGGAATACATGCCCATCGAGCAGCTGACCAACGAGAAGAAGCACACGCTCCGCAACAGCATTCGTCGCTCCACGCGCGACGTACTGCGTCATGTTTTCCACAAGAGTCAGGATGCCTATGCGACGGCCAAGTGAGCGGGCGCCCACTCTTTGGTCTCATTTCCATGGATCACACGTTCTTTAGCACCCAAAGATTGTCTTAACGAAGTTTCTCATATTTTTTTTTTGTATCTTTTATATTGATAGTTAAGGTTTTTTTTCTTTTACCATCTTTATAGATGCTTTTTATGCACTGTTTAAATATTTGGAAATATTGATACATATTAAGGAACCCACATACCAAATTTGCTAACTCTAGCTCTGATAATCTCAGGCATGCATTGAGACTGGTCAAGATCATATATGTACTCGTACATACTCGTATATGTATCCTTTATAAGCCTGGATATGTCTCATTCCTAAGATTTATATTATATTTTCGAAAATATCATAAAAATCTTATGAATGAGATATATTAGGACTTACCCTAAGTGACAGAGCGGACTCCTGACACACAAAGCTCCGGTTTCGAGTCCCAGTCATGAGATTTGATTTAATATTTAATCGTCAATACTAATCTATACCCTATAGAGAAAAAATACATATATATATATACATATATCCTTAAAATCATCTTCAAAAAGTTTGCTCAACATGCTTGAAATTCTGTTTGTTCCATTCTTGTTTTCAAGGATCAAATTATTGGGAAATGTTCAAAATTGTTCGTAACTTATAAGAAACTTAGCACTATTGAGCTAAGCTAATAATAAAACCAGATATCTGGTTTCAGTTTAAGTTTCCAATCTATTTAAAATTATTCAAATATTTTGTCAGACATATGTCAGACATACGATGTTAAAACTATGAAATTTGTCTATTCTTTTGCCAGTTATCTAAATTTCAATTGAAATGCACTTTTAGCTAAGTTATAGATTTGTTTGCACGTTTATTTTATACATTTATGTATGTGTATGAAATTTTATACATTGTTTTTACATAAAATTTATTTATGCACAAAATTCTTTTGACTTTTGACTGTCAGGCAACAAAATGTTTTCTATATTCCGAAATCTAAATTATTATTATTCCAACGGCGTTTTTTCCCGATTTGTACTAAGACTTTCTCAATAATTCATTATTAATTTAGAAAGCAGGAGAAAAACTGTTGGTTCTCAAATATTTGGGGTTCACCTATATTGATTTAACTTTTCTTTTCCTGGGAGGCCTTGATTGGAAAAAATTACAAATGATATAATCATTTTTGTAATAAAGGATTTCAATTTCATTTCGTAAGATATGTATTTCATATTTAGAAATGTTCAATTTGGTTTTGGAATATTTGTTCTATCATAAAAATGAGTTTTATGCTTGAGCAACGTAACTTTATCTGGCAGACAAACGGATGAAGTGATCAAGAATAATTATATGCGTTTAGAGTCCGATCTGTCTGCTTCTAAAGTTGCTATATCTAGAATAATATATAGCCCAGCAACTAGACTGCTTTCTGGCTAGATATCTTAACATAACTCAATATATGTTTTGGTCCTGAACAATTTTATTTGAATCCTCAAGAGAGATATTATTGGGATAATAGCGGAGAAATAAGAACATGCTATTATCAGCTACAGAAGATTCCTAGCTAACAGGAGAGCTTTATATGGGATAGCATTTAATTGTTTTATTCTTTTTAATCTAAATCTGTAATTTATAGATTCCGTTGTGGAACGGAAACGGGAAAAGAGAGAAAAGAGTGAGAACATACCATTAAGATCATCCTTGAGTAACAGGAGAACTTCTTGGGAAAAGAAGTATTTTATGAAATCAGTATGTTCTATTTTTATTTCCTACACTCGATCGTGATAATAACTGAGTAAGATAAGGATTGCTTGACAAATAGAGAAGATTGAAATGATTTAAACATCTGCTGAAGATCATCACAAGGAGAGCCTCATATAGGAAAGTATTTTGAAGATTTATCCTCTCTTATCTAATTATACTTATAGATTGCACGATAATATTTGGGAAACGGAAAAACTGACATCAACAAAAAGAGATAGAAATGTTCAGTTTCAGCCAGGCCTGGATGTGGAGTTCTACTTGTAGACGGTCTGGAGTAGAGGACGTCTTCGCTGATCCAGCGGCTTGTAGGCGTGCTGATAGACGCTGGCCAGACGCCAGTGCTCCGGATAGCCGCCCTGTCCGGCGCCGCCGCCTTGGCTGCGGAATGGGGGCACCAGTGTGTCGATGTCATAGTTCTTCTTGGCGTACGGCTGTCGGGGGCGTGGCACGACAAGGACACGACCGGCGCCAATGCCGCAGCCAGCGGAGACGCCCACAAAGTCGCCGGAGGCATTCAGCTTGGGCGCGCCGGCGCGAAAGGCCGCCTTACTGGTCAGACAGTGACCATGGCCATGGCCATGTCCATGTCCATGTCCGTGTCCGTGTCCATATCCGTGTTCATGTTCGTGTCCGTGTCCACATCTGGGCGCTGGCGCAACCTTGTGGCAGAGCCGACGCGCAGGACGACGCAGCATCTGGTCACGCTTGCAGGCGGGACCCGTGGCATGCTGGCAGCCATGCTGTGGCGACTCCCCGTGGCAGTCGTTGTCGGGTCCCAGGTACTTCTCACGCAGCGCCTGGTAGGCCTTGTCGCCGAGCATTGGCGAGGATTGGTACTGCTTGGCCAAGCGGTTGGCCGGCAGGCCAAAGCTAACGCCACCGCCACCGCCCCCACCCAATCCCATGGCCGGAGCACGCCGGCAATGGGAGGCGCTGGAATCGCGTGATACGCTGCGGGCCCGAACCGCAGCCGGCGTATAATCGCAGGCACAGTTGTCGTCCCGCTCAAGGGCGCGACCGGCGAAGTCGCTCTTGCGACGCAGCATGTCCTTGTCGAAGAAGTCCGGCTCGCCCAAGGTGCTGGTGAAGACGCCCGCGGAGCGACCCAGCTCGGCGTTGGCTTGATCTTCGCGAGGCGTCTTCACGCAGGTGAAGACTGCAGGACCCGCCGAGTCGTTGGAGCCATCTATGTGACGGGCCAGGCGCGGCTCGTCGGCAGGATTGGCCGGCTTGAAGTCCCAGCCAATGGCCAGATCCATGGCGCCCATTTTCTTGGTGGGCGCGGAGCCAATGCCCCGAAAATGATCGCCCCCAAACGCCTTGGGCAACACGCCGCCAGTCTTAGGACGGAACACCTTCATCTTGGTGCAGTGGGTCGGTCCAGCGTTGTGTGTCTTCACGCCCACGCCCGTCGCAATGGGATCAATGTCCAGGGCGAGGCCTCCGTGGCCGCCGCTGATCTGCGCCTTGCGGAACGCCAAGTCCGCCACACAGTCCGGCAGCGGCTGGTGGTCCAGGTTGTCCTGGTGCATCCGCTTGGCCAGCTCAAAGTTGGCATACGCCGGCACCACCGGCGAGGGGCAGCGCTCGTTGGGCTTCTCGGTGATCGAGTGCAGCGGCATTTTCTTGACCAAGTCCGGCTCGACAGTGCTGGTCACTATTGGCAGCGAGATGAGATCCCTGCCGGGCACAAAACCAAACTCGGAGACGTCCAAGCTATCGCTATTGTTCAGCTGGCCCGTGTACTTGGCCTGGGCCGCGGCCAGAGCCGGAAACTGGCGCCCCGCCGCCGAGGTAACCTCTCGTGCCGCCTCCGCGTTGGCCCGGTACTTCTCCAGCGGCCGATCCTCGCTGTCGTCCAAATACAGGCGGCTCAGTGGCAGCTCCCGCTCCAGGCCATGCTGCGGAGGATTGCGCTTCTGGTCCAGCAGCAGCTGGTGCGAGGACAGCCGATACTCCGGCTCGGTCAGATCCCCCGGCGTATAGCTCAGATCCGGCAGCTTGTAGTTCACACTGCTGCTGGCGAGGGCTGCTTGCGACATGGTTCAATGCAGATTCGGTCACAATTACGGCTCAATCTAATCTCTGTTAGGTTTTTCAATTTTTGGATGAGCATGAGCTGGCCAATGGGAATGAAGATCAATATGAAGATGATGATGATGATGATGATCGATGAGGATGAGGATGAAAATGGCTTTGGAATTGGAATTGGAAGCCGAGGTGGATATAGATGTCAATTTGTGCTCTGTGCTGTGCTCCTACTCTTAGTACATATAACTGGAGAATAAAGAAACTAACTTTGGAAAGGGAAAAGGAATATTCCATAAGAATTCAACTCTCAAAACTTTTAATTACTATGAAAACAAATCTTAAAATCAATATTTATTCCCAATTAAGTACTGCTTAAAAGGAGAAAAGAAATTAATTCATCAATTTAAATCATAAACTTTTAATTATTGTTCAGATTTCGAGAATTTAATTCAATTTCCATCATTTTCTTTGAGTAACAAGTAAGAATGCTATAGTGAGTATACCCGACTACAAAACTCCCTGTACCCAGGTCAAAAATTTCCGATCGCATCTTCGTTAACTTACGCATACACACACACATACACAAAGACGCACACACAAGCGACAGCGTACGCGAGGCATTTTAAGTCGTGGCTGTGCTTCTTCTTCCCCCCCTCGCTCCAGTACTGAATCTTGTTCGTTGAATAACTTCCGTGTTTATTATCTGATCGACTTGAAATTCGCACAGTAGATTAAGAGTGACCAAAGTAGTTTACATGCCAAATCCCAAAGCGACCCCTTTAAAACTGTGGCTGTAAAACGTTTTGATCGAATTGCGGGGGAACGGGAGGAGATATCTGAGATCAGAAACAAACTTGACCTGCTCCCGCTATACACGAACCTACATTCCAAATTTGGTGTCTCTAGCTTTTATAGTTGCTGAGATCCTTGCGTTCATACATACGGACAGACAGACGGACAGACGGACAGACAGAGGGACATTTGCACAAATCCAATACCCCCTTTTACCCATTTTATGGGTACAGGGAGTAAAAATTGTTACTGTAAAACGTTTTTATTGAATAGCGGAGAAATGGGGGGGGGGGGGGATATCTCGGATCCAAAATAAACTTGACCTGCGCCTGCTATACACGAACCTACAGGAACCTACATTCCAAATTTGGTTACTCTACTACCCCAAATAGTTTCTGAGATCCTTGCGTAGCTTACGACTCGGCTATTGATCAAGAATATGTATACTTTATAGGGTCGGAGAGTCGGAGATGCCACTTTCTGCCTGTTAGATACATTTTCACAGTCTTGACCATTCTATGGGCGTAAAAACCTAAACTCTGGTCAAATATCCAATGCAAGTCTGCCTGCAATTAGAAACGAAACCATCTAGGAATGTTTCCGAAGAGGATCCAATTGAAGATCAGAGAGTTGGTGCCATAAAACTTGTTTATTGCAAAGCCCACAACGAAAAGCGTATTTAGACTGAATGTGGATCATTATTTGGACTTGGGCTTGGACTTGGCTGGCGCCTTGGTGGGTGACTTGGCTGTGGACTTGGCTGCGGCCATGGTTGGAGTTGTGGCTGTCGCTGTGGCTGTGGCTGGAACTGGAACTGAGGGCGCGGCTGAGACTGGGGGCTTGGCGGCGTCCTTGACACCCGTCTTCGACTTGGACTTCTCCTCATGGGTGGCGCTGCCACGATGGGTGCGATTGTACTCAAAGGCGGTCACCGGACGCTTGCGCAGACGCTTCCGGTTCCTCATGGATGAGTCGCCCACACGCGGTATCAATTTCTCAGCGGGCTGTGTGATTAGGTGATTTGGTGATTGGGTGGTTGGGTGGAGTGCAGTGGATGGTGCGACAGTGTTGGCTTGGCTACTCACCTGTGGCTTGCACCTGGCGCGCTTGCAGCGGATGTGAAGATCGTTGATGGCCAGCATTTGCTGTAGGCCCTCACACTTGGTCTGGCATTTGGGACGCTGCCAAAATGGATCGTCCTTCTTGCCCAACGTCTCCCGAAAGTCGCACTGATTCCGATGCGGCTCCCGCTGGCAGCAGCACAGGTCCCGCGGATACTTCCAAAACTTATGCCGTCCACTCAGGCAGCTGTTGTACAATGTGGCAAAACTGCGCGTGATCCGCAGCGGCAGGTGATAGGTGCCCCTATACTGGCCTAGGAAGTTGCCGTCGCTGGGGGAGAGAAAAGACTCAGAGTCATCAGTTGCTCTTCTTATAAACTGTCGATCTACTGGGCAAAGCATGGAATACACATATAGAGTAAATATATTTTATTAGAAGAATTTACATAAGTTCTCTCTTCAGTTCGCTCTTCTCTTTCCCTTTTCAAAGCTCCGTCCAACTACACATTATGCTTCCCTATTCTGTTTATTTATTCTCTATATCAATATCAATCAACTTTAATATGATATATTATTAATACATTCCTGCATACATTTTGAGTTTGACTCATTTTATTGTTTTATATTCGAATATCCAAATCAATTCGACAATTGAGAATTAATAATGATTCCGCAGTAAAAAGTAATTTTTGAATAAAATTAGTTAAGCGCCAATTAATTTATGAAAGTGGCATCACTTTAAAATTTAAATTGATCTGGCATACAATTCAAAACTTAACGAGGCTAAGCTTTTGATAGGTGGCGCTGTTAAGTGACCTGTTTTTGCTGAAGATAAACAATCAAGCCAAAAGATGGCGCCCACGTGTGTGTCTAATGGAGCTAACAATGTACATATATAGCATACAACTTGGGGCTCTAGGCTGTCAAAAGTAATTTCAAAAGCTATGCCACTCGATGTCTCTCGTACTTAAATACAATATATGTATATCATAACTATTCAGTCAACATTTTAGTAATATCACATTATTATGCAAACATTAAGCGGCGAGAGGTTTAGCCGGCTTGAGGTCAAGTTTAAATTAAAACAAAAATGTATTTTATTGCGATATATTTAGGTTAATCTCCGGTAACCGTCAGATGGCTACAACCTAGATATTTTTACATTATTTAGAACAATATAAACTTAAACTAACGATTTTTACACATCCTTGCTGTTTGGCGTGGAGTTGTCAACTAACTAGTTCAAGTAAGAATGTGTATATGTATATGTGTATACTATATATGTATGTATGTGTTCAGTGTCCATTTTGTGGTTTAGTACTATATGTGTTGGTAAGTTAATTATATGCAGCATTTCAGTTGTGTGGCGTTTTTCGAAGTGTCCTTCTTGTTTTTGCCACTTGCAACATGCGGATAACTCCTTTGCCCTTGCAAGTGCACTTGGGCAAGCCTATAAATATCGGTATATTACCTAACCTAACACAAAAAGTGGCAAGAGAAAGAACGACTATATACAGCACTGTTTATCATAAAAATACAGATTGCAACCGATTGTTCCTACTACTAGGAAGCTACTATATATAAATCTGGTATCACTTTGATAAAATTAAAGCAAACTATATATGTAGAGTATAATAAGAAACGCAATTATTGACTTTGGATGCAACATCCAACTTCTTTATAAAAAGAACTCATTTTGAATTCGATTCTTCCTTTGGCAGCTACAAGATTTAGTAGTTTAGGCATAAAAAAAGGTTTCAATAAAACTCATAAAATGGGCCTTAGCTCCATAAACTTATTGGCTTATCTTTTTTCGATAATTGAGGCAAATTATCGATACTATCGATAGTTAACACTTACCGTCGTGCCGTAGGCAGCAGATGTCCCTTCTTATCGCTGATGGGCTTTGAGTTCTTCTGCAGCGTGCGCGGTAGAGGCGGGGAGAAGCGCGGATATTCCCAGTTGGAGATGCTCTTGGCGCGAAAGCTACGCTCGTACTGCAGCCAAAGAGAGAGAGAGAGAGAGAGAGAGAGAGAGTATGGTATTGGTATCAGAGTTGGCTTAAGCTAGGTGGACAGTCAGCCACCTGTTTCAATTGTGAGCCAGCCCAAAAGAGAACTAAAGCCGTTATTTATGAGCGCTAAGCAAACCAATTGATAAAAAGCCCAAACCCAAACTGGCAGCCGTAAACGAACCCTCCCCGCGTGCAACCCTCACCCTCTCTGGCCGCTCCCAGCTCGAGGCATGCGACGATTACACGGCGTAATCGTAATCTCCGTGTTGCAACATGTGTAAAAAAGCATTTTGTCTAATGCCACTTAATGCCTTGTTTGTGTTTGCCTTTTTAAAGACCAGTCGAAACAAAAAACCAACACGACTGATCTACAACCGAGTACGTCGACTAAAAGATACCCTATGCACTTTCTGACTGATTAACTAATAGCTCAACTCAACAACAACAAATTACTTTAGTTTTAGACTCCTTATCCCATGTCAATACCAAACTTAACTATCACTTTGACATATTTCGTTCTCTCCAGCTTAAGTTTGAGAAATGAGAATATGGAACTGCAGTGTTGTAAGGGAAACACCAAACGATATGTGTGGTCATCTTAAACTTTGCGATAAATATGCATTATTATTTTTGCGAGCTGCCAACTCGTTGATTAGTTGCTGCCAACCTAACAAACTAAAGTTGCCACAATTTCACAAAAGAGCATGGAATATCGAGAAACTATGTAGTGCCTGATCAAATTTGTTAAGAGCCTTGGACCTTGACTTGAATGTGAGCGTGATAAAAACACAAAATACCATTAACAAGCTTTAAGTTCTACACATAAATGCATACATAACTATAACTATAGTTATAAATAAGTAAAAGTACAGATTTTTAGTTTATTTTTCTCCTAGCTAAAAGTTTTTCAGTTCTGGTCACTTCTGTTGCAAAAATTCTCTACATTTTAAGGATATTTGATATTTGAACTCTGTCGTTTGTATGTTTGTTAAGATATTTGCATATATCTACGATCTTCAGGCTCTTTACTTAAGCGGTATGCTGAGAATTTTTGGTAAAGTTCCCTCCTATAGCCTAAGTCAGAAAGATCAAAAAATTACAATGTAGATAAATCTTAGATAAATCTACTGCAAGAGTATCTTAACTATTTATTTTTTCCGTAGGCTAAAAAGGCATATACCCTTTTGTGCCATTCTATGCGGGGTATAAGAAAAACACACACAAACCGGAACTGGCAATTGATGCCAGACGTTAAGTCCTTGGCTTGGCTTTAACTGGGGATCAAAGGCAAGGACATGTGCAATCATTTATCAGAGGAGCTTGTGGGACGCAGCTGTTGCTTCAGCTGCTTTCGGGCGCCAAAAGAATCTTGAATTTTGGGGGGTTCCCACGCGCACGTCATTTCAATTAAAGCAAGGAAAATGCAAATTGTGGCTGGTAATTTGATACAACGTGGCACGCCCCCACACACACACACACCCGCACCCGCATCCGTACACACCCGCACACACACCAGCACGTGGCAAGTTGTCAACACTTGATGGAGATTGAAGATTGAGGGCTTGATTGAGTGCGTGCGAACCAGGAGTAGCACGTAGCTGGTAAGGATGCGCCTGTTATGCAGATGCTACAATGACCGCAACTGGCCGAGAGGCGGGCGGTGGGCGGTGTGCGGTGTGGGGTGTGGGGTTGGTAGTTAGTAACCAGGATGGTGGGAGGGAGTGCGAGGTGTTGCTATTGTAATTAAATTTACACGGCAATTACACAACAATTGCAAGGACTTGATCGATCCAAGTCGGGTTACCCACTTGGCCAAGCGTAAAATACAAATTGATTTTAAACTCAATTAACGCGAAGGCCGAGAGGCGTCCAACTGATAGGCCAGACAAAAGGATGTGCCAGGCAGTCGGACAGGATACAATTGATACAATACAAGCCCAACCCCTGTGCCTGTGCCTGTACCAGGGCTGGGCCCAGCCAGAGCGATGATTTTGATGTCAACCCTCTGGGGTGCAATTTATCACATGGTGCGACGCCTCGACGGATTAGACAGTCAGAAAGCTACAATGCACGTGCAATCCTGCAGTCCTTACAGCTCCTGGCTCCTGGCTGCACTTGTGCGTGTCTTCCAACCCCACTCCATTCCCCCCGCCCCACATACCCACTCACTTACGAGGCAAGTCGAGCCGATGCGAGGCGGGGCAGGGCAGGGCAGGTTGTGGAGTCGACACTTAAGCTAATTTCACGCACTGCAGCCACTGAATTCCTCTTAGCACTTGGTCAGAACCGTTCCCTTTACCCGTTTTTCCACTTTCCAATCAATTTTTTCACTATCTTCCGGGGCGTGCCGGGGCAGGACGGGACGGGACGGGGGGCCAAAGCAGCTGTCAATTTGTGCGTCTGGGCAGTGGAAATTGCAATTGCAATCCCATTAAATAGATCCTTGCTCGCAGTTGGAGGGGTGGTGTCCTTTATAAGCAACAACGACAGCAGCAACAACAACAAAAAACACACAAAAAACAACAACAACAAACACTTGTTTTTACCGCTTCAATCCCGTTAGAACTGTGTACCGAAAATTCCGCTAGACCGTTATTTCCTCGTGTGTATAATGCAAATATGAACAAAAATAACTGTAAACGAGTTGCGTGGCAATCGGCTTTGGTTTGTTAAGGTCCTGTAGCGGGGCTGGCAAGGAGCGTTACCCACCGTTACCAAGTAAATAAACTTTACTGTCGCTATTTGGCAAACTTGCAATGGAGGGGGGAAGCGTAGTGCAAGCATAGGTGACAAGAAGGGGAAGGGGTAATGGGCACGGGAACGGGAATCGGTACGACCTGCGTACACAGGAGCCGAGTGAAGCAGCCAGGCGACATTGACGTCAATATGGGCACAGAACCACGATATACCAGAATATTCTGATCCTAAGTGAGTTCATAGCATTCCGTCCCTTTAATTTTGCACGGATATACTTGCAATTTAAGCGGAGACAAATCGGGTTATCCTATATCATATAGTAAAAGGGATCAAACGTAAAATGCTTCTGTTGTAGGGAAATCTTTTTTCCTGTCTATTTCCCAACCAAGTTCTTCGCATTCAATAAACCAACAAAGTTTCTTTAGGTATATAATAAGCCAATGTACTAAAAAGATTCTATAAATTTTGATTGCCGCAAACTAGAACAGAAACAAACTAGAACTATTGCTAAATTGTTACAGCTCGAGCTCAAGCCACTAGTAAAGAAAGTGTTAAGAAAACCTCCCAGCCTCAACCGTAAAATTGGGCAGCTATATCTTACACATTTCGATAGCTAGACTCAGCAAATTTGATTTGAAAAAGCCTATGGATCTCATTAAGGTATTTCAACAAGGAAATCTTTGCCCGCCTCACTTACTTTCCCGCAAAACTATAACTCCCACACCTTTATAGCTAGTGATCGGTGAAAGATTTGATCCTATATACAGTACCGAAGAGGATATCAACTGTTACTTATCAATATCTAGTTGTCTAGTTTTATCTACCTTTGATACCATTAAGGGGAAGAGAAATCTGCTTTCCTTTGTCGCCTGGCGTAGTTCTCTTGTATTTTTATGGAGCCCAACTTTGTGGCACTCAGACAGAGACAAGTTGAACATTCATGTCGGAATTTTGACTGTTGTTCTGGTTATTCGTAGCTCAGATTGGGGCCACGTTGGGGGTTGCCATGCTGTTGCTGTTGCTGTTGTTGTTCTTGTGGGCGTATACCATTGTCTACTATTATATATAGGGTAAGTGCAAGTATGTTGTATCTGTTAAATGTTTTGGTTAATAGTTGTCTGACAAATCCCACTCTTCACACATTTATGCTCAACGAACTTTCTATGGATTGTGGGCTTACATTCCCTTACAGGGTATAGAAAAGTCGAGCATAGAACCTTTGACGTTGATATTATTATTTACCCCGTACCAAGCTGTCTTCAGTTACCGCCCGCTGAATAAGTGACGAAAATAGACAAACATGAGGATGGCGTCTTCAATCAGGTCGCTGCCAGACTGTACCAGTTTGACAGGTGGCAACGCTGCCACCCTGAATAACAAGCAGCATCCTTAACCGGAAACCCGAAACCCAAACCCCAATTGATAATTCTCACCTGCATGGCGCTGAAGTTAAATGACATTTTGTCTTAGAATTTGGAATTTTGAGGCGTAATTTTGTTGAAGGCAATCTTCGATGGTACTTTAATAAAAACTAACAAAAAGCTGAGTAAAATTCCAAAATATGTTTTGACAACCTTTTGAATTTGGAATGAAGTTTCGAAACAAACATCACAGCCAACTCTCTCAGTTGAGATTATGCCACTTTGCGTTTGGGGCGTGGCTATGGCGCACAGCAGCCAAGGACGAAGGATACACAGCAATGTATGTGCTTATGGGGGCGGCAACTGGAGCCGGGGGCGTGGGTTGTCGGGGGGCTGCGCTGGGCCACAGCTGGCGCATTGCTGGCAGACAGCAAGGCAAATGAAAAACTTGCCAACGCCAGCTGAGGCACCAGGTCCACAAAATAACAAATATAAATGCTACACAAGTCACTGCTCGACCATGGGATGTCCTGTAGCCAGGTCGGAGTAAAGGCAATTTTACCTTGGCACAGCTGAAATAGACACTCAGCAATAGAAATGTTCTAAAATCCGGAAATTATTTCAATTATCTATAAATAATTTCGCAATTTATGATAATTTTCAATTCAATAATTTCTATATTTAAAGTGCCTAGAAATTAAAGTTAATATTTCTGCTGTTTAGAAAGTAATTTTTACATTTAATAATGAATTATGAACATTATATTTAGAACAAACTGCTTTGAAATTTAAGTAAGAATATCCTCCTATCCTACTTTTTGGAAAAACCAAGCCATGTAATTCTGAAAAGCTGCCTTAAAGTACAAAATTGTGGCGCTTTTCTACATTTTGGACCTGTTTTGCTGAGAGTAGATACCATTTCAAATAAATATGGTTTTTCAATTCATGAGCGCAAGCTAAGCCCTCTGTTCTTTGTTCTAGTTTTGAAAAGAGTTATTTCTTTTGCCTGTCAAGGGTTATTTCAAATTAGAAACTAACTAACTCTGCGTAGGACATATGAGCACCTACATACCAAATTTGCTAGCTATAGCTAGGACACTCCTTCACTCAGAGATGAAGGCCGTCAGGCTTGCCTACTCAGCTAAGTTTTGGCTGCAGGGTATAACATAAAATACAGGAATAACTCAGTGATGTATGGTACAATATATACATGTTTATTTATATAAATAATCAATTTATTGTTGGGCTGGGATATAAGCAAATATCACGAATTAGATGCTACACAAAAAAAACTTAGTGGCTAGATCTAATATTTAATTAGAGCTTTGATAGACCAGAGTAGTTAGTCGCTGGTTGAGGGAAGAGTTAGAAACATGTCGCCTGGCAACTGGCTGCAGCTGGAGGCGTTGGCGGCGTCTCAGGGTGTTTCCAGTACGTGATTCAGATAGGCTATGTAACAGATGGCCAGCTTGAGTATCTCAATCTTGGAGAGCTTCTTGTCCGGCGGCAGTGTGGGCAGCAGCTTGCGCAGCTCCGCAAAGGACACATTGAAGGCCTCCACGCGGATGCGCTCACGCGTTGCATGCGCGGTGCGGTATTTGAGTGTGGCACGGCGACGACGGCGCCGCTCCTCCCGGGACAGCCCCACCAGCTCCGAGGGATCCAAGTGGGCAATGGGCGTGGTGCGGCGACGGGGCGCCGGTGTGGGTGGCGGCGGCGGAGCCGGCTGAGCCGCCGTCTCGCAAGCGATGCGCGCCTGAAAGCGCTGATCAATGTCCAGCGTTGTGCTGGCCGCGTAATCATCATGGCCATGTCCATGGCCATTGGACAGGGCGTTGTTGGCCGCCGTTAAATCGTCGTCCTGCTCCATGTAATACCGACTCAGCGAGATGCTCTGCGGCGGTGCCAAATGTGTCATATCGTAGACCATTTTGAGCTGCTTCTGCTCCTAATCCTGATCTTGATCCTGACCCTGGCTGCTGTTGGCGAAATTTAAGGATCACAGTGGTTAGTCTTACTGGTGCAAGCAATATCTACAGTATAAAAGGTTGGAGTAAGCAGTCACCTTCCCTAGAACCCCTATAAAAAGATCCATATATGTAAGGGTACTTAATATTATCTACAGAAAAGTTCTTCATCCGATTGTTCTTATGTCAGATATATGATATACTGACCCGTTATTGATCAGTTTAAGTAGACTACATAAATTTCAATGAAACTCGCTATAGCGATGTCCATCTATCCTTCTGTTTCTATGCGAACTAGTCTCTCAGTTTCAAAGCTATCGTAATGAAACTTGGCACAGACCCTTCTTTTTGCTGCAGGCAGTACATATGTCGGAACCAGCCGGATCGGACCACTATAACATATAGCTGCCATAGAAATGATCGTTCGACAACTATGTTTTTGTATGAAAAACTTTTTTTTTAACAGAGTCTCTGGAGAGTTTATACAATCTGACCAAATTTGGTCAAAATCGAACCACTATCAAACTATCAAACTTTTTGTTTATACAAATATTTCATCCAAACTAAATGAGAGGCTTATCATACTTCAAATAGTGGTCGAAAGTTTTTGATGCAGAATTGTCCAGGGGATGATCATTAATCTGCATGCCGATCTTTACACTTTATAAATTAAGGATATACACCAACATGTATACCAAGTTTGGTTGCTCTAGTTCAAACCCAATATACTATAGTTTGAAAGATAGGAAGATCGCTTACTATGGAAAAAGATCTCAATCTTTATGTCGACATTTTTTTTATTTTTATCATCAACTTGGGTCCTAAAACTGAACTTCCTCAAAGCTAGTTTGAAAATAGCGTTTTACATTAACTGTGATCTCCACGAATATTCGGATGAAAATTAAGTTCTTGTGTAAAAAACATTCCTGTTTTTAGTATGTCTGCTCGAAGGTAATATCTATAACTTCATTACAAAACGGGAAAACAAAATTGAAACGATTCGGAATGTTAACTATTCAGCAATGAGAAGAAAAAGTTCGGTTGGACTTTGAAATAAGTTGCCTCACCCTTTGAGGAAATTGCCGGTACGCCCTTGTAATGTCCGCCCCCGCGCCACCACAAGCCACAAATTAAGAAAACTGAATGAATGCAAGTTGCATTATTTATGGTTTGGATGGGTGTCAAAGGGTGCGGTATTGTCAACCCTTGGAGGCGACCCTTCTGTCGCCACGTGTCCTGTTTGCGTTTCGCATTATGTATGGGTTTTCATTTGTTTTTATTGTGCTTATTGTATTTATTGTTATTGTTTATTCGCAACATATTTTCACACCTACACAAATAACTGAACAATCGTCACGTTTGCATTTAGTTTTGCCCGCGGGAGTTGATCCTGCTCAAGGGTACGGCTAAGGAGCAGCACCCTTATGTGATTTGCGGCTTACGTGCGATTTATTATTCATTTAATGGACTTTCCTTACTTAAAACTCTCACAAACAGCACAAAATCAAAGAGTTACTTAAAAGGGAGAGGGGAACAATCCATATACAATAATCCAATATTATATGATTCTCAGGGGTTTAGGTTAAAGCACAATCACAACAACTTAAAAAAAACTGTTATATAACATCAGTGCCTTGGATATTTCGGCTTGATTCAGTATTTACTCTTTGATTACTTACAAGAATCGCAGTCACACGATTTTCTTTATCAAATTGTATAACTTTAAATGATGTTCTGCTCGCGCAAAGCTTTGACGCCGAACTGAGCCAGTCCGAGGATGTTGCAGCATCCTTTATAGCGCAGCAAAGAGGTATACAGATTTTCAACCCCTGTACCATGGCACTAGAGTAACCAATAGGAGCTCAACATCCCTGCAGCATAAACGCCAATCAGCACAAGAAAATGGCGACGGATTTTTGTAATGATGTTGGGGAACCGCCCCTCCGGAAAAGTGTATGTGTCATCATACTAAAAAGAACTTATTTATGAGTTTCAGCCTAATGAATATGTGCTGATTTCGGAAAAATTGCTTTTAGTCTAAACCTTTCTTTCATAAACATACAAATATTTTGTACATAAAACTATTGCAGCCTTAATTATGCGAGACTCATTTAAAAAAACAGATCTCTTAACATATGCTGCACAGTTTTGGTTCACTCTACTAGGCTTGTTCTTTGACTTTACTATATGTGTATATGTGAAGAAATTAATGTATCAGCTTAAAAAAATAAAACTGAAGAAATAAAAGCGACAACTCCAATTTAAGCATAATGATATACCTATTAACAATAATATTTTCATGAGAAGTTATCTCATAGATGTAGTTTTATAAGCAACAAAAACTTCAAATTTGAATAGTTAAATGAACCGCTACTGGCTGTAGAGTTGGTATATTAACCAACACTTGCGCTTTGCCTATCGATAGCATTTACCATCGGCAACATTGTGTGAGTGGCAAAACAGCTGTGCAGCCCTAGCTCGCTTTCATAACCAGCCAGCTGCTGGTCTTGCCACCCGAAACGTTTTGATTAATAATTGTTAATTTTTGTGAAATAAAATGAGCTCGTTTAGGCTGTTGACGCCGCTGCAGCTGAGCATGGCAGTGACCCGCAGCTATGGCAAACACAATAAGAAATTCTTATACAAAGATGGCAAGAAATTCGAGAACATTATCTACTATCCCAGGTGTGTGTAATAACCCGGCATAATAAATAGATTTCCTTCAGTACATGAATGATTGATCTTTCAGAACACCCGACCATCAGGATCCACCCGTGGAGCCCGCTAAGCTGTTTCGGGTGCAGCGCATTAAGCCCGTGAAAGGTAATCCCTTCTGGGAGAAGCGCATACTCAAGGACCTGGGCCTGGATGGTAAACAGAGTGAATTTACTGTGGTTAAAAATATACCCGAAAACAATGCGCGCTTGTGGAAGATAAAACATTTAATTAAAGTGACGCCCATTACGTTTCCTTATGGGGAGCCAACGGCACAGGATATTAAGCACACGATACTGAAGGAGAATGGCGAATGCCTGGTCACTAAGGACATTGGGCCTGTGGAAGTGCGCAGCGCTGCACGCGATTCCTTTGACCAGCAGCCCAAGCGCTTGGACACCGAACTGCTTCGAAAGGACTCACGTCTCAAGTGGCTGAATCCTTGGTAAAAACAGAAAACTAGAAGTTTTTAAGTTTTCAATGTAATAAATCTAGTTTTGTTTATAAATATATATATACACATTCATAAAATTTATAAAAGTTAAATATACTCGCGCGTAGTATAAGGACACTGAAATTTTATATACGTGGCTGGTTCGCGACCATGGCCACATTCTTTTCAATCCTTTTGCAGCCCGATACAACGAACATGCCATTGACGTTCTCGAAGACAATCGTATTATCAATAACTGCTTTAATGTCCGCTGGTTTTGGATGTATGCCCAAACGGTGATACTCCGCCTCCACACACTGGACAACGTGCGACTTTTCGAGCGACAGAAATGGCACATAGTGATCAATGACATGGGCAATGATCATTTCAGTTCTCTTCAGACCGCCATTATCATTGTAGGAATTGAACTCGAGCATCCCCTCAAAGTGCGACAGTCGCGTCTCCTCGCGCCGCATGCCCTCCTTCATTAGCTGGGCCAAACGATTCGAAATTCCCTGGCCCCCCGTGTTGGATAAAAATATGAATATGGCTTTGGTGTAATCGGCACCCTTCACACTGGCTGCAAAATCAATAAATGATGTGAGGGCGTCAAAGACGCCGGCTGGCAGCTTGTCCACTTCCTCAAATATGAATAAGGATCGCGCGCAATTCTGAATGGCCTCGCGCACTTCTCTGCTAATGCGCTCCTTGTACTCCTCCACGCGATTCGAATTTGAAAAATCAGCGCGTCCCAGATACTTGTGCACATACTTGCTGTTTGACCCCTCCTTGTAGAGCGCTTTTGCTATCTGATCGGCAACGAAACTCTTGCCGGTGCCTGGTGTACCGTGGAAACTCATCACGAGCGGCTTACGCGATGGACTGTTCGCATGAAGATGGGCAGTCAGCGCTGGAACAACGTGTTGTTCCACCATATGTTGTCCAAATAGCGTCTGAGACAACGTCTCCTTTAATTCTGTAAATTATATAGATCATCGATCGTCCTTATCGCACGCAGACAAGTCTAACAACTTACTTGACATATCTCCCGGAATGCTTCTGTCATCGCAGCATTCCATAGCCCGACACAAGGTTTGGCTTTTGATGAAGTCAAAGCCAGCGTAGGCTGCAATGCCAAGGCCAATAGATGTTGATATGGGTTCTATGCATCTGACAGGCTTAAGGCTATTTAGACTAATAACTATCAACAAGTACACGTACTTGCAATTTTGAAATTCAGATCTTTTAACCATTGTTCGGTTTGTTGTGACGACTGTCTTCTTTATGGTTTAGGTGATGATTAACTTCGCCGAACAAAGTTTGACTAAACTTATCGATTGTTCGCGCTGATAGATTTGCTTGCAGGTGATCTGAAAACCGATAACCGATAAAAGCTTCCAGCTGCATATGTAATTAACAAGCCCACAGATATTGGCTCAAAATGGATAACGACCAAGAGATCAGTCGCTCTTTTATTCAGAAAATTGTATTAAGCTAAATTGCATACTTCCGGCATTTCTGTCTAAGACGCTATCGGGAGCTGATAGTTCGTGTCTTATTTGGCTAAATAGAAAATATTATAATTCGAGATTACGCCTAAATCTATTTACATTCAGGTTGATTAAAATATTTAGATACAGCAAGATTCTCACATTTACAATCAGTGGGCAATTCTCATTATGGAAACTTACAAGATTACACACGTTACATTTGTAAGATTAGACAAGCACAAAGTACATACATATATGACAGTCGAACTATCGGCGCGTAGTCCTGTGATTTCGATCAAGCATGAATCGATTATTAATCGATAAATACAAAAGTTAAGCGTCGTCGTTGCAATTTGTTTTGCACTAAGTATTTTGTTTAAAGTTTAACCGATTTACAGCTGAAGAAGCATTAAGAAGGACCATGGCGGAAACGCAGTTGCTGCTGGAGACATTTCAGGACCAAGGCAATAATGGCGTCAGCATTGGAGCAATGAAGTCGGCAATTGCTAAAATGCTTGTGCGATCTGAGCGCTTTCAAACGCGCGTACGCAAGCACATAGACGAGAACTACACAGAGTTTATGCCCAATCACACATCGCCGGACATATTTTTGGATAAGTCACGCTCGCTGGGCGATGAGATTAGCGATCTGCTTGCCTCCGTTGGCAACGAGGGATTTGCGGCATTAAACGAGGCGAGCGCTCAGCTGGCGAACAGCAGTCGGGATCTGCGGGAGATAATGCTTGGGCTGCGGGTGAGCGAGCACATATTGAAACTGGATGATCTGTTTCAGTGCGTGGAGGAGGCCAAGGGCACCAAGGATTGCCTGGTGGTGCTGGATTTGATGGGCAAGCTGCGCAGTCTCATTTATGCCGAGAATACGAGCGATGCTATACCGCCAGATGTGGAGCGCATCTTTCAATCGCTGGAGTGCTATGAGTCCATCAAAGTGAAGTACCATGTGCAGGCGCATCTGCTGCAGCAGAATCTACAGGAGCGCTTCGATCGTTTGGTGCAATTGAGCTGCAAATCATTTCCCACATCCAAGTGTGTGACCCTGCTGCTAAGCAAGGACGAGGCGCAGCTGCAGGATATTGTGATGGCGCTATTTCAGGAGCGCTACAATCCCGCTAAGCTGTGCTCGTTTCTGCTGGACCACTGCATTGAGCCGCTCATCCAAAAGCCCGTCTCCGTTGAGTACAATGATAACGCCAAGGATGGTAGCCACATACAGCTAACGCTCTCCTACTCCATCAAGGAGCAGGATGCATCCCCGTTGCTACGCCCCAACTACAAGGAGGTCTTTGAGAGCTTCCGTCTGCTGCTGCAGACGCTCGGCAGCATCAATAGCTGCGTAAACGGCACACAGCATGTGTTTACCATTATTGGGGATCATGTTAAGGATCGCATGCTGCAGCTGCTTGTCGAGGAGTGCCTAATACCATCGGTGCCCGAGACGATGGATGAATTCAAAAGCTCCACGCTCTGCGAGGATGTCATACAATTCGAGCATCAACTGGCCGACACGTTTCTCATCAATCCCGAGCAGGACACTGCCCTCAGCGATTTCACCAAGCAGTTTGACACGTACTATCGCAATCGTCTCAACAGCCGCGTACTGGCAAGCGCACGCGAGATCATACAGCGTGATCTGCAGGACATGACACTGGTGGCCCCAAACAATCTATCCGCTAATGTGGCCAGCGATCCATTTCTCTTTCCACGCTGCATGATATCCAAGAGCGCACAAGTAAGTGTTTCCAATTTGAGTCTTGCCAAATCCAAAAAGAACCTCCACGTCACTTAATTCTATGTCCCCTTTACGCTGCAGGACTTTGTCAAGCTAATGGATCGCATTCTGCGACAGCCGGTAGATAATGCAGATGAGAATGTGCCAGTTCAACTGAGCGGCCTCGTTGGCCTGCTGATCGAGACGTACATCAATGAGGTGCCCAAGGTACACAAAAAGCTGCTCCAAAGCATTCCACAGCAATCGGCACTGTTCCACAACAATTGTATGTACCTAACGCACTGGGTGGCCCAACAAGCCAACAAGAGCATCGACAGTTTTCCATCGCTGGTCAAAACGCTGCAGACTACGGGCACCAAGCATCTGCGTGTACAAGTCAACTATCAGGAGTCCATACTCATGGACATTATGAGCGGCTTTGGTAGGTTTCATTCCAACTAAATTTGAGCCCTAATATATCGCTATCCATTTTGCCACAGAGTTCGAGAGCCCGCACACATTGGGCACAGCACCACTCAGGCTGGTGCGGCAGTGCCTAAGGCAGCTGGAGCTGCTGAAGAACGTGTGGCAGCAGGTGCTGCCGGAGAATGTCTACAACAGTACCTTCTGTGAGCTATTGCATTCATTTACCAATGAGCTAGTGCGTCGCGTATTTAAGCTGCGCGACATTTCGGCCACAATGGCCAGTGAGCTGAGCGATCTTATAGATGTGGTGCTCGAGAAGGCACCGTTGCTGTTCCAGGACAAGCATGAGATCGTCCAGGTTCGCTCCTGGCTCAAATTGCAGCAGCTAAAGACAATGATGAATGCCTCGCTTAAGGAATTTACAGAGCTATGGTGCGACGGCGCCGGACCGCTCACCGCCAACTACCAGGCGAATGAAATAAAGCATCTCATACGTGCTCTATTCCAAGACACGGATCGACGAGCCCAGGCCATCACCAAGATTGTTTAAGAATATCAATCAAAATTTGTCATAGTCTACGTTTTTAATAATAATACGAAATAAACTGAATCATGCTAATAATTGTTTAAGAATCTGCTCAGCTCATCTCATGCCTGGCCTGGAGCATTAGTGGCTGCAACTGCTCGACCAGCAGCCGATGATCCCGGCCATGGGTAACGTTCAAAATGCGCTGCGCCTCCTGCAGATGATGCACTGCCTGCTTGTAGTTACGCTCGTATAGCTGGATTTTGCCCAGCTTCATGTGCAGCAGACCCAGCAGGGGATTCCACGGGCCATGGTATTTGCCAAAGCCTGGCAGCAGCTGCTGCCCGTACTTAAGCGCATCCGCCCACTTGCCTACATTGATTGCGGCCTCGAAGGCTGCATCCAGCGTCTTCACATGCCACACATTCAGCGGATGGAGCACGCCCGCCTGCTTCTGCAGGCACACCTTGCACACGTCCAGATCTGCACGTAAGGAACAGAGATGAGTTGTGTTAGTTCGTTCACAATAAGATCTAACAAGCAAGCTTAGACACATTCGGGGTGCCGAAGATACGAGTACATATATATACCGACAGCTATAAAATATAATAGTGCGACTGATTTATCTTGAACAACGTAAGAGTATCTCATACAAACTCATTTTTTATCAGCTAAAATGTTCTGGTTTGATCAAAGTTAGCCAACATCTAAAGAGACTTTTATCCAATTTGGTCGGCTTGTATAAAACATACTGAAACTTCGATTTGGTGAGTTTTATCAGAATGTCTTCAAAAAGAACAAGAATGCTTTAGTCGAGCGCATCCGACTAAGAGACAACCTGTTCCCAAGTCTGTAGCTCGTACAAAACATCTTCGAACACATACACACATATGCTTCAAGCAGTTTAGCGGCTTTGTATGCAAGCCAAGCATTTCAAGCGGTGGCTCCTTCCCCTCGCTCTGCAGTTCTACAAATATACTTGAATGACTGATATGTTTATTAACTGATCGATTTGAAATTTGCGCAATTGATCAAGTGATCCAAGAATTATCCTTACAAATAGTTTTTATGGATTTGCGGAGGTGTGGGGGGGACTAGTCACAAATTGAAACTTGATCTGCGCCCGCTATATAAGAGACCACATTCCAAATTTGGGGTATCTACCTCTAACAGTTTCCGAGATCCTTACGTTCATACCTGCGGACGGACAGGGCCAAGAATATATATACTTTATAGGGCCGCATAATGTCTATATGTCTGATTTAGTAACCCCTTTTAAACATTTTATGGGTAGAGGGCGTAAGAACTCGACTACTTACAGGCCACCTCCTTCATGGAGTCGAGGCTGGTCTGCGTCAGTGCCAAGATCTCATTGTAGGCAGTCCGTAGCTCCGGCGTAATGCTGGCATCGCAACGCTGGCACTTTTCGAGCTCCATGTTGACGTTGGCATCGCAATTGCCATTGGGACAAACGGCAGCGTTCATATCGAGCGACTCTTGTGGGTCAATACATTTGCTGCAGACGCACAGAAAATAATAGTGATCCTTGAGATCGGCCCGACGCTGTGCCGGCGTGTTGAGCAGGTCGATGTAGCTTATATAGATCCTAGACCAATCCAGGCAGGGCATATCCTCAATGGCATGCACGTGCAGCTCGTTGCCCTCA
This sequence comes from Hirtodrosophila histrioides, assembly GCA_037075165.1. Taxonomy (NCBI): domain Eukaryota; kingdom Metazoa; phylum Arthropoda; class Insecta; order Diptera; family Drosophilidae; genus Hirtodrosophila; species Hirtodrosophila histrioides. Next base: position 524,199 of record JBAMCL010000348.1, on the reverse strand, counting down.
AAGGTGGCCACTGCATTCGCCTGGCAGCTGTGATCCGTTATGGATACCCCCAGATATATGGCAGTCGCTATTGAGTTCATCTCTGCATCCAGCACATTGAAGCCGTTCGTAATGAGCTGCAAATGCACGCAATCATTATCATCATTATTCTCATTACATCCGCCAACAGGTGGGAGCCGTTAAGTGGCAGCTGGCAGCGAGCCAGTGCATCGGCCTGACATATGTATGTACTAACTATGCCAACATACATATGTCATATAGTATCTATATCTGTCGTCATGCTGAAAGTGTTTCTACTAGCGCCACGTATGACATCTAATGAGAACACTTGCTATCTATCATATTCTGAGTCGAATGAAAGTAGTCTAGCTCTAGTCTATGGATATTGCTTTGTTTTGTGAGACGGTTACTTATTCCCATTCTTCAAAACGTTTTACCAAAATGTTATGACTTTTTATTGAAATTAGAAAGCCAATATGTTCAACGTAGTTTCCCTTTATGCCGAAAGTGCACACTAAGACGCGATTTTGGAAACTCCATCCCCAAGCCTAGAAATTAGCTGAACATTTTTGGTTTACTATTCAATCAGCTTTAAACTGATCTTTAAAGATCAATACAATAAATCATTCAACTCTTTTCAAACCGATTTCGGATAATTCAACTCACTGCGCCGAAAATGATTGTCCGATCCGCTTCAAAATCATTTTCAAAGCTCGACACAATCTAAAATACGGTAAGTGTCTCAACGATTTTGAATTTTCACCTCAATGACTGTCAATCAACATTCTTAATTTTGGGAAAATCGAAGCTCAAGGCTATACAAATTGTGGCATGCCATTTTTGACGCAAATCCAATACTATATTTCATTTTAATCAAAATGCTTCGCCGATCAACGCTGAGGTACCACAAGCTAGTACTTATATATATATACTGACTGACTGACTGACTGACTGATTGGCAATCATCAGCCCAAACCATAAGAGCTAGGATGCTGAAATTTTCACAGTAGGTTCCAATCGGCTTCAAACTCATTTTCAAAGTACTACACAAATTATAAAAACACATATTTCACCGATTTTGGAAAATCCACCCCTATGGGCGGAAAATGGGGGTCTTTAGGTTGTATGGGCGAAAGTCTAATTTTATTCCGATCACCTTCAAATTCATTTTCAAAGCTCTTCACATTAAATAATTTGACACGTGTATCAGCGATTTGGATTTTGGAAATTCAGCCCCACGGTCGGAAAATCGGAGGAAAAGTCTAGCATTCGACATTTTTAATTTTCATGCGATTAGCTTCAAGCTCATTTTCAAGGTTCTATGGGAAAAAAAACCCCCAAGGTCGGAAAATTCGTGGAAAACTGTTGTATGAAACTACTTTGATTATCGTCCGATTGACTTCAAACACAAACACACAAAAAACATAAGTCACGTGGCTCAACTATTTAGTTGTATTTCTTACGGTTGACGAAAGTAGTTATATTCAAAAAAAAAATGCACTTTCATCTAAATATTTCCCCGGGCAAGGCCTGGATATTACCTGCTAGTACTATACATACTATGTAAAAACTTAAGAAAACCTCATCATTTTCTCTGCATTCCTTAAAATAAGACTAAAAACTAACTTTTGATTCAATTGTTCTTATGACAGATAAAAGGTGTAATGGTCTGATCCGAACCAAATCTAAAAAGCGTAATGAAACTTAGAATTACTGAGATATCGTGAAAAATAAAAGCGTTTTTCATACAACTCATATATCAATCGATTTTTCCAGATAAGATATAGTAGGGCGATTATGACCTACTTGTTTAGGCTACATAATATTACTTCGATTTGGTAAGTTTGGTCAGCAAATCTCAAAAACAAGAAGGATTTTCCCACAACTCTTTTTCGAGTGATTCCTCCCGACAGCTTAATGTTATATTTAGTAATCCGACGCGGCCAGTTCAGACATATTTAGTGCCCGCCACAGAAATAGGCGTCTGTGCCAAGTTTAAAAAGGAGAGACTTATAAAAGACAAAAAGAGGGACATGTGTAGATCGACTCGGCTGTTCGAGAATATATATGCTATGTGGCGTCTATTTGACGCTAACCAGTGAGTATTTGATGGCATCATGTGCCAGGACACTACCAAGCAGATCTGCGTTGCCCGCATGCAGCAGCCTGGCTGATGCCCCGCCGCTGAGTACGGCTGGACGGCAGCCCGTCTACTATGTTCCCCGACACTTACACGCCCATAAATGCTCATCAGTTCAGTTATGTTCGGCACCGTGCTGCTGCTGTCTGCCATCATGTCCGTAAGTACAGCATGAAGTGATTCCAAATGCTCCAGTCGCTTTGGATCGTTCTTGATCTCCGCATAATCTGTGTAAATGCGATTGGAAATATAGTTAGTTTTCAAGAAGGTATATATACATATGTTTGATACTTACGCGACATTAGATCGCGAAACTTGCGCGAACCATGCTCTGTGTAGTAGCCGCGCTCCAGATCACCGCCCTGCTCCAGGCGGAGTATAAGGCGGCAAAGCATGCGCGCGGCATCGGGCACAATGCGCGGCAGTACACGTTTAAGGAAGGGGCACTCATGCTTGTGGAGGGACCAAGCCTGTTGCTGGCATGCCCGATTGCAATAGGACACATAGCGGCAGCCAGAGCACTTCAAGACCTTCACCCTAGAATGAGTCCAAGTCATATATACTATGCAAACAAATGGATTGAAATCCACTTACGCTTCCAGGCAATTGTCGCAACGCTCCAGCCGATATTTGGACTTGAGCACGTAGGCAAAGGGTTTTTCGGTGAGAATGCGGGTGCCGCGCTTGATAGCTATCGATGACGATTTTGACGATGATGATGATTCCATTGCGACTACGGACAAAATGAGCACACACACCTGCCAGCAGCAGCAGCTCAAGAATATTGCATATTTTAAATTTAGTGCTTCCAATTCAAATTTGAATGTTTTGCGGCACCTATTTCTAAATTTAGCAAACGACACAAACAAAAACACAATTTACGCAAGCAAAACAACACAGAAGCGGCAATAGTCGCACCCTGAGCTACCCTGCAAGTTCCTCAAATACATATGGCCATACATATGGACATACTCGCTAAATAATAGACGACAGTCTTTTTCTTTTATAAGATTGACCATTTTCTGACAACTTAGCCGTACACAACACTCTATAGATAAACTTTATAAATATATGCACGTGCGTTGGTTGCAGGGTATTTGTATACATATACACATGTTCATATATATTTGTGTATAACTTCGTCATAAACGCATCAGTGGCATTCCTGCAAAATATATTTTTTATATGTCCATCGGGAAATTTTATTTTAGTTTAATCACAATTGCTACTATTTTAAAGTAATATATATAGTAACATAAAGTATGTATGTGAATGAGAAATAGTAGTAAATAATTCGATGCAATTAGTTATTTAAATTATTCTTGATGGTTAATCGAATCGGATGTAGTTTTCGGCGGCGGTGATGTTACAAATTACGTTTACATGTACATTGCAAGCTAGCAAAAATAATCATATGCCTTATATATACATATGTATGTATATATATCTTATACATTACCTTAAACAATAAGAAAGGTCAACATAAATTTAGAATGTATTTTGTGTGCGATTCTTATCGTGATAACAGGAGTGTCATTATTATTGCCCAAATTTTTGTACCCATGGCGTAGTTCTATGTAAGGTGGGTGGGCATGCAGTTACCATTTGAATGAGTATATGCGCGATATATATCACTATATGGCTTTCTTTGTGATTTGACTTTAGAAAGGATTTTGATTTACTTAGTATGCGGCTTGCAAATAACAAACGGTTAACGACTGCCAATTGCTCATAGAGTAGGCTGGGTCGTATGACACCACCTAATATATTACCCCATGTTTGTACCCACGCTGGCAACGCCATGAGGGAGGGCGTACTCTTATTTTTCTACGTTGTGACGGGATGACCCAATGCTTTCTCCGCTGTGCATAAATAAACGACCCGCACAGAGTGCAAAACTGTCATTGGCAGCCATCAAAGCTATTTATTTCATGTATTTTGTTATTTTTTTCTTTAGCAAACTTATAGCTTAGATACCATATACTTATTAGATTCAACAGATGCGGTATGCTGTTACAAGTGGAAATTTATTAAAAAAAAAAAAAGAACCGTAGCGTTCAATTCAAATCAAATCCTCTACAGGTGCCTCACCTCAACCACTAATTGTTCTGCGGCTTGGACCACTCGACGCTAAGAATCAAATGATCGTAGCCGTGACCGTTCAGGATTTCAATGGCTGCTGCCGCATCCTTGCGCTGCTTGAAGTGTACGTAGGCGAAGCCCTTGCAAAGGCCGGTATTCTTGTCGCGGGCCAGGTACATCTTGCTCTGTGGGCCAATTTTCTTGACCAGCTCCTCGAGATCAGCCTCGGTCATCGACTCGGAAAGGTTGGATATGCGAATGGCGGCCGTGTCGTCACGTCCACGCATGCCCATGCCGCCCTTTTGGCTATCCTTTAGGAAGGGCGGCACATATTTGCCCGACTTGGGCGCATCAACGGCTGCGGAGGCCGCAGCGGCGGCCTTCTTCTCCATAAGATTCGTATCCATGGCGGTGCCTTTATATGGGCAATTGACTGACCAATGCTCGCCGTTGCAAATACGGCACTTGGCAATATTCTTGCTGAGATCCAGCAGCGGATCGTTAGCCTTTTCATCCTCTTTTGAGTTGAGGAACTGCATTATAATCTCCTCGGATACCATTGTTGTTTGCGAATTGGGGCCGGGCTTGTCGTTCTTTGATTCACCAAACTTGGTCCAGGTGCGACGCTTGGCAACGGTTCTCGGCACCACCTGCTTGGATATCTTGTATGTGCGCACCACCTTTGTCTTCTTGTCATCCTTATTGTATTTATACTCAGTCACATACTTGTGCCCGTTCTCAATAGTTTCCGTTGTTGGGGGCAGGCCGCCGTAGTCGAGCTCTACCTCATCGGCCCAGCTGGATTTGATGGTTTCTACGCCCGGCATCTGCAATTCGCAAGTAAATATTAACACATTAGTGTGAATATATCCAAATGATTCATTTGAGCTAATTTACCTTGTTTTGCTACGCAAATGGACAACGAAAATTTAATATAAAATTTCGCCACGAGTTTTGCAGATTGCGTCCGCACACGAAAAGAGTCAGCTAGGGATGTGCGATATTAATCGATAGTTGCTTATCGCACTAACATGAATATATTGTTACTTGGGCTTGCCGGATCGGTTGAATGAAACAATGTTTCATTCCAATATTGAAATTGATATAATTTTTGCTATCCTGTCTCAAATTCTTCAGTCATTTAAACGTCCAAACACTTTTTCTATTCGATAGGACGGTGCGCACAGATTGGTTCATAAAATTAAATTATATCCCGTTTTTGCTGGTAAGTAGAGTTGCATATATTTGGTATTTTCACGAATGTGTTAGCTTTGTTCATTATTTTTTGGATATAATCAAACACGCAACTGTTGACATTTACTGCCTAAAATATACGTTAAGTGCATAGCATGCAATTGTGTTGTACAACGGTAATAACTGTAAATATATCCTCCTGACCGGCACATGGCCGTTATACATAAACTAGCCACTTTATTGTTATGCTAATACTGTTATGGCACTAAACTAATAAATATGTTTTTGGAAACTAACTTCTAAACTACGTATGTTAATAAAAATGTAAAAAAAGAGTGTCGTGCACCAAGTTCATTTTTTGTGCGCAAATCCATTTAACGGAACAAGTGTGCTTCGTGAACCTACAGAGTCCGTTCATTAAAGTAATTCACAGAATTGAACCAAGTCGCTCCCGAACTACGCAAGACGACAGTGTTGTTTCTAAAGTATAAGTGTGTGCGTGCGTGCTGAGGGAATTTTACAAATTGAAAATACAAATTGTCAAACCAAATAAGAACGTTTCAGATCAAAAATAAGATAGCACTAATAGCAGCAATATGCTGCACTCTGATGTAAATGTAAGTACTGATCAATAATATTTTATATAAATTGAGAAAAACACACACATGCACGCTGCATTGTGTGGCCTGTGGCAATCGCATTTTTTTCCTTTTTTTTCTGTGACTTCTTTTTTTTTTTGCGACTGCACGATGATTATTTTGATATTACTGCGGTACTTTTGGATTCATTTTTTCGCACATCATGCTTAACAATTACGTTGTGCGTGTGAATGTGTAGGTTTGTGTGCCAAAGAACCATCAATTGTATTAAAAAAGGCCGATTTAAAAAGGTAATATGCTGTTTTCTAGTATTGCAAAATAATATATGTTGGTGCATACATACAAAAATGTATGTATGCATATGCCAGAGCAAAGGCATTTGTTGCTGTTGCTTTTGCATGCAGCAGCAGCACCACCACCGTGCAGCAACAACAACAATTTCGGTGCCCATACTCTCTTCACATATACATGCATAAGCACGAAGGTACATTTGTTGCTACTCTTTTTTTTCTTTCGGCGAATTCGCTTTTCTGTTGTAGTTGCAGCTGCCGGAACGACGGCGGCGATGACACCTTACTTTCGTTGTTTGTTCTTAGGAATCAATCGTAAGGGCACTATAATAGAAATAATAAACAAATTGCGGTTTACATAGTAACAAAATAACAAGATGCATTCCTTACGCACGTACATACATACATACATACATATATATACATATGTATGTATGTAAGTGCATTGTATTTTTCCTGACGCTCCTTCTATTGCGGTGAGTAATAGAGGTATTCCCTTAAGAGGCAGCGAATTTAATTTGGTCTTTGTCATGCTCAGACAAACAGCTGTTTTTGGTATTAGTGTCTTTTAAAAAGTGAAAAGACACAAATCGCGGCCTTTGTTTTTTCGGGACATTTAATTAAACACTATTTGCGAGGCGCTCATTCAATGACAATTTTGGCATGATAAATGGAAAAAACAACTGAAATTTAGTTTGTCACAATCAAACAAACAGTTCATATATTTTGATGCGTAGTTCACAGCTTCTTAACGTCTAAAAAATCGAATCAACACACAACAATCGGCCAGTTTAAACAGCTGACATTTATCGATAACATTTCGTCTATGTATGTATGTAAAAATTTCTTGTGTGCATCCCAACGTCAAAATGTGAGTCAAATAATTATCAGTTATATTTTTGAGAATCTGTGTATTTATATCAATTTCCAGCATAAGGCAGCCCCTCAATTGTTATTTCTCTCGTGCAGGGGCACTGCGCGCGCGCTATATATTCGCCATAACGGTTGCTAGTTGGAATTCGCTTCCAATTGCGTTCGGTGTTATTGTTATTGTTGCACACTGAAGCGAATTCGAGCCAATCGGCAACGGGAGAGGGACGATGTTGTTGTCTTCGTTGTCGTCGTCGTCGGCCACAGCTGACAAGTGACAACTGAAAAGCGCAGTTAGTTTTCACATTAATTTCATCTATACTGCTATACATACCTACAAATTTTTGCCAGTCCAAATAAAAATTTGATTTTTAGTGTTTTACAGTGCGTGAAAATTGTTAATTATTGTGAATTCCATCTATATTTTTAATTTATTTGCTAATAACTTTAAAAAAAGAGACAAGAATTTTGTGTACTGATTTTGATTTTTTTCTTATTTTATTACAGTTTATTGAAGACTTGACGTATATAAATTTGAACAACAAATAATTGCATAGCAATTAAATCCAAAAACCCCCAAAAGAATTACTTGCCACACTCAATAAACTATTTTCTATTAGATAGAGAAAGAGAAACGCAACACCCACCAACTTGATTGAACCAATTACCTACGCACGGCGGCGTCGGCAGCTGACGCAGCAGCAGCAGCCGCAGACGTCAGCCATGAAGGTAGATACCTTTAAACTGAAGAAAGGCTCTTCGGAGCTAACTTCAGAATGTCGCGACCTAATCGATGAGCTAACCAAACGACGCACGCGTCCCGAGCTGCTTGAATTCCTGAACGATGTGCACGTTTGGATCTATGGCAAATGTGAACTATATCATTGGATTGAAATACTTGATCGCTTTGACAAGATACTCGAGGAGGCGGCACGCCATGTCAACTCAAATGAGTTTGTCCTGCAGTGCGATACAGCATATGTTCAATCGGTGAGTTATCATATTAGCTAGCCTTATGCCACATATTGCTTTTATACTTATCAAACGATATATCTATGTATGTACCTTTCTCATCTATTTAGGATATTACGCTGCTGCTGCATGTACTCAACTTCACAACTTTACTTATCGAGCACTCATTCTCGCGCCATTTGTACAATTCAATTGAGCATTTGACGCAGCTGCTCTCATCCCAAAACATGGACATTGTGCTGGCCGTACTCAATCTGCTCTATATGTTCTCCAAACGAAGCAACTTCATACCACGCTTGCCGTTTGAGAAAAAGGAGCTGCTAATTGTCAAGCTCTTTAACATTGCTGAGGTAAGCATATTGAGTTCATAACTCTATATATACCCTTGATAATAACTGTATGTATACCCTAACTCTATATATTCCCTTGTTCATAACTATTGGTACCCTTGGCCCAATTATATAAAATATAAGAAATACCACAAGTTCTGAGTTTGGTTAAAATATCTGAAAACAAAAGATTCCCATACAAGAACTAACTATAGGATATAGTAGTACGATTTTGATCAAATTTTGTAACAAGTCTTTGTATTGCTGAGTTGGTTGCAGTATCATGAAGAACAAAGTGTTTTTCATACAATGCGTTTTTCTTTAGATTTCTTCTATATGTGATAGAAGACGCTCTTAGCCACACTAAACAAGAAATATTTAAAGATATTAACCGCACACAAATTCTCACCAACCTTAACCTAAACAACTTACACAAAATCTTACTTTTCCTTAACATAAAACCAAATACATAAATAACTATTTATTTAATGTAAATTAAATGTATACAATCAACACAACAGACAAAGCGAAAGGCCCATGTTTTGAAAAGTATCTTAACTATAATAATAATGATATAGAAGTCCAAAAATTTATCAGCTTTTTCGAAGAATTTGTGAGTTTGGTTAGGATCAAAGTATTAACTATAAAATTAATGATGGAACAACTCAATTTATGGCCAATATAATAACCCGACCCAGTTTCGGCATACTATGTACTGCTCACAATAGAAAAGGCATCTGTGCCAAGTTCAAGTCAAAAGACTGGTTCGTATAGAAAAAATATTCCCATCAAAAATATATAAACTCGAGCATATGCTTGTACTTTATGACCAAAAAATAGAAGCCATATATGTATGAAGCATAATGAAATCACTGCAATTTGATTTCAATCCACTCCAAGCTCTCTAAAGAATATCTTGCAATTACTCAGTAGTTATTCAGTAAAATGAGAAATAAACTGAGTAAAGTGCATTAGTTCATTCACTTTACAAAAAAGAACAAGTGAGAATCTAGTTGCAGCACTGAATCTTACTTCGTGAATAACTTCCGTGTTTTTTGTCCGATCAACTTGAAATTTGGACAGCAGATTAATAGTGACCAAAGTTTTACACACACCAAATTCCACGGCTAAATTTTTAAAATTGTGACTGTAAAACGTATTTATTGAATTGCGAGATATCTCCAAGCGAAAAGAAACATCTGCACATGGTATATAGGAGCCTACATTCCAAATTTGGTGTCTCTAGCTCTTATAGTTGCTGAGATCGAGGTGTTCATCCGGACAGACGGACATGGCCAAATCGAACTTTCATTTGATACTGATCAAGAATATATACACTTTATAGGGTCTGATATGTCCCCTTCTGCCTGCTACATACAGATTTGCGCAGATTTAATACCCCCTTCTTATCCCTGTACCCACAGGGAGTAATAAACGTATTTTCCCCTGACTGATTCACTGAATGATGCACCCTTCACCAAAGTGAACAATTTTTCCCCAAGTCTTTTTACCAGGCTTAACAATTATTACCAACACGATAAAAATTTAGGTATATTGTCATCAGTTTGATGAACATTCTTATCGTTTGTTAGCACGTAAATGTGCATTTTTATAAACTTGGTTAAAAGATGCCTGAGGGACCTTAGTATTTCTTATTTAAATAAGTTAACATTTTGTATTGATTTTATTTAATTTATGAATTATATTTTTTAGCGCTGGGGCGATCCAAATTACGGACTTTCACTTAAGGACTGCTGTATTGGTGAGCCCAAGCTGGAGTTTCTTTACCAGCTGTGCATTGACTATGTGGACGAGCATGGACATGCAGCACAGCTGGAAATACCAGACATGATGGATCTCTGTCACACAGCGGCAGCACCAGAGGTTATCAGAACTATAGCTGGACAGATCTCAAAGCCCAGTGAGGCCATCAAGGTCAGTTTAATAAGTATTTCTTAATTTATCCAAAATAACTATCAAAGCTCATTGAAGGATAAACTATACATAGTATACTTTTAATAGCTTAGACAAGACAAGAAATATATTGAAAAACTATTCATTTTTCGGAATGATTTAGAATGTAATATAATAGTTTCGTGGTGCAACTAAACCTTTTTGTCCTTTTTTATTTATAGATGCGCATTGCTCATCGTGTGCGCCTCATCTCTGGCTTTAACAATTACAAGCTACGTCTACAGTTTGTGCAGGCACGCCTGCAGGCTGTCTCAATATTGATATATTCAAATGCGCTGCAGGATAACACGGACAAGGTGCTCTATGCCGGCTTCGGCGAGGAGCTATGCGAGCTAATTGATAAGGAGGATGTGCATCTGGTCGAAATACGCGCCGCTGTCCTGCGTACTCTCACATCGATGTTGCACTTTGATCGCAATCCCAGTGTACCCAGGTAAGGACAAATGTGCCACAATTCTCAAGTAATTTAAGCTTCGCTTTTAAAATCCTTGCTGCGGATGATCACTATTGAAATAAGCAAACTTATCACACTCCGAATTGAATTTTGATCATTGAGACATGATTTTACGTGCTGAATGCCTTGATTACCAATCGTAATCGCTACCTAACTTGTTTTTCCCAACAGAGTTGAATAATCATCTTATGATTGATCAAATCTAGATAAGCTAATATTCTGAGATAGTTGTTAAGATTTTGGCAAGTCACAGAGGCAACAAAATATTTGTGCTAAGATCCAATTTCTCATGTTGTCAACATTGAGGTTAAGTTTAACCGACTTCAGATATACTTCAAGTTTTGGCTCTAACAGCTAATCGGTTTGTCCTGGAGAGAAAGTGTAAATAAAGAAAGGTGAAATTGCACAGTATCTAGCAATCTACCGCCCGAAATGTGGCTACAAGTTTTGGCTCTAGCAGCTAAACGGTTTCTTTTAAACCATATATCGAACTGACATACAATGATCGATTGCTTGCAAAATCCAAAAATTACACTAATTGTACATAAGGCAAGCTCAGAAATTACACAACTTACACTATACAGAGATGAGGAAACTTTGAATAAGCTTGCCGAATGAGTCGCATAATTCTGGTTCAAATTGAATTCATGCTTCAAATGTATATATGAAAATCAGTTCTGTCTTCCGAATTGTTTAATATAATCGGGTGTGACGTTAGAACTGAAGTTTCGCTATATATTTTCATCGCTATCTTAATTTGCCATGAAGAGTTAGCAACTTATTGGCCCAATATTGGCCCACAATTCGTAATTTCATTTATGTGCAAACCCAAAACTTGTTTCCACGATAGAAACGAAACTATAAATACTTATAGGGCTAGTCTGTAGTTGATTTTAAGTGCATGCATTATATTTAGTTTTAAATGGTGGAGGAATTTTTCAGTATTAGCTGCAAGGTAACTCGATGTTTCTAATTTCTTGGATTTGCTTTTTATTTTTCGCCATTTTTGTTAACCGTTTCCCACAGCAGAGCTGGTTCCAGGCTGATGAAGATTGTCCACTATACAGGCGCCGAGCGTCAGGGTGGCACATTACCATTATTGGTGCGAGATTGCATTGATAATTTAACAACAAATGGGTTAACGGCACGTTATCCACTGATATTGGCCACCTCGCTATTCTCGCTGCTCTACCATTTGGCCAGCTATGAGCTGGGCGGCTCGGCCCTGGTCAAAAGCGGCATGATGCAATCCCTATTGAGGGTGATCAGTTGGCCCGGCGTTGATCTGGAGCACATTACATTTGTGACACGCGCCGTGCGCGTTATTGATTTAATCACCAACATTGACATTGCCCGCTTCCACCAGAACAACGGTCTAAACGTGTTTATCGAACGTCTCGAGAAGGAGATCAAGAGCTGCTGCCGCGCCCTTGCTGAAGTTGGCATTACATTGAAGGAGTCAACGCTGCCTGAACACCAACTCTTGAATGATAAAATGGACGGCTCGCTGGATCAGGTGGATGATGATGGTAAGTTGAAAGCAAATATTTGCAAGAGCAGCTCGAGCGCAAACGATGGCAATATTAATCGATAGTATCGATTCTACTTTCTTAAATATGTAAGAAAAACATCGATTCTCCCACCCGATTTATCGATAAACTTTTGGAAAGTCCAAGATCGCATTAATCGATTGTTTCAGAACTATTTAAATCCCCTATGGCTGCCTTTGCATTGTCATTGCAATGACATATCCGACCCTAAATATATACATTCCTGAGCCGATCTGTCTGTTTCTGTGCAAACTCTCGTATTACAACTTGAAGCAGTAGCGACCGGATTGAATCACTATATCATATAAACTGCCATATAAAAACTGGGTCGAATATGAAGCTTTTGCGTAAAAGCACTTTCTAATGCCAACAACAGTATTTTAACTTTAGATTGATAGATAGAATAGGGAATGATCAGAATTTTCTCAATGAGAGCTAAACCATCGAAACAATCGAGTGCCTCTCCAGCTCTAAGTTTGTACATATTGAGATGGAAACTAAAGTTGATATATTTTTCACTAAACAGATGCCGCCACAGAGAATGCATCTGTTGCCAGCGGCAGCGGATCGCCGCGTCGGGATAATTCGAGCAGCGATGGGGGCAACAGCGAGAATGCTCATCGCAATGCCTATCGGCTCTTCTTGGAGCACAGCAACGCCGCTGAGATGAATTCACGCCGCGGCAGTGGTTCACAAACGGTTTCCAGCAATGTCGCTAACTGGGTGGACCTTCCAGGAAGACGCGGCTCGTCGGGCATGAGCGCATATAACACTCTGGCAGCCATCGATAGCCTCGGTGGCGGCAGTGGTAGCACCATTGATGCAGCGGGCGCAGTGCGCCCAGGACGGCCCATACAATATCCAGCCAATAGCTACTATGCGCGCCCCTTGGCCGAACGCAAGGCGGAGCTATCCGCCCAGCTGCCCACCAGCTTGCAGCCAAAGAAGCCATCGTGTGTAACACAGCGTGCCGCGCTGCTCAAATCGATGCTGAACTTTTTGAAAAAGAGCATACAGGACCATGCACATTTCAGCAACATGCGCAACATTATGGAGACCAGCCTAACCCAATCGCTGCGTCATATCATAGCCAATGCTGAGTATTATGGGCCATCATTGTTTCTGCTGGCCACTGATGTGGTCACCGTTTACGTATTCAATGAGCCCTCCTTGCTGTCATCTTTGCAGGACTTGGGCATTACCAGTGTGATGCTAAAGGCATTGCTACAAAAGGATGTGCCAGCCACACGTGAGGTGCTCGGCTCCTTGCCAAATGTATTCTCCGCATTATGCTTGAACGAACGTGGCCTCTTTGAGTTTCTATCGTATGAACCATTTGATAAGGTACTCAAGGTGCTGCTCTCCCCGGACTATCTGGTCGCCATGCGTCGACGTCGCAGCTCGGATCCATTGGGCGATACGGCCACCAATTTGGGCAATGCCATGGATGATCTGATCAAACATCATCCGTATTTGCGCTCCGATGCCACTGAGGCGATTGTGCGTCTACTCAACGAGCTGGTGCGCCTCGGCTCTGATCCCAGTTTCATATGCTGGCGTGCGAACAAGGACAACAGCGCGGCAAATGCCGCACACAACGTGGTAGCACCCTCAACGCCCTCGCCCTCGGCTATGGTCATGGTGGCATCTGGTCCACAGATGCAGAGTGCCGCTGACAATGACAGCAGCGGCGAAGATGACGACGATGATGATGAAATGAGCTCTGCATCGCAGCAGCAGCAACAACGCGCCACTCAACAGCCGCAACCGCTGGCTATTGCCCAACGCCCACAGCAGCAACAGCCACAACCACAGCTACAACAACCGCAGCCACAGACTCCGGAACGCGAGGCCATACCCCTGATCGATTATATACTCAATGTGATGAAATTCATTGAGGCAATCTTTAGCAACAGTCCAAATGGCGATCATTGCCGTGAATTTGTCCAAAAGGATGGGCTAACACCCATTCTGCAGCTGCTATCGCTGCCTAATTTGCCGGTGGATTCGCCCGTCTCGACCACATCCCAGGCGGTAGCCAATGTCTGCAAGGCCATATTAAGCCAGGCGCAGGAAACAAAAGTGCTCGATGTTGCACTGAAGCAGCTGGCAAACATTGTCGCCCAATTGAAGCCGCTAATCAAGCATTTCACCTTTCCCGGCGGCAGTGTGCTGCTCGCCGAGCTGGTCTGCTGTCAACGTTTGGAGGATGGCTTTGCCAATGCCGAATATACACCGATTTTGCATAATATGAGCTTCGTCCATGGCTATGTGGTCATGTTGGTGCACTTATGCCGCAACGCGTCCGCTGAGATGCGCTCGGTGCTGTTGAAGCGCTGGGGCGCCAATCGTGAGACGGGCGTACAATTGCTGCAGCAGCTGGTGCAGCTCTATATATCTCTGGTATGGGAGAGCACAATACTATTGAATTTATGCTCCGATGAGCCTACACAGCATCCGGATCTCATATGGGATGAAATTGCTGCACAAATGTCAGCAGCAGCCGGCACAGCCGATCCCATGACCGAAGCGGAACTCTCACGCAAATTGGAGCGTGCTGCTGAATTTCGCACCAAATATTCACCGGAGGAGCAATTTCGCTATATCAAATCCTTGCTGGCAGCCAGTTCGCGTCTGGGACGCGCCCTGGCCGAACTACTGGGCACACTGGTCAAGCTATCCGTGGGCTCGCCACAGACACGTCAGCGTCGCATCAATGACCTCATAAGCAACATTAGCAAAGTTCCTACGCCAGAGGCACGTGAAATAGCCAGAATACTTAGCTCCATACTGGTAAATGGATTTAGCCATGAGAGCATTCTGCCCAAACCGGTGCCAAAACTGAAGCTAACGTTCCTCATCTGCTCGGTGGGCTTTACCGGACCCATGCTGTTTGATGATAAACGCAGCGCCTTCCACTTAATGATCTCGCAGTTCTGCGCCGAAAATGGCCTCAAGGCATTTTTTGAGATGTTCTATTGGGCCCTGTCGCTGGATAATGTATCCCAGAAATTCAAATTCGATCAATGGACGCCGCTCGACGATTTGATGCAATCGCGTGACGATGATAAACGTGATTGCCCCGAGGGCACTGGTGAATTCCTCGATGCCTGGCTGCAGTTGCTCGAGAAGATGGTCAATCCACGCGCCATGCTCGACTCGCCGTACACAATGAGTCCGCGCACCAATTATTTGCCAGACAGTGTGCCATTTGAGCCGGTCTTCTATCTAATCCATATCCATCAGTTGGCTATGCAGGCGCTGCGTCGCATCTGGTGCCGTCGCCCCATACCGAACTATGGGGCCAGCATGCTGGAAACGATTATATTGATATTGAAGCATCTTATAAAGTCACATCAGATGCTACTCGATCGCTATCACACGCGCATGAAGGAGATTAAATTCGAGAATCTCTATATACGCAGCACAGATGATGGCCTCAATACTGACCATATTCGAATCCTGACCGACATGGGCTTCAGGCACTATCATATCATTGAAGCGTTGCGCAGCAATGCCTCATTGGAGGAAGCCACCGATTATCTGCTAAATAACCCCGAAGCGAGCGCTAACACGGCGAGTGGTGCTGCTGGTACTGGTACTGGTGCTGGTACTGGTACTGGTGCACAGGCCTTGGCCATGGTCAGCGGTGTACCCGGCTCGGGTTCAACACAAAGTCTATCGCAGGGCAGCTTTCAATCGAATGTTGCCGTTGTGGGTGACATGGAAGTTGACGTGGATCTGCCGGCAGCAGGTTCGGGCGCTGGCAACAACGATGCATCTGATGGTGCTACGGCCAGCGGCAGCAACACACACCATCCGCAGGCAAAGGCTGCCCCACCAGCATGCGTCTATGATTACAGGCAACTGAAATTGATGCCAACCTTGGTTTTTGATCGCTTCTGTGATGAGGCCGTTTCGCGTGCCTTTGAATTTATGGAAGCCATACCGGATACTGTCAACAGCGCTGCAGATCTCATAGCGGTGCTCTACAGACGCCTGAATCAGCTCAATCGCCAGGTGTTTGTTACCAATTTCGTGCGCAACATCATCCAATGGGTGGACTTTACCCTGCAACTCTTTGAGCCAAACGCAACCACCTCCGGTGGCTCCGGTTCCGGCTCCGGCTCTGGCTCTGGCTCTGCTTCACAAGCCAATGGCAATACAAGCAAGGCAAATCGTCTTGAGGAATGCCTGACGGGCATGACGGCGACGCGTCTCTTTGTGCGCCTGAAGACATCAACGCTGCTGCTCGAGGAGAACTATAGTGATCTGCATCGTCCTTTGGTTGAGGCCATTACCGCACAGGATGCGATGGTCTCGCTGGTCAAGCTGCTCGATTGCATGAGCCAATGGATGCTGGAGCAGGCACTTATTGCCGATGCCCAGGCGCGCTCAACGGTGCCACGTTGGGTACAAAATCTTGTCGATCTCATTGATGCCATCGATAGCATCAGCCACATACTGCAGCGCAAGGCCAATATGCGTGCCGTAAGCAGCGATATGTGGCGTTGGTATGATGCCTCCACCGGCAAATGGAATGCCTATTCGGACAGCAACAATGAGCTAATACGGAACGCCTATTCCTCTGGCGAGCGCTGGGTGCACATCAACATTGGACGGCAACGCTGCACGGTCAGCTTCAATTGCATGACCCAGGTGAGCGAGGCATCCGGCAGCCATCGTCCCGTTTATCCAGCGCTGAAGATCTGCGAGGCCATTAGTCAACTGCAGAATCCTATGGCGGTCCACAGAGTTGACAATATATTGAATCGTGTGGTGCGCACGGCCAGCGATGGTAGCGCTGCGGCTACAATGCACACCGATGAGCTGGTGCCGCTGCGTCAGCTGATCAACTTTAACGAGCCCCTTCCCAAGCCGGAGAAGCCGCCAACTCGTGCTGATGCCGATGCAGCAGCAGCCACTGCTGCTGCGGCGGCTGCGGCCACAGCAGAGGACAGCTCGTCGCCACCAGCGATGACCACGCGCAGCAAGTCGCGTCAGAAGAGCGCGGCGGCAGCGGCCAAGGCCAAAGCAGCAGCGGCCGCAGCTGCGGCTGCCACAGCTGCCACCACCAGCACCACCATACCCAAGCGCACACAGAAGATTGTGCTGAATGAGGAGAACGTGGGCCTGAGCAAATTTGACTGCGGTCGCATTATACGCAGCATTGTTGCCCTGTTGCAGCCCACACATCTGGTGTTGCACCACGAGACACGCCTCTCGCTGCTCCGCTTGTGTGCGCGTCTGACCCGCAGCTATGAGAACGCCCAGGTCTTTATCAAATGCGGCGGAGTGCGTATGCTTTTGCAATTGCAGCAATCCTGCGGATTTATGGGATTCCCCACCTATGCGATCATTATATTGCGCCATGTCCTGGAGGCGCCACCAGTGCTGCAGGAGGCCATGGAGCGTGTGCTGGGCATGCGTGCTGCCGGCATTGTACCGATTGGACATCGCGATCTCATTTATGTGCTCACCCAGGTCTCGACGGCCGTATCGCGCGACCCACAAATCTTTGTTGCCGCCGCCAAGGAGATGCTCAAGGGCGAGTACATGATAAATGCGAACAGCAGCGGCAGCGTAATTGACGATGGCCGTGTCATGGTCAAGTCAAAGTTTGGACAGCAGCCAACAGCCGCTGCTGGAGGATTAACAGCCTCCTCCCCCACACAAAAAGACCCATCGCCAAAGGAGCCATTGCCAATGGATGACCTCAAGGATGATCCCTCGGTGCAGTCATCAGTGTCTGTGCTCAATGAGCTTCTCCTGGCCCTCGTCCAGCCCTGCTGTCATTATGGCGCCACCCCGGATCTACAGCAAAATGCAGCCGAGCTGCTCCTGCCCGATCAACCGCCAGGCACCACAGGTGGCGCCCTGGGCCACATTGATGATGAGGTGAGTGTGGAATATCATATTTTATTATTACCAGCTGCTAAATCGCCAGCGTAGCCCACCGAAATATTTAGATTCAAATGTATGCATAAGAAATACACAAAACTAGCGTATCACAATCTTACCTCCCGGGGGTGTTGGAAACTAAACACTTGAGCCAAATGCATAGTATTGTTTGTTGTGTAGGGCTATGACAATGATTTTGAAGTATAACTAAACAAATAATCTCACTCATTTCACCATGATCCATTTTCCCGCCCGTGGCGGCGTATGGAGCGTAGTTCCTTAAAATATTTTGCTAAGTTGGAAAAATGTTACTTACATCCAGAAAATAGGGGAATGGGGGGAAAAAGTCTGTACTTGATTCAAGTGAAAATTTTTAAAAACAATTATTCCCATTGTTAAAATACAATGCAAGCCCTAATTTCTCGCATTCGCAAAAGTCCCAACTTTGGCGGCAGAGTTATAACATGTTGGTGCGGTCAAATATCAACCGACCGATCACTAAAACGATCAACTATCGTGTCGATATACGCATATAGGTCAACTTTTATTTGCATTCATTTCGACATTAATATTTTGCTCCGCCTACAGAATTTGTTTTTTATTTTGAGACGCGTCGTTTAAGACCAAAGTCAGACATTTTGAAGCAGGCTTTATATGGGGCTGTTATACTAAAGAACTACCCGCAAAACAAATGATTTCACGCAGCAGCAGCGCCATCTACCGTAAATCGATAGCCAAGCATGGGCAGAGTCTGAGAGACATAAGCAATATGGCGAATTCAGTCGCACTTATAAGTTTTAAGGCCAAGAGAGAGATCTTTTACCTCTTTTGCACTTTCATGTTGTTATGCAGCATCTGGCGCATATAGAGATTTGCATACAATCTTCAAATACAATTTTCTCATACTTCCCGATGTATGTATATTTAACCATTTTGTTTTCGACAGTAAAAACTTCTACTGTAAAAACTCCAGGCTTCTAAGTTTGGGCTCCCTAAAGTCGCTAGTTAGTAAGTCAGGTAGACCTTATTTATATATATATAGATTACCTATAACCGTTACGATGGAACCATTCGAAAATTTCTATATTCGTTATTGATAGTTTTGAGAATATTTCTGATTTAATATTTATTTGCAATTGCAGGATTCTTCGCCACCAGTGAAGAAATCGAGCAGCTCATCGGCCGCAGCGGCGGCGGCTGCGGGCTCGAATTCCGGCGGATCGGATAAGTCGGAGTCGTGCTGCTGCACCTGGCACATACCGACAGGTGCGCACAGTCACGCCAAGCCGACGCTGACGCGTGCGATGCTGCTCAAGCTGCTAGCGGATGCGACACGTGCGTACCAGTCGCTGGTGCCACGCGTGCTTCTTGGACATGTGTATACTCCGGCTGACAGTCCGTTGATTGGCAGCGGACCGCAAACTTTTGTCGCCGTACTCCTGGATCGCTTTCTGCCACTGACACAGCGCCATCATGTGCCCGAGGTGAGCACCATGGCCCGCGTGCTTCTCTCCTCGCTCTCCGACTGCTATCAGCAGGCAGGTGTCCAGGTGAAGGTGGCCGATGAGCTGCACGCGGCTGTCGCCCGTGCCCTCGCCCAGCCGGACTCCGCGGAGAAGCACACACGTCTGCAGGTGTTGATGAGCCTGTTTCCCAATCTGATTGAATCGCCCATGCTGTACGATAAGGTGCACATGCATCGCAATACCATGTACCGGGTGCTGTTGCGCCAGGGCGTGATGACCTACCTGACCAAGGTGGCCCAATACAAGGATCTGTCCAATCACAATACTTTGAGCACTCTGGGCGCCATATTGCGTCCCATGGAAATACTTTTGCGCTTTAATGTGGCCACTACAACGATGGGCTCGAAGCGCATACTCTTTGGCGGCTCCAGCTCGGCGGGCAATGGCTCCAACAATAGCAACAACAATGCCAGCAGCATGGCTGGCTCCAATACCGTTAGCGCGATCATCAATCGTCGTCTCTATCCGCGTCTCGCCGCCCGCAGCGCCGCCGTCGATCGCTCGAGCGCCATTGGCGGTGAGCATGTCCTGCGAGATATAATACGAAATGTTCTATCGGATCGTCGACATGCGTTCGAGTTTATATTCAATTCGGATGATATGGCTGTCGACTCGGAGGATTCAGCTGCGCCAGCCCCGGTCTCAGAACGCGCTCCAAACAATACCGCCAGCAATTCAGCGGACCTCATGGGTGGCGGCCTCAGTTCCCTCTCCGGTGCCCTTAGCAGTACTCTAGGCGGTGCCTCTGGAGGTGCCGCTGGCAGTGGTCGCGGCTCTGCTCGTGGCGGTACACGTGGCGGTTCCCGTGGTGGTGGCCATACCGTGGCGCATACCGCTACCCGCGGGGTTGCTCGTGGCAGTGCCCAGAGCAATGCCCGTGGCGGTGGCGCCGGCAGCAGCAGCAGCAGTAACAATGCGCCCGTCGTTGATATCGTCGATGAGCGCAGCAATGGCACCGAAGCCGCTGAACCGCCCGGCAACAACTTGGTCAACATCGGCGGCAACTCCTCGGTGCGACCAGTGCTCAACTTTGATCAGCTCTGGGATGACTTTCTACAATGCGAGGGTCTCTTCTTGAACTCTCGCCGCAGCAGCAATGGCAATGGCAGCAACAGCGGTGCAAGCAGCTCGGCAGCTGCTCAGCAGAATGGCAGCAATGCCAGCGGTGCATCACTGAGTGGTGCCAATTCAACAGGCAACAGCTCTAGCCGCTCCGCGGCTGGCAATATTGGAGATCCGCGCTTACGCAGAAACTCGGATGTTGATGTCGGCGGCGGCAGCAACAGCGGCAGCGGCTCAGGTGGCAATGCAGCTATCGGCAATGATAATGGCACTGCTGGCACTGGTGGTGCTGGCGGTGGCAGCGATGGTGCCTCGAACACATCCGATACGGCACGCCGCGGTCGCGGCGTCACTGGCCTGGGCCGTGGTGCTGGCCGTGCGACTCGTGGTGGACGGGAGATGAACGCCTCATTGATGGGTGAAGTAACCACAAGCGATTCCGACTCGGATCCATCCACTGAGAATGACGAGCGCAATGCGGAGGAGGAGGACGATGATGATGATGATGATGAGGCCGCCGATGATGATGTCGATGAGCATAGCGAAACTGATATGGATGAGGAGCGTGGACCGCGTCAATTTATTGAGGTATTCGATCATATCTATGAGCCCGAATCATCAGAAACGGCTTCCAATGATGCCGATGTCGATGCCGAAGATGATGACGAGGATGAGGACGATGATGATGAGGACGACGATGATGATGGCGATGATGCTGAGGCAGATCAGCAAGGCGGTACCAATAATGCACTATTCGAGCAACTTCTGACACAGGTCAACGGATCCGGCTCTACTTCGAATCCCTCCTCAGCTGCCGCCAATTCCAACAATCGTCCGCGTCGCAGCGCCGCCATCGAGCCGAGCGGCCTCAGTGGCCTTGTCGGCCTTGGATCGAATAATAGTAGCCTGCTGGACGATAGCCGCGGTGCGAATGCCTATTTGTATGAGCGTCTCGCCAATGAGGGGCGCCTGCACAATTTGCAGCAGCCGAGCTCCAACTTCCGTTTGCGCATGAATAGTTCCGTTGCGCTGCCCCTGGACATTGACGTCAATGGGGCATCTACATCCGGAGCAGCTGCTGGCGGCGGCGGCGGTACATCTAATGCCACCGGACGCAACTCTACGGCCAACTCTGTGGCAGCTGCACTGCGCTCCTCCTCAGAGTCCTGGATGGCACCGGACTTTAACTTTATTGGCAGCAACGCCGCTGGCACCTCAAATGCATCCGATGTGAATGTCAACGCACTATTTTTGCCACCCGATATGGCCCAAATGGAGCGCAACACTGGCGGCGGTGCTCATGCCACACCCGCCCAGAATATGAGCAGCCTCCTCGACGAACAGCCACCGGCAAATGCCGCCGCTGCAAATGCCACCGCCGGCAATGGTGGCGGTAGCACCACAACCTCTGCAAGTCATCCAAACAATGGCACTATGTGCAACAACGGCGTCCGGCGTCGACTGCTCTACCTGGATCAACAGTACTGCGTCTGCATGCCAACGCACCAGAATCCAACCGAGGAGACACAAATGGAGATGTTTACGCAGGACGGTGAGTACACAGTCTTAAACATTATAAGAAGCAAGCAAGAGTGCTCTAGTCGAGTATACCCAACTACGAAGCTCCCTGTACCCAGGTCGAAAACTTCCAAACACATCTACGTCCACTTACACACACACATTTAATTTCACATTTAATTTCCCCTGACTGATTGGTCATCAATGTACATTGATGCCTAAGAAAATGAGCGGAAAACTATTGTATGCTACTATTTTGGGTTGCAGTCTATCAGTTTTAAGCTCATTCTCAGTGATATGTAACATTAACATATCATTATTTAACACCGATTTCGGTAAATCCACCAATTTCTGGTGTTAAAAAGTATCAAAATAGGTAGATGACATTTCTGACCCCATAAAGAAAGTATATTCTTAATTAGTATCAATAGCCGAGTTGTCTGTATGAATGCCTCGATCTCAGGAACCTTAAGAGCTAGAGACATCACATTTGGAATCTAGGTTCCTGTATACCATAAGTAGATCTAATGTTGATCGCCTTTGCGATTCTCCGCCTCGGATAGTCATTGTTTGTGGTTTATGTTGAAAGTACCTTTGCTAGATTCTAATCTCTATTTTATTGGTTTGTCAAACTCGCAGCTCTGCACTGGTGGCTGGAGGAGGCCAAGGCCCTCGACATGGAGAGCCAAACTGATGCATGCCTGTATGCGGCACACTTCCTGCTGCCGCATCTGATCAAGGAACTGAAGACGGCACACCAACAGCGCAAGCAGGAGGAGGCCAATCGGCAGGCCACAGCAGCTGCTGCTGCGGCCGCCACTGCTGCCGCAGCTTCGAATGCGGCAACAGCGACTGGATCCTCTACTCTGGCAATGCCCACGTTAACCAGCTCGAACTCCAATTCAAATTCAAATTCGAATTCGAACTCCAATTCGAATTCGAATTCAAACTCTGCATCGACAACTACAAGCAGCAGCAGCGGTGGCAGCGGCACACCACCGAGCATGACAAACATAACTGCAATCAACAATTTCCGCAGTTCGATACCCAGGCTAATACCCTCAATGCAGTTCGTGAATGCCGCTTCATTGGCAACCGTTGGAGCTCCGACGCCATCTTCGGCTACCCCAATGAGCCTACAAAATTTGACAGCGCCCATGAGCCACTTGAATTCCGGCATGAATTCCTATCCAGGATATTCAGGTAACTCGTGGCTCTACCTACTTTATTCATATATTTATGTATCTAACGCGTCTCTTTCTCCCGTGCCAGCAGATCAACCACGTCCACGTCAACGCAACAATGCAACACGTAACCAGGCGCTTTACAACATCTATGCCGAAATCGATTTGACCAACGAGCAGGACTCTGGATCCGGCGGTTCGCCAACAAATAGCGATATACAACCACGACCCCCGCCGCCATCACAGTCGCAGTCACAGTCCCAGTCGCAGTCTCAGCAGCCGCTATTTCCCAGCGCCCTGGTGCCCTCGACCCCAACAGCAACTTCGTCTATATTAACACAGCGTCATCATCCCCCCGTGCCGCATCTGCCGTCAAGTGGACGTCCTTCGCGTCCACGCACACGCCTCGATGTGGCTGATCTCTTTGAAATGCAGGTACGTCAATACAAATAGAGCCATAAAGCATTTGTAGCTTGGATTTTACTTGATTTGTTAGAGCCAAAGGCCAAGACACAACAAGTAACAATACTCTAGTACCAAGGCCTTAAATTCAATCACAATCTTCGTACACTTAGACACGCACACACACAAGCGCCAGTGCTCTGCAACGCACGCAAGGTATTTTAAGTGGCGGCTCTTCTTCCCCCTCTGCAGTACTGAATCTTGTTTATGAATTAACTTCCGTGTTTATGATCCGATCGACTTGAAATTGGACAGTATATTAAGAGCAACCCAATCATTATACTTGCCAAACCCTAAGGCTATATCCTTAAAATTGTTGCTGTGAAACGTATTTATCGAATTGCGTAGGTGTGGGGTAGGGGAATATCTGAGATCCGGAATAAACACGAACCTACATTCCATATTTGGTGTCTCTAGCTTTTATAGTTTTTGAGTCCTTGCGGTCATATATATGACTATTAATACTGATCAAGAAAGAAAATATATACATATACATACCTTATAGGGTTGAAGATGTCTTCTTCTGACTGTTACATTTGCACGGATCTAATACCCCAGTTTGTTTAGTATAACAAAGATATGAAATTTGAAAGGTTAACTTTTAGAGTGTTATTTAATTTTAACATTTCAAAATCTGCAATATAACTTTCTTGGTTTTCGTGTGGAAAGTCCACCTAAATGAATGTTAACAATGTTGATGTTAGATGGGCTTCAAAGTCATTGAATGTAGCTGAACTATTGAGAAAAACTCACTCCCACGGGTGGAAGAAAGTTTTTTCTTTTTGTTTTTAGGTAGTAAGTAAATTGAACATAATTAATGAAATTAAACTATGTTTTCTTATTATTTATTTTTGCAGGCAAACGAACAGCGTCAGAGCGCAACGCGGCGCAACACAAATGCAAACACAAACTCGTCCCGCACCGTGGGATACAGTCATCATCCCAGTCGCGATATACCCGCTCGCCTGCAGCGCATCTCCCAGTCAATGCTGGCGCGCACTAATCCCGGCGAGGAAATGCCAGAGTTTCCATCTTTCGGAGAGTCACAACAGGCGGACTCGGAACTAGAACATGAACACGACGAGGAGCACGACCAGGCAGAGCTAGAGGACGATGACTTTGTGCCGGCGGCTATCATATCCGGCCTGGCCGCACAGCTCATGGCCAGTAGTTCGTTGCCCCGTGATGTGCCCGAAACAAGCAGCAACGAGACAGTAACTGCGGCAGAAAGCAGCGATACTGCCGTATCCGAAGATGCACTCGACGATGTGTTGACTGTGGATACACCATCGCCCAATGTGGATGTGGACGTGGAGGATACCTCCCTTGAAATCGCAGCCGAAGCGGAGCGCAGCTCCGAGACAGATGACAGCTCGACGCCAGCCGGCAACAATGAGAATGCGACTGCTGGCAATGATACTGCAGCAGCTGATGGTGCAGTTGGCGGAACTGCAGCAGCAACAACTGGAACAGCTGCTGCCAGCGCCGTTGTAACAGACATGAGTCCAGAGGTGCGCGCCGCATTGGGTGATCTTGAAGTTCCGGAGGGGGTGGATCCGTCATTTTTGGCCGCCCTGCCCAGCGAGATGCGCGAGGAGGTTATACAGGAACATTTGCGCATGCAGCGCATACGGCAGCGTGCCCAGCAGAATGCCATACAAATCGCACACGATTCCCTGGTCGAGGTAAATCCCGAATTTTTGGCCGCCTTGCCGCCGAATATTCAATCCGAGGTGCTTATGCAGCAGCGTATCGAACAGCAGCGTCAAGCTGCGCAGAGCGCCAATCCGGAAGATCCGGTCGACACGGCCGCCTTCTTTCAAAATCTGCCCGAGAATCTACGTCAAGCTGTGAGTATATGGTTTATAGTATTGCCTTAGACTGGCCAATAATCAATTAAATACATCCACAGATATTAACCGATATGGAAGAGTCACAGATTGCTAGCCTGCCGCCAGACTTGGCCGCCGAGGCGCAGTTCTTGCGTCGCGACTGGGAGTCGCGCAACGGCGCCCGCTTGGATGCTCATCCACCTAGCAATGCGCTCTGTAAGTGCAAAAAAGTTTCATTCATCGGTTTCCGCGCATTTTAAGCTAGTGGGGGTAGATTTTCAAAACCTTTGAGCACTGCGCGTATTAAGTCTTTGTGTAGAGCCTTTATCGAAAGTGAGTTTGAAGCCAACGGCATGCAAATTAAAAATGGCGAATTACAGAGTGTTTCACCAATTTTCCGATAATGCGGATAAACTTTCCAAAATCGGTGGGACACATATCGAATTATTTAAAGTGTAGAGCTTTGAAATAAGTTTGAACCCGATCGAACAAAAATTTTACTTTCTCCCATACAGAGAGAGGAGACCGCAATTTTCCGCCCATGGGGGTGAATTTCCAAAATCGGTGAAATATTTGTGAAATGATTTTTCATATAGATCTTGGAAAATGTGTTTGAAGGGATATGGGCTCTGCCATCGAATATTTTTATGTTAAGTTAAATTCATTATTTGATTCCTGTGTCCCGTTTTGAAACCCTAGGTCCCGTAGGTCTAGCAAACCTGTGTGGTTTACACGGGATTTAACTTTGAAAATATGTACAAAAAGTTCAAGGAATCTGGCTCTTCCTCGGACTTCACTCGCTATTTGGTTGCCTGATCTAACTTCTCTCTACTAAATATACACTGTTATAACAACTATCTCAGAAGCTGTAGGTTACAGTTTCAGCGGGATCCTAAAAGGTGTTATAACATCTTTAAAGCGAAGCGTAGGTCATCACTTCCATCAGCTGTATTTTTCCAAAAAAGAAAAGACAGCTGACTCAGATCAGGCTATCGCCGATCTTCTTGCCGAATTTTTTCAAACGATTTATATTTCACAACCATATCAATTGGTTTCGCCTTAACCTTATCATGTAAATAACTCCAATTGCATTTTTGGGCCTTTAAGCACTGAAAGCTCGCTTCTACGTTATTTAAAAGCCATTAAACCCGGATTCTCACCGGGACCTGCCCGTGCTTGGTGTCGTTGATCACTTGTGTGTACTGTTCGTTAGTACATCAACGTCCAGATGAACAAAAGAAAAGCCGATTGGTTGGTAAAGAAAAAAGATTCATACAACAGTTTTCTGCCATTTTTCACGCTTGTGGGTGGAATATATCTACTATCTACAATGAATTTTGTTCGATGCGGAAACGTTTCTTTCAATACATTAAACATTTCCTGATTAGATAATAAAACTGCAAGGATAAATGCGTTATAATGTAAATTTGAGATAGCGTGTGAACAGGTCTTTAAGGAAAGGTCTTTGGTAATACGCCTGCGGGTTTCTATGAATTCTGAATAAGCCCTGGCCAGCAGATGTTGTAAAGTAATCTTCATTCTCTTTTCGTAGCCCGTTTCCAGAGCACGCTACAGAACCTGGACGAGGCGCGCTGGCACAGCGCCATTTGGTACGATGCCAGCGGAAATGCTCAGCCGCAGCACCACCAGCACACGACAATTGTGCACCATCATCATATTGCGCCTAACACGGGCAAGCCGCTGGCGCTGCTCATGATGGAGGATGAAAATATACTGCTCGATCCGGACTCGCTGGCCACGCTATTGCTGTTTCTGTTCGTGGAGGATCAAAAGGTGAACAGCGTACGTTTGCATCGCGTCATACGCAATCTATGCCACCACGAGCCGACGCGCGATTGGATAATCAGGGCCTTGATCAACATTGTGCAGAAGACCAACGAGGATAATTCAAACTTCGGTGCGGCAAACGCGGGCAGCAAGCCCAAATGGCTAAAACTGCGCGTGGATGCGGCCTTTGGCTATAAGAGCAACATATTTTTGATCAATCGCATGTATGAGGACACCGCACGCAGCATCAGCATCAATCCGCAGGCAGCCCAAATGATTGTGCGCAACTGCCTCGATTTGCTGTTTGTCCTGGCCAAGCATTATCCATATAGCTTCTTGCCCTACAACCGCGAGCCCAAGGCGCGCGCCCGTATGCTGAGCGCTGTCTTTGGCATACCCGCCAATGCAGCAGCTGCCGCTCGCATGGAAGAAAACCTGCACTTAACCAGAAATATTAACCCGGAGATGGCACGTGCACGTTATTATCGCTATCAAATGGCCAATCGCTTGCGCGGCATATTGGATGAGCAGCAAATGTTGCAGCAGCAGCAACAGGAACAACAGCGGCAACAAGAACAGCAGGAACAAGAAGAGCAACAGCGGAAACAAGAGCTGGAACAGCAGCAGCAGTCCAAGTCGCAGTCGCTGCTCGATGACGCGCCTTCCACATCGAAGGCAGCTGCCGCTAAAGCCGCGGCCAGTGCATCCAAGCCCAGCCCCATTTCCTATCAGACGAATGGGCTCAACTTCTGGGATGTTGTCTTGAATATCGATAGACAGACGCCGGTGCGTCTGGCCAATGTGGCACAGTTTCCGCTCACCTCGCAGCCCGCCTGGAAGTGGAAGGTCAACAACAGCGAGTTCTTATCCTTCACAGATTCACCATTTGGCCAGCTGCTGGAGATGCTGCCCTACAAGGTCATTTGTCGTTCGCCGCACTTGACGGATATGCTGGTGAAGTTGCTAGCCTCGCTGAGCATTGATCTGCCCAAGGAGGACGAGCTACCGCTGCCACCACCGCCGCCGCCGCCACCACCACCACCGCAGGATGAGCAGATACCGCCGCTGGTGCCTATTGGGCAATTCCGGAGTACGGCTGGCACTGGCCAGAACCTGCTGGGCTTAAGTGCTAGACAGCAACCGCGACTGCAGCTGCAGCTGGCGGACAATGATGAGGAAGAAGACGAGGAGGACGAGGACGATGAAGAGGAGGACGATGAGGAAGATGACGAGGATGTCGACATTGAGCTAACAGAAGCAGGTACTGGTACTACTAGAACAACGGCCACAACCGCGGTGCCACCTCCACCACCACCACCGCCGCCACCGCCAGCGGTATCAAACAAGCCGCGTCGCAAGATCTACGCCAAGAACTTCTCACAGCTGCAGCTGGTGATCGAGGTGCTGACCCATCAATGCGGCACCACCGAGGGACTGGACAATGTCACCAAGCTGATTGTGAATCTCACACAGTGCTCGCAGGCATCGAATGCCATATTCATACAGTACTTGACCGCCGCCATTCTCGGCCTGGCCGAGGAAGTGCGCCAGGCCATACAGATGCTGCTTAATGAAATACGCGCCTACAATTTGCTCATCCAACAGCAGCCACAGCCCAACCCCGCAGATCCCAATGCCGCCACCGCAGGCGCAACTGCCGGAGACCCGAACGCCGCCGATCCGAACGCTGCAGATCCGAACGCTGCAGATCCGAGCGCCGCAGACCCGAACGCAGACGCCGCGAGCGGCAGCAGCGTAGACCCAAGTGGTGGCGTTAACGCAGACGCCGCCAGCGGCAGCGTCGACCCAAGCGGTAGCGCCGATGCAGAGGCAAACAGTAGCGTCGAGGCAGGACCGAGTGGTAGCAACATCGCAGAGGCAAGCGGTAGCGTCGACATTGAACCAAGCGGTAGCATCGTCGCAGAAGCAAGCGGCAGCGTTGACGCAGGTCCAAGCGGTAGCGCAGGTCCGAGCTGTAGCGTCTTTGCAGGAATAAGCGGTAGCATTGTCGCAGAACCGAGCGGCAGTGGTGGCGCAGGACCCAGTGGCAGCGTCAGCACAGGATTAAGCGAAAGCGTCAGCGCAGGATTAAGCGATGGCCTCGACGCAGGACCGAGCGGCAGTGCACAAACAAGTAGCATCGCAGAAGCCACAGGCAGCGTCGCTGGACCGAGCGGCAGTGTAGAACCCAGCGGAAGCGCAGGACCGAGCGGCAGCAGTAGCAGCGGCGGTGCCGTTTTGCTAACCAATCTAACCGTCCATGAGGGCACCATGCAGGATCGCTTCACATCCGAATCGGTCATCATATCGGCCCCAAAGAATGCAAAGCCCACCTGTGAGCTGCAGCTGCCCTCAATGAAGAAGCTCATGTCGAACTCATCGGCTCAACCATACTTCCTGCGCACACTCAAGATTTTCATGCAGGTGCGCGATATGTACGAGCTGAATCTTATTCAGAACGCGGAGCGCAACGAAGACATTGATATTTTGGGCGATGTGCCCGGTGATATTGATGTTGATGTTGATGTCGATGAATCAAATATGGGCAATGAAGCCAATTTGGCTGACAACAGCATGGAGACTGGCGATTCCTCAAGCTGCCCAACCACCGGCAGCAGCGACGACAGCAACAAACCCGCACCAAAGCCTACGCTCAGTCAAATACTTTGCCTGGACGTACTCTGGCAAACGTTGAGCGAGTGCCTGGTTGCACTCGAGGAGTCCAAGGATGAGTTCGCAGTGCTGGTGCTGCAGCCGACCGTTGAGGCATTCTTCCTCATACATGCCTCGCATCGCATTACACCTAGAAAGCCTGGTCGCGGCGCTTCAAATGCTGCTGGCGGCGTTGGCTCCGGCTCCGGCTCGGGACTACGCGTCGTGCCACATCCCATCGTCTCCGATAACAGTCCACAGATGGAAGATACCAACAGTAGCACCAACAGCAGCCAACTCAACTCGTCTAGCTTTGACGGTGAGTGTTTAAAGTCACGATTAAAGCTGGGAAACCATCCGGCCATGCGAAGCCTCAAATGTCAATCCGTTACACTTTTGCTTTTTCACAGATGAGTCCCGCACGCAGGATGCATCCACAAGTACGAGCAGCTCCGGTGCTCCACAGGTGCCGCTAACCCCACACGAGGCACAGTTAAAGCAGGATCGCCAGAAGTTCTTGCAATTTGCTGAGAAGCATCGCACGGTGCTTAATCAAATATTACGCCAGTCGTCCACACATTTGTCCGATGGTCCATTCGCCGTGCTGGTGGATCATACACGTATCCTTGACTTTGACGTGAAGCGCAAATACTTCCAGACTGAACTGGAGCGTCTCGACGAGGGCATACGACGTGAGGAGCATACAGTTAGTGTGCGCCGTATTACCGTCTTTGAGGACTCTTTCCGTGTGCTCTATCGTCTTGGACCCGAGGAATGGAAGAATCGTTTCTACATTGTGTTTGAGGGTAAGGATGCTTAAACTCTATATACAAAAATTTGAATTCTTTCGCTGCGAAAAGCTTCAAATTAGTCCTCACGGCATTTAAATGAAATATCAAGGCGTATTATTTACATTTTGGATACAATCTTATATCAACTTGTGACTCACGTTCTCTCACTTTGTTTCTTAGATGAGGAGGGCCAGGACGCGGGCGGTCTGCTGCGCGAATGGTATGTGATAATATCGCGCGAAATATTTAATCCTATGTATGCCCTGTTTTGCGTATCGCCGGGTGATCGTGTCACCTACATGATTAATCCGTCGAGTCATGCCAATCCAAATCATCTGAGCTACTTCAAGTTTGTCGGTCGCGTTATTGGTAAGTAGCACAATTCGAAAAGGGATAGCATCACATTGATATATCTTTCTCATCCACATTCATTTATTCATTCATCCATCTATTACAGCCAAGGCCGTGCACGATAATAAGCTACTGGAGTGCTATTTCACTCGCTCATTTTACAAGCACATACTGGGCAAACAGGTGAAGCATACCGATATGGAATCACAGGACTATGAATTCTATAAGGGCTTGGACTATCTAATGAAAAACGATATATCGACGCTCGGCTATGAGTTGACGTTCTCAACCGAGGTACAAGAATTTGGCGTCACACAAATTCGTGATCTCAAGCCAAATGGGCGCGACATTGCAGTCAATGAGGAGAATAAATTTGAGTATGTGCAACTCGTTTGTCAGCTCAAAATGAGCGGCTCCATACGTCAGCAGTAAGTTTTATAAAATATATAAAGATTCTATCGCGGATAATGCTTCAATTGAATACAATTATCTTTCAGATTGGACGCATTCCTTGAGGGCTTCTATGACATTATTCCAAAGCATTTAATATCGATATTTAACGAGCAGGAACTAGAGCTTCTCATATCCGGCTTACCAGATATTGACATTGAAGATCTAAAGTCTAATACTGAATACCACAAGTACACTTCCAAATCGTCACAGGTAAGTCCCACTCTCTCTCTCTATATATATATATATTTCTGTATTAACAGGTAACTAACTGTTGCTTCAATCAATTATGAACAATTCAACCATAAGCTTCTTTTTAATATAAAACTTATCCATATGCAGATTCAGTGGTTCTGGCGCGCGCTACGCAGCTTTGATCAAGCGGATCGTGCTAAGTTCCTCCAATTCGTCACTGGCACCTCGAAGGTTCCGTTGCAAGGCTTCGGCTCGTTGGAGGGCATGAATGGCATACAAAAGTTCCAAATTCATCGCGACGATCGCTCTACAGATCGTTTGCCTTGCGCACACACCTGGTAATTATTGCCCACAAATTACACATTACAATATTGAATAACATTTATTATTATCATTCTGCCGTAGCTTCAATCAACTGGATCTACCAATGTATAAATCCTATGATAAGTTGCGCAACTGTTTGCTCAAGGCCATACACGAGTGCTCGGAGGGCTTCGGCTTTGCCTAAGCTGCGTATCCTTGCGGAATCTGGAAACCGGACAAGCAAAGACACGATTGAACACACAGACACGTACACAAGCATGCCCACACACACCCACACACAAACACACGCACACACAAACACAGCTACAGTCACACACATACATATACAAACAAACAAAAATACATACATAAACATACACACACACACATACGAACATAACCAAACACACATTCAATAATTCCTAAATCATAAAATGCGACGAAAATGATTAGAACAGCCACTGAAAATGTGCGATAGAAACAACAGCTACAACATATACAGTACATATAGTTATATAGTATATATAAAAAATGTTGAATTAATTATTAATTTTCGCGCGTATATTATAAACAGTATATATATAAAAAAAATATATATATATTTTCTTAAATTTTCAAAAGAACGGGATAAAAAATACAAAGAAAATGGAAAAAAAATGGAAAAAAGCAGGCAAAAATGGGAAAACAGAGAACAACATTCATTACATATATATATCAGTCAACAACTATAACGTATTCAATGCTGTTTTCCTAATTTTTATAATGTTTATTATTACTTTGCAACCGTATTTTTGAAAAACAAAAACTACATTAATAATAACTATATAAAAAAAAAAAACAAAAAAATCTTAAAATATATTATATTTTTTTTCTTAAGTCAAGCTGAAGCACTTGGAAGTGTGAAGCGAAGCGAAAGTATACCTTGCACATTACGCTTTGATTCTTGTTTATAAATAAATTATAAAGGAAAAGAGAGAAATGACGGAAAGAAAGAAAGAAAATGAAACGAAACGAAACATGCACGAAAGAAATGAAAGATGGGCAGGCAATGGTATTTGACGTAACTATAAGTCTATGTTATGCATTTTATGTTTATCTTTTTAACGAGTAAATGTAACTTAAATGATCGAAGGAGAAAGAGAGATGAGTAAACTCATTGACTATATATATATATATTACAAAATAAATTTCAAAGAGCATAAAATCTTGGCGTTTTTTAATGGAAAGGGGGAATTCTAATTGGAATGGTGTTGCCCAACAGGTTTTGTACATAGCCAGTGGAACTAAGTGGCAGCTCCAGGCGCAACCACAGAGTTTCTGCACTCATCGATAATTGCTACTGATCTGTTCTAATAGCAAATATTAGAGATGGGCGATACTGCTATTTTGATGTCTCAGCGACAACTGCGACTGTGACAATCAAATATCGGTGACTGTGACAGCAACAAATATTTTTAAATTGAACGTATTAATTGAATTGATTATATTAAAATAAGATCGCGTTTTGAAAAACGTCTCGCACGGCACTGATGATCCCAGACACGACAACTTCTCCCGTGACAGGTCTTTGAAATTCGGAAATTGATATGAATTGTTTTTCCACCATATTAGCGGGTCCTCATTACGGCCAGTGAAGTCCTCATCCAATAATCGATCGATGTCACCGATATTTTTGATATCTTGTCACAGTGCTATCTCTGACATGATATATCGCCCATCACTAGCAAATATAACAAATGAGCGGTAAAC
This sequence comes from Hirtodrosophila histrioides, assembly GCA_037075165.1. Lineage (NCBI taxonomy): Eukaryota > Metazoa > Arthropoda > Insecta > Diptera > Drosophilidae > Hirtodrosophila > Hirtodrosophila histrioides. The sequence continues at coordinate 489,981 of JBAMCL010000348.1, read as the reverse complement.
AAAATGTATAATTGCTATTTAAATCGCTCCCAGTTAAAGTCAAGGTGAAGTGTAGCAACTTGGCAACGATGGAGGCGTATATTCGCAATGAGCTGAGCGTAAGCAGCGATTTGAGCCTCGAGGAGGCGGCGACGCATTCGGCAAAGCTGCTCGACTGGCTATTGGATTGCCAGGATGAGATGCAACTAACGGAACAGAAGCAGCTCGAACTAAGCCCCACGGACATTGAGTGCATGTTCAAAGCCACATTGTACCTGTATGAATGCCATGCGCGTCATGGCGATGAGTTGGTAGAAGCTGTGCTGCAGCAGTGCAGCCAGGCGCATGCCGCCGTTCGACGCTACTACGAGCACTGTGAAGGAGATCGGGCACAGTGCATCAAGGAGCTGTGTGCGAACATAATAAACGGCACACGCAATGGGCACGCGCATGCGCCACATTTATACCATATGCATAAGGCGTACGCTGATGTGCACCCGGCCTGGTGCATTATCAAGGAGCTGGACTGGCCAGCACTGCGCCAAAATAAAGACAACGACACGCTGGATTTGGCCAGTACCGAACTGAATCCTGATGTCCTACAAATGCGACAGCTGGTAAGGCGCATCTTTCGACTGGCGAGCATCGAGGACATTAGGACAGCACTGGAGCGCGCCATGCGGCTCATTGGCTTCGAGCTCTGGCTGCAATTGTTTCGGGAGCACAAGGAGAGCATTCTCTACTCGAGATGCTACATACTGCGCCAAATGATCTGTGATATGCTGGTGGAGGGCACTGCCCCCTCGGCGGCCAGCTTTGTGCACAATATTTATCAGTATGTTGCCGTTGGCAATAGCTCAAATATCTCGCGCCTCTTCCGCTCCTTGATGCATGTGCGCTTCGCTGTGGCACTTGGCAGCTATTTGCTTGGCTTCTGGACGCAACAATTGCCACACGTGCAACTGGATGACGTACAATTGCTGGCTGAGGCGCCACTAGTTAAGCTCCCGCTGGATGAGGTACTCTATTTGACACATTTGCTGCTAGCGCCGAAGTCGCCATGCCGTAGTCAATTTTATGCCACACTCCGCACGCTGCCGCTGGTCAAGCGGCTGATGGAACTGCTCAATAAAGTCGCTTATGTTTACAGTTAAAAGCTTGTACATTTTTGTTGATTGCCTTGAATTTATTTGCTCGGCAGATACTCGTGTTTGTCGCTGACTATTCTGATAACTTGCTCGCCCTTTTCGGCCAGTATCTGCTCAATGTTGCGTTTGCCGTTCAGATCAGTGAACCAATTCAAATTGTCCGCAATCAGGTGGTGATTTTCACAGCCTTTGCAGGTGACTATAACAACGCCGCTTTTGTAGGCTACTTTGGAAATTGTCTCCATATTACGGGTCTGGCATACTTTGCACGTATATATGAGCTGCATTTTGGTGTGCAGCTCCGCCAAGGGTATGCTGTTGGTGGCGATGCGCTGTGGTTCATCCTGCTGCAATAGTCAATTGGTATATTAAATTGAGTATTGTCGCTTAACGAATTTACTTACCCCTTCTGTCTTGGCCTTGTCGCTGCAGGGCGCACGCTGCAAGAGCATGTGTTTGTTATTTGTTTTTGCTGCTGTAGCAAGCAAATGATATTGTCGCTGGCATGGGTAATGAGTGGCTGGAGATATGGCGCGTTTACCAAAATTGGCGTAGAGCCTGTATATTTGTTTTAATGCGCTCATATTGTTTATATATTAAAAAATAAATATGAATGGGACAATATCAATAAGAAATATATATCGATAGTACGATACAAAAATCGATAATATTGCCTTGCCACCTCTGATTGGTGCTGCCATCTAGAAACATATCAGTATTTAATTAAAAGTATATATATTTAGTATCGTTTTAAACATATTCCATAATCTATGATTGCAAGTTGAAAGGTTGATGCACATTATTTCCAAGAGATTCTTTAAATTAACTGAAAATATATTTAATCTGATATAATGCCAGCTGCTTATATCTGGCGTAAAAATGGATAAAATGGCAACACTGCTTCTAGTGAAATCTTCACAATTCAATAATTCGTGCGTTACCCAGCACTACGTTGCCCTTCACATCAAATTATTTATTGGCGTTTAGTAACACTTTCGAAAATCACTGATATTGTTGGCAAATTGTAAGCAAAACAAATTATATAAAACTTGTACAAGAATGGCAACACGTGTTGTGGCAACGGCAACGGTGCGCGCTGTCAAGGGCCGCAAATTATTGCCTACACGGGCCGCACTAACGCTGGTAAGTGAAAGAAATTTATATGAAATACGCGCGTGATGAAATAACAGCCAACAACAAATTGTTGTTTACCTTTTATCCCACTTTGCAGACGGCCGCTGCAGTGCAACGGATAAAATCGCTTCTGCAGGACAAGCCAGACGTTGTAAGTTACCTAAAATCAAATGAAATGCAATTAGAATTCAAGAACTTTCCTCACACAGGTCGGTCTCAAGGTTGGCGTGCGTCAGCGCGGCTGCAATGGACTTTCCTACACACTGGACTATGCCAGCAGCAAAGGTGAGCAGACAATTTGTTAGATACTATATTGTTGGTTGGCTAATTAAATGTGCTTGCAGATAAACTAGACGAGGAGGTTGTGCAGGATGGCGTCAAGGTGTTCATTGATAAGAAGGCGCAACTATCTTTGCTAGGCAAGTGCCACCGTGCCCACATTATATAACTCATTTAATTACGTTTCCGTTTCATCCACACGCAGGCACCGAAATGGACTTTGTGGAATCGAAGCTGACCAGTGAGTTTGTCTTTAACAATCCGAACATTAAGGGCACCTGTGGTTGCGGCGAATCGTTCAGCATATAGAGTGTTTTGGGGCCAGCGCCAAGATCTCTACAAGAACCGCACCCGCCTCGCAAAACCTAAATTATCTAAGTTTATGTAGAGATTAAAGCTTGTTTTTTTCTTTCTGTTATGGCGAATGGAGGCAATTGTTAAAGGCATCTTCTCATTTTTCGCGAAAACATGTAAATTCTGCGTTTTCAGGTGCTCCTCAAATTGTACTATAACAATACTATGAAAATATGCTTAAGAATGCTTTCTGTAGTTACCTTTTAGTTGTACAATTAAATAGCAAACGGTCAGCAAATAGCTTCACTTGACTCTGTTCTTAGGTTATCGTTTAAATAACAAATACCTATGTACTAGTATGTATGTAGTTCAAATATAAACAAGATCAATGTTTAATGCAATCGTTTTCTTTTATTTTATGTCGCGGCATGAAAGTTAGGAGTGAACTGGAATAAACAGCTACAACTATTCGATATAGTTTCCTATACCATTGCTAGGGTGTTATAATTCTTCCTAGATATCTCAACAAAACTCAGCAATTATGTGTTTTGATATAGTTTTGTCAAATGTAGATACCTACCTTTGGAGCAATAGGTTGAAAATTGAGTTCTGCATCGGCACACCAGATATAGAACTGGTAGACCAAAGAAATTAGATTAATTGTTACTTGTATACCCTAGCAGAGGGTATTATAATTTTGTCTCGAAATGTGTAATGGACTGAAGGAGACGTTTCCGACCCACCAAAGTATATATATTCTGAATCAGCTTGAATAGCCGAGTCTTTATAGCGATGTCCGTTTGTTCGTCTGTTTCTATGCGAACTAATCTCTCAGTTTTAAGGCTATCGTAATGAAACTTGGCACGGGCCCTTCTTTTCGCTGCAGGCAGTACATATGTCGGAACCGGCCGGATCGGACCACTATCACGCACAGCTGCCATAGAAATGATCGGTCAACCACTATGTTTTTGCATTATAAAACCTTTTTAGGTATCCTTACGAAACTTACCCAAGCTGAGTCTCTAGAGAACTTATAAAATCTGACAAAATTTGGTCAAAATCGGACTATATCACATAGCTGCCATAGTTTCGGATGATCCTATAGAAATTAATTCCTGCTAGGCTAGCCTCGGCACTCCTTCTTGTTTTACTGAAGTTCGATCCAAATAACTATAATATATAAAGTAGAGACTAGATTCAAAGGGACAGTTGGGAAAACTTGGTTTTGCCAGCTCATCTCTGCACTTTGCAGGAATGAATATTTGATTTAAAGGATACAAGCTTTCTGATCATGGCGTTTTTTGTAATTGACTAAGTATAATACATTAGAAATAAACTATGCAATTATATAGGGCTATATTTAGATTGTTATTCTATTGATCTGTATAAGAATCAATAATTAATGAGAATGGATTCACAAAAATGGGAATGGATTCACATAAAAGAGGATCATCACTGGATTATGAGCTATAAAAATAATTTATATGTATCTATATATGTATAATAAACTAGCTTAAATAATTGCATATTAACGCTGGAGTCCATGGATGCCAAACTCCTCGTAATCATCTCGCGTATAGATAAAATCATCAAAGTTGGCGCTGGTGGCAATTTCGCGGCCACCGTACCAGGCATAACGCACCGGATCCTCGGGGCAACACAGCGATATCTCCAGATCATCGGGCACGAGGGCGCGCAGGTCACGCTTGAGACGTGGCAAGAAGCCGGGAAACTGTGCGCTGCCGCCAACAATGAGTATATTGAGGAGCATTTCGCGATGCGCCTCCCAGGGACACGATTTGAGTGAGTCGGCAATAGCCTCCGGTATGCCCACCTGGGCAATGCCAATATCCGAGGGATTAAAAAGGAGTTCGGGCACAGTGAAGCGCTCGTTGCACAGCGGCACCATTTGCTGTTGCTCCTCGTCCATGCGCGGCTGGCCGGGCACGCGTACATAGCCACGCTTAACGGTCGTAAAGTCGGGCAGCACATAGTCAACGGCGACTTCTCTGCGCCGCGTCTCGCTATTATGCACGTTCATGGCATCCTTGAAGTCCTCGGCAACAAAGCAAACGTCCTCCTTGATTTGATTCACCACATGGCTCTCGTCCATGACGTTCAGCTGTCGATACGAAATGAGCTCCTTCAGATGATTGGTCAGCGCCTTGCCGCCCACATCAATGCGCCTGATGCCCTCCAGCACGCGCCGGCCCAGCACAAATGGCACAATGTGCGTAAAGCTATAGCCCACGTCGATTATGATGCAGTTGAGCGACTGCATTGTGGTGCGCTCCTCGCTGTCCGCCACATAGTTAAAGGCCGCCAGATCGGCAGACGTTGCTTTGTACATGCCCGCCACGCGATACTCCTCGTAGAGCATCTCAAGCATCGCCTCCTGGACGCTATGAAAGTTCATTTGTGGCTCAGTGATGACTATGTGGCGATTCTCCAGCGTGCAGCCGATGCCCTCTTTGCTGAATATGTAATCCCACACGGTTTTCTGGGTGTCCCAGTTAAGAAGATAGCCACGCTGAAATGCCAGGATGTAAAAGAGGGCCGAGGTGTCGCGGCACTCGTTGATTTGATTACCAACAAAGGCTCGCCGTCGTTCGCTTTTTGCCTTCATTATGCAATTGGGCACCACCTGGGGCTCGTCTTCCGTCGCGAGTCCCACTTTGGCTGTGTACGCGCCATTGTCAAGCACAATCACAGCCATTTCCGATTGTTTATTAAAAAAAAATGTTTGCCAAATATGGCCCACTGGCAATATCAACAATGTGAACGATAATGTAGCTAACAGAAGCTGAAAAGTATTCAAGCATTGCTGTTAACGCAAATCAGAGCAGTATATTCAGTTTAACAGGCAGTTAGCAGAATGACCTTCACTAAGGCGGGTATGCTGAAGCAATCAATGATGATAAAATGATAAAAATTCTTAGTTTCATTTATGTAACGTTTTTATTTTTATTTCAAAATAGCTCAAGTGAACTGCAGTTATTCAGAAAACTTTAATAGTTTTTTACTTGAAATCAGAAACAAATATTTTGGACAAGAAATAGCTTTGTAGTATTCATAACTATGAATGAATTTCTAGAGCATATCTCTTAGTGTACACCAAAATAAGCACTCTAATATATTAATGAAGTTTTCGCTAACAGCTTCATAGCTAAAAATACCTTGTTATTTGTGCTTAAGAATACAAAAATTTGTTTCAATAAAATAACCTTTAATGAATAACATTTGCGTATGGTAAACTTCAATTTGCACGCACAATTACTGAACAGCGTACAGAGAATAACAGCCCGTTAGCAGATAATTTTAGCTAACAGCCCGTTAGCAGAGTAACTACAGCGCGCTAACATAAGAGTGCAAAACGAATGCAGATAAAAGATCCCATTTTTTTACGTTACGCGGTGTGCGGCGGCCAGGCGGCGCTTGTTTGCGCTTGTTTTAACTGTTATTTTTTTTGTAATTCGTAGCATTAGCGTCTTGCAACGAATCGAATTGTGCAGTGCAGTGTCAGTGATAGTGTGCGTAATGTGATTGTGAATTTGTATTAAAAATGCGCCAAATGAAAACATTGGCCCAACGACAACAACAACAAGAAGAGAACGGAAGTGCGTGCTGCACAACAACAACAACAACACTGCGAAGATAGTGCCAAAATTAGCCGGCATAGTCAGAGCACTTGTTTGATCACTTTGCCCGCTTATCGCCAGTGCCAAAAAACAAAAACAATAACAAAATCGAAACGAATCGAATTGAAAAGAAAAGAAACACAACAGCAGCAGCAGCAGCAGCAGCAACAACAACAAGAAGGAGCGGCAAGCAACAAGTCCGAGCCCAAAAAGAAGACGAAGAAGAAGAACAAGCAGAGGAAGCAGCAACAGTGCGTACAACAACAAAATGTACACATGACAACAAGAACAGCAACAACAACGACAACAGCAGCATCCTATGTAAATTCACTTGCAACTTGCCTGAAACATGCGTAGACCGTCCGGATTGAGTCGCAATCATTATTTTGTGATTGGTCTGCTGCTGGGCCTGCTGCTTAGCTTCTATATACCGCAGGACATTTGGGAGCTGGTGCAGCAGGAGGAGTGCCCACAGGAGGTGGCCGAAAATTTGCTCATCGAACGCTTCGGCCAGGACTTTGAGCCGCATTTGAATTTGATCAACAAGCCGCTGGCAGCTAAGAAGCCGGTAAGCTGCCCCCCTCCCATGACCCGTTACAGCTGCACTTTCATAATAAACTTTTTTTTGCACGTGGTGCACGCACCAATCAGATATTACCAATCAAAGAGAGTGCGAAAGATATTGTATGTGTATGTGTGCATACACAAATGCAAATGTGAGCATGTGTGTGTGTGTTTGTGCACATGGCTCACTATATCAAGCAATTTATTGACCTTCTTGCTTATCACATTTCGCTTTCGTACTTCGCCTTTCCTCATTTCGAGGTTCGAAACACATACATGTACATACACACAAGTACATATGTATGTATTTTTAAAAATAAACATGTCCTGACTGACTAACTGAGTAGGAGAATCCACGCACAGTCTTAAGGTTTTTGACTAACACGGAATTTTCGATTGGCGACTAACTCAATTACAAGATAATATTTTATACTTGTTTTTTTGGTTTTTGCAAAATTCAAAACCTTTGCAAAAATCATATCTTCTGAAACAAGATATTGTCAAAATTTAAAAGGCATTATTGACAGAAGAATTCTTCTCAACAGTTCAAATTGAATTTTTTTTTTTACATAAGAATAGACACCATAGAAATTCACTGGAAACATGATATTTTTCAAATATAATCACTGTTCCGATTTTAAGGGTCTTTAACTTATTTTAAAGCTATTTACAATAAAACTCTTTTTGAATTTTGGCAAAATCTAATTAGGTGAAAAGTCAAATTTGGAATTAAAAAGGCTTCTGACCTACATGCTTCCTTCCGCCTGCGACCATATAGCGCCTTCGGCACTACGGAGGTATAGCTTTTGGATGCTGAGAGCGGGCACTGTTTCTTAAATAGTACAAAAGAGTAGCACTTTATTGCACCTAAACTCCTTTGATATTGCGCCACAAATATTCACAGAATCACGTGGTTATATTTCGATATCGGGAAAGTTTGGTAATCTATGTTGAAAGTCTATATAAAGTCAAAAAATCTTGTTCAAAATAGTAGATTAAAAATACAATAAAATTAAAAAATTCCAATATTATTATACCATTTGCTTTAGAATCAACCCATCTTACATTTAAAGACATTAAAAATCGCTGTTATGATATAATACCATTTTTTGATCCGGGCGACGCCGTTAATACCACCGTACATTGCAATACATACATATGTATGTATGTACATATACGCAAAAGCGTCAGCGCATACGTCACTTTAGATACGTATGTATTTTTGGCTTCAGTAACTGTTATCATTGCCTGCGTTAGCTTCAACTTGGCCAAGACTTAGTTGGCCATCTGCAGACCATCAAGATCAAGAAGCAAGCAAGCAACAAGTCGCACCAAAACCACTTTGCAGTCGCTCAGTATTTGAATTGAAAAACATTTCTCGACAATTAACACCAGGCGCTCAGCAAGAGCAGTAGCCAACAGTTTGAGAGCCACTGCTGTAGCACTGTTGGCAACGCGTAACAGTTTACCAGCAACTGGTAATGCGCTCCCCTCGCTTGCATTCTCATGTTACACGTTTAACAGTTACATACATATATACATACATACATATGTATGTACATATGTATATTGGCAATTACAGTGCTGGCCAAATTTTCAGCGTAGATTGCAATAAATTTGATCAGCAAGTAAAAAGTAAAAAAAGTATTAAAAAGCAAATAAAAAACATACATAAAGTAAATCAGGCGATAAACAAAAATTCCACTGGTGCGCGCATAAATTACATTTAAATAAATAAACGCATTTCGGATTGTATAAACCAGAGCCAGGTACATACATACATACATATATGATGATAGCTGATATGTACATGCATCATGCCATACCATAAATACATATCAACGTATACATGTATGTGCACAAGTAAGTGTATAGGTATGTATGTATGTACTTATGTCGGCATAAATCGAACGTAGCGAAATTTATTGAATTAAATATGATTAAACATGAAAGATACAACAATAATCGATTACAAAATTATTTATACTCTGGCTGAGAGCATTTGAATTTTCCCACAAATTATGTAACGCACGCATTTTTCATCTGAAAACCCTTTAAACTAGTATCCTAATACAAACCGAGATTTCTGTAGCGCCATCGAAAGTATGGCGATGATAACTTTTAGGAATAATTTGAACTAAGACTTAAGAACTGTAAAAAACTTAAAATAAATACAGTTCTGGTTTCGTCTCCTGGTGGATTTTGTAGTCATTAGGGTGTATAAGGAACCTATCGCGGCATGAGGGGGCGAACATAAAAACCCACCGATAATGTTCCAACTTAACAAAGAAAGAGTATTTAATATTTCCTTATTGTTCCTTTCAATGCCTTACGTTTTGCTTTCTGTTTGTCTTTCGATTTTCGGTAATTTAACAATGCAAACGTTTGCGTTTTAATTAAACGAAAAACGTGAAAAAAATGATATACATACATACATACATATGTACATATGTATATTTATACATTTATAAACTGGGAATATTTTTTGGCACGTTTGATGAAACGCAACCATTGATTATAATGACTCGATAATGCTAAATTGCTTGTGAATTCCCTCCAAGTTTTACTGCAGTTGTCTCAGACGGAAACCATCAATAACTAAGATCACAAACACATTTTCTATTGAGCATATTACCTGATGATATATGACTGATCAAAAAGACATTCCGTATTGAAATTGGTTAAGTTCTGACAAAGTTCCGATAGTTTGAAATATGATTCAAAATGTTGTAATACTTCATCAGAACAAGTCTTAAAATTCTATACTAATTTTGATGTGCGCAATCGATTATGTGTGTAATTTCGAAATTTTTAAACTTGTATTTCTAATATGAATAAAATTGAAATACCAAACCTAAGTCAAATCAGTTTAGACAGATTTATGATAGATTGAAATAATGGAAGATCTCTTGCTGTGGATCATTTGTCCTTACAAGTCTTATTTCTTTTTGCCGTTTTGGCAATTTTCGAAAAAATTTCCAAAATTGTATTTTGAAATATCAATAAAATTCAAGTACGATTTGGCGAGTTTTCTTTAAAACACAAACCTGTTTTTATACAACTGAATAATGACTTAGATTGCAGATTGCTGATACCGGAGTCTGTCCATGAAAGTTAAGATAAGTAGGAAAACAAATGAAAAATGAGGAAATTCCAAATTGAAAATAATATAATAATATCTGGCGTACCTTAGCTTAGCTAATTATCGATAACAGATACGCTGATTGCTGATATCCATGGAATGGAGCTAACAGCTGTGTCTCAAATCTAATTTGGCCCCAAAAGTCGTTCAGTCGTCTACCCCATCTTAAAAATGTTGAGACTACGAGTATATACATACATACATACATACGTGCATACATACGTACATAGTGTGTACATACTCGTATACTATTTATAAGGCGAGTATGGCGTTTCGCGTGCCGACTACCGATGCAGGTAAAGGCTCAAAATTAATGTTTATGCTTTTATTATTTTAACTTTATGGGCCACTGTTTGTGTGGCATGTGTGTGTGTGTGTGTGTGTGTGTGTGTGTGAGTGTGTGTGTGTTTATTATTTTTTTGTTTAATGTGCGTAAGTTACTTAGTGGATGGCACTGGCGAGAGAGATAATATTTGAAACTCGTTTGCGCAAAAAGTCGTTTTCCATTCACTTAATAAGTGACAATAACTGAGTGTACTTAACGTTGTGTTGTTGTAGCCTAAGCAAACACACACACACACACACAGAGACATCTGTGTAGCATGTGTGTGTGGTGTGTGTACACTGACTAAGTGCTCGACGACTAAAGAAAAGTGAAATCACAGTGTCGGATCAGCCACTTTGAACTGTGACCCCGCCATGTCTCGGGGCTGAAGATCAATGCATGATGTCATCAAATACTACTCAACTATATACTGTTGCTTGATATAGTTAGTACGCAGGCAAAAATCAAAATAAAATATATATAGACACAAAATTTTGGATTTCTGAATAAATTTCGGTTGTATTTGGTATTCCCCCCCTCAGTTGCATTGAAATGGCGAATAGTTTTCGATCGGTCATACGCCACATGTGCATGATAATGCGTCAAAATTTTGCCAAGAGCTGTGAAGAAAAACTGAACGATCAGATCAATATGGAACTCAAGGCATGCCATCAGTATCTGGCCATGGTAAGCCACTGAACGAGAAGGGAATGGAATCTCATTTCGTGTGCTCATCCTGCCTCCATCCTCAGGCCTTTCACTTCGATCGCGCCGATGTGAGCTCTCCGGGCGTGTATGGCTTCTTTCTAAAGGCCAGCGCCGAGGAGCGTGAGCATGCCGAGAAGATCATGAACTATATGAACAAGCGTGGCGGCCTAATCCGGCTGAGCAGTGTTCCGGAGCCGGTGCCTTGCTTTCCGCACACGCTGGCGGCCTTGAAGCATGCTCTGCAAATGGAGCTCGAGGTTAATCAGCATCTGTTGGACGTGCATGCGCTGGCGAACAAGGAGAATGATCCCAATCTGTGCGATTTCATCGAGGCCAACTTCCTGCAGGAGCAGGTCGATGGCCAAAAAGTATTGGCCGACTATATACGGCAACTGGAACGGGCCCAGAGCGAAGTCGGTGAATATCTGTTTGACAAGTATATGAACAGTGGCATGCATGGTTCCTCCCCATCCCCGTCCGGGCAGGCCAAAAAGCATGAACATTGAAATTTGTTGCGTCAATAAATGGTTTAAGTTCAGCTGGCTTCGTGACAGTTTAATTCATATTAGTATGTGCGACTTATCAGCGTCCATATAGCACATAGGTGTCTATAAATAAAACCACTTATCAAATAGTCGGGTGTAAGTACGAGTATATAGAAAGTGAGCTCTCCGTGTACTGACAGCCAAACACCTTAAGGCCCCAAGTGAAACGCAGCTGATCAGAGTTGCAACGATCACAGGATCAGCAGTCAAATGACCACAGTTTGAAATTTCAGAGAGACTCGACTTTTGAACTCTGTCTAATGACATTTCAGTCTTTCCAATGTTGAGACCTTATGATAAGCTAAGGAACTTCCGCGACAACTGACATCACATGTTTGCCAAATCGTGGGGAGTGTAAAATATTTCTCCTATATCGAAATTCTAAGAGCATAGGCTCCTTATCTTCCGACTCGCAAAACTTGATCAAAGATGCAGGGATATACATGTTTTTCAGTATAGATTGAGTAAACATAAACCTATGTCGATTTTAAAGAGCAGGATCTCCTTAGACGTAGCAAACAGTCAACTGAACAAAGGATGAGAAGTATCGGAGAGAAATGCGATTTGTGGAATGTTATAAGACTTGTCTGATCATTTTCCTAATTTCATGGAGCATGAACTGAATAACTTAATTCTGTAAGAACTTAAAGATGATCAAATATATTAAATTATCCGTGTCGAATCAGGAAACGAAAGAAAGATCGATCGAAGATACTGGACTATAAAAAGCTTTCGTTAGAAAGCATATCTCGAATAGTTTTGAAAAGGAAGAACTTCATTAAGTTTGAGAATGGACCAAGTATAGTCCCCGATCATGCTCAAGAGCTTTGATTGTCCAGACATGACGACTCACACTTGATACACTTGTGATTGAGTTCAGCCCCTAGCAACGCAACAACTACGAGCACATGCATATGTAAGTGAATCTATTGAGCCGTTTTTGCTGCCCTAATTGAAAAGCGCGTCGCATTTCCGGCTTAAGGCCCACATGCTTATACTTATATATAGGCATATTTGTAGATCTATGTGTGTGTGTGTGTGTGTGCCACTGCACAACAGCGCTCTCAATTAATTGTCATAAGCGCGAGACTGAGCCGACCCAAAGCGATCCACCGGTTACAGCTGAACCACCACAACCACAACAAGCACCACCAGCACCACCATCCACCGATCTGTGGCACACTAGCACCGCCTGCGCACTTGTTTCAATTAAGATTTGTCAAATCCAATGCAATTCTCAGTGCCTACTTGGCTATTGTGCCCGATTGAAAACGAGCTGAGATTGGGACACATGCAATGCATGATTCTATATAAGTACTTACATGTTCTTAACTATTTCAATCATTTGTATGCATTTATAAGTGTATCATATAGTGGAATTTCTTTTGATAAGCCCAACAACACATATGTGACGAAACTGAGATATAAGCACAAGTTTATTGAATACCAAATAGCTTATATGCTCAATGAATGCATTCGGATAACTTAAATCATTCGGATAACTTAAACGTCTACAAGTGTATTTGTATTTGTTTGAGGACCCTGCAGGACTACAGCTGAAGTTGAAAGGAATGCATGCATGAAATAAAGAAACTACTGAATAGTCTCTATACACAAATGAGTGCATTCGGATAACTCAAGTCATTCGATAAGCTTAGTTCGTCTCAGGCACTCCTAATGACATGAGTACTTCGGATAGCTCAAATCATTCGATTAACTCAATTATTGACATCTAAAACGAGCTTAAAGGAAGTTTGCGTTGTAATCAAGCTCAAATTTGTATGCACAAATAAATGAATGCACGCTTATTCAATTCCCATTATAGAGATCAACTTACGTGGCAATCAGGCGCACAGAAAATCAAATATTGAAGTTGCATATGTATGTTTGATTGACGCATTCGATGGCTTATTCATTCATGGGCCCTTGGTTCGCTTGGAGGAACAACTGGCAAAGTGTAACCGCCTCATAATGGGCCATATATGAACAGTCGTGGCCAAGTTATCTCAAGATTTATTACACCCATGGCGACTAATGCCAAACTGGGAACCCGAGTCGGGCCAAATACGAGTAATCAGTCAACTTGAAACTCTGTTTGAGTCATCAGCCAGCCAGCCAACTGGTCAACTTGTTGGATCCGATTGGATGCACCCAGTAAATGTAAATTATTATAAATGAAAAAAGAAACTACTGGGCGGAGGGTAAACAAAACTATGCAATGGAACGGTGGGGCGACATTCAATAACTTCCCCGACAACTAGACAACTGAACAAATAAACATAATTATATATCAATGTTTAATTAAATTTGTGGAATGGAAATTGGAATATTTCGTTGTCGTTGTCGTTGCCGTTGCCATTGTCATTGGTGACGTTGCCCCAACACTGATAACGCTGCTGATAACGGACGGCACTGTAAAATGAAAATACTATGCCTACCCGTTATAAAGTTGGCACTTTTTGCACCCACCACCTGAAAATACTTGCTCATGGTATTGTTCTTACTTCCGTTGGCTGCTGTTACGTCAGTTGTGTTGTTTTGGCTATCAATTGTAAATAAACTAAGTGAGAATTGAGAATTGAGATTACCACCCCGCCACGTGCACCATAAAACACACGACAGCTCATCTCAGTTCAGTTTGAGAAGTTTCTGTTTTTCGTAATGTTTTGTCACGCCTTGAAGAAGACATTTCCGACTCCAAAAAGTGTACATACATATGTATTCCTGATCAGCATCCAGACCCTAATAGATCGTTCTTCTTGAAAATTGGCACAGAGGCTACTTTTAGTCGGAACTGGGCGGATAGGATATCATATACATATATGCTATTTTTGGTTTTTTTTTTAGATATCCTTACTATACTATACTACTACTATATTACTATATCATATGACTGACGATCGTTGACAAATTGAGTGGTTCTATGAAAAACTTTTTCGTTTATAAAGACATTCTATTCAAACTCACCAAATCGAAGTTTCATTTTGTTTTCCTAAAGCTGACCAGGTATGTCCTACAGTTTCCATAGGAAATCGGTAGAGAGGTGAGTTGTATGAATAACAGAACAATTCAAAGATCTCTGATCCTATTTTATATTCCCACAATTTGATTAAAATCTGACTAATATCTCATCGGATGAAAATGAGTAAATGAAATATCTTAGAAAACACGAAAGCTATAAAATATATTGAAATAGTTTTACAAGTAATGCAAATATTTTTGCATAATATTTATTTTTGATTCACTTAATTTACTTAGACGATATATGTTTATATTTATCTTCCCTATCTCTCATATGATCACTATATATAACCCCAAAGAGCTCGTGCAAATTGTGCCGAGCTTGTTTGCTCCTACATTTCCCTGAAATTGCAAAACTGCAAAACTCGATAGCAAATATGCCCAGCGTTGGTCACACAAGGCAAATAATTAGCGCAAATGTTTACTTCACGAGCTTCAGGGGAACATCATTCGACAAATGTTTGTGTGCTAATTTCTTGTTGTTTCCACAGACTTAGCCTGAAGCTAACCACCGTCTAAAATTTGGCTATATGTACTCGAAAACCGGAAACCTATGAACCAATCATTTATCAAGTTTTTCGACTTGATCTATTAAACAAATGATACGAGTTATATCAAGTTTGTCAAAACATTTGAACAAATGTTTGTGCCTGATAGCCCAATAGCTCAATATTCAACAATTTGTGCGTTAGAATCGTAGCTTGAATATGGGTGAAAAACTCCTTGTGGAGATGAATAGGTTTCGTGTTTCATCAATTATCCATTCCATTGACATTTTTCTTCACTCCCAACATATTTCCTTTCTGCTGTATACTAATATTTGACTTTTTATGGATCTTAGTTTGTATATAGTTCAAAAATTTGGCTTGTATTTTGTTTTTGGGCACTGAAAGTGTCATCTTTCATCAATGTCCAATCCATTTCTTTAATTTCCAACAAAGGTCTGTAATGCCAGTGAAACTGAAGCCTAATATTCGACTTATTGTGATTCAGGATCGTAGCTTGAAGATGGGTGAAAAACAGGTCTTCTCTTTGGTTTTTGGAGATGAATAGAAAGATTCGTCATTCAATTGGATTGAACTTTCGTCAATTTCGAACAGAACTTTGTAGTAATTATTATTATTATCGAATACAAAGTGCATATATGTTCAGGCCGAATATATAATCTCTCGGAAATGGAACTAGGTCTAAATTATTGTAGTTGTACAGGTTCGATGCCAGTTTTTATAGTTGGTACTAAAAGTTTTGGTGTCCGGTGCTAAAGTTAGTTGCATTATTTATGAGTCGAATATTTGTATAGTCCGAGAAATGTTGAGTCACTTTGAATGTTCTAGTTTTGTGTGCACTCATAATTCATATGAAAACGTTAAATGCTAAAGCAAACAAATTTACGGGGGGGCTAATCCCATCATAGATCGTGCACCGGACTCGGACTCGGAATCGGAATCGCCTGTCCAATGTTTGTTTTTGATTTTTCATTTTTCGTTTTTGATTTTCCATTTTCGATTTTCGATTTCACGGAATTTGCATGCATCATTTTCCTACACACTCGGAGCATATTTGGGAAAATAGTACAAGTATTTTCATTTAGCCGCAAAAGCAAAAAATGAAAAGAAAATAATGTTTACCCGTTGTGTGTTGTGTGTTGTGTGTTGTGTTCAGATATTTACACAATTAATTGCTGCTTTGGCTGCTGTGGCATAGGTGCCGTAATTTAGGCCCAAGGTCATCCCGAGTTGGCACGAGGACTGCCCGAGGGGAGGCGGGCTTAATGGGGGCATTAACCGTGTCATTAGCTTATTAGCTCGCCGGTTCACATCTGTGGCTGACAATTAGAGCGTCTATTAAAATAACATTTGAATTGATTTCTTGATCACAAGTAGCCAGCACACTGGCCGAGCTTTGGTCACTTGCACTTTCTATACCCTGTACTCAGACTCTTTTAACCGAACAGGGCAACAGCCGAACTAATGTTGTGCAACAGTCGGCAGCAGGTCCAATCGATGACTCTATCGGCGATATTATAGAAAATATAAACCTTATACATTCAAATTCATAAGTTTTCTGACCCGTAAGCTTACCAAGTCCTAAGAATAAGGTTGTATGCACTGGAGCTACCCTTTGCTGTGGAAACCGACTAGACAAGTTGTATTTGTATTTGTAATTAGCGCTAATTGCTGCAATAAGCTGCACTTGAAAGTCGGGCATTAGCCATGCCCCCATACATATGTGTGTGTGTGTGTGTGTGTTAACAACAAAAAACGACACCAAGCAAGAACGTTGCGGTCGGACGTATCCGACAGCAGAATACTCTGTTCCCAGTACGGTATGTCGAATTTGATGGCTCTACCTGTACAGGTGTGGGAGATATAGATTTTGCTCATTTGCGGGGGAGGCGGTGGGGGTGTTAAAATTGTTTTGATGCAGATCTTTCAGGAATCTCAACATTAGTCTGTATGTCAAATTATATGATTATAGCTTAAGAAATGTAGAAGATACACGTTTTCGTCAAAGTGGGGGTGAGGCTGGTTGTGCGATCTTGACACTTTGTAAACTGAGGGTACACACCATCATGTGTACCAAGTTTGGATGCTCTAGCTTCAAGGGTGTGGAAAAGATTGCGTTCAAACGGACACACGGACACTTCGCAAACCCAATATACTCTTTTGGCCTTTCGGGAACAGAGTATAAGTATATTAGCTGGTTACACACACACACACACACATAGTTCAAGGGTCAGGCAGGTGAATCTGACATCAGCGTTTAAAAACAAATATCGAATACCAAAACTAATGCTCTGACCTCGCAGGAAGGCCGTCGCTTTACGATTCCACAGACTTGGCCAATTAAGAAGAACATATTTGTAATTGGCCATAATTTTAGTAAACGGCCTGAACTGAAAACTGAACATAATTCTATTTATATACACTTGAGCTTATGAATCTAAGTAAATAAATATTATACTTAATTACTTATACAGTGCAAAACAAAGCCTGCTCTTTGGAATCCCAACTGATCGCAGAATATCTCGGTGGGTTAGAGGAATTCATTCAGTATTTACAGAAGTTACTCGCATTACTCGAAGTATGAATTTTCATCAGACTTGCTTCCTTCTCGGAAACCCAGCACGTACAGTCATAAACATTTTCATAAACTACTCGTACTCGTACGTTGAACCCTTTACAAATAAAACATATGTAGATACGAGTACATTTCTGAGTTTGGCAACTGCGAGTCGGCCTTCTTTCTACGGCGAAATAACTTGTAGATTTTTATGTGAATAACATAATCATCTAATGATTACGAACCCCATATTTGAGTGCCCACTTGAGTTGAATGTCTTTTGTGGCTGGATTTCTCAAGTGCCAAAACGTGCAGTCCGTGCAGTCGGCCAGATAAAATAAATTGGTTCAAAATACTTATGATACTATAGTGCTCGAGCATACCTACTCCGTATCTCTTGAGACAATTTGTTCCGGCGCGTAATGGAGCATGTTTGCATATCTGAATCAATCAATTATCTTTTAAATAGCTTATGTATATACTCGTATCTGATCTATCTTCTATAAGTCTTCCCTTACACTCTTAAATATAAATCTCCTAGAACTTGGAAAATCACCCATTTTTAAAATGGAATCGGCTTAAAAGCAAGCCGGTTTCTCTACAATTATGAACTATACTATTTTGTAGATTCAGACAAAGTTACCAACGAATTTTCAGAGTTTGCTAAAAATCTAATCTTGTAAGATTTCCGATGTTCCTTAGAAACTATATATTTCCTTCTTGTTTACTTTCGACCTGAGCAACGTCAAAATAGTTACTTACCGACTGTTCCATTCTTGATTTCTTGCAGGTAAAAAATGTGCTGCGACCGCGGTATTACTCTTCGGAGCTGGGCATACGAGAGAAGATCTTTATTGGTGTGATGACCTCGCAGGAGAACATCAACAGCTTTGCGACCGCCTTCAATCGCACTACCGCACACCTGGTCAACAAGATCAAGTTCTTCATCAACGCGGACAGCGTGAAGACCAACTACCAGCTGAAGAATATTGTGGGATTTACGGATACGCGGGAAAGCCGCCGTCCGTTCCATGTGATCAAGTACATAGCGGATAACTATCTGGACGACTATGACTACTTCCTGCTGGTGCCGGACAATGTCTATGTGGATGCGCGTAAACTCAATGCCCTGCTCTACCACATGAGCATCACCTTCGATCTATACATGGGCGGCACACGCGTTGGACTTGGTGACCCCGACGATGCTGCTGCGCCCCCAGCTGCTGGCAGTGCCGCTGATCAGTCCAATGATTCCGGATCTGCGGGTCTCAGCGATCGCAACTACTGCGCCCTGGAGGCGGGCATCCTGCTCAGCAGCAGTGTTATACGCAAAATGCGTTCCAATCTGGATCGTTGTGTACGCATTGGCATCACTAACGATCACAGTGTCAACATTGGACGCTGTGTGAAATATGCGAGCCATGTCGCTGGCTGCCAAGAGAGTTTTCAGGTGAGTTCACTTCTTAATATGCTAACATTCACTAAAATGGACTATGTGTGGTATGGTCGATACTATCGATACTTTGCACAGGCAAAGTATATCCCATTTATGCTATTCTGTATTAATTGTTATACAGCTCTACAAAAAGCTGAAATAGCCATTAGAATTTCTGCATACTCCTGCGTTTCCCAAACTTTTTGACCGCGACTCGGTATGAGCTTAAAAAAGTTTGCGACGAGAGCAACCAAACTTGGTACACATGTTGGTGTATATCCTCAATTTATAGTGTCAAGATCGACGAAATGAAGAAGCTTATATACTACAACTTTGGAGTTTGAATATTTAGATAGCTCAGCTGCATAATTCTGTAGATTTTAAACTTGCTATGTATAAAAAAAGATTAATTTCCCCTGAGGAAATCCTAAATGCATCACTGTTCCCTTGCCAACGAGCTGAAAGTTGCACGCCATTAAAAGCATCGTGTGAATGAGAACTGGGAAATGACGTGCAACTTCAGCTCTAACGGTTAAAAGTTAAAAGTTAACCGTTTTCTGTTTACAGCTTACAGTTTTAGCCGCACTGCTGAAGAAGCAGTCAATTGGAAACGCACATGCGCACATACAATCGGACATACATACATATGTATGTATGTATACATTTGTACATACATACATACATATGTATGTATTGATGTACATCCATGTATGTGAGTTAATTTGCCGTTTTCTTGTCGTGTGATCTTTGCTGCTTCCTACACGCCGTTTTATTTATTTAAACAATTTGCCGCTGCCCAAAAAGCCGCACACACACGCACACACACACACACGCACACACACTTGCCCGAAAAGTAAAGAAAAAAATCAGTTCATTGATACACAAAAGTGACCCTGAAAAAAAGAGCATCAGCAGCAGAGCGAAATGCGACGCGGAACGGGGAGATGGAGGGGAAGCCTACAAATACGAATGAAAAAGGGAAAAGGAAAGCAGAACTAGAGGCAGAGGCAGAGGCAGAGCTTCAAAGTTCTTTATTTTTCTTCTTCTTGATCTTCTGTTGAACGCTTGCTTGTGGCAAGCATTCGGACATGCCACCAGCATTTGATGGACACTTTGTTTAATTTGCAGGGAGAGGCCAGAGAATTTCTTAAATGGTTGCCAGTCAGCGGGAGTGAAGTGGAGTGGAGTGGAGGGAGGGGGTGGCTCAACATTAAGTTACGTTTCTTGCACGATCCAAAACCAATTGAAATGCTGTCCGAACAGTTTGACATGCACTGCTGTGAGTGCCTCGCACAGTGAAGCTAAAACTCGCTACCATTTCATTTCTTTAAAAAATGGCCACTGATACAACAACATCAATAAAAGCACTATTCAAAAGCTCATGCTACAACCGATCATTCCCATAGTGATACTTTCCAATCTGAGAGACTTAATGCCGCTGAACTGCTTGATGTATATATGTATGCTGTGAAATATGTTGATTCCATCCGATTTGAGTGCCTATTTTGCACAGAAACAGAAAGACAGTCAAGAGCTACACTGCACTGCTTGCTTGCAGTGCCGCTAAACTGCTTGATGTATGTATGTGTGTGTGTGTGCTTGGGTATTTCAGACCTGGACACAGGGTGTCTCGTAGTCGAGTATGCTTGACTGGAGCATTCTTACTTACTTGTTTGCTATGTAATCGCATTTCGCATACGCAATTTAGCAAGAAATTTGATTGTAGTCCGGTAAGAATAGATTCATGAATCGCAGATCGTATTGCCACGAAGAACTTGACGCACGTCTTTCACTTGAATTTCGTTTGTTTGGATTTTGGGTTTATTTATGCGGCTGGCGGGCACCATTCGAATTATTTATGTTTATGCGGTGTGTGTCTCTCTCTCTGTGTGTGTGTGTGTGTGTGAGTATGTGGGTGTGGGTGTGTGGGGTGTTGATTTATGTTCTTGCTTCATTACCCAAATAGCCACTGCATTTATTAAAATATGGCTTGTTAGATGGAACTGATATCTTCGGGGTGCCGCGGACTTACTCCCCTTGCAGACATGCTAATTAAGTTCTAAAATAACTAGGCGATATGAGAATCTAATCTTAACTAAGATTATTCGGCACCAGTAACTTTATAAGCAAACATGTTAGTGTTTGATTTAATATTTCAGTTAATCTTCAGTCTAGGATATACTATATAGCTTAATTATTATCACTGAGGACAGATTTTCAGTACTTTACCCAAACAACTTTAAGAAACAGTTAACGTACATAATGAATGGGACGAGAAACCCGCTGTTCCCGAAAATATCTTTGGATTGAGCTAGATGGCTTCAACTTTAAAAAGTTCGTTTCTAAAGATCCTTTCGGATACAGAAAATTCGTATGTCTTAGAAAATCAAAATTACTTAATGTATAAATGGCAATTTTCGCATTGAATTATAGTAGAATATATGAATGTATTTTCCCTGTTGTAGGATTTGTTTTCACATTTAAAGTACATTTAAATGAGGGCTATCAAAAATAAAGGCATATTTTGCATGATATAAAGATTTCTTGCGACGGGAGGGATTGGAAAAGAAAACATGTTTTGGGAACAGGAAATTGAATTTTCTGCAAGCTCCGAGTGTTATTTGTGAATAAACGGTTGTAAACAATATATCATCACCATAAATCCACCCTCAGGTCCTCATTTTCTTCTTGTAAGACTCCGCTGAATACATTTGAATACCCCTGCTCGTACATATACAATGTTATAGGACAAGTTTTTGGCGGTAACCCGAAGATAATTAGTTATTTTTTCGTTATTCTTTGACGTTGTCATCTTTAAAAGTGCCGTTGCTGCTTCTTCTTGCCATTTTGCCATTTGAATTGATTAATGTGCGCCAGCAAATTAGCTGGTTAAGTTTTCTGCGAAAATGGAGTTTTTTTTTCCACATTTGTATTTTTTATTTTCTGCCGTTGCAGTGGCAAAGTCGTCTATGAATGTATTTGAGTGTGTTGACTCCTCGTCGCATTCAACTCGCTTCGGTTAACGTAGCAATGTTAATTTAATTACGTGACCGTAGCCCCCTCTTCAACCGCCCCCCTCTTGGCAATAGGAGTGGGAATGGAGATGGGAATGGAATTGGGAATGTCGGAGAATGTGACTGTCGGGGGGAACTTGGGCGTAGTTAAACTTAATGGGATCGTAAAAGGCGATAAAGGAAGTTTATTGTTTTGCTTAGTAAGCAAAGGGATCTGTGGAACACATGTTCATAACTGGATCAGGGATTGGCTATGGGTCTGAGTCGGAGTCTGGGCTTGCGTAGAAATTAATTTCATGGCACATTTGATGGCGCCAGTTATAAACTGATATGCTCTCTTATTTGTACAGGGTATGCGTCAGTACAGCTACGCCCTGAATACGAAGGCGCGACACTACAAGGATCTCAGCATACTGGCCAAGGAGCAGGCATTTCGAAATGCAACCACAGTTTATCCCGTACAGACACCGGAGGATTTCTATCGACTCCACGCCTACTACTCCAAGGTAAGTGATCTTCAAATGTTAAGTTAATAACATTCCGAAATGTTAATAACATTAAGCTGTTAATAGGTCGCTGTTAACTTAAAGTAAAGTAAACTTAAAGTATAACTTTAAGAAAATGCGAAAAATATGACATTTCTATTAAATCCTACAACCTAAAGTATAATAAAACTCGCAATTGTTGAGTTTGGATGAAATGTTTGTATAAATAGAAGAGTTTTTTCGATTGTTCCGATTTCATCCGATTATGGCAGCTTTTTGATTTGATCAGCGTGTAAAGAACACAATGAAACTATCGTTTCTATAGCAGTTTGTATAATAATGCGGACCTAATTATTATAAAATGTTGTCAGCTTGTATAAATACCGATACTTCCATTTGGTCGTTCGTTCAGGGTATCTTGAAAAACATAGGAATATTATTAGAAAATGTGTTCTATAATAGTTAACATATAAAAAATGTTTGTTAATTACATGCAATTTGTATAATTACATACAAATATTGCGTCTGTCAGAAAGAATACTTTTAAAAACCGAACAATAATGATTTGCGGAGTTCGGAACAGCTCATTCGTCATTCGTGAATCGAATTCGGGCAACATATTCACTTTGAATTTGAATCTTGAATTGAATGAAATTGCTTTATTTTGTCTTTGGTCGCAGCAACATCTGGAGCTGGTACAGCAACGTGGCTATGCGCTGGAGCAGAAATCGTATCGGATTGCGAATGGCAGCATATCGAACAAGATACTCGAAATCCGTTGGCCGTTGGGCGTGCCGCCGCCCAGTGCGCCGGAGACGCGCCACGATATGCTGAACTGGCAGCTGATCAATGGAACACACAGTTTGCTGCCCCACGCGAATGCGGAACATGCGGTGGCGCCGCTCAGTCGGATCGAGGCACTGGACTTTGAGAAGGTGCTGGAGATAGCGCTGCAGTATGCCGCCCAGAAGCATCCAAAGCTCCGGTATCACGGTCTGCACAGTGCCTATCGCAAGTTCGACGCGACACGCGGCATGGACTATCAGCTGCACCTGAATCTGTACGAAGGCGTCATACCCAAGCGTCTGCTGCTCAAGAGCTTCGAGGTGGTCAAGCCACTCGGCCGTGTCGAGGTGGTGCCGTCGCCCTATGTCACGGAGAGCACACGGATTGCCCTCCTGGTGCCGGCATTTGAGCATCAGGTCCCGGATGCCCTTGAGTTTGTGGCACAGTACGAGCGCACTTGCATGCACAACCAGGACAATACTTTCCTGCTGTTGGTAAGTGCATCCATCTACACTATACTACTATGGGAAGTTCTGACCATTCCATAGTGTATCGATGGGTTTTTCTTGGTTTTTCGATAGCATCTTATTACTATATTTTCGTTTTGTAGATCTTTCTTTATCGCCTCGACTCGCCCAGCAAGGGCGATGATGATCCCTTCAAGTCTCTCAAGAAACTGGCCCTGGACCTGTCCTCCAAATACAAGACGGATGGCTCACGCATTGCCTGGGTATCCATACGTCTGCCGGAGCAGTTGAGCGCACCCATGTCTTCCGCAGATTGGCTGCTCCACGCCTCCATGTACGGTCCGAGGCAGCTGCTCAGCTTGGCCGTTGCCGATCTCGCACTGCCCAAACTTGGTCTCGAGTCACTCGTTCTGTTGGCCACGCCGACCATGCTGTTCCGAACAGATTTCCTCAATCGTGTGCGCATGAACACCATACAGGGGTTCCAGGTGTACGCGCCCATTGGCTTTCAGCTCTATCCCTGCAACTGGGCGCACTTCTGCAAGGAGTGCGACACCTGCGACATCAGCCAGAGCAGCGGCTACTTTGATCGCCACAATCACGATGTCATCGCCTTCTACAGTCGCGACTATGTTCAGGGTAAGTTCAACATCCTTGCTGCCCTATGGGCTTCTCCAGTTGAGGCCCACTTTGTTATATATATCTAATTTATTTGTGTTTGCTTGCAGCGCGTAAGCTGCTGGATCCGCTGGGATTGCCCATAATGCGCACTGACCTGGACATTGAGCAGCTGCTGCAGGCACCGCAACGGCCGGCTGGTGTTGAGAGCATCCTGGACATGTTTGTTGCCGCCCAGCACTCGGTGCACATTTTGCGCGCCGTGGAGCCGCATCTGCGCTTTGGCCTGGACGTGCGCAATCATTTGGCACGTGGCGGGAAGCTGCCCATGCCGCTGCCGGCGAGCTGTGGAGGGGAGCAGTGCATCCATTTGGCCTCGCGGAAGCAGATTGGCGATGCCATCATACGCTACGAGGATAAAAGTATTCTTCAAAAGTAGGAGCCTTATGGAGGCGCTGCTTAGATCTGTTATACATCTAATATCATCAGTTCCTTTTAAATACATTTTTCCGCACATTTCCATGTGTGTGTGTGTGTGTGTGTCTGTGTGTGTGTGCGTGCGCGCGTGTGTGTGCCTGGCTGTGTGTGCGTGTGTGTAGGCTTAGGGAATTTCCTGTTATTTTCTTAATTTTTTTGTTTTTTTTTTATAAATGCCTTGCTTTAAAGTGAAACTTTTAATGCTCAAAATGGTAGACGCGAAGAACTGTTATATAATGTAAATAGTTCTCAAAAGCTGCCAAAATGCTTGCTTAAGTTTAAGCTTAACTATACAAAACAAAAACAAATATAAATACAAATATATATGTATGTATCATGACAACGTAGCTGTTAAGCTGTAAAGTAGATGGGTGTATAACAGTTGTATAACAGTACAACATTAGCCATTAGCCAATATTCAGGCCCAATATAGTACATATATTTGGCTACGTCATTGGCCACTCTCAATTAGCAAATGTAAATAATTTATTAAATTATAATAATAATTATGCAAGCAAGAATTCCTATACTATACTATTATAATTAAAATATTATTATAATTAGTGCATAGCTAAGTGTTATAGATACTTATAGCCTTAAGTTAAACAAGTGGCTGTTCAAGAAAACCAATCAAAATGTAACTCGCACTGCAATTGTGAAATGCCGCCTTAGCCAAACGAATGTGGCCCAAAATCTTGCCCCAGACACACGCAATTGTTATACGCACGCTTTCCAATCGATCAATTGTCGTATAACTTGAATCAAGTGCAACATTTGTAAAACTTTCAACTCCAATTTATAGATCATTTCTAACGTAAATATTATCTTTGCTCTTTCTTATATAAGTACATAAATGTCAAAGGATACCATATACTCGTACTGTAAATGGCAGAGATCCTAAGCTCAGCTTTCTTTACCAACTTTACTTGTTACTGTCACTAAAGCTGTTATACAAATGCCAACTGTTATACAAACTGCATATTTAGACATCGAATAAGTAGCTGCCAGTTATTTGTTTTTAAATAAATATATATATATATATATTACCTATCGCATTTTGTATGTATGTATAAACTAGACGAGTATATTACATATTCGTCATTTCGATCATAGAAGTATAAACATTTTTTTATTTATTATAGATTATGCAATTTACATTTGTTACACTTACAAAAGAAAAGAAAAACACAATTGATTGTACATATTGTAATATTCACGCTGACAGTTTTAATAAGTATTTGTATACTTTATGCGTAGTCATAGTTTTAAAGCGATAGCCTATGATTGTACATAAGTATAGTAGATGATATATCATCTAGTAAGATCTACTATAACGAAATTGCCGACTATACTTGTTATTACTGAATATTACCATGTACGATATATGTTTTGAAATAAATGTATGTGAATGTTTTCTAAGCTGCCTCCCACTCGTTCTCATTCCTAGGGCTGCAGCAGAAAACTAAGATCCGCCTCGGGTTCATACTCCTCGAATGAGCCATCACTGAAAGGTTAAGCATATTGAGAGAATGGTTAAACATTTCAATTTCAAGTGCAACTAAAACTGTAAGCTGTAAACAGAAAGCGATTCAATTTTTACTTTTAACTGTTACAACTGAAGTTGCTCGTCATTTTATAGTTCTCATTCACACGATGCTTTTAATGGCGTGCAACTTTCAGCATCCAGAATATTCCTCAGGGGGAATACAACTTATTTATATATATTAATATGATATATCTAACAACAAAGAACTGATATCTTCGGAGTGCCCAAGCTATATACCCTAGCAGCAATGTTTTTTATACAAAACTTTTCATCTGATTGTTCTTATGGGAGCTATGTGGTTCGATTTTGATCAAATTATAGGAAACTGTATGAACTCACTTAGTTTGGATGTAATATTTGTATAAGCAAAGTTTTTCATACAAAATCTCATTTTTCATCCGACCCTATGGCAGCTTTGTGATATAGTGGTCGGATCCGGCCGGTTCCGACATATGTACTACCTGTAGCAAAAAGAAGGGCCCGTGCCAAGTTTCATTACGATAGCTACAAAACTGAGGGCCTAGTTTGCAGAGAAACAGACGGACATCGCTATATAGACTCGGCTATTCATGCTGATTCAGAAAGTATATAGTTTGTTGGGTTGGAACCGTCTTTTTCAGTCCATTACACATGTCGAGACAAATGTTAATATCCTCTGCTAGGTTATAAGAATTCAAGTTGCAAAGTTCTAGTATACAAAATCCTAATGAAAATTTGTGTAAAATGAATGTTAAGCGTAAAAATGATCTCGATCATATATTTTGCTCTCAAGGCCTAGTCTGATATCGACTAGTTTGCTTTCGAGGGCGAAGTGCAATTAAATTGCCCGGTGTGGATTGTCAAACAAAATAAAATGTGCTGATCAACGCAAAATGTAAAAATTTAACATACTTTGGTGCTGTGGCAAGTTATATCAAGATACTGAGATTAGTTTGCTTAGAAACAGACGGACTTCTCTATATCGACTCAATTATTAACGTTGATCACGAATATATAGGCTTTACAGGATAGGAAATGTCTTCGTTATACATTGCGTTATTCTATACAAATTTAAAACCCATATAATTTTTCAATTGGCAAGGCCGTTGATATCGAGAGACGGACCGAGCATTAAGAGCGTACGAAGCAAATAGATGAACGACAATCAGGGTGAAATAAAAGTTCATTCGCTGAGTTTAACGAACTTATTCTGAACGAGTCCACACAATACTGTGCATATTTCGTTGAGATATTGCTTGTGGGAGAAGTGTGGCGGCGGTGCAATGACTTACGACTTGAAGAGCTTCGCATTGCGATCCCCCAGCAGGGTGGCGTGATCACCCTGAACGCGCAGGCTGGTCCCCTCGCGCAGGCCAAGCACGGGCCGGGCATGGTAGGCGACAAACTCCTCGATGCGTTCGTCCCGAGTCTCGCCCTTGTGTTTGGTATTGGGATCCGTTTCCATGTAGTGCGGATTGATGTTGAACGGCACCAGGGCCAGGGCTTCAAAGGTGGGCGGCTGCATGACCGGCATATCGTTGGTGGTATGTATGGAGCGGGTGGCGACATTGGTGCCGGCACTGCTGCCCACATAGGTCACGCCATGCTGCAGCACCACCTCCCGTATCAGTTCCACCAGCTGCAGCTCATACAGCTGCTTGAGCAGCACAAACGTATTGCCGCCGCCGACAAAGATGGCCTGCGCCTCCCGCAACGCCTGACCCTGATCCGGCTTCCTATGCAACCCCTCCACCGCATAGCCCCACGGCTGCAGTGCCGCACGCACCGTTTCCGTATACTTGTCATGATCACGCAAAGCATACGGCACAAAGAGCACAGTTTTCACGCTCTTGCTGTAAACAAAATGTATTAGGAATCGCTGGCTTACTGCTTATGAGTAATCTGCTTGAGCTTACGCCTTGAATAACTCCTCCAATTGGGCGCGAGCGTGCTCCAAATAGCCATGGCCATGAAGGCGCGAAGATGACAGCAGCAACAAATTACGTGATCCGGCTCTCATTTTCTGTTCTGTTGGTGTTCAGTGCGAATTGACAACTGGTTCCCTATCGCCTATATTCTTATCATTGAGCCAATTGTTCGGACTACAAGCAGATTAGTGGTGTTTTATGAGTGCAGCTGCTGCTGCTGGTGATGAAGATAAACAAAGTAAGAAACAAACTTATTATCAAAAAGCCAATGTGACCGCTTCTTCAAAGCAAAAATATATTAGATGTTATTTTGAGTACTAATGGTATTCCCGACATTGATCTGCTGATAACAGTGTTGGTAAATTTGTAATTAACGTAGAATTTCCATGCAAACTTCGTGACGCCCTAAAATTGTGAACTATGTTGACGTTATTCCTTGTATGTAAATAATTATATAAACATTTCGGCTGAGTAGTGTTTATTTTCATTAAATCTTTACAGAAACACATGATTTGAAATAGTTTACAATTATTTGATAGTTGTGGTTTAATTTATTCATACATTTTTGTGAGCATATTTCCACACAGTTTTTATGAACTTATTATTTTCACACCTGTACCTTTTGAAGATGAGACTGACCTTAAGATTAACCAATTCCAGATAAATTTGATTGTTATTTTACGATCGTACCATTTAAGGACTCACTATTAATTTAAGCAAATTGGGGAAACCAACTTTAAGGATGACATAATATTATATTCATAATATATATATATATGTGTTTAAATAGCTCTTTTGTGGATACAGAAATTTTATATATTTATATCGTTCATATTTTTGTATAAATATCGTTCATATTGTTAATGTATATGGCCGATTCGACGTAGGTATACACTCCCCTCAGCGTAAAAAGTACTGTCTTCAAAAGGTTTGATCAATAAAGCTTGTGATTATTTATAATGTACTTTTGATTTCACGATCTTAGAATTAGGGAAATCGACAAACCACTCAAATCTAGGATTGAGGTCAAGCATCTTTACCATTTGTTATATATTCAACTTTAAGGATTACAGACAATAACATCGTATGTTCATATATAATATAAGTGTTTATGGAAATTGCTTATAATTCAATTGGTTTAGTTAGTATCTAGCCAATTCAGATTTATGTATATAGTGCCCTCGGCATAAAAAATAGTACCTTCAACAAGTTTGATCAATAAAGCTTTTGATTATTTATAATTTACTTTTAATTTCACGATCATACCGTTGAACGAATATTCTGACCTTAAGATTAAGGAAATCGGGAAACCACTCAAATTAAGGATTGAATTTGAGCGGATTTACCTTTTGTTGTATGTGTATCCAACTCTAAGGATTACAGATAGTTTTATTATAAATTTACATATATACTTATGTATATATATGTATTCAAAGGGTTGTTCCGTTGATAAGGAAGTTATATATATTTCAATTGTTATTGCTATAGTTTGTATCTGACCGTTTCAGATTTATATAGTATATACTGCCTTTCGCATAAAAAATAGTACCTTCAACAAGTTTGATCAATAAAGCTTTTGATTATTTATAATTTACTCTTAATTTCACGATCATACCGTTAAAGAAGTATTCTGACCTTAAGATTAAGGAAATCGGGAAACCACTCAAATCTAGGACTGAGTTTAAGAAGCTTTATCATTTGTTATATATCCAACTCTAGGGATAACAGACAAAAACATCGTATTTTCATATATAATATAAATGTTTTGTGGTTATGAAATCAATTGTTATAGTTAGTATCTGGCCGATTCAGATTTATGTATATACTGCCGTCGGCATAAAAAATTACCGATTACTGATTATTTCTAATGTACGTTTGATTTCACGATCGTATCTTTTAAAAAGTTGAGTGACTATAATATTCAGCAAATTGGGGGAACCACTCAATTCGAAGATTAAAAATAAGAATGAGCAGCTGTAACCTCTGTTATATGTATATCCAAATGAAATTGAATGATTACAGACATTTATATCATATATTTATATACATATATACGAGTATATTCAAATGGTTCTTTTGTGGTTATGGAAATCTTTTATATATAAATTGTTAATATTATGGTTCGTATCTTGTCGATTTATGTATGTATATACTGCCCTCGGCATAAAAAAGTATTGCCCTCAACAGGTTTGATCAATAAAGCTTCTGATTATTTATAAAGTACTTTTAATTGCACGATCAAACCAATTAAGGAGTAGTCTGACCTTAAAATAAAGCTAACTGGGAGACCACTCAAATCAAGGACTTACTTTGAGCAGAGACACCATTTTCTATTTTTTGTTATTTTATTTATAAGTATATGCAACTTTAAATATGACAAACAATTAGATCATATATAGGTATGTATATGGTAAGTTAAGTTGCCATATTCAATGTGTTTTTCGTAT
The DNA here is from genome assembly GCA_037075165.1 of Hirtodrosophila histrioides. NCBI lineage: Eukaryota > Metazoa > Arthropoda > Insecta > Diptera > Drosophilidae > Hirtodrosophila > Hirtodrosophila histrioides. The sequence goes on along the minus strand of JBAMCL010000348.1, from coordinate 458,959 downwards.
ATATGGAAGAGTTTGTTTATATATTCAATTTTCTAATTAACACATAGATCGCATCTGGCCGTTTCAGATACATAGATATATATATATGTATATACTGCCTTAGATATATTAAAGTATTTTCTGCAGCAGGTTGTATTAATAAAGCTTTAAAAGTGAGAGTCTTATATAGCTGTAAAAGATCGTTTCATATTTTGTAATTAGCAACTAATTGAAAAATGTTCAATTAATTCGATTGCTCATAGTTGAAAGTAATTTAATTAAAATTTAAGTTAATCGATATTAAAAGATTCTGTGAATCATTCTTATTACAATGAATTAAATTTTGAATTGCTTTTAGACGAGCGAACGATATTGATAATCATTCAGTATAGTACTTAGTATATAGTATGTATGGTTTTCAAGGCAGTATTTGTAATATCTTTATTCAATATGTGTATATATAGAGCTTCACAAGCCACAACGGAAACAATTCTCAATGCACTTCTTAACATTCTTGCAGTTTATTCTGTTCAATTATATTGCTTAAAACATAAATAGATGAAATATATATGTATATGTATATGTATGTAAGTTTGTATGCATGTATGTAGTATGTATATTTATGTAATTGACTGTCGTGTCTCAATTCCACGTTCCAAATAAAAATTGACTGAAACACACACACACACACACACACAGACGCACAGGCACGCACACAGTCGCACATGCAAGCATTTGCATATTCCAAGGCATTTTATTTTAAGTTTTACAACAATTTGTTGTTATTTATTCGCATGTATTTTTGAATACATACGTTTCGTATCGCATAGTGTACTTAGTAATGCATATGTATGTGTGTTCCATGTATGTATGTATGTATGTACACATGTAGATTAATAAAGCATTTCATTTGATTTGATTACAATTGAGTTGAATTCTTCAGAGGCACCCAATGCACAGTTTTCTGGTTTTGTTTGGGGCTAGCATTTTTCAATATAATAACTATTAATATTATTTTGTTTTTTGTTTTTTTTTCATTTGCTTCATTTTACAGTGAGTTTATATTATTAAGGCATATGCGTATAATTTAATAAAAAAAAAAAGAGGAAGATATTAAAAAATAAATCAACAAATAATTACAGAAATTTGTATGCTTTAAAAAATAATTAGCTATTCCACGTATATTTTCAAAACAATTTACACTTTTTGTATATATTTTGCCAATTGTTCTTCGATAGTTAACGACATTTAAAGCTGGCGATCTTCTTTTGTTTTTGCTTTTGCTTTGTGTTGCATTTCTGAAACGTTCTGACAACAACGCGTAGGGTTGCCAGACACAGTTTGGTTATGTTTTCATTTTCATAGTTCTTTTGAGCGCAGTACATGTATATAACGTCATATAATTATAAAGAATATATATATAAATGTGTATTAATATATATATATAGATATATATGTACTGCACGCATGTATGTGGACTTCATTGATACTTAAGCTAACGTTTCTATTATTCATTGCGTTTCATTGCGTTTCATTGCTTTTCTATTATTGTAATTCGTTGTTTCTGCAATTTTCTTGCTATACATACAGACACACATACACACACAAAAACACACAGACAGACAGACAGACACACATACAAATGCATGTAGAAGACGGCGGCAATTTACATTTGGATAGTATATTGGGTCCCACATTATGGACCGACTCCTACTGCGACTGCTGTTCGTCGGGCAGATCCAATATTCTGGCCACAAACTCGGATATATCCGTGTTGCGCTGTAAATGCTCCACAATAAAGCTGTGCTGCAGCAGCTGCTCGTAGTTGGGTCGCGCCGTGTACTCCTTCTTCAAGCAAGTCGCTATAAAGTTCTCAAACTCTGTTGAGAACGTGCCCGTCGCCAGTCGGGGCGGATCATCCTCCACCACCTAGCAAAGCGAGAGTATTTCGATTAGTTATGTAAATTACTCCTAACTCAATGCGGAGCTGCCTTGAAAACTCTCTGCAAGTATTGCTCTAAATAGTAAACAAAGGAACGATCGGTCGACAGTTGTGCTTATGTTTTTTTTAAGATATTGTGACCAAACTCACCAAATCGATAAGTCGGTGTAGAGTAAACAAGCTGACCAAATTTGATCAAAATCGGACTACTATATTATAAAGAAACAATTGATCAAATGAGAAAAAAAATTCCAGAAAAAGTTCCTTGTTTTGTGAAGAAACTTTGAGCAAAGTCACCAAATAAAAGTTTCATTATGACCAGAACTTGGTGCAAAAATCGGACAAAAATTGAGTTTTTGTAAAAAAAATCTAGAGATTTCTAATGATTGGATCGTTGCTTACCTGACGCAACTGCTCGAATGGCGTTCTCCATTTGTTGTAGGGATACTGACCGGTGGCCATTTCAATCATACTTATGCCCAGCGACCACACGTCGGAACGTATATCGTACTGACCGGGATTACCTTGCGGATCGATGCGTTCTGGCGCCATATACGGCTTGCAGCCGGCGTCTATGGTCTTCGCAACGGAGTCAACTAGATATCCTGTGAAAAGGTTGAGAAAATATAACTGGTTAAACACTTATTTGATTTCGTTTCAAATTTTCGTAGCTGGTGCTTAAAAATATGGCAAATTTAAGAGGTTAATTTGTTTATTGTGTTCATTTTCGGTTATTTCCAACATTTATCTAAGCTTTCAAAAACCTAATCTTGATTGAGAATAGAAAATTCAGAAAGTGCGCAACACACCGTAACTGCAGACAAAAATTCCTCGATTTCACTTTGAAACTGTGTTTGAAATCTATATATATGTATAAAAGAGTTCGTGCTGACTGACTGACTGATTGGCAATCATCGCATAGCCCAACCATAAGAGCTATAATGCTGAAATTTTCACAGTAGGTTCCATCTATGATGAAAGTGCACACCAAAAACTTTTGTATGAAACTATTTTGTTCACCATCCAATCGGCTTCAAACTCATTTTCAAAGATCTAAACAAAAATTCATTTAACACATATTTCACCGATTTTGGAAAATCCACCCCCATGGGCGGGAAATGGGGGTTTCAAGGTTGTATAGGCGAAGGTCTAATCTTAGCCCGATCACCTTTAAATTCCTTTTCAAAGCTCTTCACGTAAAATAACTTGACACGTATATCACCGATTTTGGGAAATTCAGCCCTCTGGTCGTTCGAAAACTGTGGCATTCGACATTTTTAATTTTCATGCGATTGGCTTCAAACTCATTTTCAAGGTTCTATGGGAAAATAGTATCTACCCCCAAAGTCGCAAAATTCGTGGAAATCTGTTGTATGAAACTTTTTTGATTATCGTCCGATTGACTTTAAACTCATTTTCAAACTTCTGTTTATCATCCAAACTCATTTTCAAACTTCTGTTTATCAATTAATTATTTTGAAACTAATTTTCAAAGCACCTCACATTAAATAATTCGACAAATGTACTACCGGTTTTGAAAAAAGCACGTTCATACTAATTCCAAAAATATAAAAACAAAAACCTCAGTATTTTGCGGGCAAGAAAACGGGCGAAAAACAGTTGGAAAGTTTTAATCTGGATTCTAATATTATTCTTCAAATGCCATATAATTTTGGAAAATCTACTCCGCGTCGCTACGGGCGGGAAATGGAAGTCAAGGACAAATGAATGTGACATTTTTTTGGTTTTTTCAGACATTTTCATAGCCCTGCACAAAAAACAGTAGTCACGTGGCTCAACTATTTACTAAATATTTCCCCGGGCAAGGCCGGAATACTACCTGATAGTTTATAATATACGCGTAGTTTGAATGAATTATTTTAACCTACTCATGAAGAACAGTAGGTTAATGGTCGGGTAAGATCGCCGACCAATCTGACAAATATGAACGGAAAAAAAGTTAGTACGGACTGTGCTCGATTGAATATTTGGTTTAAAAAGCTTTTCCGTAACATCAAAGGGGAGAAACAGTTGCCAATTCATTCATATTGAGGGCCACAAAATGAAAAACAATCCGAATGGTAAATATAAATGTGTGTATGGAAGGAAATGAAAACTTCTGAATGGGTTTAGTGCGGCATTAACGCTTACCTGATATGCCAAAGTCGCATATCTTCACTTGACCACTGCGATTGATCAGTATATTTGATGGTTTTACATCACGATGTATGACGCGTAGTTGAGCGTGCAGATAATGAAGTGCGCTGACCACACTCATTGCAATCTAAAAACAGAATACGAAGGGTTGAGTGAGTGGAGTTTGAAGAAATCTGTAGCAAAATAATCACCTTGCCGAGCACTGTCTCCTCCATGGATATATGGTTTTTGAAAACTTTTGGATAGAATTTGTCCAGACTGGTGTTCATTACCTCCATGCAGATCCAGACATCGCCCTCGCGATACATGGCACCATAAAAGTGGACCGTGTATGGGCAATCGCTGGATCGCATCGATATGTCCAAATCCATAATCAAACGCTGCTGTTCACGTATATTCCCGGTCATCGGTATGCGCTTTACGGCCAGAACTGTGCCCGTCTGACGATGACGCATCTTTTCCACAATGCCATAGGCCCCACGTCCCAAATCGCAGATCTTCTCCAGGCTATCGGCATCGATATCGAATGTTTGATCATCAATTTGTATGGTGGCTCGTGAGTCAAGATTGCGTGGCGGCACACTGCAATCAATTTGTTTTAGTAAGTTATTCATTTATTTTTAGTAAACACACGAAAATATTTTAAGAAAAATATAAACAATTTCTATGTGCGGTCAACTGCCCTCTTCTTAAGCTTATGACACTTGCTAGCAAAGAACGTGAAGCTTTAAAGTACAACCTCAATTAAACCAAGTACAGTTTCATCCTTTAGCCAAAAGCACAATGCGAATAGAGAGTTTCTTTATTTGGGTATTAAATCGTTAAATATTGTTAATTGAATGATCTACATTTGAGTGGGGCAAAGCTCTTTTGCATAGTTCTATTCCATAAGGTATTCTAAAATTCCCAAAAAATATACACATTTTCACTATCAGAAAGAGTTTACGGTTTAAATCTACTCGCTGTAAAACTAGAATTGAATTCAATAAATCGGCAGTTTTTTTCTGCTAAAACGGGAATAAGGTCTAATCTTGTATATGGATGTGAGAATCATAATTTGTAATAATATCACTTAAATGTAAAAGGACAAAAAGGGGCAAACAAATTAGAAGAAGTCGATAGTTTTGTCTAGTCTTCTTGCAAGACTGCAGGGTGTACGTCAACCTTTTGCGCTCACTGTATATGCTGCTTCCCTGGGTATTCAATATTCGGCACAGTTCTCTAACGGAACTAGCTTAATTGAATAAAAGTACATTATATTCAAAACACTACATTATATATTTATTTGTAAGAGTTTTCAGCTCACGCCGAGTTTTGTCATAAGTTTGTAGAGTACCCAAACTTCGGCTTGACAAAGTTAATAATTCTATCTAGAGTAGTGTATTCCCGTTACTGGTTCAATTAGCTGGAACGAACCTAATATTAGAGGGAGCCACAATTCTTAGTAGTTCATTCATATAACTTATTCAATTGAATAACGAACTTAATACCAAAAAGGGAGACAAAAGCATTTGTTCAATTTTCTTGCCGCCTTCTCTTCGTAGACCCAGGCGAAAGGAAAATCAAAGCTAACAAGTGTCATTGTGTCATAACCCCACTGCACTTACAGTGCCTGTTCCGGTTCGCTCCTAACATCAAAATGTTGAAGTCGGGGACGTTGTCGTGACATTGCGAAGCAGCGCTGTTTAAATCTGTATATATATTATGTATGTGTGTGTGTGTGTATATAGGTGGGTGTATGTGCGTGTGCGTTTGGCGGCCTGCACTTGCACTTTTCAGCTTTTTTCACGCGTGTTTCGCTGCACGTTTCGCTTGGTAACTGAAATAATTTGCTCCACTTTTAGTTAGCGGCAGCTTTTGGATACTTTTACTGCTGCTGCTTTTGTGTGGGTTTTTATTGAGTCGGCGTCGACAAAAACAACAACGACAACGGCGACGTCGATGGCGCGACGACGGCGGCGGCGGCGGCGACGACGACGGCTGCTGCTTTAGCTATTTTTACCACATTTGGTCAAAGCGTGTCGTGGAAGTACGCCTGCTGCCCTATGCTTGCATGTGCGTTATGAAAAATGCTTTGCAAATGCCGCGGTTCTTATGTTTTCGCTGTTTTTGGGCTTTTCCTATTTGACTTTTTTTCACCCAACACTCGCGCACGACTCGTCCTCGTTGAAAACAATCCAGTGGGTAATCGCAGTGTTGCCAACTCAGCCCTTGGCTCCTGTTAGATATGCGTTTTTTAATCTCTTATTTTGCTCTAGTATTTTCTGTGGTCACACTCCCTTATTGAGTTGTTTTGAACCGTTCACAATAAGTTCATTCGAACGACTCACCAAAATGAACCACGTACTATACAGCTGACTGTCTTGTCATTAAGTTGAATCGTTCGTTATTTGTTTGAATCAAACCATCCATCGCTCTGTCCACAATGTCCTATTTTAGTATTGAAGGAGCACTATATGTAAATAAGCTAATTAAAAAGAAACATTTACGAATTGTTCATATCTCAGAGTGTTCACACTTTGAACGCCAATGCACAGCTCTGCTAGCTGATAGTTGTCGTTGTGTCAAGAGCTCAAGATGGTTTTGATTGCTGGCAGCAGTTGCATATTACGATAGTTGCTTTAATATAGTTACAAATATAAAATTTGTAAAGCAGAAATATGCAAAACCAATATTTAGATATATTGGGCAATAGACATGATATCGATGGTTTGGAAAACTTATCGATAGTATTTTGTCGTGTTTGCGGACTTGCGCTGCATGGTCACACTGTGCACACTATCTTCTTGTTGGTGGTGGACTGTTTCACATTGTTTTATAGAATTTATTGCGAATTAAGCTGCTAATAAACCAATTTTAAGTGTAATGCAAAAGTGCAAGTGTTCGCGCCAGACAGCAATAATAATAATCAATCGCAGAAATAACGTTTGAAGCGAAGCGAACGCAGCTGAGTGCCTACAAAAACTACATAAAAAAGAATTGCGAGCTGCTGTTGTTGTTGTTGTTGTGGTTCTTGTGGCTGTTGTTGCTGCTGCTGCTGCTGCTGCTGTGTGTGCTGCGTGCGTGCGTTCTTGCGTCTCGCTCGCACTTGGTTGCTGTATTTATTTATTTTTTTTCCGTTGAATTGTGTTGTGTTTTTGGTGGAAAGTTCAAGCGTACTCAGGCAAGTGCATAAACAATAGTAAAAGACAAACACAAACACACACACATACACACGCACACACACACACACAGGCGCGCGCGCTGTGTGTGGCGGCAGCAGCAGCGCCAACTGCAGCCGCAAATACATAACTGAAAGCAAAATCGAATTTGGAAAGAAGAGGAAGAGAACAATGTCCAGCACAACTGAATTTAAGACAATCGGCAGCCGCCTGCAATCGCTGGAGGTTGCGCTGCAGGCACAGAACGAGTCACACGAACAAATCGTCTTATCGAATGTACGCGGCGCCGTCGCCCGCGTCCGGCCCACAACCATTGCGGCAACAACAAACACAACAACAATAAATGCTGCTGCTGCCGCTGCTGCTGCAGCAGCGTCTGCTGGCGTCGCGTCAGCTGCCACAGCACCTGCGAATGCCGCTAGCGTTGCCGCCGCCGCCGCCCCCGCCTCATCACCCACAAGAGCGCTGCCGGCGCCAACGTCGCTCACGTCGGGCATCTTCGCTGGCGGCGGCGGCGTATTTGCCACGCCCACCAGGAGTACACGCCCCACGCCCAGTCTGCCCATTCGTAAGTCAAACACATAGATGTATGTATATATGCTAGTGCTGCGAAGCTATCGATAGTTGTGCAGGTCGATTAGAAACTATCGGTGGTAAGAATCGAGAAAGAGACAACACAAACCAAGAGCGCACCATCGATACTATCGATAGCTGCGAAGAAGAGGTACTATCGTTAATAATAAGAGTGCCGAAGCTATATACTCTGACAGTAATGATTGTTCCTATGGGAGCTATGTGGTCCGATTTTGATAAAATGATAGGAAACTATATGAATAATACGCCTCCCACTTAGTTTGGATCTACCACAAAATGTTTCCATCCAAAAACTCATTTTTCCCCCGATCCTATGGCAGATATATGATATAGTGGTTCGATTTTGACCAAATTGGTTTGGGTGAGTTTGGTGAGGATGCCTTCATAAACAATGAAGTTTTTCATACAAAAACATAGTTGGCGACCAATTATACCAATGGCAGCTATATGTTATAGTTGTACGATCCGGCGAGTTCCGACATACTATGTACTGTCTGCAGAAAAAACAAGGATCTGTGCCAAAAGGGACTAGTTCGCATAGAAACAGACGGACAGATGGACATCGCTATATAGACTCGGATATTCATGTTGATTCAAAATTATAATACCCTCTGCTAGGGTATAAAAAGGGGATCTCATTAGGAGAGAATCAGTGTGGTCTTTTGTGGCAAAAACATCGATAATAGTTAAGTTTGAAATGTAGGTAAAGCATTTGCAACTTTTAGTAACTTTGAGGTACACCCCATTGAATAAGTTATTCTGATATTCATTACAAGAAAGCAGATCTGTTTTCGGAATGCGGAACACTATCAAATATGTACTAGATATGTTTTTGCTTAAAAACTTTTTTGTCGTGTTTCAATTTTGATATAATTTGGTTATAATAGGGCATAATGAAAGACAGAGTTTGTGAGATTGATGTATGTAGATATCTGTATAGGATATATAATGTAATACCACAATTGTTGACCAATTGTTCTTATGACAACTACATATGTACATACATGTTATAGGTATTCGATCCGGCTGGTTCCGGCAGAGATGCGAGACTAGTTTGCATAGCAATAGACATCCCCAGATTGACTAGGCCAGCGTTTTTCAAACATTTTTTGGTCGCCACCCACCTATTGGAAAAATAGCGAACGAACTTATTGGGAAATTACGAAATGGCAGCTGCCCTTATGCCATTGTTTTATACTGCGTTGCTCATCTTGTAGTATTGTAGTCTTTCGCTCATTTATTGATAGAATATGTAAGAATATATAGAATATGTAGGAATATTCTATGGAAACAGATATTTTCTACGAGCCGGTACCGCGGCCATACTTTGGGAAACGCTGGAATAGGCTAATAATGTTGATCAAGAATATAGTATATTCCATATGTGGGATCGAGAATAAGGGCGCTAATAAAGGCCATTGAATAACTTGGCTGATTTAGTTTAGGACTGATTTTCTATATAGTTTTCACGAGTCACAAATTGAAAAATCGAATTTAACAACTCGCATACATGTAAGCAATATAAACACGTATACACCTTTGTGTGTGTGTGTGTGTGTGTGTGTCTGCGTTGATAAGAAATTGGCATTCCGTTTGATACGATAAATACGTGTGCTGTGGTGTGGTGTAGTGTGGTGTGGTGTGGTGTGAGTCTAACTTAATAGTATACCCTTAACAAAGGGCGCACACGTTATCGATCTCTGGGTTTCGATTGCATAGATAAGCACACGCGGCGTGGCGTACGAAAAGAAACAAAAACAAATTACTGAAAAAACAACAACAAACTTGTTTTGCCAAATGCAGCAGCAGCACTTGCTAGCGTCGCTGCCGCAGTCGCTGCTGCAGTCGCAGTCGCAGTCTCAGTCTCAGTAGCCATCGCCATCGCCGTCGCAGTTGCCGCCTTGCATGTTTTTACTCCCTGTACCCATAAAATGGTTAAAAGGGTGTATTAATTCTGCATGTAACACATGCAGGAGACACTTTCGACTCTATAAAGTATATAGTTTCTTGATCAGTATCAATAGCCGAGCCGATTCATGCATATATTGATCGGATAATAAGCACAGAAGTTAGTTAATTTTATAAGTTATTCAATGAACTCGTTGCTTGAAGAAACAGCAGCACGCTACTTGAAGCGCACTGCTTGCTTTCAATACCGCTGAACTGCTTGCTTGCAATGCCGCTGAACTGCTTGATGCACATACATAAGTGTGTGTACGAAGATGTACAAATATGGCAACCTCAGAGCTGGCTACAGGGTGTCTCGCAGTCGACTAGAGCATTTTTACTTGTGTGTTCTTCTATGCGTGGGTATGTGTGTGTGTGTATCTGTGTGTCTTCATGTCGTTTTTATTCGCATTGTATTTTTATTTTGTTGCGCATGGAGACATGGGGAATATCTTCGTAACTGTGCCCGAATACTCAATCTAACGGGTCCGGAGTCCCAGTCCTGATGTTAGCAGCAATACTAGCTGCAGTACACACATCAATGGTCAACATCCCGAGGATAAAAGCAACAGTCCCAACCCCCACACCCCCGCAAATCGATAAAAGCCATTTACAGGCACAACTTTAAATAGATTTGGCCTTGACATTTGCCTCGCATGATTCTGTGGTCACTCTTGACCTACTGTAAATTTTATAACGATCCGATAACAAACATCAAAGCTATTCAATAATTCAACAAGCTATATCTGGGGACTTCCAGTCTATCTAAGTCTCGACCTTATAAGCAACGTTTAAAGGAAGAAGGTTGCAAATTCTTTTGGATTACATTTATTCAGGGTTGTTGTCATATCTCAGATGTTCAGAATCTCCAAATAGGATTAAAACTTCGGTTTCTATACGAACAGAACTTCGGTAACGAAGCTCGATTGGTATTTAAATCGAAACCGGGAACATGATTCAAAAACAATTCGAAATAAAAAGTAGTTTGGCGCTGACCTTATATACCTCATATATATAATTCAAATAATCTTTATTTCAAGCAATTCAACTAAAATGAGCTCCTCTTTACTCCCATCACCCTTCGGTGAACAAGTTTTCCAGTCCAAAGTTTTGTTTTATTTTCCATACAATCTACGTTTAGTCTGTGTCCTTGGCCAAGCACGGACATGAATTTTTTACAAAATATGAGTACTAAATATATCTCCTAAGCGGACGAAATTCCTAATTTATCGCACCCTCTTGGCCAGTGTTCAGCTACGATAAGCCCTAAGTAATTTCAGAAAATATATACTTCTATGCTTTTGTGAGCTTCCCTCTGCGAATAAGCGGCAAATGCACTTTGCAATTCTTTAAGCTCTCTCGCGCTCTATCCCCCCCACTCATACTTAAACGTTTCTATTTGTACGCGTGTGTATATGTGTATGTGTGTGCATGTGTGTGTGTGTGTGTTGTCGTCGCCGCTTTCATTTCGCATGTTTGTTGGCATTTTTTTTGGCATTTCCGGAGTAATGTCTCTTGATATGCGCGCGCTGCCGCTGCCGCTGCTGCTGCCGCCGTTGCCGACGTTGCCGCCGCCGCTTCTCGTTCGCATTATTGTTTGTTTTTTTTGTTTCGTTCGCTTTTGGTTTCGCGTTTCTTCACCCGCATACACAAACAGACAAACACACGCATACTAGCAGAAACAGAGACCGAGACAGAGACCGGGACAGAGAGAGGGAGCGACAGGGGCGAGGGCTGCGGAGTCAGCATTATTCGCGTGAGGATTGCGATTTGTCTTCGTCTTGTTTACAGATAACAAATATGTTCCTATGATCTCTTGATATTCGATATTATTATTATTGATATTATCAGTGATTATTAATATTATTGTTGCTGTAATTTTCCATTTAAGACCGTTGAGAGTAATAAACACATACAACATCTACGTTAACAATAACAATAATAATAACCCCAGTCATAATATGTGCATATTAACAATCACAACCACACTAAATGCACTCGCCCCAAAAGCTTATACAATGCACAGTGGTTCAAGCTTGATTGTTTTGACTGAATACTCTGGTAGCTCTTAGGATAATAGATAAATGTGATCATACTATATGTACATGCATTTTAATAGAGTATTCGGTACAATATACACACATATGTATACCCATATAATATTTGTATATATTAATATCATATCTACCTCGAAGTTTTCCGTAAATGTTTAAGGCGCAGCCAACTTAACTCTGTAACTTTAATATCTGTCATAGTTTTGCCTTGCATTTGATCATTTATTAGTAACCCTCTTCCCCTTTTATTTTATTTCTTTGTACTTAATTCTCCTTACCAACTATCCGTGTCCCTTTTTAGTAAGTAAGTGTTACAACTATCGATAGTTTACCGATAGCATCTACATACATCATTGGTAAGGGTTTTTGCAAACTTTTTTTGATATTAACTACGTACTACGTACAATCAAAACAAGTTTGAGTCCAAATTGTTTCGGTTCGCTAAATGAACTCTTTTATAAAGGGTCTACCACATTGATATCGATTCTATCGATAGTGTCATCGATTCTTTGTCAGCTTTAATAAAGGATAACCAGTTATCGATTCTATCGATAGTGTCATCGATTCTTTGTCAGCTTTAAAAAAAAAACCCAACAACCCAAAAATCCCATTTAACCCCCTAAATACCTAAAACACCCCACAACCAATAAAAACGTTTTTTACCACGTCATTATAAAGCAAAACAAATTGCAAACAAAGTGGCAATATTATTTAATATTATTTGCACATTGCTAAAACTGTTAGCTTATCAAGCTACTTACATTCATTGTACGGTCTATATAAAGCGCTATCTATCTTTTTCCTGTCATGGAATATAGCTGAATCTGGACCCATTCGGACACGTAGAATGATGCTGCCACTGCCAACACAAGCGCATCCCTCGGAGACGGAAACGGACAAGAAACTGAAGATGATCATGGGACAAACGGGCAAACTGAACATCAATGGTCGACAGTATCCGACCGATATCCATGATCTGCAACATTTGGGGGATCTGGGCAATGGCACCAGCGGCAACGTGGTCAAAATGCTGCATTTGTCCAGCGAAACGATAATTGCCGTTAAACAGATGCGTCGCACCGGCAACGCCGAGGAGAATAAGCGCATTCTGATGGATCTGGATGTGGTGCTCAAGTCGCATGACTGCAAATATATAGTCAAGTGTTTGGGTTGCTTTGTACGCGATCCGGATGTCTGGATATGCATGGAGCTCATGTCCATGTGCTTTGATAAGCTCCTCAAATTGTCCAAGAAGCCTGTGCCGGAACCCATACTGGGCAAGGTCACTGTCGCGGTAAGTAAAGGCTGGCTTCCTCTTAATCCAGCAGCAGAAAAGAGATTCATCTCTGAATCAATTATTCTCACAGAATGCTCTATTAAGCTATTAAGGAAACACAGTTGATTCTACAAAAGTTGGTTCTTTTTTAAGGCTGTTCACTTGATGAAATGTCATATACAGTGAATTTCATTAGGGGTGTTCACAACCCTTTTGAATTATCTGATTAAAAGTTATAAAAAGATCCTCGCTAACAATTTAATCTAACAATTTCTTAAATTTGATTAAATTAGCTATCAACTTAACTAACCAAATTAACCAGCATCTTGCAATCCGAGCTTAACCCTAATGTTTTTATTAACTAACCCGAATAAGCTAAACACACTAACGAATTTTTGAAGCAAATGTGAACGCTAATTCTACTTTTATCTTACTTTACAGACGGTGAATGCGTTGTCCTATTTAAAGGACAAGCACGGCGTCATCCATCGCGATGTGAAACCCTCAAACATTTTGATCGATGAGCGAGGCAATATAAAACTTTGCGATTTTGGCATTAGCGGACGATTGGTGGACTCCAAGGCAAATACACGCTCCGCGGGCTGTGCAGCGTACATGGCGGTGAGTTATTTCTTTATAAAAGACATTTTCCGCATAAACGGACCCCAACTTTGTACTATACCAAGTTGGCATATACCCTCAGATTATAAAGCGACAAGGTCGCGATTCTCCTAACGACGTCCAGTCTACCACACGGTGATTAACCGGTTCTACCTATACTTATTGTTGTTCCTTCTTATATGTGATTGATATAGCATTGATCACTCTGCGAAACATATGCCACTTATCAGAATGAACGCATTATATCGATATTATCGATATATTTATTCAACTGTACGCATACTTAACGCTCTCTTGTTGTTGCAGCCGGAACGCATTGATCCGAAGAAACCAAAGTACGATATACGAGCCGATGTCTGGTCGCTTGGCATAACCCTGGTGGAGCTGGCAACAGCGCGTTCACCCTACGAGGGCTGCAACACGGACTTTGAGGTGCTTACCAAGGTGCTGGACTCGGAGCCGCCCTGTCTGCCAATTGGCGAGGGCTACAATTTCAGTCAGCAGTTCCGTGACTTTGTCATCAAGTGGTAAACATGACGTCTGAAACTATAACTATATGAATATGTATATTATGTTTGCTAATGGCCCAATTCTCTGGTATTGCAGCCTCACAAAGAACCATCAGGATCGGCCCAAATATCCGGAGCTGCTCGCCCAGCCATTCATCAAGATCTACGAGCAAACCAAAGTCGATGTGCCCAACTGGTTTCAAAATGTTGTCGATTGTGCCTCTGGCAAGCGACTGCGCGCCAATGGCGACTCCACGCTGACGAGGTATGCCCCCAGCTGAACTTAGTACAATTAGGAGACCCCACCCGCCCCCAAAACCCCGTGGCCACCGCCTGCTGCTGTCTGCTGTCTGCCGTCTGCTGTGCGAGTGTGTGTGTGGGTGTGTGTGGGTGTATGTGGGTGTGTGTATGTATGTGTGTTGTGTGCGTGTGTGCGTGTATGCGTGGTGTGGTCTGTTGTGTGTGTGTGGTTGCTAAACACAACGCTTCGTTTCTTTATTTGTTTCCGTTTCCGCTTTTGTTTCATTCCGTTACGTTGCGTTTTTAATTTCTTTAGCTAACTCTGACAACAAAATTTGTTAACAGGTAGGCAAAAAAAAATCAACTATAAATAAAAAAGAAAAAATACCACAACTAAAACTGTACCTAATCGTAGGGTGATTGCTAAAGTTTGTAATATTCTTGTTTGCTAGCTTAAAAAAATGATTACAGAAATGCTTTTCTGGAACTACCCATAGAAATAGCAAACCTTGGCATGTCTTCTTATCCTTTATCCTTTATCCACATTCTTTGTTTTATACACACACACTCTCTTTCTCTCTCTCTCTCGCTCTCTTTTGTTTTTTTGTTTACATACTTTTCTTTTTCAACATTATTTTAATGCGTAATTTTTGGACTTAATAATTGACTACTATTAGAACACATTGCTACTACCTTTTTCTACTACCTACTACCTTTTTAACACTTACACAATGGTGAAGCACTGGCAAGCATTTCATTTCGTTTCGTTCCCCAGCCAGGGAATTGCGGAATTGGAACGTTGCAATGATCGAGCTAAGATCACAAAGTTAAGATCGAAATTGTCAGTACTTATTAAAGAGTGCGTGGTTCTGCTACATATTTGTATGTACGTGTATATATATATGTATATATACATATCTGGAAGCCAGAACTCTTTTCACGATCTCTGCCCCAGCCCTAGAGAGCGACCCCGTCCCCCCCACGACCCCTGCCTTAAGATACCTACACATTAAGTATTACAAATAATTAAATATTTTGCGTTTTATTGACTATTTAATTTGTGTGTTTTTTGATTTTCTTTTTTCATCTTTTTTATTACCATTTATTTGTAGGTCACTTAATTCCTAATACATATTATTATAATGAAAGAATACAAAAGAAAGAAAAACAAAACCAGACAAACTGTAAAACCGATTAAAACCAAAACATAAAAACAAAAAAACAAACATGAATTCAAAATAATAATGCAAGCAATCAACGAAACGTATATATCTATATATATATATATATGTATATATACAAAATACATGTGTATATTGCTATATATAGATATATATATATATATAAATATATAATGATAATTATGTACATATGTACCCATACCGTATATGATATGACATATAAATATATATACATATATATATATCAACGAAACAAATACAAAAACAAAACTCAATACCATAAAAATCCTCCCAAAATCAATAGTAAAATTCAGTAAGTACGAAGAGATATTATTATTATTAAAGTTATTATTATTATGATTATGTTAATGCCCATTGATTCATTAATTTTATGTTAACTTTAATTGGCGTACTAATTTTCATTAACCATTCGTTTGTTCTTGTTGGTTATTTGCTAATGTTTATTGTTAATTGTTACTCGCATTGTTGTTTCCATTCCCTTCCCCCGCATGTTGCATGCTGCTTGCTGCTTGCTGCTTGATAACATTTGCATGTTGTTTATTTGTTCAATTTTTGGCTTCAAATATAGAGATAAAACAGTTCACACATCAAACGAGGTAAATTTCATTTAGCATTTAATTTGTTTTAAGATACAAAAATTATATAAAAATATACATATATATCTTTATCTACATATTCGCATTTATCCTTTTGCTGTTTGATTGTCGTGTGCGTTGCAATTGCGGCGAATGTTGCAATTGTTTACTGTCGTTCCGTTGCGTTTCGTTCCATTCTATTCCATTCTGTTTCAATGCCACCTCATTTCACACAGCTTTTGTATATACAAGCTCGTATCTCTCTATATATCCATATACATATACATACATATACATATATATCCTACATGTGTTATCAATGTGTTTTTTTGTTTTTCTTTAGTTTTTGACCTTCTCATTTCATTTTCATCTGGCTTTCTAGTATTATTTTTTTTGGTTTGGTGAGTTTGCGTTCAAGCGATGTCAAATTCAACACACCAAAATGTTGAAAAATATATTCGTGCTGGTTATACAGCGCCATCTGGCGTTCAAAATTGTTTAATACCCTGTCTGCTTACACTGTCCCAAAAAAAACACACACACACACTGAAAAGTTACCGTTTCTAGAATTGCAAGGCCTACACAGAGATAGAAGTGAGTGCTGCAAAATTAATATCGATAATATTAATAGTCGTTAATCGATAGTATCGATAGTTTTCAAAATGTTCACTGGAACTTCATTTTGGCGCTTCAAATATACCTGCTTGACAGTTATGTCAATTTATCGATTGTGACTATCGATTGTTTTGATAGTTACAAAAAATCTGTCAATAAGCATTGATTTTGTGCAATTTTATTTTATTTATTTACTTTCACATAAGTTTTCGAATTGCAGAGAAATGTTGTATCGGAAGGCGGCAAACATATTGTTTTTTCTCAATAAATGTAAAGTTCCTATTCAATGTTTAAAATTCATTTTGAACTCACAAATCTATTAAATATAACTGTAAAACTTTCGATTGTTTCGATAGTCCTAAAGAAAACTATCAATGAGTATTGATAGTCTCCTAAACAATAAACCATATATTTTATTAAAGCAGTCATATATTAAATTAGAGATTGATCATTTCAATCAACTTGCTTAGAACATCTATAAAACTATTGATAGTGTAGCAAGAACGATGTATGATAAGAAGCCAGAGCGCACAATCGATACTATCGATAGTGTAATCGATATTTTGGCATTACTGAAGCAGACATTGGAGTCATAGAAAATCTACGAAAATGCGATTTGAGTGTTGTTATCGATAATTTTGCAGCTCTCTTCTGCGTGCGCTCCGCCTCTCTTTGATCTCTTGCCGCTAGCTTGCTTTTGTACAAACGCCCTGCTCTCATATATCTCATATCTCGTTCACATTATACTCGTATGTTTCGCATATCCAATGTTTACACTTGCCCATTTATGCCGCACACACACACACACACATACATCATCACAACACAACTTGCTCTCTCCATCTCTCTCTCTCTCTCTCTCTCTGTGTGTCTTTGCCTCTCCCTCTCTCTCATGTTGTCTGTTTCATTCTTTCGCTGCCATTCGCTGGTATGCATATATGTGTGCTTTTTCTGCACATTGCAGGCTCATTATTTACTAGCTTTGCCTAATCAATGTGCTTTCAATTTGCAGGACAAACACAACGACAATAACAGCAGCAGCAGCAGCAGCAGCGGCGTCGGCAACAACAACAGGCACAGCTGCAACACGGGTGAAGGAAGCTGCCACAAAGTATGGCAGAAGTGCAGCCGCCCTGACGGCGCGCAGTCCCACAAATACGCAGATGACCACGACAACGATTGTTAAGACAATAAAGCCTACGCAGATTCCAAGCTACCAGCAACAGCACCAACAGCAGCACCAGCAGCAACAATTGCCGCAGTATTTCAAGCAATCAGCAGCCACACAACTACCTCAGCAACAGCAACAGCAACAACCAACAGCAGCAGCAGCTGCAACAGCAACAACAAGCAATACATTAAACTATTTTAGCAGCGGCGGCAGCGGCAGCAGCAGCGCCACTCCCAGTCCATTGTCGCCACTCGGTGGTATCAATGAGAACAACAAATTATATCGCAAGTCACCGTTCATGCAACGCAAGCTGAGCAACGGCTCCCACTACAAGTACAACGATGAGAGCCCCAAAAAGGAGTCTGTCTTTAGCAGCATTGGTAAGTGTCAAGAAGATCAATACTGCCAATCATCGCTAGAGTGCGATACGTCTTAAATACTCGTAACTCTCAAAGTGATTTGATAGTCTCTAAAAAACCATAGATTTCGATAGTGAGCGTTACTTAAACTATGGATCAACAGAACCAAACTATCTAACTAACTATCCACATTTTTAGAAAAGCATTTGACATTGAGAAAAAAATGATTAGAAACCTAATCAACTTTTTAGCTTAAAAGATCGTAGTATAAACATTTACTTAGTTTTTTGGTAAGTTTGTATTTTTATTATTACTCTCGTAATGTCAAACTCCATACAATATAAAGTTCCGAAATGGTTGTATAATTTTTCCTTAACATTTTTCATTGTCCTGTGTTCACTTCAACAGAAATTAAAATTTTATAAATGGGGTAATACTGGTAACGTTATGCCGCGTTTAACAGGCTGTTAGTGAATCTGTTATAAAATAGCATCAATAAGTATGCATAAATATGACTATTTTCTGGTTGAAATATTCTTTTTGGAATGGAAATACGACCTAAACAGCAATAGTATTATTTATTAGCAGTCTTCGAAAGATTTAACCATTAATGTTATCGATATTTTGACAACTTAACAGCATAACATTTTTAGCTTCGTATTGATTTATATTTAGTTTATAGTAGGTATCCTTTACATCCGTAACCTTTTTGGTTTATTCAGGCCAATCTAATTGCATCGATGGGCTCTAAAAAGATGATCGATACTATCGATAGTGTCATAGATTGTTATTCCACCCAAACTGACCCTCTCTTGGTTTACCCACAGGTCAATCAATTCTACGCAATCTGACAACATCGCCCTTCAGCCAGAAGAAACACAATCCAATTGTGACAGCAACAACACCAATTGCACCAACAGCACCAATACCAATAACAACAACATCGACAACAACAACACTGCCGCATAGTAACCCAAAAACCCACACTGAGTCACTGGGCACGCCCACCTGGCGCCTGCCAGCAGCGGACCACACGTTGCCGTTCGACACCTGTGATAGTATTTGTAATGTCAGCGCCCTGGACTCGCCCTTGCAGCAGCGCAAACAGCTGATAGCCGAGCCAGCGCCAACGACGGCAGCGTCCCCGACCGCGACGGCGACGGCGACAACGACTCTGTTGCAGCTCAACAATCAGCAGCAGCTGCAGCAACAGCAGCAACGTCTGCAATCAGGAAATCAGAGCCCCATAGGTGAGATATGACGAAATATGGTTTTATCGTTCAATCTTACGGCTATCCAAACTGAACTTCCTGAATTGCCAAAATTGAACTTCCTGAATTGCCAAAATTGAAATGCAGAGTTGTATTTTATATCCTTGCAGAGGGTAAATTAGTCACAAAATGTGAAGGAGACGTTTCCGGCCGCACAAACTATGTCATATGATGATGTATGATGTCGGCCTGTTGTTATCAGCTTTAGAGCTATCATGATGAATCTTAGATCAAAAAAAAATGACCAAATCTTATAAAAATTGGACCACTTTAACATATACATATAGCTGTCATAGGAACAATCGGTCAAATATCGAGTTGTATGGAAAACTAATTTGTTTATTTGGTTGTTGATTAAACTCACCAAATCGAAGTTTCATTATTATTTGTATGGTCTGATCAAATTTGGTACAAATCAAACTAGCAGTCATAGCAACAGTTGGGTGAAAAATTAGCTCTCGTATGAAAAACAATCTTGTTTATAGAGATATTGCATTTAAAGTTAGAAGTTGCATATTTTATTCCACCTTACATAGTTTGCTTTAATTGTTATCAAGCCCATTCAAAGATGACTTTTTGTATTAAAAACATTGGTTATGTATCTTTGAAGATAGCCCTTCTCTCTTCATACATACTAATTTGGCTGAAGAAACATAACACTTTGGCGGACCCGAGCGAAGTGTGCGCTTTCCTTCTGGCTGCTTGTCCACTTTGGTCACTTTATGCTTTACTTTTGTTTTGTCTCTCTTGCAGTGCTGCAACGCTTCTACCATCAGCAGAATCAGTTGCGTGAAAAGGAGGCGGCTGAGCGGCATCATCTGCAGCATCAGCAACAGCAACAACAGCTGCAGCAACAGCTACAGCAACAACAACAGCAACAACAGCAGCAACAACAGCAGCAACATTATCAGCTTTATCATTATCAACAACAGCAGCAGCTGTCTCGGCAGCCTCCTGGCACCAGCACGAATCCGTTTCACAGCAATTACGTGGCACCGCCCTCTTCCCACTCGACCTCTAGTCAGTCGTCCACACAGTCGACCTGCTCGCAAATTGCTATCGCATCACCAGCAACGCCATCTCCAGCAGCAGCACCAACAGCAGCAGCCGCTGGACACTTTGGTGTTGGCAATGCGGCCCAATTGCAATACCAGCCTCTGCCGACGACAACCGCAACGGCGCCGACGACGGCCTCCAGCAGTCTGTCCTGCAGATCGCCGGAGCAACCGTTGCCGGATTACGTCACCGGCAGCGGCAGCAAGCTCAGCAAATTGTATGCACGCCGCCAGCTGCTTGGCCAGAGCACCATCGGCAGCAGCAGCAATTTGGATGCTGGCAGGGAGCAGCAGGTGTACCCGGGCACCGCCGATGCGGGTAAGTCCCATCAGATTTTTATTTCTTATCCGGAGTTATTCATTTGTTAAGTGTTACCCCGTGTACCCACTACAAATTTCCATAAGACACAGACTTCGCAGGAGATATGCCTTAATAAAACTAGTTTTATTTTATTATTTAGTCAACAGTTGAGGAAATTTATAAAAAACATTGCAAACGTGAAAGTGTCGCTACGATAGAGCTAGTTTGGATGCTGTTAAACATCCTCATTGGTGACATTCTTGTTTTATTTAAACTATTTATGTTAGCGGTCCTCAGCGGAAGTTGAGTCCCAAAACTGTCGTTTGTCAGAAGATATCCATCGCCGCTAAGCTACTTTTGAAATATTACATATAATAATGTATATTACTTTATGTGGCATGTCTGATATGTCTCAAACCGACAAAGAATCCAATTTAAGCCATTTCAAGGATGATATATAGTATTTCGATATGGATCTGACAAGAAATATCATATTGAGTCGGGACGCCAAAAACCATACGAAGATATTTGTGTATCCTTGCAGAGGGTATTATAATTTTGTCACGAAGTGTGATCAACATCAATAGCAGATTCGATATAGCAATGTACGTCTGTGTGTCTGTTTCTATGCAAACTAGTCTCCAGTTTTTGAGATATCTTGATGAAAAATTGATCTACTATATGTTATAGCTGTCATATAGAGAATCGGTTGAGAAATGGGCTGCTTATAAAACCTTTTTTGTTTTTATAGGTATCTCAACTAAGCTCAGTATTTGCCACTCTTATTATACTTATGGGTTGATTGAATTCTACCGAAATCTGATGACTATATCATTAAGCTGATATAGGATTAATTGCTCACAAAAATTTAATTTTTGTATGATAAAACTTTCTGCACCCCTAAATTAACTCTTCTTTCCTGTTACAATATAAAATATTTGATTTAACCTCCTATGCGCATTCGAATCGACAAGATCTGCTTAAAACCATAAACATGAAGATATAGCTATGATTTTTAACATAAATGTATTAAAGCATGCTGTTTAACTATTGTAAAAGTTTCATAACGATCATTAAATAAGCAAAAAAGTTACTCAAGAAAGGTATTCATAGAGATCTTGCTTATGAAGTTCTGGGTACAGGGTATCTGCTATTCAAGCACACTCGACTAGAGCATTTTGAATAGTTATTATTTCGTATTTGTTAAAGTTTAATTTGCATTTGTCGCTTTGTTGGCTGTCAACTAATTCTTTGCATCGCTTTTGTTCTTGTGTTCTTTCTCTTTGTTTATTCCACACACTCACACCCGAATGCACGCACGTCAATCACGTTTCTTGCACTGCACAAATCACTCAATCATCAATCACGAATCATCAATCATCAATCAATCAAACGACCTATCGACCAATCAAGGCTGGTTCAATACTCTCGCAGGCGCGATGAAGCGACAGTTTGCGACCTATGTTAAAACCCAATTGAATTCCACAGCGACGTCACCGATGGCCAACGCCAATGGTAACGAGCTGAGCGGCTTGGATCCGGCGCTGGCGCCGCAACCACCGCAACCGCCGGCGTATCGTAGCATAATAAACAATGGCAGCAGCAATACCACCACCACCACGGGCAAATCCTATTACTACCGCACCCTCTCCGCGGCCAGCAGCAGCAGCAGCCACAACACCAGCCAAAGCACCTCACCAACCACAGAGCCGCTTGCAGGCGTCGGTGGGGCAACCAGCATTGGCCACTGCCCCACCACTAGCGGCTTTCTGCGTCGCTATGCCAGCAGCGGCGGCAGCATCAGTACACCACCCAGCCCGCATCTGCTTGCCGGCCTGGATAGGCGCCATCGGAGTCCGGATCCGCCACCGCGCTACAATCGCGGACAGTCGCCCCTGCTCCTGCGCAAGAATCTGCTTGAGCTGAGCGGACAGACGCCGGGCTCGCCACTGCTGCAGCGACGGTAAATATCTAGAACATTGTATACTCATAATCCTGACAAAGCTTTGCGCCTAATATCCACCCTGTAGGGGTGGAAAACCAATCAACGTTTAAATTATCGCACTAAAGACTAAAAAATATTTGATATTTAATAGATATAATGCAACTTTAAAGCATTAATTTATTTATTTATTGAATTGAAGATATAAGTGCATAAACTAAGTCTCCTGGACATGCTTAATCTAAACTCTTTTTGGTAGATACAGGCAGCTGCAGTTCTATCACTTGCTAAATCAGGCAGTAACTTTGTCAGGAACAGGAAAAAGGGCGAACAATTGTCAGCACAGCTTAATTGACTTCCATTTCGCTTGCAGCTATGTATCGGCCTCGCCGCCGCTGCCACCGCCGCGTCGAGGATCAGAGAGCGTGCCAGGATCGCCACAACATTTTCGCACCCGAATCCACTATACACCCGAGCCACAGCGCCGCATATACAGGACCATAGACCAATGAGTAGCACTCCAAATAATGGTCATGTGATGTTGGTATGGCTTCGATGATGATGCCCCAGCCGAAACGGATGCACTGCCAGCAGGAAATGCGGCGACAGGCTCTTCCGCTGCCAACAGGACAACATAAACACACAGACGCTCGCTGGACATGTGATGCCTGGGAGCTGGGCACACGCAGCGAAACAGCAGCTAAATTAATAACAAGACAAACGACAAACAAGAAACAAGAAACAAGAAACAAACAAAACACAACAATAAACATTAACAATAGCAAACGAAAGTGTTCAAAAGTCTTATAACGTATAAGTTTAGGCCGTAGCTAAGCGTTGCTAAGCGTCTTCTAATGTTAATTGATTAGATTCACATGTTTTTTGTTTTAATTTAAATAAATACTGCATATTTTGTATTAATTTTTGTGTGTGCGTGCATGTGTGTGTGTGTGTGTGTGCGTGTGTGAGTATCAGTGTGAGCGTGCAAATTGTATATAGGAATATAAATTTATTAGGCATAATAGGATATGCGAAGATCTAGAAAACAATCAAGTTTAAAGTTGAACAATTAACTCGTAACTGCAATAGAGCCATATATATATATACCTAGTTATATACAAGCTATATATATATATATATGTATATATAGAACTTATAGCCAAAATCATAACGAAACAACAGCAATTAACAAATATAAACACTGTGCCCTATATATGTGTATATATAATAATATATACATGAATTATTGCAAATTACTGCATCTTTTTTACATAACATACTTATGTACATTTAATCGTATATAGGCGTATATATTTACTTATATGCAGACACTACAATAATTGTGCAATAGTTTTCTAAATTCATTTCATTTTCCATATATTCACTGCTGCCTGTAATCAAAACTTAATGCTAACTACCCCAAAATAGCTTTGTACGATCCTACTGCGTTTATACGAAGCTCATTTCATGATATGGTGAGGTGCAGCCAACTTAACTCAGTACTTTCAATGTGTATTTTATAAAGAGAGACCACTCTGCAGTTCATTAAATTAATTTGTGAAAGCGAAATTCAACAAAGCAATAACGTAGCTTATGATAATGCTATATCATGATATACTTACATTTCATGATGTAGTGAAACGCAGCCAACTTAACAATGCGTGTTTTATATGTGAGACAACTCCGCAGTTCATTTAATTAATACTATAGTAAATGCATAAACAAGGATATTTTTGAATTTGCAAAATTAAAAATTCAATAAAGCAATAACGTAGCTTATAATTATACTTAATGCGATTTCATGAATTTCATGGTGAGGCGCAGCCAACATAACGTTTTATGGAAGGTTTGGCATTTGCGAATTTGTAATATGCATAAATCATGACATCAACGCAGTTAAACTTATATAAATGTTGTCAGTCAAACAGAACTCAATCTGAACGTCTTCTTCATATCCGAAACCTATATAAAATGAATGGCATTAACTTTACATAATATATATGCTATATACATACCTATACAGCTTGAAGGCAATTATAAGCCATTTTTGTTTACTTTTCATTATTGTTTTGTTGTTATAATAGAATTGATTGAACAAGTTCCTTACAGAAGAATACTTACCTTATAGATGAGAAAAGCACAATTCTGAACAACAATTATTGTGGGCACATATACAGTATGTATGTATGTGTGTGTATATATGTATGTATAGGTGTATGTATGTAGCTAGCGACCTCAATGTTGTGTTCCTCTGCATACATAACAATTACCGAGTAAACTATTTAAATGTAACCCAAAATTAAAGTGCATGCTTTCGAAATTATGCATAAATCAAACATTGTATATACATAATAACTGCATAAAATACATAAGTATATATATGTGTATATGTATATGTATGTATGTATATAGCATTCGCAGTTTGTAATTTTCTTCATTTTTTTCCATTGTTTTTAATATTTTTTTAATCAATTTTTGTTTGTTTGGCCAAATTAAAAATAAAAAGAAAACAAGTAAAGTGACCATTTTTATTTGTATATTAATTTATTGAAACCCAAGGCAAACATTTAAATGTATTTTGACTGATTTATGTGTTAAACTATAAGCTTGGGTGTGAAGTATATAATTATGTACATATGTGTGCTATAACTATACAGATATATACACACATACATACATAAATATGTATATGCACATCAGTCTGTATGTCTAATTTGTAGTTTTATAACCATATATATGTATATACACACACATGAGTATATGTATATGTGTATGTATACCTTTATAAATATTGTAAAAATTATATAAATGATGAATGTTGCGAGCATTAAACAAAATAAATCAACACATGAATGTAAACTCTTATGAATACCAATAATAATTCAAAAATTCAATAAACTGAAAATCGATATAAAAACCCTCAATACAAAAACGAAATCAAATCTTTTCTTTATTGGAATGGTATTACGAAAGTATACCGCTTTCTAAAATCATTACTTAAATGATAACACTGGCTAACAACATTTAAAATCTTTTTTTTTGGTTATGGGCCAATTTTTCAAATATTGTATATATTGTGTATTATTGTATATTCGTGCTATAAAGCTGCTTTAATTTGGATCAAAAGAAATTTATAGCAGAAGCAAACATATAATTTTTCAGGTAAGAAAACCTTTTCTCAACCAGATTCAATTATTGTAGTATCTTTCCTATATATCATCTTGTTCGCCTTCTTATTTTACCATTTCGTATAAACACCACAAAAACAGAAATTTTTGACTTGACTTATGTACCATATACATATGTATGTATGATCCATAAGACTGGAAAGAGCCCTTCCTCTTTAGACTCTTACAGGCCAATAAGCTTGCTGACGACTGTTGCTAAACTCTTTGAACGTTTCTTGCTTACGCGCCTATTGTCTGTTGAAAGGATCAAGCAGAAAATTCCTCCCTTCCAGTTTGGATTCCGAAAATCCCATGGAACACCAGAACAACTGAATAGGGTGGTAAAGTTCATCCTTGAGGGGTTCGAGGTCAAAGAGTACGGCGTTTCTGGATATAAGGCAGGCCTTCGACAGAGTTTGGCATAATGGTCTGCTCAGCAAAATGAAGCCACTCTTGCCGCCTCAACTATACTTGCTGGTGCGCAGCTATCTTACTGATCGATCCTTCTCGGTAGTACTAGATGGCGTGGAATCCAGCGTCAGGGCCATTGGAGCTGGAGTTCCTCAGGGAAGTGTATTGGGGTCCACTCTTTATACCCTTTTCACTCAAGATATGCCCACTGGTTCTTCACTTGCTCTTAAGGACCCACAGCACCTACTTATAGCCACTTTCGCTGACGACACAGCGATCCTGGCTAGAAATAAATGCATCTATGAAGGCACGGATATCCTGCAACAATACCTGCATGACTACGAGATGTGGACAAAGCGATGGAACATTGGCATCAACACAAGCAAGTGTGCCAACGTGACCTACGCTCTACGTAGGGATATCTGCCCGGGTATCTTCCTGCAGGAGAAACTGCTGGAGCACCACAACAGCTATAAATACTTTGGAGTGCACTTGAGTGCACTAATCGATGAACTCTTGGCAGAGTTATGTGAGTTGATAGGCCAAAAAGATAATGTCCTATGGATTGTGTGTTGATACTCTTGTTCTGATCTGTATTGAATCGTAAAGTGAATCCATTGAGTTAAGGGTAAAAACTGTTAAGAAGAGTTCAAATTTGTATACATAATATTCTTTTGAAAGCTTCAATGATAATATAAGCCGAAGAGAAGCAATTAAAGTCAAGAATCGAAGTGCGACATAATTCCTATTCCATTGTGTATACCAAACATATATGTTATTAGTTCTTCCTTCGATTCTTTTATTAGTAGCAGTCAGCAGAATATCGATTCGTTCCACGAGTAGTTCCAGAAAATTGAAATTATTGCATTAGAAGCTATATCCAAGTTAAGTATCCCCCCATTAAGAGACAGTAAATGTTAGTTTGCTTTCCAAATTCAGTTTTATTTTAAATATATCGCATTGTGTTCCATAAATCTCATACGTATGTAATTTCTGTGTATAGTTCATATAGCATAACAATTGGGCAGACAAAAATTTTGAATAATTTTCTATTAGTTTCAAGATAATTTTGCAACTGGATTCCAAATTAGTTTCTTCAAACATCCAATGGTTATGCTATATGAACAATGCTGGAACGATTGCGTATATATATGTATAAGTATAAGTATAAGTATTAGTATAAGTATATAAGTATATTGTATATGTATAAGTATAAGTTGGTAACATACGCGCACACACATACACATAGATATAGATCAATTGATGCTGCTTATTGTATAGATTTATAACACATATATGTTTGCATGTAAATGTAAATGTAAATGTAAATGTAAATGTAAATTTTAAACATAGCCATTTTCAATTTCTTTGGCCAGGGACGTACATATAAATTGGGGCATACAGAGCCTCCCCTGTCCCATGCCTGAGGCCACATTCAGTTGACAGATCGGCGGCATTTTTTGTTGCAAGTTGTATGGAATGTAGCTCTATTGTATGTAGTATATAGTATATTGTGTATATGTATGTAAAATCGTATGAGTTATGCATTTAAGTTAATTTTTTCTGGCAATTGCCAACATTTATTTATGGCCTAAGGACACGACATTAATCAGCATTATCATTGAACAAATATATCGATTAAAACATAAGTACTGTGAGGGTCTTCAGTAACTCTAGCAACTGTAGTAAGGGTTGCACATTTCGAACGTGTAAACGCCCAAGAGCTTCTCTAGTAAACTTGTTAGTCGGAGCAATAAAAGGACTTCAATTGATTTTAGAGTAAATCAAATTATTTCAGACAATTTTGGTAACCATGAAAACTTGGGTGAAGTTGTCAGTCACATGTGTGAGCAATACCAATAGGAAGCGGAAAAGGTGCTCCCGTTTTCACTTTACTTTTGCGGTTTCAGAAATATTTTGTGATTAACATATAAAGTGCTCCGGTAAAGGCGATACTTTTGTTATCGATCTGTGCAGTTTTCATTTTGTTTTCAGCTCACTCCTCACCACTAGAATACTGGTTTCTTCGTTACAGTTTATTTATTAAGCAAAGAAAATGTCGTTTATATTTGAAATATCTTGTTTTGAGGCTTACAGAAGGTGCCTAAGAAATATATGGATTTTCGCTATTTTCAAACAATATATTGCACAAAACAAATCGTTAATTGCTTCACAGTGACAAGTTTTCACCAAGAAATGAAAGGCAAATATTTTATTCTAAAATCAAATTGAAATATTTTGTTGTATTAAGTATGGCAATCTGATCATTTGGGAATAGAGTGCAAGTACTTTAAGGTTTTATTCAGTAGGTATTTAGACAAACTTGGAATATACAATTCAATTCGCATTCTCAAGAGAAAACGCATTGAAATCGCAAGAATTTTGCGATTTCTGGAGCACATTTGAAAATTGCAATTTCCTATAAATAACCTACTGACTCAATCTTTTTATTACACTATGACACATCGTTTTGTATCCACAACATCTGACTGTCGATCCCTATGTGAAACTGGTAACAGAATCACTGAAAAATAATACCAAATAAAATAAATTTAATAAATAGTTTTTTTGAGGGCAGATTTTTGAAAGTGGTTAGAGAATCATTGAAAGAAATAAAAAATATTGTTGTTTCTGTTTTATATTGTTTGAGATTGCAAAAAGGTAACTTAAGATAAATGTGAATAGCTTCGAGTATTTTTTAAAAGCGGTTGGTTATTCGTTTATTGGTTATTCGTAATTGAAATAGAAAGTTTGCATTCAAATTTGACTATTTTAAAAGAAGCTAGGTTTTTGATTATTTGTGGGCTAATATTGAAGTTTAAGATTTTGCGTTGATTAGTTGAATGGACAAAATAAAATATTCTCTAACTCAATACTATTTCAAAACTTTTCCTACATTTGATACAGTTGCTTGACATTTACGAGAGAAATTAATTTATTTTCAACAAGAATTTAGAAATTTTAACACTCACGCATCTTCTTCTTCGTTACTGAGCAATAGAAAAAAACAAAACGATAAATTTCTTCTGTCAGATTATTGTGGCTTATTATGAGAGTGACTGTCCGAATGTTGGGATACAAATTGTATTTGAAAAATTTGTTGCATTGTTTTATGTGCTATGTTCCGTAATCCTTTCTAATCAGTTTGCCACACTTAAAATTACAAATATAAAAACTGCAATGTCGTGTCATCCAGGCTTAACTGTATTTTTAAGAGCTATTTTGTATTTTAGTATACGAGTAGATGATCCCAAACGGATTCACGGCATACATATATAGAATAACACTGAGTTCTTTGGTTTTCTCTATCAAAATTCGGCTAATGCATGTCCTGTCCTATACTATTTCTATGCAAATAGATGTACATACGCGTATACAAAATATTCAAAGACAGGGCATGCCGAATTTCGGCAAATCCGAAATTGTTTATGTTTCAAGAGTTAATATGAATTAAATATTTATATTTTTGTTGTTACACAGCACGGCACAAAACACTTAGAAACACTTGTTGCAATTATGCTAAATATTGTTTGATGTATGTATGTAAATATTTTTTGTCACTGGCGTAGATTGCCACGGTAATAATTATGTTTTGTATGATAGTTCAGTTACTGTTTCTCCCCACCACATAGGGCTAATAGTAGTATAATCTTAGTGTAAGTGTATAGAAAGTATTTAATGTGTATTGTTCTATTCAGCTCAAACAAATTCAGGATTCTTGTTGCTAGATGCTACCAAAAAAAAAAAAAAAAAAAAAAAAAAATATGTTCTATTGTATTTCACATCTTTGATTTTTCGCCAAATTCTATTTTTATCTTATCTTCTATTTCAGGTGATATAATTTGCTGTTATCTGTGTGGTTTACTCGCACTACTTTATTTTTAACTTCCATTTCAACTGCTTCACCTTTACCTTCACCTTCACCTTCATCTTCACTTTCTATGCTTTCTGTAAGTAGTGTAGTGTGGTAGGTGTAGAAAGTAGTATTTGATGTTAGACCTGTGCTAATTGTAGTACTATTTTGAATATATTTGCTGTCAGAAATTACTTTGATTTTAAATGTTCTATTTTAACTATTTCTTTGGTTTCGCATTCAACTTCAAAATCCTGCTCGATTTTCTATGCTTTTTATACCCTAGCAGAGGGTATTATAGTTTTTTCTCGAAATGTGTAATGGACTGAAGGAGACGTTTCCGACCCAACAAAGTATATATATTCTGAATCAGCTTGAATAGCCGAGTCTATATAGCGATGTCCGTCTGCCCGTCTGTTTCTATGCGAACTAGTCGCTCAGTTTTATAGCTATGGTAACGAAACTAGGTAGATCCTTCTTTTTGCTGCTGGCAGTACTTATATATGTCGGAACCTTAGGTAATGCCATAGGAACGATCGGTCGACAATTATGTTTTTGTATGAAAACCTCTTTTGTTTATGAAGGTATCCTAACCAAACTCACCCACGCCGAGTCTGGAGACTCTGGAGAGTTTATACAAGCTGTCCAATTTGGTCAAAGTCAGACCACTATATTACATAGCTGCCATAGGATCGGGTGAAAAATTACTTCTTGTGTGAAAAACATTTTGTTTATACAAATATTGCATCCAAACTAAGTGAGAGTTGTATTATAATTCAAATAGACGAAAATTAAGAATTGTATAAAAATTAATTCCTGCTAGGGTATATAGCCTCGGCACTCCGAAGATGGCCATCCTTTCTTGTTGTAAGTAGTGTAGTGTATTATGTAGTATGTTATGCTACACCTGTGTTAATTGCACTACTATTTCGCATGTATTTGTCCTATGTATGTATTACTCAAATTATTTTGATTTCAACTGTTCTACTTAAACTGTTTTATATAATTCACATTCAACATCAAAATACTGCTCTTTTTTCTATGCTTCTTAAAAGTAGTGTGGTTATATGTAATACTAGAACTGTGCTAAATGCAGTTCCATTTCCAATGTATTTTGTAAAATATTTTTGTTTCTCAAGTGTTATTTAACTGTTCCATTTAGACTGTTTTATATGTTTCACCTTCATCATCAAAATTCTGCTGCATTTTCTATGCTTTTTGTAAGTAGTGTAGTGTAGTATGTGATGCGAGACCTGTGCTAATTGCACTTCTATTTCGCATGTATTTGCTGTCATCTCCAAATTCTGCTGCATTTTCTATGGTTTTTGTAAGTAGTGTAGTATGTGATGCGAGACCTGTGCTAATTGCACTTCTATTTGGCATGTATTTGCTGTCATCTTCAAAATTCTGCTGCATTTTCTATTGTTTTTGTAAGTAGTGTAGTAGACTAGTGCTAATTGCACTTCTATTTCGCATGTATTTGCTGTCATCTCCAAATTCTGCTGCATTTTCTATGGTTTTTGTAAGTAGTGTAGTATGTGATGCGAGACCTGTGCGAATTGCACATCTATTTGGCATGTATTTGCTGTCATTTTCAAATTCTGCTGCATTTTCTATGGTTTTTGTAAGTAGTGTAGTAGACTAGTGCTGATTGCACTTCTATTTCGCATGTATTTGCTGTCATCTCCAAATTCTGCTGCATTTTCTATGGTTTTTGTAAGTAGTGTAGTATGTGATGCGAGGCCTGTGCAAATTGCACTTCTATTTCGCATGTATTTCCTGTCATCTTCAAAATTCTGCTGCATTTTCTATTGTTTTTGTAAGTAGTGTAGTATGTGATGCGAGACCTGTGCTAATTGCACTTCTATTTCGCATGTATTTGCTGTCATCTCCAAATTCTGCTGCATTTTCTATGGTTTTTGTAAGTAGTGAAGTATGTGATGCGGTCCTGTGCTAATTGCACTTCTATTTGGCATGTATTTGCTGTCATCTTCAAAATTCTGCTGCCTTTTCTATTGTTTTTGTAAGTAGTGTAGTAGACTAGTGCTGATTGCACTTCTATTTCGCATGTTTTTGCTGTCATATGTATGTGTTAATCAAATTACTTTGATTTCAAGTGTTCCTTTTAAACTGTCTCATATGTATGTGTTTTATTCAACATCAAAATACTGCTCTTCTTATCTATGCATTTCAAAAGTAGTGTTGTTATTTGTAATACTAGAACTGATCTAAATGCAGTTCCATTTCCAATGTGTGTTGTAAAATATTTGTGTTTCTCAAGTGTAATTTTAACTGTTCCATTTAAACTTTAATATGTGTCACATTCAACATCAAAATACTGCTCTAGTATCTATTCTTTATAGAAGTAAGGTAGTTTGTATAGTAAGTATGTGATGCTAGAGCTGCTTTGATTGCAGGACTAGAGTATTTCACATATTTGTATTTGTTACTCAAATTATATTGATTTCAACTGTTCAATTTAAACTGTTTTACATTCAACATCAAAATACTGCTACTTTTTCTGTTTTTGTTTTTTTCTTTTAAGTAGTGTGGTTATATGTAATACTGGAACTGTTCTAAATGCAGTCCTATTAAATATGTATTTGGTAAAATATTTGTGTTACTCAAGTGTGATTTTAACTGTTCCATTTAGACTGTTTAATAGGTTTCACATTCAACATCAAAATACTGCTCGTTTTTTCTATGCTTTTTAAAAGTAGTGTGGTTATATAATGTGGTAATACTAGAACCTTTCAAATGTATTTTGTAAAATATGTTGGTTACTGTGGTTTCAACTGTTCCATTTAAACTGTTTCAAAGGTTTCACATCCAACATCAAATTACTGATATAGTTTATATTCTTTTTAGAAATAAGGTAGTATGTATAGTAAGTATGTGATGCTAAATCTGCTTGGATTGCAGTCATTCACATGTATTTTTGCTTTCATATTTCATATGTATTTGATACTCAAATTACAGAGATTTCAACTGTTCTACTTAAACTGTTTAATATGTGTCACATTCAACATCAAAATACTGCGCTTTTTTCTATGTTTTTGTTTTCTTTAAAGTAGTGTGGTTATATTTGTGTAATGGTTGAACTGTTTTGTCAATCCAGTCCTATTCCAGATGTATTTTGTCAAATATTTGGGTTATTTAAAATCCTTCTCCAGTTTCTATTCTTTCTATAGTGTAGTGTAGTAGTAGTATGGGGGTATAGATCTGTTCTGCTTGCAGTTATATTTACTTGTAATTTGCATAAGTGTTAGACATTCAGTTGATTATTTGATTAAATAAGTTGTGTGGCTTGAAATATATGTAGGCTAGGTTAGATATTGCATATTATTTTTTTGGATTTTTTGTCGACTTTTATCATATGCACATTCAAAGCGTTATGTATAATATTATTTGTGTGGTATTTATTTATTTAGCTGCTGTGTATTTTCTGGTATACTTTTACGTAGTTGGCTTATGGATAAGTGTTTTTAAGCAAGTGCCGGTATTCATATTGAATAGTATGTATACATACATATATAAACATTTATTTTAATTTGTTTGAATATATTTAACTTTGATGTACATATTTGAACCGTTAAGTGAAACCCTTTCGAAAATGCTGCCGGTACGTATGTTTTTCTACACTCGTAGATCTTAGTTTCTCTTTTTTTTAGAATTTTGTAGCATGACAAACGTGTGTATGTCTATCTGTATATAAACAACTATACATATACTGTACGTTATATGACACGCTCCACAAATTGTGTATTGAAACAGTATTTTCTAAGTTACGGTTAGAGCCTATATTTGTATATACTTTGGGGATATACTAGACCCTTATTCAAAATATGCATTCATTCATCGATCGATTGGATCGAATCGGATCGGATCGGATGGTAAGTCGATGGCTAAGCGAAGCTTCGGGTTCTGCATAGGGTTTGCTGGGAACTGTATTTGGGTGTACTTCTCGTGAGTACTTAAGTAAGTATTTATTGGGGATAGGCGGGCGATTGGATCACTTAACACACTCAGTAGGACATACTCGTAATTGTTTTACATACATATGTATTTAGTTATTGTTTTCTTTTGCTTTTGTATTTTGTATTTCTGTTTGCTTGTGTTATTTAATTTGAGTAAGTACAACGATATTAAGTATGTATGTATATATTTAGTTCTTATACTCTGCTCCTAAAGCGAAAAGGTGTTTATTACGTTTATACAGATGTGTCGTTAGTTAGTGTTGAAATTCATTTCACCTTCCCACCTCCGCCGCCCCGCAATCCGGCAATAAACCAATATCTCCTACAGTTTTGTTTGAGTTTTGAGTCACCAAATTTGTGACCAAATATGACAGACGGACTATTGTGGAGCTCCTTGAGAGATTGGTCATGCACATGGGCAAAGGGAAACGGACTGAGAGCAGAGTATACCGCAGTCGGGAGCTTCCGACTGCAAGGCTCTTACATGCTTCTTTTGTCTATTGGGTATATTGTATAATTTAAGTTCATGTATAATGTATATCGTTATATATCTAGGTTACATGTGTGCATATGCATTTCTATGTACATACACACACATGCACAGCACGTGTGTAAGCCAATTTTAATATTTTCAAATATTGTTTTTTGTATCGATTTACAAAAAAAGAAAAAAAAACCAAACTCCAACTCCAACTCGCAGCCATTCAATCAGTTGAGATTTCGGTTGCCATTTGCAATAAACATTTAAGTACATAAGTATATGTATGTATATGTATGTCTATGTACATAAGTATATCTTAAGTTTTCATATTCATTTTGTTTTATTCTTTTTATGTTTTATGTTTTAGGTTAGGTTAGTTCTTTGTTAATCATTTTGTATAGGATTTGCCAATTACATCGTGAAGCTTGTTCTTGTTTTGATTAAAAAAAATTTGTTTATCATTTGTCTTAAGTCTTTGTTTTACATCAGTAAGCGTCTTTTATTTTGTTTTTCCATCTTTTCTTGTTATATTGTAGATTCTCTTTCGAGGTTTTGCCTGCAGTGCAGGATTTGTCTTGGGCCTGTGTGTTGGGGGTTATCAAAAACCAAATGCCTCAGTTTTATCATGCAAGTGCCAACTCTCTGACATATACTTGCACTATACATAGTTACAATGGGTTACATATACGATTAGTCAAGGTTAATACTTGTAGAAAATGATTTTTGCTTCTTTTTCTTTTTCTTTGTCTTTGTCTTTTCTTTTCTTTTTTTGTTTTTGTTTTTGTTTGTCTTGCAGGGTGAATGTAAGAGTTAACAATGTCAGCGTCGATTTGGATGGTTCTCATTACAGTTTCTTTGAATTCTCATTTTGGTGGGTTAGACGCATTTTGTATACCCTTGCATTGAGCAGGACTCCCCTGCGATCGTCTACTCGTAATTGTATTGAAACTTTGTTAAATCTGCAGTCGATAGCCATATACTATAATACGGAGAGTACTATATCATAATAGCTAGAAAAAAAGTAATCTTTGCTTAAACACTATATACTTTGTTTTTTTAAGAAAAACCATGCTAGAGCTTAAGCCATTTTCGAAGCAAAAAAAAATTACTTTGATCAAGATTGATGAACCAGTGTTGGAAAACAATCGATGGCGCTATCGATAGTATCGATGATTTTGTTATGAGCCATCGAAAGATGTTGGGCACGTCTCGCAAAAACTATTTGTGATATTATAATCCCATATATATACTCGTATTATTCATTCAGTTGAATTAGAGAGATGGAGACGAACCTATCGATAGTATCGATGGCCATCGATGGTTTTCCAGCTTGAAACGAGTAGGACTGCATGCAAGGGTATTCAAAGTTCGGCAAGCCGAAGTGTGCTATTGTTTTAGTTGTAATTTTGTTGAAAGTTTGTTTGTTTCTTGTTTAATAACGCCGCCCGCTGCCGCTGCTGCCACTGGCGCAGCCACCGTCGCTGCTGCCACTGGCGCCATCGGCGGCCCATCGCTTTCGTCGCGCCTCCTTGGCAGCCTGCATTTGGGCGGCAACACGGCTGGTGCTGGGCGCCATATCAAAGCTTGCGTACAGCTCCACTTCGTCATCGGTGGCGTCGCGGGACGCTTGCTGCTGCTGTTGCAGCTGCAGCTGCTGTTGCTGTTGCTTTTCGATGGCAACTGCAACGGACGCCATCGCGTAGGAGCGTGCATCCAGCTGAATGGCGATGCCAGCCCCGATGTTCAGGTTGTAGCCGCCAATGGCGCCTGCACTCGTGCCCGCACCGCTACCGCCGGCGGCAGAGGCGGAGGTGAAAAGTCCGGTGGTGAAGTCTGGCGTATGTGGAGTGTCAGCAGTGTGGCTAGTGGTGTGGCTGGTATTGCTGGTGTGGCTGGTGTGGCTGGTGGTGTGGCTGTTGTGGGTGGTTGCCCCAGCGGCTAGGGCGGTTGCAAGCGGCTGCTGCTCCAAATCGAAACTCACATTCTTACTGTCTCATCCACCCCGGTGGACTTGGACGGTGGCCTCGGCTGACTCCTGCTGTCGCAGCTGCTGACGGTAAGCATCCAGCTCGGGCATTCGATAAGTGCCGAGATTCACCTGTACCATAAGGGTCTCCATGATACGTTCGTTCTTCATCGACTTCGAGGGCAATACAACGGTGAGCAGTTCGCTTGGCGAGATGCGGCACAGATTCAAATCCCGTGTCAGGCGCTCCATGATGCACTCAAATTCAAATTGTGTGTCCTTGTTGGGATGATTCTTTAGCTTTCCCACCTTGTGCTGAGCCCAGGCAAGCATCGCCTCAAATTTACGTATCTCCGGTGTTTGCAGCTCACGGCACATTATCATCTGCACCATCGACTCGGACAGGAACAGAAATTCGGGGCACTTGAAGAGCGAATGGGCCTTGCTCTCCACGAAGGATAGTATCATGTTGACCAACTCGGAGGCGGATGTGTAGCGCCAGTAGTAGTTCTCCAAAGAAATCAGCATCGGGCAGACGACATCGATGCGCAGGAACTGCTTGCAATGGTGGAAACAAGCCTGCAGTAGCTCCGGTAGATCATAGTGCTCCGCGGCGCAGAGCAGACCTGGGGAAATAGAACCGACAATTAGTTATCGCTTTTTATAATTCAAGAACTTAATCCTATATCTAGTTCCCTGTCTCTATTCCATCTGTTCCCATTTGGATACTACGAACACCTTTCATTTTATTAATATACCATTTCCATTTGTTTGTTCTGTTCGTACTTCAATTACGTCTTTTTTATTTTGATGTTAATTTCATTTTGTTTGTTTCTTAATCTTTCTATATAGTAAATTGAATGTTACGTTTACTGCACTTTTCTTTTTTGTCTCCTGTCTGGACCCGTGTTTATGTTCCACCTCTTCCTTCTTCCTTCTTCCTTCTTATCTTCATAATAATGTTAGTAGCATACGAGTATAGTGAAGTGAATCCTACTTTTTCAGTACTGTACTTGAATTTTTCTTCTTTCTGGTTATCTATCATAGTAGTAGAGGTGGCAAAACATCGATGTGCCAACAATCGTTAGTTATCGATAGGGATAGTTGAAGCATCGATATTATCGATGGCACATTGAGGAATTAATTTCTTTTTTCAATAAGCTGCCCCGCAGATATCGATTAGAATCGAAATCGCTGTTGTCGATAGTGGCATCGATGATTTACCAGCTCTATGTAATGGTAGTGCGTGTGACAAGAGTTTCTTACCTGGTATGGATACACAGGTTAGGGGACAGGTGCCTGTATGTAGATAGTCCAGCAGAACACGGAACGTGTCCGGATCGAATTCGATGATGTTGAACTCCGTTTGGGCCAGTTTGGCCCGGTCAACCTTTTGGGCATCTGCGCAGACGGAAAGGCGGGGTACGGCCAATTGGTTGCTGCCGGGCTTATCCTTATCCTTATCTTTACTATCTCTGTCTGTCGGGTTTGGAAGTATTTTTTTTTTTTTTTTTTTTTTTGGTATTTTGGTATTCGGTTTTATTCGGTAATTGGTTGTCGTTGTTTGGTTAAAGGTTTGCGGACGCGAAGTAATCAAATTAATGAAAATTAAATGAATTATATAAACGAAAATTGGAATAATAAATTCATTGCGGTCAGTTTACAGGTGGGTAAGTCGAACGGTCGTTAATAAATCATTACAAAATTAATGGCAATAATTAATTTAGTGAAGCGAGAGACGGGTGGGGCGGTTGGTTAGACAGGCGCGTGAGATGAGAAATGACAAAAATTTCGATTGTTGTTTAATTCATTTGATGAGTTTTGTAGTTAATTGTTTTTTTTTTTGTTTTTCGGTAAGTATTTAAAACAGGTTTAAATATGATTAGAAGGATACAGATTAGAGAGAAACATCGAGAGAGACGGGGAGAGAGAGAGATGGTAACAGTTGCAGTGTGGTGAAATACAAGAACACAAATTGTTAGAAATGTTGATAATATTTTGATAGTAGTTAATTTCAATATGGTAAGAGTGTGGTTAATATACATGTGGTGAGTATGTTTTATCAGGAAATATCAGAGTAGTAAACATAGGTTAAGTTGAAAGGTACGTGTGGTGAGTATTAAAGATGTTTTAAAAGTGGGTTGGTGAGTAATAAATATGGGTGTGCAATGAATAGAATTTGTGCGGAATCATTATATATATATACATATATTAGATAGGAGGAAATCAGTAAAAACAGGAAACAAATCAGCATAGTACATGATATAGTAGTATGTATAAGTAAATATATTTATGTGTCGAAATGACAGATTTCAAAAATTTTTAGGAAACATTTAGCCAATTTTACGCAGATGCATTATGAATCATAGTGTCAAAGAAACATAAAGACGAAGTTTGAATGGAAATCAATAAAATTAGATGCTCAGCCGATTATAGTGTGGTGAGTTCATTAAAGGTGAAAATGCATTAAGCAGTTGATAACAGTTGAAGATATGTCCAAGGTATTTGAGGCAAGGAATGCCAATTGACAAAATCGAAACACAAAACCATAAGTTCATAAAGTAAATACGTAATACGAGTAGGTCGTTGTCGTTGTTGGAAATTAAGTTGATGACAAGACAACATGGTCAAGGGCAAGAAGTTTAACCAGAATGTGAACAAGAACGAGAACGAGAACGAGAACAACACCAGAGGATCCAATATTGTACTCAATTTACATATGGACAAGCCATAAAATAAAAATCACATTTCATATATCATATAGAGAGTACGTAGTTGGTTAGTTGAGGTGAGGTTGTTAAGACGTTAGTGGAGCGTGTGCGTGCGACGTGCGAGTTGTAGTATATAAGTTGTTAATTAGTTAGTTGGTAAGTTGGTAAATAAGTTAGGTAGTTAGGTTGGTGGGTTAGCCAAGTATCAAACACGAGCAGTAGGCAGTATTTAGAAGAAAACAGGCAGTTAACGGAGTTACGTAGTACGTAGAAACGAAGTACGGTTTAAGAAGAGCGTAAACGTGGTAGTATTGGTAGTAGCAGTAGTAGTAGTAGTAGTAGTAGTAGTTGCAGTAGTAGTAGTAGTAGTAGTAGTAGTAGTAGTAGTAGCAGTAGTAGTAGTAGTAGTAGTATTTTGTATTTTCATGTTGTGCGTTGGTGTTAGGAAAATGAAGAACGTAATAGAAGAGAGCACAAACCGGAGAGAAAGAAAGGAAAAAGAACAAGAACACGCATCGATATTGTTGCATTGCATTAGATGAAAACCCTTACTCGAACAATCTGTTGATGATATCCACTTCTTTTTGTCGTCGGGATTTAGCTGGTTGGTATTTTTGTTGCGTATGGAACGGCCCCACCCCGCGGTGATTGTCCCCAAACGGGAGAATGCTCGCTTAACCATCGGGGATGAGGGCACACTCTTGGGTCTTATGGAGTCAGAGTCCGGTACAGTTAAATAGTTGTTGCTTTTGGGTTTTTGATTTTGTGGTGATACAAGGGAGGGTGCTGGTCGTGCAAATATCTCGGCCACGGGTATTTGAGGTGAGCCAAAGCCCGTCTGAATGCCGTACAGCATTTCCTGTGAAGCAAAATACGGATGTTAATATCTCTACATAATGCAATCGAAAACACTTTTTTACAAGTGAATAAGGGTGATGGGAATTAATATATATTTTTTAAAAAGCGTCGCACTAAAATACGAGCGTTATTTTAAGTTAAGTTATTTATAACTCCTAAAATGTTTAAAGCATTTAAGGTGGGGTTCTAGATACTTACTTAATAGATGTACAATGATAACAAGTAGCAATGCTCTAGTCGAGTATACCCGACTACGAAACTCCCTGTACAACATCCAAACATATCTTCGCACACTTACACATACACAACTACGCACGCATACAAGGAACAGTGCTAGCTGTTGCGCTTCTTCTTTCCCCGGCCCTGCAGTACTGAACCTTGTTTTTTGAACCTCCGTGTTTAATATCCGATCAAAATTTGGACAGTGGATTAAGAGTGACTAAAGTATTATACATGCCAAATCCCAAAGCGATATCTTGAAAATTGTTACTGTAAAACGTTTTTATTGAGTAGCGGTGGAATGGGGGGAAATATCTCGGATCCGAAATAACAAATAATAATAATAATAATAATAAATAACCTACATTTTAATTTTGGTGTCTCTAGCTCTTGTATTTTCTGAGATCGACGCGTTTATACAGACAAACAGACGAAGAGACGGACGGATGGACGAAAGAACGGACAGACAGACAGACAGACGTACATAGCCAAATCGTCTGGGATATTTATATAGACTTTATAGGGTCGGAGATGTCTACTTCGCCGGTTTCATACATTTGCACCGATTTAATACTCCCCTTTTACCCATTTTATGTGTACAGGGAGTAAAAATTATTACTTAAAGTCTGTTTATTATATTAAATTTTCTGTAAACGGCTTGTATTAATCAAAAAAGAAGTGTTATTCCCCTTGAAACATCGATGTACCATAATGTTTCAGTTCAATCAATCGAAAATATATCGATTACTTATTCGAAGAATCGAATCTGATCTATTTCTGAATATTTTTACACATATTTCCCGGTTGTAGGATTATGTGTTGGTGTGGGTGTAAATCTGGGTTAGTTTTGTGATTATCTCTACTCCGTAGGGTAACTTACCTGAAAGACGCGACTGCGTACTCCCAAGATGGCGCGTACGCCAATCAGGCGAGCTTTTTGCTTGGACTGGCCCACCAAAAATACAACGTCGAAGAGATGGGCGTTCGTGAGGCACGATGGGTCTTCATTTAAAAATACACGGGTAAAGTCTTTGGCCAACTGGTCGTAATCCTCGAACTGGTCCCGAACCGAATCCAGCAATGGAGACGATGGGCGCATATGGCCTGCATAGGGTTAAGCATGGGTCAATAAGGACGTATTGGTTTCTTTTAAATATATTATTTGAATAAATAGCATATAGCATAAAGCCTTAAGATTTATAGATACAAGACCATGCGAATAGCAAGTTCCCAGGAAAGAGCAGAGATATTATTAATCTATTATAACTACGAGAATATGCAAAAGTGTGGCTTTGTACAGTCGCGTCAAAATATTGTCTGTAAGTATCAACATTTTGGCTTGTCAAATCTGTCCAGGAAGTCAGTGTGTAGCCAGTGTGCTAAATTTGTTGACACTACATGTAGAGATGTGTGAGATATAGATTATGTTCATTGGCGGGAGAGGTGTTGGAGCTGTCAAGAAGTTTTTGCAGTTCTGTCCAGGGCGTCAGTAGTAGTCTGTATGTCCAATTTAGTGACTCACAGACTACTGCTGTTTCGTGACGGGGGTAGTATATCTTCTACAGTTTCATAGCCAAGGCCAATATATAGCGACTCTAGCTATAAAACTGTAGGAGATATACCCCTGTCAAAAACGTATGTAGGGGAGGGCTCTGCCGATTTGAGGGGAAAGGGGTGGGGTGGCAACGTATTTTTGATTGAGATCTGTCAGGGATGTTAACATTAGTCTGTATGTCGAATTTGGGGACTCTAGCCTAAAATAATATTTTGAAGATATAGGTTTCTGCTAAATTGCGGGGCAGGGGTGGGGTTGGAATGCCGACCTAGTCACTTTATAAATCGAGGTTATATAGCAATTTGTGCACCTAGTTTGGTTGCTTTAGCTTTAAGAGTGTGGAAAGAAAAATGCGTTCATACGGACGGACACACAGACGGATAGACGGACATTTCACAAAACCCAATATACTTTTTCTT
Source organism: Hirtodrosophila histrioides (assembly GCA_037075165.1). Classification (NCBI taxonomy): domain Eukaryota; kingdom Metazoa; phylum Arthropoda; class Insecta; order Diptera; family Drosophilidae; genus Hirtodrosophila; species Hirtodrosophila histrioides. Next base: position 416,371 of record JBAMCL010000348.1, on the reverse strand, counting down.
AGCATTTTTCTTAAAACCTAGTACTTATAAAAATGAATGGAGAGGGTTTCAATCTATCTTAGTCCCATTCGCAGCCGGTTTTAACTTGGATTATAAGGATACTAAACATGAAAGTGCAATTTGATATGTAGATTAGGCCAGGTTACGGTATTCGATTTATGACTGACTTTGAAACAGATTTTAAGTTTTGGTAAATGTGGTCTCTAAATTCTTAAAAAATGGAGGGAGGCATGGCAATAAAGAATGGTAAAATGTTGAAAAATCCCCTTAAGCCTTTGCAGCTGCTGCTTCTTGTATTAGCCACAGCAAATTCACCTGCTGCCCAACTGGCCAATTATTAATCAGCTCACATAACACCATATAGTTGGGAGCAGGAACCGAATTCGGTTTGCCTGTGAGTGTGAGTACCATGTGCGCCATCAATCATAGAACCCTTACCCACACGTTGCGTGTATCTTGCAGATATATTCAAGAATCTATAGTCGAATACTTCGAATACCGAAGCTAAAATACCTTTTCCCTTGCAAATACCATTTAGCCCAAAATTTATTTTAATAAGTATTCTGATCTTATTTTTCGATTAATACTTTTCAAATCAGTTTTTAATTTAAAACATGGTGGAGTCCTTCGATCTGTACTGATGGGTATATTGATCCCAATCAAGATATAGCTCCTACGAAAGCAATCGGATAAGGAAATAAGGGTTTAAAATTTATTTTTTTCACATGGTACAAAGCTCAGACAATTTAAGTATATTTAAAAACAATCCAGATTTGCATTCAAAATTTCAGATTAAATGTACATAAGAAAGGCGCTTTAAATATAGAAATCTACCCTAAAATAAAATTAAATTTCACTCCCAATAAATTTTGGTAAATTTTGAAAATTTGTTTGAAATATCTTGACCTATCCATTTTATGTTGAAATAGAAATCCCATCCGATGCAAAAAACACTTGCGTATCAAGTTTTATTATCGTATCCTTAAAACTGAGAGACTAGTTATAACAGAAACCGACAGACAGACATGACTATATTTAAGAACAGTTTTCGAGGCTCTATTCAAGAATTTGTATATGGATGCACTCATAAGTTTCATGGGTTTGGAATTGCGTTACACATTTTATAACTAAATGAGAGTATACTCTCTGTGAGGGTATCTGAACTGTTGAAGAACGCATTCAGTTTGAGGCCGCAGCTGCCAAATGGAAATCGAGTTATGCATTTGACAACATCTTCTGCAGGACCGATTCCAATCCCATTCGATTCGATTCGATTCGATTCAATTCGCTTGTGTTGCTTGTATGCAGTAGGCAAAGCACCTGCCTACTTCACTTACCCCACCTACCCCACCTACTCCACCTACCTCACCTTCCTTACCTCCCGAGCGTCCCTTCTGCAGTTTTATTGAATATTTCCCTTGGCATGTGAGCCCGGGCGACATTTGCAGGTGAGTGCTGGTTATTACCATCAAATACATGTACAAATACATATAAATACACATATAAATCCATATACAAATAGAACAGCAAAATTGCTAGTGTAATCAATGGCAGGACAACCTAAGCAAATCTATGGGCCATGGCCAACACTTAAACGCAGCTGCGTTGCCACTTTGGGTTCAGGTAAAGTTCTTTATGATACTTATGTAAATATAATGCATGCACTAGGCATATATTGTGATGCTTGCCGCTTGCCCCAGCCATCAAATAAGTAAAAAAGGATATCAACAAGTTGTTGTCCTGAGCGTTTAGTGTGGCATAATACATAATACATTCTTGATCAACTTTAATCGTTATTACGTTTAAATAGTAACCCTCATTTTATAAATTAACGCTTGAGCCTTGTTGCAAGTTTACTATTATTCTTTATCACTGTATCCTCAAAATTGATTAATTCAGTTCTGCAAAAATACTGGTCGATTAATATGAAAATTTCTAATAGCTGCTCTAAATTTCAAATATTCCGTTTAAAATGCTTTAATGTAAGTTCTACGCAATTTCTTATTTTGGAGGTCTACTTCTTAGCGCTCTTCTCTGCGATTGTCAAGAATTTAAGGGAGTCTGATACAATTTCCTATTTCGGAGGTCTACTATGCATTGCCTTTCTTTGCGATTCTTAGAAATTACTGGTAGTCCAATTTATTTGCCAATTTTGGAGATCTACTATGCATCGCCTTCCTTTGCGATTCTCAAGAATTAAAGGGATTCCAATTTTGCAGGTCAACTATTCATCGCCCTTCTCTGCGATTCTCAAGAGTTAAAGGGATTCCAATTTGATTGCCAATTTTGGAGGTTAACTATTCATCGCCTCTCTTTGCGATTCTCATGAATTAAAGGGATTCCAATTTTATTGCCAATTTTGGAGGTTTACTATTCATCGCCTCTCATTGCGATTCTCAAGATTTAAAGGGATTCCAATTTGATTGCCAATTTTGGAGGTGAACTATTTATCGCCTCTCTTTGCGATTCTCATGAATTAAAGGGATTCCAATTTTATTGCCATTTTTGGAGATCTACTATACATCGCCTTTCATTGCCATTCTCATGAACTAAAGGGATTCCAATTTGATTGCCAATTTTGGAGGTTTACTATACATCGCCTTTCATTGCGATTCTCAAGAGATAAAGGGATTCCAATTTGATTGCCAATTTTGGAGATCTACTATGCATCGCCCCTCTTTGCGATTCTCAAGAATTAAAGGGATTCCAATTTGATTGCCAATTTTGGAGGTCAACTATTCATCGCCTCTTTTTGCGATTCTCATGAATTAAAGGGATTCCAATTTGATTGCCAATTTGGGAGGTTTACTATTCATCGCCCTTCTCTGCGATTCTCAAGAATAAAATAGAAGTCCAATATAATTTCTTATTTTTGAGCTCTAAAAGATCCAATTTGTTTTTGAGATTTATACAATTTAGACCCCAGCCAATTAGTTTTAAATATTTCAACGCTTTTAAATTAGAAAGCACTTTGAATATAAGATATAAGAGAACTGTTAATGTCAAATGTGCTTTCTAATGGAAACTTCTTAATGGAATTAAACCATTTGTGTTTCTGTGATTGCGTTGATCAATCACAATTTGCTTATTGGACATTCAATTGAGATTTGAATTATTGTTTCTTCAAGATGCAACCGAGACGGGGCACACGCAGCTCCCCAGTGGCACGTGGGGAGCACAGAAGTTATCAATCAATAATTTGCATGATTTTAATATGCATACCTAGTTCGATGTTCGATTCATTATTTCACCAGAGGGGGTTGGAAATGGCGTAGAAGCAGGTTAGCAATAGCCAAAAATCTACGGGATGTGGGTGTGTGGAAGTGGGTGTGTTTGCGGGTGTGTGTTGTGCATGAATAAATCAAATTAGATTTGCTTTGCTTAATGCAACAAATAAATAACAAGAAATCTAAACAAATCACAACAACAACAACAACTGGAAACAACTACCCCAACCCCCAAGGACAGGCTGTTGTGTGTGTGTGGGTGTGTGTGTGTGTGTGTGTGTGGTGTGTGCTAAGACGCACAAGATTGACCACAGCAGATAAGTAAAATGTACAATATTTCTTGCCGGACAACTTAAGATACGCACCAAGCCAGGACAAACAAAGAGGCAATGGCGTTGAAGGGCATTGCGGGATGGGATGGGGGGATCGGGAGTGGAAATGGTAACAAACAGATTGCGCTCTTGGATTTGTCACAGCATGCCACAAAAATAGCGGGGGGATGGCGGGGTCTGTGTGTGTGTATGTGTGTGTGTGTGTGTGTGGGAGAGGCTGCTGGTAGAAGCGCAGCTTGCATGTTTCCTTTGAGTGCAAACACAGGCGGATGTGCTAATGGCGGAAACGGAAGTGTACGCTAGCTGTCTGTGTATGCGTGTGTGTCTGTATGCCTGTGTGTGTGTGTTGAATGGCGTGCGGAAGTGCTGCAACAACAGCTACAATAGTAACAACAACAGCAACAATCAGGCAAAACGATTAATCATGCAGAGTCGAAGTCAACAAAACGAAATGCTGCAAACGCTGTCAAAGACATCGGAGCTGGGGCCCTAGCTCCCAAGCCCCCAAGCCCCCTTGTCCCCTAGCCCCACCCACTCAGCTCTACACGCCCACTCACACTAAAAGGTAAAACATTTAAGTGTCTGCCAACGGATAGTAGAGCTGGACAACAATTGCTGGCCCAATCGATGGAATTGCTGGTCATAGCTTTTCCTGTCCCTATCGAGTTTCCTGCCATCGATAGTTTCGATGGGTTAATAGTTCTATGAAGTGATTATGCCTTGCTGGAGGTATTAGAACTTGCACACAAACTATATAAAGATTCTTGATCAGCCTCAATAGCCGAGTAGTTATAGCGATATCTGTCTGGTTCCATGCAAACTAATCCTTGAGCATATGAAACTTTGCTGTCATAGAACTGATCAGCTATCTTGCTCTAAAGCAGAACACTATATTATAAAGCTGATATAGCAAGAGCTGATTCAAAATTGAGTTATCTATGAAAAAAACTTTCCACAAGTGTGTTTACCACAACTGGCACCTTTCTAGAGTTGTCATTCAGTCATCGAATAAAAAACAAAAAGAAAACATTTCTTTGTTACAAATAAGCATGCTCTTGGCTGTTTTGTCGATGCTATTGGTAATAAGGACAGTTGTAACTATTACTATTGAAACTAGCGGTGGCTTTTCAGTTCTAGGGGACAGGGGGGTGTGTGTGGGCTGGGGGTGTACACGTACTATGTCTCACACAGAGGTGCATCACAGAGGCACAGCTCAAATCGTAGTTAAACAACGACGTTGACTGTGTGGCAAGGATTGTTGTTGTTGCTGTTGAATGTTGTTGTTGCAGTTGCTGTTGCCGTTTCTCAGCGCTGTGCATGTTGTTGTTTTTGTTGTGTTTAGTGTGTGTGTGTGGTGTGCCCAGTGCCGCAAGCAGACCCAAAGCCAGCTGCTCTTGTCTGGCATTTGGCTTGGCATTGGCTTTGCAATTGCAATAATAGCAGTTGTTGTAGTGTTCATGTTGTTGTTGTTCTGGTTGTTGTTGTAGTTGTTCTGGTTGTTGTTGTTGTTGTTGTTGTAAGACTCTGGCATGCAACATTTTGAAATATTCATCCTCACCAATGGGACGCCAGGAGCCGCGTCTATACGGCTTCGGTATTTGACCAGTTTCAGCATGATTCGATAAATTCATCACCAGATCCTCCAGCATCTGCGAGCGGGTCCGCTCCTGCATCCTGGCAAATTTCGGGGCCGAATATGAGGCACGCTCACCATTCACAATCTTCGTTAGCAGCCACTCGCTATAGAGTTGGAGAAATGTTCTCTTGTTCTTCACATGCACACAATTCAGAACTTACCGAAACATGGGACCCTTCTCGAACACGGACTGCTCCCAGAGGTAGGGCTTGTAGGCCCCGACCTCATCGCGGGTCACCACAGATACCTCATAGCGTGTGGGCTTGTGCTTGATTCGGGCTGAGACACGCACCTGCGTTGGGAGTGGGTGTATATCAGAAAGAAAAGAGGAGCGTTTAGCAAATTTGTAATATTCACAAATAACACTAGCCTAATATAACACTTTTACTTGGATTGATCACAATTAATGTGGCAAATCAAGAATATATAGATCAATGTAAAAACTTCAAGCAAGCTCAACTGCATGAAAGGAACTACCCTAGAGCATCCTTGTTGTCAGGACTATCCATTGCTGCAATGATTTTTATTTTTTTTAAAGTCATACAGATAAGCTCAATAATTAATCTAATTTTTCAGATTTATTTTTTTCCTTAAAAATAAAACTTATTTTATGAATATATCTTTTCGCTCAGAAATAAATATGATTTCTTGAGTTTTATATTTCGAAGAAAAATAATGATTACTCTTTTAGTATTGCTTTGCTGCTCTGCTAGATTTAGTATTGGATTAGTTGTCATTTGAATTAAATGTTTCTCTTACCAGTATGAAGGTATGCAAAAAGTGGCTCTTTATGCAGGCGGGACTGAAACGGGTGTTGTCCGCCTCGAGGAATACCACACAGACAATGTCATTGCCAATATGACGCTTCCGTTGCAACTTCTGCGCATCGTGCTTCTCATAGGGCAGCAGTGTGGACACGTGGAACATGATCTCAATGTTGCGCCAGTTGGTATAAACGGAGAATAAACCTGAGAAAGAGGTAGAAATAGACATATATATACTAGATATACTAGCTAATATACCGCTGTATTTAAGTGCATTTTCCACCCCCGAGGGGTGGATTTTCCGCAATCTGTTAAGCTTATGCCACATATCATATAACTGTGAATGTTGATTGGAATCCCATTGGGTAAGAAACAAAAAATACCATAGTTTTCCACCCTTTATGGGTGGAATTTCCTAAATCCTATGTGTTATGCAGCTAATTAGGTTTAGGGCAAACGATTCTATATAGTATATTACCAATTACCTGTGAGGTCATGCACCGTATCAAGGCCACCTTTGTATTTGTCAAAGCCGCGTAGGCGAACACGATCGCCGAGTAGAGTTAGGAACTCATCGAAGAGCGATGAATTTTCATTATTGTCCAAAATTTGCTCTTCAGAATATTGATCCTCTTTGACGAAAATGACGCCGACTTTTAATTCGGATTTTATAAAAACCTAGAGAGAAAGCCCATGAGAGAACTATATAATTAGCACTCCAATGTGATTTCTCACCTGATCTAATTTTAATAATTCTTCCGGTGTATCGGGTAATTGTCCTAATGTTAAAGGTGGATTTAAATTAACTTCTTTACCTAAAGATCTAACGACCTCCTCGCGATTATATCTGCAAAATATCAAAATAATGTAAATGTAATATTCAGGTACGAATGGATGACTGTATGAATTTACCTATCAGCAAACACACAGGAGGCCGGTATCAGTCCATGCACGGTATAGGACCCAGCTCGCACCAGAATGCGAAACTGATCGCGTCCATTGAGCGTCTCCTGCTTGATGGATAGTATGACTGGGCCCAGATCCTCATCACTTGTAAAGTAATTCCAATGCTCGGTAGCATAAAAGTACTTCTCATAAGTCTCCTGTTCGACAGAGATTAGTTCGAAAGCGCCCTGCTGATCCCATTGCTCCTCGATGGTTGTCCTCTTCCGTGGACTCGGAGTTGCTTCCGAGTCCTCATCATCCTCATAGAGATCACTACACTCACGCTCCAAGTAAGCATCGCTGGCGCTACCGGCACGGATGTCCTCATGCTCCGAATCAGAGCATTCATCCCAGATGATATGGGGTGTTTGCAATGTTATCTTCTGGCGAGAGCATTCTATCCAATAGCCGGGCGTTGGCATCAAATTATGCGGATATTCCTCACAAAACTCGTCTGCTAAGACCAAAAAAAATAGGCAAAGTTAAATTTGATTTCAAATGTATAGAATATCCTAGTACTGACTGAAGGCCAGATACTTGAATAAACTCAACAATGATGAACCAACTACTCTACTCAACCAACTATTCTTTCAAACTCGTAGGTACAGTAGCCTATCTCTTTTCCTATTGACTTTTTATTAAATTTTTAACATATTTTTAACTTTTCCTTCATTCTTAGTTTGTTTGTATTGAGCTATTCATTAGCCTAGTTCTAGACTGCTTTTATTCAACTTTTAAACATTTCTACTTGTATGTGTAAGCAGTTAGACATGAACAACTCAAGCGAACATGGAGGACGGCTTGAAATGTGATTTGATTGTGCGCTTCTCTATATTGAGTCCTTAGCCTGTTAACCTGACAAACAAGCTTCGATATTTCAACTGTTGACAATTGTAATACCAGTTCAGCTAAAACCCAACAATGCGAGGACAATCGGAAATTCAAGTCAAGTCCAACAAATGTTGCAGTGCCTCTCAAAGGCAGCATAACAATCCTTGCAGTTGCCTTCAATGGCGTTGTTGATGTGGTTTTGGTTGCCGTTGGTTGTAGTACTTGAACTCCATGTTGCCCCTTGACAATTTGATGCCTAACCACGGACAGCTAAATGGAGGCAACTCGCACTATCGTATAAAGTGCAATCGATATGGGAAACTCGAGCTGAATGCAACGGTCAGTGCCAAGTCAAGCAATTGCTTGGATTAATAGCCAAGCAGCTGGACGGTTGATTGGTTGATATAAAGGAAGCTAGGGTGCCCGACTGGCAGATACTCTGTAACGAGGTTCAATAAGATAACGACTGTAAGCGACTTGCGAGCAAATCAAACTTGAGCTGGGCGTGTTCTTTCAAATATTCGAACTCTGGTATCTGGGAATCTATATACCAAATTTGCTAACTCTAAATCGCATAATCTCTGAGAAAGCCTCGACTATTGTTGTTGATCAGATATATGTTTACAGATGTTCGTATCTCCTTTCCCAGTTAGAAATACCCCATTTTAAGAACTTGCCGGTTACAGGGTATCAAGAGACTTACATATATGGTTAATTGTGGTCAGATTTATGACCAAGCTTGAGGTAACAGAAATTTGACCACTGCTTGGAGAGCTCTTAACGAGCTGTTAGTCTCTGATAGGTAAGCAAGAGAAATTGTGAAATTATATACCAAACTGCAGAGTACGCTAACAGAAACCAACAAGTTGGTTAAGTTCTTGTGTGGTTGCAAATTGCAAGCAGGTTTCCGGCTCTGCCGGATAAAACGGCTGGCAATTGCTTCAACTACGCGTGTAAACAAAATAATTTAGTGCAATTCAATTAAAATGCAAATACCGCAACAACGCAACAAGGCAACAAGGCAACAGCGCCGGCAAAGGAGCCACGCACACAGCTGCGCCTCATCAACCATAAAAGGAGCAAAGTTTCAACCACTGATTGAGCTGGAAATTCGATGTGGCACACGGCTGTGTGGTGCGGGCTGGTGCGCAAGTCAATAATGGGCCAACTGGCGTACGATGAAGTCTACGGCGGGTCCATGACTTTGATAGACACCCGCCCCCACACAACCCCGCACACAGCCACCAAACAGCCACTGAGCATAATGTACCACGACATGTGAGCAACTTCTGAGTTCTTGGCAATAAAATGTGTGGCAGCATCAGCAGCGGCAGCGGCAGCAGCAGCAACTATGATCTAATTAAGGGGCGCCGCGCCTTTACCGCAACATGTAGCATGTAGCATGAACCATGTAGCATGTAACGTATGCCGTTGCATACTTTTTGGGGGCATCCTGCACAGATGCTGCCATTTCTGTGTAGTACACACAAGTATGCACACGCACACGTACATACAGCTATAACACAACAACATGCTGTCGAATGTAGTCCAGACCCCGAACCAGAGCAAGTCCGGACCCCGGACCTGAACCCGGACACGGACCCGGACCCGGACCCGAACCCGAACCTGATCCCATTGTCTGACTCGCTCTGGGGCCTAACTAATTCATATTTGAATAACTCGCAATGTGCGCCGCTAAGTAGGCTATGGAATTTTGTTTCTGCTTCTGCTTCTTCCCGCTTACATCCAATAATAAAAGGTTATTTAGCAAGTACTGTAAGCTCAAGTTATTTAAGTGGCATTTGCAGCTTAACAAAGTATTAATATATACACTTTAAAGTATGCTCGTAAAAATGCAGAAAAAATAGATGGACAGACAGCATGGCAAGTTGGGCATTCATTGTATCTTTAAGTATTATTATAAAGTATTTGTATTAATTATTCATTTCAATTACAAAGCCTTAATTTATGATAATCAAAGGATACAAATTTCGGATTCGCATTCAAAAGAATACCAGAACGATTTTTTCGTGCCGAAATTGAAGGTTCTGAGAGCGCTTTACTTAAATTTGCATACACTTCCAGGGGGTACTGCAATTCTGTCACGAAATGTTTCACGCATTGAAGGAGACAATTACATAATGAGTACATACATTACTAAGCACGGATACCTATTAAATATGAAATGAAGAAGTTAAGTTATATATTGACCGAGCTCACAGTTGTAGAGCTCAACTATGGTCTTCAGATGTTGACTTTTGGTCACAGAAATCAGACTACCATGCTATGTGACTAATCGGTAGATAAATTAGTTGTGTAAACAACTTTTTTGTGTTCCCAGATATCTTAATAAATGTCACGAATCTCCAGTTTAAGTATACCTTATAAAGTTAAAGTTACAGTTATAAATCTTATCAAAATCGGATCACTACATTTTTCTAGCTTACTATGGTTTTTATATGTTTTAAAATAATCATTATAGCCATATTTTTGTGAATTACAAAAATAACGGCGTTTTAAATAAAGAAATCTATCCTGTAAAGATCTGAAGATCCCAATGAGTCTGGTAACAATACAAAAAAGATCACTATAATTATCATAAATTGTATGAAAGCTTATAATCTTTGTGACGCTAATGTTTTCTAAAATACATTCTTTAGTACTCAGTTTTTTAAAGTGAATCAAAACTTAAGGTTTTATGAATTCGCAAGTGTCATACTTCTACCATTTAAGGCACTAACTTTAAGCTTTCTGGCCATCGTAGTGCAAGGAAAACAAATAAGTTAACATGCATTGAGGTCAGCTCCAGGTTTCTATCTCAAACTATATACTTCTTCTTGGTATTCAAACACAAGACATGCATACTTAATCATCCTTGTTATATCCACAACTTTGGTGGCATTTTCGATGATTTGCCATCTCTAGCATCTCTTATTACCCTCCGCTTGCAAAGTGACTGCTACTTCTGGCTTCTCTCACTTCGGGCATGTATCGAGTAGTATGGGTTGGATTTGCAGCTGGGTTAACGAGACAGAGCGACAGATATCGTTGGGGAGGATGGAAAGAGCTGGATTTCAAAGATTTCACATTGCTTAAGCTGTCAGTGAGTAGAAGTAGGAAATTCGATATGATCCATTTTGCGACAACTTGGGCCCGTCGATAGACTAGTCAATTCAATGGCCAGTAGCTGGTAAGGTCGAGTTGAACAAATTTGGAGGGGCTTTGCTATTAAACGGAGGAGCCGTTTACTTCGGAGACGTCATCTATGTCAGTCTTACTACGAGTATTGCTTTAGGTTGATATAGGGTAATAGTCACATACAAATCTCTGGGTGGAAGTTTCATTTGCCATTTGTCTGGCTGTCTATCAGCGTTGACACTTTTACGCCGCACTTCGGCTCTCGCTGCCTATCCCGCTCTCCGCCACCCTCTGCCCGCCAGGACAGCAACCATTAAAGCAATTGGCCATTATGCCATGCTCGGTTGGCCAGCGCTGGGTATGGGCCCTGGGCTGGGTTTAAGGGTCGTCCATCAATCATATGTCACACAAAATGTGATGTGTGGCACGTGCTAGCATCTTAACGATTACGATGACGATGACGACGACGATGACGATGACGATGACTTTCGGGCAATCTCTAGAGAGGCGGCCAAACTTATCGCCCTGTCCAGCGAGTTATCGAACATGCCCGGGCCTGAAAATCTATGGACCAGCCTCAATTTGCATAGCCGCCAATTCGTATTGCGTTCTGCGGTTTCCCGCACACACAAAAACCGCAAATTGAATCTCTAAAGTGCGAGGAGGAGAGGTCTCTTTCCCACAAATATATATATAATATATGTATATATATGTGTGTATGTGTGTGTGTGTACATAATGCTATTCAACAACTTTTATGCACAGTTTGGGGATTACATGACGAACGGCGAGTGAAGTGCAGAATGAGTTTTGAATACCCTAAAAATACAGCGGCACATCCATCATAGCAAATGGCTGAGAGGCTGTCATCCGACTGGACTCCGAAGGCGATGAATGTCGTATTTTAAACTTCAATCGATAACCACTTCGAAGAATGTTACAATTTGTGAAAGAACTATCTGTCAATCGACTCAAGAGCGTTCAGCTAACAGATCTCCTCTCTGGCAGTTATACTAAGTTTAATTTGGTAAGTGAAAATCAAATGAAGGTGATTGATTTCTGTGAAATTAAAATTAGCTTCAAAATTCTTGCTTTGAGTCTACTTAGAATTTTCGTTGCTACTCCCTTTACTTCTTTACTTCTAATCGTTTCTTTTCTCGCTTTATGATTTTAGTTTTTCTTAGGCTTATCTATTGCTGCACTTTCAATTAACCTTATAGCATCTTTTTGCTTGACTTTTCTAATCACTTTTCGTTTAAAATATTCACCTCTAGCTTTGGTTTGCATTCAAGCATTCACCTTTGCTTTGATTCACTTCTCAGTTTGTTGTTTTTTGCTTCTGCAGATGGACAATCTCTTTGGCTTTGCATCTTTGCATCTCTGTTAATTAGCTCTCCCTCATTTTTGGTTGACTTTTCTAATTGCTCATCGCCTAAGGCCTTCACCCCAATCCCTGGTTTTCGTCTCAACATTCACCTCTCCCTATGCTTTAAGATATGACTCTTGCTTTAGCTTCAGTTTGCTTTTCATTCTGATTTTTGTTCTCTAGGGTTGCCTTTCCATCGGCTGTCAAAGATAACAAATTACGAATCTGATTACTTACACTTTGGATTAGTTTTCAACTCGATTAATTTCGCTTTGACACACAGTTCAATCGAGCTCATTTTCATTTCGAAACTCGCAATATGCGAGCTCGTAACAATTAGTTCAAATATTTATAAAACAGAACACATTTTAGACAATGTCTTGGGTAAGTTCTGCGTACTGTTTCACAGGATTGTATATATTGAGGCCTGATTACAGATTTCGAGCACATTGAAGACGTTAGCTAGGAAGTTAACTCAAATCTCAAATACATAGAACGGCATCGGTGTAAAAGACAAGTTACACTATATACACTGAACAAACCGTTATTTGTTGTGGTTAATCAGACTGGTTAACCGCGATTGAAGCATTTTTATTTGTAAGTATGGAAACAATTCATCAATGCATTTTCTAACTAATACAAATGTATCCTACAGCGTTATGAATCTTGTTAAAAATTATTGTTGTTACTTGGATTTATAATTGCAAGAAATCAAGAAAAGAGCCTTTTTGAAAATGTATAACAATTTCTATCAATAAAAGCTCAAAAAAAAAAAAATAATTATAATTGCAATAATGTCATCAGATCATAGAAATATGCTAAAAAGCTGTAGTTCCAATTTGAGAAGTATTATATTTTTCTTTCAAATGGAAAATATATTCACATGCTCATAGAATGTGACCTTTCTGCAATCTATGTATGAATGTTCATAGGCCATATCCCGATATTCTTAATAGCCTTTCCAAAGAGTATCTAAAAGTGAACTTGCTGAGTGCAGCTTTATCCGTGCTTGAACTCCTCTTTTGTTTCCATTGAAACGCAAAATATGTTTGTGAATTTTGTGCTCCATTGGCATCTGGAGCCCACGAGGAGGCTCTTTTAGAAATATGCGTGTTTTAAGGACACGTTGCGTATACGCCGCGGCCTACAGCAAATCAATCAAACGTACGATAAAGAGATAATTTTAAGCGGATTTCACAACTCTTTGGCCCTACATGAGCTGCAATTGGGGAAAGTAGCCACTGGAAGTGTGGCAACAGTTGCCAGCACGAGAGCCCCTGCTCCGCCCCATCCATCCGCGCTTTTCCATTTTCCAATGCTGCATTGGCCAAGCATAATCCGTACAACAATGGGATCAAACGCGTGCCATTTCCAGTACTTTCTTGCTGGAATTCCGTTCTTGTTCAATGCGCAAAATTCTTTCTTGAAAATGGCTAACATCTAAATTAAAATCAATTTATACATTATTCTGCATTTTATCCATAATTCTGGATGTTTAAATATTTAATCAAAATGTATAGATTTTCAAAGTCTGCAACATGAGTAAAGAATAATCGATGATTTAAACAAACAGAGTTCTATATAAATTACACCAATAGTAAACGGATCATTTTGGGTTTTTTTGTTTGATATTTTTGAATAATGATTTTTAGTCGATCATGTACATAACAGTTGGTATAATCCGAAGTTTCCGTATCTGCGAGTTGTTGCAACATTCACTATTCGTTTGGGCATTCATTCATTTGTTCACGTATTCATTTTCAGTCGAGCGCCAGGCAAAGGATTTCCGTTTACAGAACAACAGTTCTGCAAGTGGCAAGTGGCAGTGGCAGTGGCAGTAGCAATGGCAGTGGCAGTGGCAGTGGCAATGGCAATGGCAGTGGCAATGGCAGTGCAAGTGCTGCCTTTGTTGTTGGTTTGTTAGCCGCGACATTGCCTTTGTTAGCAGCACCAAAAACAAAGCACAAGGCAAGCGACACAAAAACAAATGCAGAATTTCCACCAACTGCCGCGTTTGCAATGACACGCCCACTCCAGTCCATGCCACACCGGACAGGGGAAGGGAGAATGCCATCCTGCAGGAATTATTTGACTTTACAGTGCTGGGACGGAAGCTCGCTCATTTTGACAAATCTACTGGATGCATGCAACATGCAGTTTCAGGTGCAACTAAGACAAACACAATTAGCAAAATAGTGGCAGGATTTGTTGTTATACGAGTAAGTAGAATTGATTAAGGACGGGATATACAGCAGTTATCAGTTAAGAGGGACCCTTAATAATATCTTCTGTTCCGATCAAAAGTTTCCTATGCGAAGTTCCTTTAAATATTATAAATAGTAAGCTTTTGAATTTACGCTCTTGCGAGAGCATTTGATTTTCAATTCTCCTTTGTGCGGCATTCTTAAACGCATAACTGGCGGCGCTGTTAAGCTCCTAGCTTGGTTGTAGCTTGCATTTGATATCAGCTTAGGATAACAAAGGCTGAGACTTAGTTTGAGAAGAGTTAGAGTAATTTAAGGCAAAAGAGCTAAGAATTTACGCTCGCGCGAGAGCATTTGATTTTCAATTCTCCTTTGTGCGGCATTCTTAAACGCATAACTGGCGGCGCTGTTAAGCTCCTAGCTTGGTTGTAGCTTGCATTTGATATCAGCTTAGGATAACAAGGGCTGAGACTTAGTTTGAGAAGAGTTAGAGTAATTTAAGGCAAAAGAGCTAAGAATTTACGCTCTTGCAAGAGCATTTGATTTTCCATTCTCCTTTGTGCGGCATTCTTAAACGCATAACTGGCGGCGCTGTTAAGCTCCTAGCTTGGTTGTAGGTTGCATTTGATATCAGCTTAGGATAACAAGGGCTGAGACTTAGTTTGAGAAGAGTTCGAGTAATTTAAGGCAAAAGAGCTAAGATTTGAAGTCCAAATGCTTAGCCCACAGTTCCTATAGTTTTAAGAATCACAAGGCAGATCTTCTGTAAGTTTTCTTTCGAAATGCGCTCTCTGCTCGAATACTTGGTAACTTGGGTGTGAATAATAATTATTGTTTGGTTTGGTATTGGTTTCAGCTTCTTGACTTCTTGGCTCTCGACTCTCGGCTGGCAGTTGTATCGCAGGCAGCCCATCAAATTCATTCAATGCACGAAAATTAAGTGCCACAATCCTCGTCATTGTCATTGTCAGGACCCTAAGCCCAGGCGACAAGTCAAGGAAGCACATTTGACTTTTTTTTTATCTTTCTATTTGAATTTGTTGCGCATCGTTTCGCATTTCCTTTTCTTTTTTTATGTTTTTCTGTCTTTTTTCTTGTTGTTTGTTGTTTGTTTCTTGTCTGAAATGGAAAGGGGGCGTAATTTTTAACGCGTTTGTTTTTTTGTTTTTTTCGTGCTTGCATTTTTGTACTCGCATTAAGCTGATGCTGCCTCTTCAACTTCCCCCGCCACTACCACGATACGGCCGACCTGCCACCCACGAGTGTCTGCCATTTGGTTTATTTGTTCTATTGATGCTCGTTCAGCCTAAATGGAGGACACTTGAGGCATCATTAATGATGTCAATGCCGACAATAAGGTCAGCAAATAAACATTATAAACATTAGGCCGAAAATACAAAGTGCCTACGGTTCGTTTCGGTCAAGGGGGCGCCAACTTCGTACCCCACCGCCCACCGCCCACCGCCCTCCGACACACTTTCACTTTCACTTTCAGTTTCCTCCCCTCCCACACGCTTCCTATGCATTTGATGCTCGATTGCTAATTGTCAGCCAGGGCAGGGGGGGCTTAGGAGTAGGTCAAATGTATATTGACTTTAAGTAGCAATTGGTTTTTACTTTTTACACTGCTAGGCTTTCCACCCACAACGTGTAGGGGACGTCACACGGCTTGGAATTTTCCCAGACTTTCTGTCGCCGCTTCTTGTTATCAAAGTTGTATACACGTCCACACAAAAGAAACGTCAAGTGGAACAACAATAGGCGAGTGCGACAATCCAATTGATAAAGAGCACAGGAATCAAACGCCACCGAAAAATAAAACGACTATCAAAATGTCGGGCCCACGAAGACCGCACCTTGAATACCCTTTCGATGAGGTTTTCACACAAGCAGAGATTGGGCCCAAGTATGTTGGAATGAAATTTGCATTATAGCCATAGATAAGTGGAATCGGTGATTAAAACTTCCTGATTCTGGAATGTTTGTGTGCAGGCCATAGATAACTGGAATGGGGGCTCGGAACGTGTGGAATTGAGATCTGTATGCCTTAATTGCATGCGTTTATATTTCCATACGTCGGAACGTGTGGAATTGATGAAGAGTGAATTTTTGATTAAGATTCTGATACTGGAATGTCCGCTCGGAACTTGTGGAATTAAGATTTGTATGTCTGAATAGGATGCGCTAATATTCAAATACAAGAGTGGAATTGGTGTTTGAGGTACTGATTCTGGAATGTGCGGAATTGGGAACCAGTCATATTTCCATGAAGTGTTGTTTGGAACGTGTGGAATTGATGAAGAGTGAATTTTTGATTAAGATTCTGATACTGGAATGTCCGGGATTGGGAACTGCCAGTCAAAATCCATGAAGTGCTGCTCGGAACTTGTGGAATTAAGATTTGTATGTCTGAATAGGAATATTCAAATTCAAGAGTGGAATTGGTGTTTGAGATACTGATTCTGGAATGTGCGGAATTGGGAACCAGTCATATTTCCATGAAGTACTGTTTGGAACGATTGGAATTGAGATTTGTTTAACAGCATAGCATTCTTCAAAATAGAATTCTGCCAAACTGGCTGGAAGCTTCACTTGATTGGAATTGGTGATTCAAATTTAATGAAATTTATCAAGAATTGGTGGTCGGAACGTGTGGAATTTAGAGTTGTATGCTATCAAAAATGATACCTCAATGAGTCACGAAACCTGACAAGTGAAATTGATGAATAAAATGTAACGAGGTGGAATTTAGAATTGTATGCAAGCAATAAATAAAATATAGAGTATTTTAATGTTAAGCAAAGAAACGTAGATACATGGCAATTCAGCAAAAGAGAATAAAATCGAATTGATAACAAATTGAAATGTGTATCTCTATGAAAACATTATTTCCTATTTAAACATTTTCGATCGAAATAAGCTAAATATAAGCACGGAACGAGCGGAAATGACATCTCTGTGAACAATTCAAGGCAACGCTAATTGTTATTATATTTATTACCAGAAGTGCCTTCCTTCACTGAAGAAGTAAATAGAATAAGCCAGAAGACTGCATTTGCCATTGCAGTTCCCTTGCAATAAGCCTCCTCGACAACAGTCTGCACCCCCGCACTACGCCTACCTATTATTCCGCTCCCGATCCAATTTAAAAGTTTTCAAATCTCTCTAAAGTAAGTGATAACTTGCCAACATATATAAAATTTGGTTATTATTGCAAGATAGCTTATCAATAAATAAAATAAATTTTAAATTAAAAAAGAAGTTACCAAAATGTCTATAAAAAGTTTTTATAAATGTTTCACATAATAACAAGCGATTGAATTAAAATAACTATTCTTAAAAATCCAATAAAAATCGATGTCCCTCTGTAAATATCAGTTGCCAACATATACTATAAGCTTTATGTATGTAAATATTTGAATCATACAATTTAATTATTATCGCAAGAAAGGTTGTAAATACAAAATTGCAATTGAATAAAACAAAACAATAAATTACCATAATGTCAATAAACTAATAAATATTTGTAAATTTCTCACATAATAAATAACAAACGGTTGATTTAAAGTGAACCAGTTATTTAAGGTGGCTCTGAAAAGCCTTATAAGATATATGTACCTGTGTGAAATTGAAATAAAATGCGACTTCAAGCTTTATATTATTATTATTTTTTCAATACAGGCCGATGACAAAGTTGTGATAACCCGTAGATAAAGGGCAGCAACTAGACGCGAATACAAAAGGGAAGCGTAAAAGAAACGAAACGAAACGAAAAGAAAAGAAAAGCGTTTTCAATTTCCAGCAGCAACGTGACTGAGTTTCCTTCCCACGTGTGAGTATTTGAGTGTATGAGTTGAAGCATTTGAATGTGTATGGGTGTGTGAGTGTGAGTGTGTATGTCTCTGTATGGGTGTGCGCGCGGTTGTACACATTTAGATGATCGCATTAAAAGCATTTCATCCATGCATTTAATTTCATTTTATTTCATTGCACTTTTCACATTTCACTTTCCATTTGCCACCTTTGCACTTTTGCACTTTTCACTTATCACTTATCACTTCCTACTGCTTTGCTATGACTGACTGACGTATTCCCTACTGGCCTTTTGATATTTTCCTTTGGTCGGACTTTGTAACGTCGCCCTCACTGTAAGAAGTAACACCAAGCGGTTCAGCAGACGCTTTGATGATTACAATTTACAGCGAGCGCAACGTCAATCGAGTTCTCACCACTTGCAACTAGAGCTGGAAAATAAGCGATAGTTCTATCGATAGTCACAAAGGTGACGCGATCGATTCTATAAAAGCATCGATGCACGAGCAGCCGCCAAAACAGTCTCGATAGTGACAGCTGTCAGTACTATCGATGCACAGCTCATTGACATCAGCGCGTTCAGCAGCACCCATCGCTGACTGATGACAACTGTCAGTTTCGAAACTATTTTGGCGGCTACTCGAGTATCGGTGGTTTTCGCGGCTGTTGGTTGTGTGTGTGCGTGTGTGTATCTGTGTGTGTGTCTGATATGTGAAGCTCCTCACCAAGTAGAGTACCCCCTGTCAGTTGCATGCCCCAGACTTATTATGATCAAACTTAAAAGTAAATTGCGTTCTTTCTTGTTGTTTGAAGCGATTGAAATCTGGCCCAAAAATGCTGCTCATCTACGGAAAAGCACGAAATTTCTTTATTATTAATTTAAAAACCTGCAACAAAACAAAAAAAAACCAAAACCAAAAAAAAAACAAATATAAGAAAGGCAAAGTACACGACGATAGCCAGAGATTAAAGCGTCAAAATCAAATAACAGAAAGCGACCAAAAAAATAAAAAATAAGCAGAGAGAGGAAAAATTAAAAAGTTGAAGCGGATTTTAAAACTTGGCTGCAACTTGGGACAGTACTGTGGACCCCCAACAAGGGGTTACCTACAGATGTGAGTCGACGATAAAGCACTCACAAGGGGGGCTGGGAGGCAGGGTGTAGAAGGAAGGGGTTTGGCTTTGGCTTTGGCTGAGGCTCTGGCTGTGGCTGAGGCTTTGGCTGGGGGTGCGTGCCGGACTGCCAACTGGTTTTTTGGCCTGGTCCGGCATGCATTTGCATAAATGTCGACTAATTTTGTTGCGACGCTGTTTGCGTTTAATCAAAATGATGATAATGCTGGCTCGACACACACACACACACATACACACACACGCAGCCCAGAGGCTGTTAAAAGTTAACAGACAACAGATAAACTTTCAGGTATGTGTCCCAAAAAATTACCAAGTCGGCGAGCGGAAAGTGAGGGGTGTCGGGGGTCCGCACAGTATGAAGAGCGTACCTGGCTAGGATAAAGGCCAACATCAAAGAAACGTATAAACAATCAAGCCCAGGAATGTGCCAAGTCTCACTGATTCCTGTGAATTTGATATGCAAATTCGCTAATTTGAACAAATCTTTCGATTGAGAATTCTATTTATAGCTGCTAATCCAAAAGGTGTGAAATATGTTACTAAAATTCTATTCCGAAATGAATGTTGCTAAAGTAAAACTGTTCTTTAGTTTTCTCTTTATATATAGTAACAAGTTGAAACTAACGGACTGAGTCACATAACTATTAGATTAGAAGGAGGAAATGTTAGTTTAATCCATGCCGCTTTTCTAAAGCCTAAATACAACAACAAGAAACGCACAACGTTTGCTGAGGTACTTATTAAAAAACAACAAAAACTTAAAAGAGAAATTTTGACAAAGTGCCAAAACAAATTCAAGTAGAAACTGGAATGCTCTAACAACAGACAAAACTTGCCTTGACACACAAAGCTTTGGGCTCGAATCCCAGTCATCAGCTTTTTATATTTGTATGCAACTAGTCAATGCAGCGATTTATATTGCCAAATTAATATATATATATATAAATAAATTAAAAACAAAATAAAATGTTGATTGTAACGTGACTTTAACAGAAAGTTTTAACATTGTTTGGGCTCATTCTTTACGAGATTGAAAAGAGCAGAGTAAGGGAAATATATCAATTAGACGAGGGGCTTAGTGTTAGTAAATCCTTTAGAGCGAACAATCTATTGTTGTAGATTTTGTTCAGGCTTGAACTTAAGTGCTGGTTTTCATATGAGACAAGATTTGATTGAAGTCGTTGACATTGAAGACACGATTCTATATATAAATTGTGGCTGGACTGAACTACAACACCACAAAAGCTAGAATCGGAGTGTTCTTTTTAGGATATCTGTTGCTCTCTGTGATTTATGAGTGTAAGTGAAAGGTCGACGTATTCGCCAGATTTCAACTATTTATATTGCTTCAGTTCAGAAAATTTTGATGTTAAATGGTTTGCAAAATTATTGATGTTTTTTTCACTGTAGTGAAATAATTCTGTGTTCCACTGAACCCTGAACCTTAATTTTGTTACCCCAGAAACAGCTTGAAAGATAGTTTATTTCTAAGGAGAACTAACAATTCTATATTCTACTAGTAAATTATTCAGCTCACTGCAATGAGATGGTGCTCGAACCCCTTTGAGATTACTATAGAGAAGTTTGAAAGTTTAGAATAATTTTTTATGGAAAAGCAACAGTTTGAGTTCTTAAGATATATATGTATATGTTTATATGGCTGTGCTCCACTACTCTCTTCCTGTATTCTTATATATGGTAGATTCTGCAGAAACCTTTGAAACAAAACAAAAATCAAGAACTGTTCGGGCTCTGCCTATTCTTATATGGAGTTTCGAGTGTCTCCAACTGTAAGGACTACTTCTATGTCACAATCGTCAAAGCTTGCCACAAAGTCCTGCAGCCATTTGGTGGCTAGGGCATGGCCAAAATGGCGCGGCGGTAACAGAAAATTGGAAATTCATGTTGACAAGTGACGCAGCGTCGGCTTCGGCTTCGGCCTCGGCGTCAGCGTTGGCGTCGACGTTGCCGCCGGCGTTTCGTACGTGACGGCAATTTCAATTTTCGAATTTTCGAATTATGCGCCGCCAGCAGAAGCAAAAAAAAAAAAAAAAAACAAAAACAACAACAACACAAAAAGCGCTAAAAATTCTTCAAATGTTTTCTTTGTTTCGACGAGTTTGTCAGCGCTGCGAGTTGCCTTTTATGGGGTTCGTTTTGTTTCTTAACACAATTTGCAATGCAATGCAACAACGAGGCTGACGGCGACGGCGACAGCGATAGCGACAGCGACGTCGACGCCAGCCAACGCGGCGTATGCGTAATCAGCAATTAAAGTTTATTGCCTTCAAAGTGCTGGACGCTTTTTATATGTTGAGCCAGCGCAGCATTATTCATGCATGCATTCGTTTATTCATTCATTCCATTCGTTTACATCCACAGGACACTGCAATGAAAATATCATTGCATACTTTGGGGCGCGCCAGAGGCGGGCGCAGAACCTGCAACAGCATCTGCAACAGCTCGGGCAAATGTTGCAAAAAGTGGCGCTGCTCTTTGGCTAATCAACTTGCAAATTGGCCAGTAAACCCGACACCGCAAAGTGCTGACAGGACACGTTTTCAAAAGCCACATTCCCCCAGCAGCATTTGTGTCCAAGTGTTCGATATGCAAATGGCGTCACACTGCAACTGGCTGGATATGCCGCAGGATACCTCAGGGTGCGCAGTTGTGGCAGGATCCTTGGGTGGGGCCTTGCGGGTCAGCATACATTTGGTGCAAAGTAATCGGTTGGTCAGCTAAGTGAAAGCAGTGTATATTAAGTGACCAGGTTCTGGGTTAAAGGGGGATCTCAAACCTATCTGCATACCAACATTTCACTTTTAACTCAACTATTTAGTCAGCTGCAAAGCTGAAGAACTGTTAAACCGGTTCACCATTGAGGATAATACAAAAATAAATGTTCAAAATCCTTTAGGTATTAGACCTTTAGATAAGGACAAAGTTTTTGGAATTGCTTGCAAGAGTCTGGAACTGAATCAGTTTTGATCTGGCCTAAAATTGGAAATATATTGTATTATTAGGAAACCTATCAAACTTCAGCAAGGCAGCTCAACTACTCAATGTCTTCTTAGACAATTTTAACCAAGTTCAACACGGATTCAGTGCCATATACCACATAGAGTCTTATCAGGACAATTGGTGAGAGTATTCAATATCCATCTTCAATATCAGACCTCTTTGATTGCAAAACTTTGTGAGAATCACATTGACACAGATTCCGAAAAGTTCGCGTGAGTTCTGTGAAATTGTTGCCCAGGGCTGGGCCAGGGTTGCGTTTTTGGCCTTGAGCGCAATAATCACTTTGCAACATAGTCGCAACATCTATTGTACTACGTTCTATCTGCAACTTTCGAGCTGAGATTTTGTCAATTTGCTTAGTGCTACAAATCGCATAAGCCTTGTGTCAACTTCAAGGCCAGTACCATTAAGGCGGGAGCGCCGGGCGCGGGCGCGGGCGCGGGGCGCCGGGTGGCGGGTGCCCCGAGGGGGGCTACAAAACTTTCGGCTGGCAGCTGTTGCGGTCGTTTCTTGCGGCTTTTGCTTTGTGCTGCCACTCGCCTTGTACTTCGTAATGAAGTGCTAAATTATGCTAAATGTGCGGCAAAATGTGATTTGACTCAGGCAGCGGCGGCAAGTGGGTCTGCGACGATGGCGGAGACAGGTAGGCTGGGGGTATAAGGTGGCGAGGTGGCAAGCGTGGCAGCCGCGACAAGGCAAGTAGCTGCTTGCCAAAAGCATTCCAAAGGTTTGTCCAAAATTCTGCAGTGCATTCGATAAAGTATCTCAAAGTTGCAGCTTCAAAGGACTGAATACCGGAGAGTCGCTTACTTCGGGGTCTACATAAATAATCATATGTATATGTATACAACGAATATTTAGTTCTATACAAAAACAAATTGTAATTTAAAAAAAATAATAATGAAATTAATCCTATTATGAAAAGTGTCTAGTATTTGTACGACAAGTGCAGTATAATATATATATTATTCTTGATTTTTTATTATCCTCAATTAAAGCGAGAAACTCTTATGTTAAATAGTCAGCATAATTAGGACAGTTTCTATCACCGAACAAATTATTCGGATTCGAAGTGGTTAGAGGTCATATTGGGGCAATAAAATGAATATATTTGGGACAGAGTAAACGGGAAACTTAGAAAACAACTTCGAAAACGAGGCGGTAGTTCGAGTATACTCCCGATTTCTTATAAAGAAATACGTGAAAAAAATACAGTATTCATATTTTGAGTACTTCTTTCTTAGTACACACCACATAAGCAGTATCTGTTTAGTATTTTCTATGTTCCTGACTATGCTGTGGCCGGAGGGGAAGGCGTGCGGGGTTGCGGATGAAATGAGTGTTGTGCTGGAACTAATTTTGCGTGCGTCATTGCTTCAATTACAGCAACGGCAGCAAGAACAACAACAATGAGCAACAGATTTATGATATCTGTAGCTAAAACCCAGGAGTATACCCCACATCTCCACACACTAGGCACACACGGCCCGGCCCCGCCCGTCCCGACCCGACCCGTTCCCGTCCCTCACTCTACCAAATTCACATTGTTCGGTGTTCGGAGCGACGCCTTTTGCATGATATGCGAAATTGTGTGCCCAGAGCGCCTAAATGTATGCAAAGTGAACTAGGATGGTCGCTGTATCCGGAAATTGGTAGCTTCCGTCGCAGAACAGCCCCAAATGCAGTGCAACCGCCCACACGCCCACCTACCTGCCGTACCCGCCCCCAAAAACCGCCTTCATATGAAACCAAGTCGAGTGTCCTGTTTTCCTGTATGCGAAGTGAAAGTGCGTGCACAGCAAGAAAACCTTTTGTGAACAGCTGCATTCGAAACGGGTATCGTATTTTCACTCACCGCGAATAGAACTGATTTTAGCACAGTCGAACTTCTCTATAGTGATTGGCACTACGATCCATTATATTGCCAAATGAGAATCTCTCCGCAGTCGCAACTCTAATTACTGAGGCTCAACACGTTTTAGCTTTCCTTTTCACTATTTTATGATTGCTTCTCCTCACAATCGCATAACTAACAATCGGTGGTAGCTACTCGATATAGTGGCATATCGATACTATCGATAGTTTTCCATTAGGCTCGCTTCTGTCGGAAAATTGAAGTATTGTCTTAAAATCAGCAGTTTTAATCAACTTTCTTAGCCTTCATTTAAGAAGTTCAAGAGCAAGAAATTGCACGACTAACTAGTGGTGTAATCGATACTATCGATAGTTACATTAACACCTTTGTAGGACTCTCACCAAGCTGTCTATGAATCTGCAACTAAATATTATAATCATTTAACACTTGGTAGGGGCTCTTCCTATTCTGTTTATGTACAAAACTTTCTCGCAGTGTAAGGCTGGGCAAAGCTAGGGATGGGTTTTTCCTAAGTGAATGAAAGCGAAACTTTAATTGAAACGAACGTTTGGCGCGCGTATTTTTTTTGGGTTAAGTGATTGATTATGTCTTGTTTGTGCGCTGGCAAATACACACGCACACACACACTCATACACACACACACATATTTAGACACCCTAGCAAACAGTGAGTCTTATACACACACACACACACAGGCGACCCACCGCACATAAATTTGATTCTATGCTGTTTGTCGTTGTTGTTGTTATTGTTGCGTTACTGGGCGTGGCACACACACACACACACACACACACACAAGCACACACTGGGAAACATATGAAAAATTGACTAACTGACTAACTGGATGACGGGGCCGCGCGGGCTGGAGGCGGAAGTGAGGAAGTGACGACGCCAACTTTGACAATGGCTCCTGGCTCGGCGGCAACAATTCATCCAGTCTGAAATATTTGCCACAATACAAAACGAACCGCGCGCGAAATCGAATCAATAATTTAATGCAGGTAACGTGCCCCACTTCTCCGGTTGCTGTCAATACCCCTCCGCGTCTTACCAATAGCACAGTTGGTTGGTTGGGGTAGTGGGGGGCAGGAGGCAGCGGGCGGTCGTTTCTTTTGTCATTCTGACCATTTGCCACGTTAAGGGGCACGTTGCCATCCATAATAATGTCAGCCATGTGTTCAAGGCTTGTTTGCAGCTTGTTAGAGTCCTTGAAATCGCGCGGACACAAGAACTTTCCACCCAAAGATGTGGCAGGCAACATTCAGGACGCTTACGGTTTTATAAACAGATTCAAATATATTCAGAAACTTGTATTTCTCTGTGATATGATACGCGCGTCTCTTACATTATAAGCTGGTCTACTCTCGGTTCCACTTCCATATCGACAGCTCGCCCTCCACTCGATAGTATCGCGATAGTGTTAAAATTTATTACTTATAAATATAAATTATAAATATTCATCCCCAAAACTAGATAATGCTTGTTTTCACTAAATAATTATTTGTGACCATTTTGAGGATTAATACTTTTAATATTTGTGAAAAGTCTTCGGCAGGGGAAGCCAGAATATCGGCACGGGAATATATTTTAATTCCACATCAGGCAACAGCTCCTGGGTTAGACAGGGACATTTTCATCGATTACAGACAGTCGGTGAAGTACGCTTAGAAGAAAATACGTCTTGGAAGAGAATCCAAAAAAAGATTTCCTTGAGCCTGCTTTCCAGGAGCAGGATTCCTGGCAATGTGAGATGCTTTTTCATCTCTGTGTTTGATGGCCAATTTGTTAGTTATTGATTTTATTAATGCAACGGACGATTTCCGATAATGATTTCTCATTTTGGGAGATCAAAAAAATCCCAAAAATTACAATTAAATTTTAAATACAAAATATCTTCAAGTACTCATTATTCGACCAAAAACGTATATGCCTTTAAATGAAATGATAGCAGATATTGATAAGATTTACGAAAGATATTTAAAGTAATATAATTAGTAATACATTTTGCATTTTGTGAACACAACTTTATGTTGCACACAGTAAGGAGATTTTCATTCTTTGTTATGACGAATTGTGGGGACTCTGGACGGTTAACATAAATAGGAAAAATCATTGAACTTATTTTCAATCGGAGATGCACTGTAAGGCATACAAGTAAGATTCTAAATACGAAAGTGCAAGGAATCCTATTAGGCTCCAATTAAAATGCTTTACATAAAATTACTCTTAAAGTAAACCAATATTTTTATGGAATCCATAAACCATGCGGACGATGATGATATATAAGAAATCAAGTGCAGGTTCTTAATATATAATAGTTATCGGGTTGAACAAAGCATTGACTTGTACGAGTCAAAGACATAACCAAAAAATTATATTTTATTAAATAAAATAACATCCGAAGATGACGAGGATGATACATATGGCCAGTGAAGACTTTAAAAATATCAATATGGAAACGGTTTACATAAAACCACAATTCCATTAGCAGGGTTTTTCCCATTCTATAGAAATTTACTCGGTTAACTGTGCTGGATTTATCGAGCAACTGGCGTTAAAATATGATTGGAATGATACAAAAAATAATATTTGGTGAGAGTATCGGGTTAAACAAACAAGAGGGTTTATTCACCCTGTATATAAAGATAATTGTATAAGTGCAGCTTGGGCACTGGCTTCTTGAACACGGGCAAGAGCAAATAAAATTATTTCAGATAGGCACTTATATCTATTGTTGGTGCTTTAACAATTTGGGAATTATAAGACAGCAGAGACTAAATTATGTATTCCCTTTGTTGGTGCCTAAACCGGTTGAGAATTCATAGCGAATCGAACCTGATAAATGGCTAGGGAACAGTAGTAGGGAAGCATTTCGTGTTATCTCCACCGAGGCCTTTAATGGTTCTTACTTTGACAAAGTAATTTCTCTCAAGAGCAATATATGTATACTTGTTTCCAGAGTTCCTCAAATCTATATCTAATGTACGAGTACATTCGAGTAAATTGTCAATCCTTTAAATAGTTTCTTGAATAGCGAAAAAGCTTGCGCCTTTTTACTACAGCCAATACATATGTCGGATCGGATGTCTTTAGCATATTGCCGCTATGGCAACAATCGGTCTTAAATTATGTTTATTTTTTCAATATATCCAATCGTTTAAATGCTGAACGCACATATAATAAACATGTGGAATGCGTTTGGTATTCCCTAGACGGCGCTTGAAATAATACTTTTTACTAATTTTTTGACATTCTTCTTGTTCATCGTAGATCTTGTGTCAAATTTGGTGACTCTACTAATAAATAACATCGAAGATATATGTAGGTATTTACTGCATCGAACAAGGACTAGACGGAATGGGGAGATGTTGACCTATAAACTTAGGATATATTTGATTGGTCTAGCTTTCAATATAACCGAATATACATATTTTTTTGGAAACAGTATTTATATTAAATTGTTCTAACAGAAACTATGCAGCTTTTGTTTTCTCCAAAGAAGACTTAACTATATGAACAATGCCATACAAATTTCTGAACGCTATAAGTTCTAGTCTGCACTCAGCTCTTATTCAAAATGTTATCATCAGTATCGAATGAGAGCGTATTCTTTCAAAGATATGCTCTTGTAATTGCTCTAATTGCAGTCAGAAAATGAGTGAATGGGGTTGCTTAGACTGTGTAAATGCCAGGCATGATTCTTGGGGCTACTCTTGATTTATGGCGAATCGAATAGTAGCAGAGAAGTACTGCAAGGCGGGCAGAAACAGCAGCACAGTCGCCACTTGAAGCGTTATGCTTGCATGCAATGCCGTTGAACTGCTTGAAATGAATATGTGCGTATGTTTAAGTGTAGCAGGTGTCTCGTAGTTTGATATCTAATGAAAGCCAAGAAAGTTAGGTTGACTTATCAGTAGACTGTTTTGATGTGTCTTGTTGATTAATTCATTGATTGTTGATAACCCGTGTTGTTTGATGTCTTCGCTTTCAATCAGCTAATTGGGTGTCTAGTCTTTGGTCTGTCGACTGTGCACAGCTGCTCAGTGTGATGGAGCTATCAGTAATAGTTTGAAACTGTGCCATGAAGGTATACAAGCTATCGCATTGGGCTAAGATCTTTGCCTGGTTTCTGTGTGCCGCTTTTGGTATTAAGATCCTGATGCTGACGAGCATCTTCGGCGATAATGCCCAGCCCCGTGCACTCTCACCGAGATTTTGGATATCAAGTTCAGCTCATAGTGCAGCACCTGGTGAGCATATAA
Source organism: Hirtodrosophila histrioides (assembly GCA_037075165.1). Classification (NCBI taxonomy): domain Eukaryota; kingdom Metazoa; phylum Arthropoda; class Insecta; order Diptera; family Drosophilidae; genus Hirtodrosophila; species Hirtodrosophila histrioides. Next base: position 387,823 of record JBAMCL010000348.1, on the reverse strand, counting down.
TATAGTGCTACCCAGCATCGACTCTTTATATAAATTCTTACTCTTTTAAGTGTTTCGAGCATATCTTCAAGCCAAATGGAATGAATTTCAAATTGGGCTTTTAGGTCTCTGTTTCCCTTCCTTATTCTCTTCACCTGCTTCCCTTATGTTTATTTGACTTTCGAGTGCTTATTTGACTTGCTTTTTGCAAGCGCATAAATCTCAATGACTTGCAAGCCTATCGAGTTCAATTCCAAATGAATTGAACTTTCAATTGGACTTCCAAAGTAAAAGTCATAAGATTTAAACAAGGCTGCTCTTAATTTCTCCCCCCTTTATCTTTATAGTAGCACCACTGGAGCAAGAACATAGAAGGCACCCGCCAAATGAGCAGCTGGAACTGGAGCAGCTGCTGCTGGGGAATGCGCATCGCAATTGGTCAGCTGGGGGCAATTGTGCCCCGTATCCGCGGCTGGAGGATCTGCACATGGAGCAGACCTACTATCAGTTCACCAAGGGGGGCAATGTGAGCTACTATCTGTTTGGGGCATACCTTGATCGGCGGCAAGTGGTGGATAATGCGCCCCGGATCGCCTTGTTGGCCATGAGCAGCAGCATATCCGGACCCTTTGTCAAGGCCTATTGCCAGGTGTGGTACGAGGACAGCGCTAGGCCGGATATTGTGGAAATGACAGGTCAGACTCTCGTGTGGTATGACGTCTGGGGCAACGGGCCGGATCATGTGTATCCCGTGCTACTGAGCTGCCCACTCCAAGCCAGTCCACGACGCCATCGTGTGCCTCAGCTGGTCTCGCTGGTTTTTGAGGATCGCTGTGGAGCTGCCAGCAATGCGCTGCGTGTAATCTATGAGGCGCCACGGCGCAAAGCTGCCACACGCTTTGCGGTGTGCGTCAAGGATTTGCAGTTTCCCGATGCGGACATGTCCGATCGCTGGGTGGAGTGGCTCGAGCTGATGCGTCTGCTCGGTGCTGAGCGTGTTACGGCCTATGATCTGGGCGGGGAGACGCTGCTGCCAAGCACAAGGCGCACACTCCAGTACTATGCCCAGGAGGACGGACTGCTCCAGCTGCGCGCCCATAAGCTGCTCAGGGGTCATCCCCAGCCGGCGGCCAACGAGGGTCTTAGCAAGATACTCAACGAAGTGCTCATGTACATGGATTGCTTCTATCGCAGCATGTACCAGTTTGACTATATCGCCATCATGGATATGGATGAGGTCATCATGCCGCTGGGCCCGCTGCACAACTGGACAGCGCTGCTCGAGCATCTTGAGCGGAACAGCACACTGAACGAGGGCGAAGGCGACTGCAAATCGCGGGCCGGCTACTGTTTCCGCAATGTCTACTTCCCCAAGGATCTGCAGCTGAATGAGACGGCCCCCGCGAGCTTCTATATGCTGCGCCATGTGCGCCGCGTCGCCGATCACTTGGATGCCAATTCGGCGATCAAGTGTCTCCACTCCACCGCCCATGTGACGGAGACGCACAACCATTTCGCCTTAGGATGGCGGGGCTCATGCGGACCCTACGATGTGCCCACCTACTTGGGCCAGATGCAGCACTACCGGGAGCCCGATCTCAAGGAGACGCTGCTGGAGCCTCCCCCCAAGTGCGATGATAACATTTGGCGCTTCAAGGATCAGCTCATGAGCAATGCCCTTGCCGTGCATCGCCAGCTGGACAGATGGCTGCCCTAGCTAGTCCGATAATAAAGTGGAGTATTCTCTCAGTTCAAACTTGAGCTAGAAAAGGCTTCTACTTATACTAAATCGACAAATCTCAAACTCATTTGAGCTATTATTTCTTTTACTGTGCACTTTTTGTACGAGTGTATTTGCCGTCCCTGGTAGCTGAGATCGTGAATTATTGTGGATGTTTTGGTATTACTCGCATTTGTTATTATTAATCGGGATTGTCCCATGTATACTTGAATAATATTTCTTTTTGTTTATGTTTTTTGTGCGAAAGTAAACTAAATAAATATAAAACATTCGTGTAAAGGGAGGACTTAACTGGGGACGTGGGTGGGGAGTAACAATAATATGTATGTAAATAAACAATAATTATTGTGAATACAACTCAAATACCTTCAAAACAAAACTTTTCTTTGCAAATGTTCAATATTTTTTCGGAATCATAGAGAGCGATCTATTACGATTCCAAGTATCTTTATTTTAAAAGGGATCAGTTTCATTTTGCCTCAACTTTTTCATTTATTTTCGAAAATGTTGTTCATTAACATTTTGTACTTTTCCTCTGCATTTAAGCCTATCGAACTGCCTGATATTTGAATTGACTTCATATTGATTTTTTTAAATTGCTTTCGCATATTTTACAGAGCCAACATTTTCTGTGTAATTGAATACGAAAGCTGCCCCTGGGCTTGGCAGGACTTTACCCATGTAAGACCAACAAAACTGCAACTGTTTCTGTTAGCAGCATAATAAATGCACACACACACCACACACGCACACACACACACACATGTTTACAATTACAGCACATACGAGTTAAAGAGGGAAAGGTGACGCCTGAAGCCAAGAGAACACTTTAATACCCTGTACTCATGAAATGGCTAAAACAGGGAAACTAGAGATGTACAAATGTATGTAAGGTTGGATATATGTTAACCAACACTTTATTATGTTGAATGGTATGATTATTTGCCAAATACAACGTACAATAATAAGTTTGAATAACTGCTCAGCTTTCAACTGACGACGACCTCGGAATTATCACCGACGAACGAACTGCTTCTGCTGACAATCAACTGCTTCTGCTGACGATCCACTCCGACTGCTTCTTCAACTGCTTATCGATACTTCTGCTGATATCGACTTCCACCACCGAACTGATACTCGATAACGTCGCCCTTTCTCATTCACCCGTTTACATGTATGTAATAGGCGAACGAAAGTATTTTTGTCTCTATAGGAAGGCTGTAGAGCCGTATGTAGATCAAGTATTCCTTAAATGTTGAATATATCACTAAGTTTCTCTACATATCATCGTTATATGTAAGTAAGTAAGCTCGCACTCGATTGATCAAATCAAGCGAATGCATTTGCAAATACCAAGTACTTCATTGGCACAAGCAAGTCTTTCAAATGCAAGTGCTCAAATTAAGAGCGACTCGCTTTGGGCCTTAAACATCTATTTGGTTGTTCACTAGCACAATTTATGGACTCCTTTATTGCAAATGCAGGAATGTGAGGCTACCATGACTGAAAAGTTGATTGCATTGGCTTCGACCCAATTAAATGAACTCGCATTGGTGCTGGACTTCATACGTAAAAATGGGGACTTTTTGTATGACGTATGGAATTCAGAGCTGCAGCTCGCATCCCTTTGTCAATTGGTATTTTTCGACTCTCATACCCAACACGCAGATGAAAACTAATTGCAGATTTCAGTGAAAACAATACAAGTATGACTACGGCTGTTTTTCATTGACTTGTGCTCCTTTGGAGTTACACAGACAATAAAGGCTCAAAGAACACCTGTCGCGTTGTTCGTATCGCAAAAAGGACACGAAATCGAATTTGAAAAGTCCATTGTCGAGATCCTGAATCAAAACGCAATATCTGAGTGTAATTCAGTTGCATCACGTTGCGTTGCATGTGGAATTTGTATGGCTTTGTTTTTGACACGCCACTCGTCAAACTCAACAATGCCATTTCAAAATGACAGCACACTAACTATAAGTGAGCGCGGACGTTCCCGACTGCCGAGTACTCTGTTAACAGATTACAATGCATGTTTATAAAATTGAAGAGTGGAATTATTAGCAACAGAAAGATATATACAAAGTAGTGTTTATAAGTAGTATTAACTATAATGAGATAATTAAAAGTATTTTTTTTATAGCTAGTGTGTTGAGAGTTTTTTGGTGTATTGAAATGTAAAATATTTGAATTTCATGGTAAATATTAGATTGTTTTAATAACTCTATGATTTTAGTAATCAAGGTTGTTGATAAAAATTGCATAAAAACGATAGACGAACATTGCATAAACCCATTATACTCTTTTTGCAAAATTTGTTTCAAATAATTTCATTATGGACAACTAGTTTAAGCTGCCAAACAGGTAAATCGAACTGCACAAGTTAAATAAATATGCAAAATTGAAAAAAAAGCAAAATATATACATATATTATTTCATTCTGACCTGCCAATCTTCACAACCCTTCCAGCAAAAACAAAATCAGGCCAATTTGATGATTTTAAAGCCTTTAAATTGTATTTAACCCAATGGAATTATAATTTGATAGCTACTTTATAAGAGAAGCATTTGTATCCACAGTCAAGACTGAACTTAGGCGTTAAACTTATCTCTTGAAGTTGCTTTTCAATTCATTCTTCATTCATTTATTCTAACTCTGACTGGTTATCTTAGAGGTGAGTTGTAAACTTGCTCAAAATGTAAGTTCAAGTAAAACTTTTGAATTTTCTCTTGACTTTTAATCAAGTTGGAATATTCTTCAGTAAAATGAGCCCTTTGTGCGGTAAGTCTGTGCAAATCTATGTATATCAAAGAAATCTTGCACTTGCAATTTCCATTAGTAAATTTGATTTAGGGATTAGTCTCTTTAACAGAAGCCCTAGTAGATGCGAATGCACTGGCCTTTTTCTAGCAGTGTTCTTTCCTGTTACACTTTAGGTCTGTAAGTCAAAATATCTGCAGTTCCTCTTGATAAGCGATTTCCTTTCATTAGCACACATTTCCACTTCTGGGGGCTTAGCTGTGGCAGGGAACTTGTGGCATTGTTCTTGGTAGGAACGAGCCTTGGAACTAATTAAAACCAAAATTGATAAGGCTAGAGGAGATGGAATTCAATTCAGCTGGTGAATTTGGAGTAGGAAAGCCTGCCTAGAAATGCCATCAATTTGCAAAAATGAATACAATTGCAATTTTTGGTAAGCTCCTTAGCTTGAGCCTGAGCCTGAGCCTGCGCCTGAGCCTAAGAGTGAGCCTGAGCTTGTCTGGGCCTGCTGCCTGCAGCCTGCAGCTGGTATACGTGCTCGGGCAAGGACTCGCACACAAAGAGGGGCAATTAATTAGTTGCTGGCTCTAAGGACGCAGCCATAATTAATATGAAACTTTCAGGCTCGAACTCGAAGTCGATTTATGAAAATCTGTGCCACGCTGCGCGCAATATTAAAAACATTTTTCACACAAAAAGAAACTTCGCTTCGTGTCGCAAATAATGAGACAAAATGCGTGCCACAATATATTAAAATATTAAAATAGCCGCAGAGTGGAGACACACTCGTCAAGGCGAGGGGGCGGCGCGAGGAGAGGCTAAAGAAGCGCCACAAACAAATATAACATGCAGCTGATAAATGGACGAAGCGAAGGCGAAGTAATTTATTTCTCATATTTTTGGTTTTGTCTTTTTTGTTCTTTTTTTTTATTATATATCTTTATGCCCCTGCGGCAGACATTATAAATTTGTCATGAAATATGTAGCGTCTTGTAAAAGCCATTTTCGGTTCTATTAAAAAGCCAAATTCATAAGTATGTTCTTGATGAGAACTGGAGTTGGGATGGGTTCCATTAGACTAGTCCTAATCCGCCCGGACACGGTGAACGTAAGAATTACTTAATTTTGTAATTACTTGCAAATTATTTGCATTTAATTAAGCATCAACCCAATAATAAATTCTTGGAAATACTAAACTACTATACTATTTATACTATTTCAAGCTACTCTACACTCTTCTAAACTATTCTAGAGAGTTCTATTCTACTCTATACTATTCTATACTACTCTATACCATTATATTTCTATTATATTCTATTCTATTCTATTTTATTCTATACTTTTCTATACTATTCTATACTATTCTATACTTTTCTATACTATTCTATACTATTCTATACTATTCTATACTATTATATACTATTCTATACTATTTTATACTATTTTATACTATTCTATACCATTATATTCTATACTATTCTATACTATTCTATACCATTATATTCTATACTTTTCTATACTATTCTATACTATTCTATACTATTCTATACTATTCTATACTATTCTATACTCTTCTATACTATTCTATACTCTTCTATACTATTATATAATATTCTATACTATTCTGTACTATTATATAATATTCTATACATTTCTATACTATTATATACTATTCTATACTATTATATACCATTATATTTGCATTCTATTCTCTTCTCTTCTATAGTATACAATATGCTATACTATTAGATATTACTATATTCTATACTTTACTACGTTAAAGATATTTCTTTAGCTGTATTTCTTCGGATCTTCCCGTGTTCATCTCTACTTCGAAATAAGTTCAATCAGTATGAAAACTAGTCTCTTAGTAATCATGAACTTGGAACAAAATACTTTTTTTTTGACTTTTCATTTCAGGTAGTATCCATGTCAAAACTGATAGCTGCCAAAAGATCGAACGAAGCCTCCACAATATCAATAGTTTTACTGATTGGCAGTTAGGATCATGTTAGTATACATTTGTATTTATTCTTATATTATTATTTAATGTTTGCTAGGGTATTTAATATTCCAAGTACTTCTGATTTTATTTCTTATATATTGTTTTTTGTTTTTGTTTTTGTTTTGTTTTCGCGTGCTGAGTTGATGCGGCTGCTTTTGAATTTATTATGGCAAAATGACAGCGGGGCGTGGCAAGAAAACAATTGCTAAATGGCAGAGTGACAAGCTGAGCAGCAGGGGGTGGGGGGGAGCAGGAAAACGCCAGAAGGTAGTTGTTGTCTAAAATGGTCTCTAGCAATTATTTAGCTAATAATGCATATTAAAATGTAAATGTCAGCGCTACGAAGAGGCAGTTCTAGTTTTGATAGATTATTTTTGTGCTCATTTTAATGTCCGCGCAATTTCAATATGTTAATTTGTTTAAAACTGACTAAATTGACTTGGCATTTATATTTGTATTCAAAAATAAAAATGACACATTTAGACACATTTTCAACAACTAACATTTTGAAAATATTAAAATCTCGAAACTTCGCTTTAATCGATTGCGGACATCAAAATTGGCATAAAATGCTAATTCAAACCTTGTTCTGAGAAAGTTCATTTATCGGAAAAAATTCATGTTAAGAATTCATAAAATTTTGACTTGTACAGTTTTAAACATCCCAGTACCTCTAATTCCTGGATTACAAACTCGCATTACTTTCAAAACTGTCAAAACTGAACTGATTTCCATACGAAATGTCTTTTTGATCAGTTTTTGTACTCTGGATTGACTGGGCACTTAAATTGTATTTGTATTTTAAAATTCATCAAAAATGTTTTTGTTTTTTCTTTCGAGCTGCAGGTCCATCCGAGTGCTGGCAGCTACTTGATCCGCGCCTCACACTCGTGTTTAGAATGCGGTTCTTGGTAATGCTAATGGGCCAAGTTAGTCGTATCTTGGCAGCAGTCACGCGCCCATTTGACTGGGTGCAAGTGGGGGAGGGCGAGGCTGGGGCGACCTTTGAACTGGCTTCTCAACTTGGACTTAGCCCGAGCCGCGTTTGGCCTTTCGGGCTTGTATAGAGTTTCATAAATTTAATTGTCACGTACACATATGCATCTCAGTGTCTGTATCTGTGTCTGTATCTGTATCTGTGTCTGTATCTCTATCTGTATCTGAATCTGTAGCTGTATCTGTATTTGTATGCTGCTCCCAGTCGCGTATCTATTTGGGGCTCATAATACGTGTTTATAACTCTGGGCCGCGATTGGGCCATAAACGTGTTTTGGCCAAGCGACTACGTGGCGTATGCGTTACACGGATCAGCATTCTAAATGATTTATTTACTGGTTTAATTTCATCTATTTTATGTGCCATTTGCTGTCGTTTAAGCCAACGCTTTAGGCCAGCATCTTTCACTGTCGGCCAGAACAAATTTCAACACACTTTTACAGTTGATGTGCAATCAAATTTCTTTCCCAACAATTATACAACAATTGAGTTAAAGATCTGAAAACCTTGGGAAACGAACTTTAATAATGACATTTTGTGCGTTTCTGCCAAGTCAATAAATTGAATAACTTTGGATTCGTTTGGGAAACCATCAAAAAACATTACTCGAGAGTTTCGATAGTGATATCTCGAATATCGATAAATCTAAAATAATCATGAGTAAGACTCGTATTTATTAAATGAACAATTGATTAAATTTATAGTATGGGCTTCTGCCCACTTCGATTTGATAGTAGAAAAACCTCGATAGTTGATAAAAGAATACCATCGATTGCTATTGAATATGTAATCGATTGATTTTGAACAGGTAGAAATCGAAAAAACTATCGCTATTTCATATTTTCATGCCCTTATATTGTGATATTATAGTCATAATTCTAATAACCTCCGTATTCTAATATAGATATTATAGTGCAGACAGAGTATTGGATTGCACAAAAAGTGAAGTCGCAGTTTATCGAAAGGTGACTTTATCTTGACTTCTTCTTGATAACCTAGAGTTGTATGAATGACTGTTTTGCTTATGTAGATATCCTAACCAAGCTGCCCAATCAAAGTTTCAAAATGGATCGAAATCGTACTTCTATATCCTTGAGACACTTGTTTGTTTACTCTGTATGTAAACCAATCTCAGCAATTGCCTATCTTTACTGATGAGTCGTATGTATGTAGTTTAATTAAATTTGATCAACATCTGATTACTATACATCACAGCTGCCATAAAGTCGAAAGTCGAAAGCCGAAAGGCGAGAGTCGAGAGTCGAGAAGTGAGTTTTTGCTTGCAAAGCAAACATTGCTGCAAGAGTATTAATAAATAAGAGCTGAGCCTTCCTTTAGGGCCTGGCTGTGAAAGCATTGGCATAGAGGGAGACTGCATGTTTTAGGCTTAGAGCCCAACAGCAGCAGGCTTAAAACTCGTAAAAGTTCGCATTATTCGTATTTTTGTTGCTGCCTGAAAACAGGCAAAGAATAAATCTCTTAAAAGGAATTCTGAGCTGGTACTCGTGCATTGTTGTTGTTGTTGTTGTTGTTGTTGTTATTGATGGTGCATCCGAGTTGTTGTTGTGGCTGTTGAGTGAACAGCTTGTTCCCGCGCAGGCAGCAGCGGCAAAGGGCAAGGAGAGGGACCAACAAAACTTTTGCCTCATCATTTTTGTTGACAATGCATGCGTATTGCATATAGATGTGTGTGTGTGTGTGTGTTAGTGTGTTGCTCCATTTTGGCACTGAAGTGCTGAGTACAAATATGTCAGACAGTTTCTAAGCAGCACTCGCACTTGAATATGACACGCTTCAAATCACTTTGCACAAGCGCACTTAACGCCACCCACAATGCAACCAACCCTGCTCCCCACAAACCGCAGCTCCCTTCTGCCACCCCACAAAAGTTGTTGACGAGCTAACCATTGTGCGCAAATAAGTATGCAATAAATTAGAGATTCAGCAGCAGCTCGAACTGTAAATAATACTCACTGGTAAATACGAAGTTCATGTTTTTAACAATTCTCCCATCGCATTTCTCTAACTTCAACAGAAAAATCAACAATGCTTCTATCAATTTCTCACATTTTCTAGGTTTGCCCTCAACTATTGAGGGATTTGTTTTTTACAAGCTGAATAAAACTATAATTAAAACAACATAAAATGGACGGAAAGCCATTTTGTTATAGCAAATAATAACCTCATAGTTAAGATGACTATAATAGCTGTGAATGTGATTTGTAAGTTGTACAGGGAAAGCTTAGAAGCTGAAGTAAAGAGAGAACTATTAGGGCAGCATTTATGATTAGCTTAAGCACAAATTTGAATCTGATTTTGGGAAGTGCAGTTTGCATTTCACGGCGGAGGACATTGATATGTGGACGAGATTCGAAGCATTTAGACAACGGATATTGTTCAATCAAAATATCCACCAAGTTTTGAACACGTAGTGGAAATTTCAATGGCTTAAGCTATGCCTGAATGCTGCTACAAAGCATAACTTTGGTATATTGTGGATTATTAGTGTATAATCGATACACAAAATGCATGTTTTCTGCTTGGATTTCTCTCTGTGTGTCAGGTTCGAATTCCACGCATATACGGACAGTTTGAACAGGAGTTATCCTAACAAAGGACAGGATGAGGATGAAATGTGCTATTTAGCCAGCCAATCACCTTCTTTTTGATTACAGCTTAACTGTGACGTTGAGCCGGAGAAATATTTACTATTAACAAACGACTTGTCGCTTTATTAAGGTTTTTGCACTGATTGAGCTGCAAAAGGCCATGCAGTTTGGCGTAAAATGAAAACAGTTTATTGCATTTATTGAAGCGTAATCTTTTTGGGGTTTTCATTTGCATCATTGATGCCAATGAGGAGTTAAGCTCATAAAAGTTTTATTCAGGCGAGTATCCGCAGGTTCCGAGGTTCCGCAGAGGCTCAAAGGACCAACAGTTGCAATTAAATAACATTATTTATTTTTTATTTAAGCTGAGCCATTCGGTTGAGTGGAGCTCAAAAGGACAAGTTGAGCTTTAATCCGTGCTTGTTGCTTTACATATTATTGCAACATTTATTATTATTTATCTTTCCTACGAGCCTCAGTGTCAAAGGCAAAGGAGTTCAGTATGGGATATTATAATTAAAACGAATGGTAAACGAATTGAGCGACGCACAGTCAACAAGGGAGGATGTGGTTTGGGGTTGGGCTTGGGCTTGGGTTGACTTAACTGGGGCAGGACATCTTTTTGCTATTTTTATGGGATGCAAAGTTTCGCAATAAAAATCCAGTTAATGAACTTTATCTCTGTTGGCAGTCAATACAATTGTGAGGTTCATTTAAGAGCAGATGTACAGGATACTTTTTGAAACAGGACTCATGCGAGTATACCCTGTACTCATCGAAATGAGGTGGTCATATATGTCCTTGATCAGTCGAGTTAATAACTGGTCGTCCTTATATGCCTGAGAACCGCTTAGAGGGTATTTTGTATTCGATCAGAATTTCATTTCTATTGAGCGCATTTTCTTTTAATTAAATTGTTTGCAAGTATATTCTAAAATTGTATTTAATGCAACAAACAAGCAAAATATGAAACGAAATAGACTGAAATGAAAACTAAATTGAAAGTTTATGTCAGCGAAAAAATAGCGGTTCTATCTGTCAATGTGCGAGTGTGTGTGTGTGTGTGGGTGTGTGGGTGTGTTGGTGTGTGTGTGTCAAATATGTTTGAACAACTTTATTGTGCAAAATGCCAAACATTCTCCAACTTGTGGACTAGCAAGCGCTTCTGCCTCTTTCTGCCCCCTTCAGACAATCTGTCTGTGTGTGTGTGTCAGGATGTGTCTATGGTGTGCGTGTATGTGTAAATTGCTAGGCGCGCAAATCTCATTTGAATTATAATGATGGCGCCGCCAGCTTCACACACACACACACATACACACCCATATACATACGCATGAGAATTGTATTTACAGTTCTATAAAGTCGGCTTTAAAATACTCTTTTATGGCATGACGAGTACCTAGGTGACGATAAAGCTCGTCACGATGGTTAAATACCCTGGAAAACCTGTTGGCCACTCGTCTGTGAGTAAGTTTTCTGTACTAAGTGTGTGTCAGAATAGCTTATGCAAATTAAATAAAGCTATTGAAGGAAACAGTTTTGGTTTTCTTATTCCTGCTACTTCAATACTGAACAACCTCGGCTCTCTCTTTTATCATGGCAACATATATACAGATAAATGCGCACTATTTTAATACATACTCGAACATCTTTCCAATTTAATAACTAAGTTGCATTTCAACAGCTGTGGCGCGCTTTCACTAACATTACTATGTTAAGTGAGCGTGGGTGTCGCTGTTAACAGAACTGATTCCTGTTAAAGTGCAACTAAAGAGTCCGTCTAACCATCTAACTATTCATGAGCGAGTATTGGAGACGGTAAGTTTTTTTATATTCTCTTCGCTTTCTATTTATCTATCTATGTCGACTTATATTATTAGTGTCATGATAAACATTTTATGCAGAAACATATTGTTTCTTCAGATGAAGGTCCTGGCAGCCAGCACCCATATGTTGGATACTTGCCCTAAACTAAACTAAACTAAAAGCAGAAAAGATTCAAGTGGATTTCAAGAGCCTATGCAGAGATATAGAGTCGCAAATATTATTTCTTGACTGCCATTTCAGAATTCAGAGAATGTTGCAGCATTTGTGTGAACTTTAAACTAAGTTACCATATTCTTTACCCTACATTGAGATTCTCAACTGGATCTGGAAACCATATGCATAGTCTCGCGTGTGTATAAATAAGAAAATAAACTGAAATTGATGCAAAGCAACTTGTTAAGGCGTGCCATAACGCATATGGCCTAAGTACTCGCAGCCATCTGCAGGGTATGCCGGGAAAAAGTGTTGCTCGCCTTGTAAATCCCCCCCTACACACACTTGCCCCGTGCTGTTGTACTTTGGCTTGCCAGCCGCTGTAGCTGCTGGGCTCAATTTGCCTTTTACAACAGAGCGAGAGAGAGAGAGAGAGAGAGGAGAGAGAGAGAGAGGGCTGGACGGAAAGGGAAATGGCAAATGCAAAGGAAAACGGGAAAGTGAAAAGCAAAAGAAAAGTGACTACATACCTGAACAGGCTTGCGGCGGCAGTGGAAATATTAACGTCGTTGAGCTCTTGCGCCTGGCGACCGCACAGCCCAGAGACTGTGGCTTAAAGCTCCGCAGCTGCTGCATAAAGTCAGAGCACTCCATTAGGGCCACGTCAGCGAAATGCAGATCGCACAAGATTTGGTTCTACAGGGAATGCAGCAAAAAAACAAATGCCAGATGAGAGTTCTGTATCATCATGGGGGTCAGGCGGGGGCTTGTTATATGAGCTGTGTAAATGATTTATTTGTATACAACAAACATACACACACACACACACACACACACACACACACACACACACACACCCATATATATTCTCTCGTTTGCCAAAGTCAGTTTCACAAAGCGATTGCCAGCGGGCGACGCACAAAAGTATGCAACAATTTTTTGTTTGGCGGCGCTGCAACCATCAACGTAATTGGCTTTATTACCATTCTGTCAGTGTGTGTGCGTGTGTGTGTGCGTCTGCGTGTGTGTGTGTGTGTATTGCCCAGGCTCTGGTATACATTTCATGCGTAATGAGCTCATTTTATGACCTGCACAAAATGAGCAAATGCATCCAAAATGAGCTGTGAGCTCTGTGTGTGTTTACTTACCTTGAATCGCCTGGCCCTCTTCTGGTTCGGCCCTGTCAAATTGAGACCACATGAATTGCAGCGAAGACATTCCTCATGATAATGATTGTTATCATAAAGAGGTGAAGGTTCTGCAAGTAAATAACAAATAAAATAATATTATTCTTTAGCCATACTCTGCGAAACGACTCTTCTCTATTTGCCCAGCTCTAAACCCAGGCTGCTCAATCCCAAATAATTTATCTCAACTGTCCAACATTCGTTCTAGCCAAATTGCAACAATCCTCCTTGGGTCTCCGCATGAGAACGACTTTACTCATCCAAAGATATCACAACGACCACAACAATCCTGACCTAACCTTGCCTAAATTTGAGGAAGTATTTGCAATTTGATCCGACTTTATACTATATTGCTGTTTTTTTATAGATGCAACTTTACGTTTTATTCCATATGATTATACTTTCTGTTTGTTGTAATTCTCATTTTAACGCTCTTATGTTTTTCGCAAGACTTAGAATCGTCTTATATCGTCCTATATTTAAGGTCTCAGTTATTTAGAAAGTGTGAGACATACATTGCTCTAGACGGGAATTTTTTTGTTGAAGTAGGAATCCTTAAAGGCCTCGGTGGAGATAATACAAAATTCTATTACTGTTCCCTAGCCATTTATCAGGTTCGACTCGCTATGAATTCTCAACCGGTTTAGGCACCAACAAAGGGAATACATTATTTAGTCTTTGCTGTCTTATAATTCCCAAATTGTTAAAGCACCAACAATAGATATAAGTGCCTATCTGAAATAACTTTATTTGCTCTTGCCCGTGTTCAAGAAGCCAGTGCCCAAGCTGCACTTATACTATTATCTTTATATACTGGGTGAATAAACCCTCTTGTTTGTTTAACCCGATACTCTCACCAAATATTATTTTTTGTATCATTCCAATCATATTATTTTAACGCCAGTTGCTCGATAAATCCAGCACAGTTAACCGAGTAAATTGCTATAGAATGGGAAAAACCCTGCTAATGGAATTGTGGTTTTATGTAAACCGTTTCCATATTGATATTTTTAAAGTCTTCACTGGCCATATGTATCATCCTCGTCATCTTCGGATGTTATTTTTTTTATGACTCGTACAAGTCGGTGCTTTATTCAACCCGATAACTTTATATATTAAGAGCCTGCACTTGATTTCTTATATATCATCATCGTCCGCATGGTTTATGGATTCTATAAAAATATTGGTTTACTTTAAGAGTAATTTGATGTAAAGCATTTTAATTGGAGCCTGATAGGATTCTTTTCAATTCCGTATTTAGAATCTTACTCGTATGCCTTACATCGCATCTTTGATTGAAAATAATTTCAATGATTTTTCCTATTTATGTTAACCGTCCAGAGTCCCCACAATTCGTCATAACAAAGAATGAAAATCTCCTTACTGTGTGCAACATAAAGTTGTGTTCACAATATGCAAAATGTATTACTAATTATATTACTTTATACAATTTTCTTAAATCTTATCAACTTCTGCTATCATTTCATTTAAAGGCATATACGTTTTTGGTCGAATAATGAGTACTTGAAGATATTTTGTATTTAAAATTTAAATGTAATTCTTGGGATTTTTTTGATCTTCCAAAATGGGAAATCATTATCGGAAATCGTCCGTTGCATTAATAAAATCAATAACTAACAAATTGGCCATCAAACACAGAGATGAAAAAGCATCTCACATTGCCAGGAATCCTGCTCCCAACTCTTTTGTGGATTGAGGAGGTTCAAGGAAATTTTTATTTTTTTTTTTGTATTCTCTTCCATCACGTATTCTTCTTTCTAAGCGTACTTCACCGAAGGTCTATTACTGATATGAAGTCTCTAATAGCCCTATTCATATTTTTTGTTCAATTGCATCAAAACAATGTAAACAATCAACACGAACAGCTAATTATTTTGGGGGTGAATGGCAAATGTCAATTACTGTGTCACATTTGACCATGGAAGGGCTATATGATATGATATTCCATTAGTCAGAGTCACTCTTACCATGAAGCTGTTGTCTGATGTGGAATTATCAGATACTTCCTTGCCAATATTCTGGCTGCCTCCATAGTTGAAAACTATCGATACCAGAGAGCATATTATCGATACTATTGATGGATGAATAGAGGCAGTTACAGTTAAAGTGCATGTGAGAGACGAATATTGAATTTGTGGGGTGAAGTTGAATGTTGGTCGCGATAGATAGCTCAAAATAGAAAGTCGAGTATCTTCTAATTGGAATTTAGCCAGATTGTGCTTGTTAAAGTATCTGACTCGATGCTGGCCAGCCACAAAATAGCTACAAATTGAAATTTGGATAATGCATTTGGATTAAATGCCACAGAATGCAAATCAATTCAGCCAACTGATGCCCCATCAAAAGCACAGCAGAGTGCACACTGTGGTCGTCAGATGGTTTCCCGGGTGGGAAAGGAGGGAGTGGGGTGTGGGGTGTGGCAGCTACAACACGCTCATTAATTTGCATAACGGTACAGCCAAGGGCCGCAAAGGGGCAAAGGGAAGACGGTGGGTCCAACAGCAGCAGCCGTCGACAGTTTGTCGAGCGACTCAATTACAAGCGGAAATGAGTTTCTAATACAAGCAAATTGATGCCGCACAGACCAGTATACACACGTACACCCGCACACACACACACTCGTACACACACACACACATACACACACACAGAAAGCGAGCTGGCGCCAGGAAAAGCGCAAAAATTTGCTTGTTGAGTTGATGAATGGCTGTTGATGGGTTTTGCTTCTGGCCAGGCTTCTGTTAACGGGGCCAGCGGGGGGCTTGGCTTGGGCGGTGCTGCGTTGGCCAAGGGGCGTGTCAGGCTGTTTTCAGTGTCATAGCAATCAAGTAGCTATATTAATAATAAACACACACAAACACACTGACACACACACATGCGTGTGTGCTGCCTATTGTATACACGTCTCGCATTTAACACTCGACACCGGAAATCATAATTAAATGAATCAGGCAAGTGGAAACACATTACGAATATGAGTCAACATTCAAACATACTCGAAATCGTACACGAGTACTCGGAGTGCGTTATTTGCCCAGGTAGAACCTGTCGGCTAGTCCTTGACTACGCCCTCGACCACCACCACGCCCACAAGCACGCCTCTTGCCATACCTTAACTGGTTTGCAGATTACTATTCAATATACACATCCGTATGCCGTACTTCCTCTTCATCCTCTCTGCCATCCATCGATTCTCTGCCGACTATCCCCTACAGAAGACATATTTCTTCCATTTCTTATGGGGCATATTGAGGTCTGTTTCCGATTCCGATTGCGATTCCGAATACTTTTCATTCCCAATTGCTTCCTTTTTCACTTCTAAACCTATGTCCAGTAAGTTTTCATTCGACTGTCTTGACTAAAGGCAATACGAGTACCAACTATTCAATTAGTTTTCGGAAGTAGAATAGCAAAGAAATGATTAAATTGGTTTCGGATATGGGAACAGGCCTAAATAAACGACTCTTTCTTCCTGTCAAACTTGAAAGTGGCTCTCAATTGGACGAATTATAAAATGTTGAATCTTAGCGGGTAGTTGAGGTGTCAAACCATCGACTGTCTGCTTAGTTAAACAAACCACCCACAATAAAAAACTATTAATGACCATTGATGGTCCCCAAAGTCGGAAGAGTTATCGATATTTTGACATCATTAAGAGTTAGTTTAATTTTATTTATAATATCGACTGATTTTGCTACTATCGATACTTTTTAGTTGTTTATTTTTGTTACAACTAGTTAAATTATCAGCAAACATTCTAGAATGTTACTCTTTAAAGCAAGCTTACAGCAATATTTAAAATTATCGATAGCAATGTAAGTGTCGTGTATCGATTATTAATTAGAGAGTTTTCAGGATCCAAAGTTCATTACGCTAAGAAAAGTTGAAGTTGGGAGTTCAGTATAGACTTCAAACTAAAGAATATTAATTAAATATGTAAATATTTGCAAAGAGCATCTTATGCAAAGTGCTTTTGGGTGAAGGAATACTTTGTTAGAGATCTGGGTAAGCTATATACCAAATTTCATAACGATATGTTGATAATTGCGTCTGTTATTCGTTGTTACCGATAACACTTTTTAAGGACCAACATTATATACTTAACTTGAAGCTGTTTTGAGCACATGAGGCCAACGCCTCGGGTGCACTCTGCCAGCTGTTGTCCTGCCAGAATAACAGGGATATCAGAGACAGCACTCTGCTCCTTGCATCTAATTGTTGTCAAATGAAACTTAAGCAATGAATGTCAGAGTGGTGCGGAGCTGGGCTAAAAATTGCATTGTCAAGTGCATTGCTGCCAATGGTTGGGTAGCTGGGTGGTTGGGTGGCTCTGAGTAGATTTGGCTAGTGAAAAGTGCGATACAAATCTAAAAAGACTAGTCCTGTCCTGACTGGGTCAGAGCAAACCTTTGCTGGCCAGTTGAAAATCATTTCTGGCTTCGAGTACTCGAATTTCGTCCTTTTTATTTCTCTCCTTTTTGGCCGGCTGGCTGTGATTGCTTTTGACTTTCATTGGATGGCTTTTTGATTGGGGCACATCGGATAAGGGCTCTTATCTGTGATCCATGGTCAAATGTTGCATTATCTGCATTGATTAAAATGAATTTTCTCGACTTCTGCCTTCTCATTTGTGGCTTCGATTTGTCTGAAATGGTCGGTTTGAGCTTCGAGCAAACAAACTAGGTTCAAATGTTGTTTTCAAGTCATTTATTACTTCACCCATTCATCAGAGTGGCCAAAAGACAAAATTCTTCGTTTGCATGTTGTACAGAACTCAATTTCAAATAATTGCTAAACAAGTAATATTGCTCAAAGGTAATAAATGGCTGATTTATGAAATATTTTGTTACCTTTTCAAAGAAGAAAATTTCTTGAATATTATGGCAACAAATTCGGAGTTATTTGTATTTATGAAAGGTCGAAAATGGTTTAATTTCACAATTTAAAAGCCAGAAATCAAATACAGGAGGCATTAAGGCAACACAATTTATAGAGGAAAGTGAAGATTAAATGATAGATTTGCGATAATATAGATCTACAATAAGGGTTTCTGGATTACTGATTGCAAATGCCAAGTTGCTGCCTTGGTAACAATCCTTACAGTTCTTTGTTTCTTAACTTATTCGGGCGTGGAGCAAGTTTGCTAATTGAAAACCAACCAAATTCGGTGACCTTTCCCCGGTTGCCTCAATCCTGAATGCGTCATTTGATTTTATGACAGCCACCGCAGGAAAGCGGAAAGTTCGCATCTGCAATTTACAGTCGCTTGCCAGGGGGAAGGGTAGACTGGGCGTGAGCGGAGGCGTTGCGAGGGAGAAATTTGAAGACATTTAAATATAAATTCATGACTTTGATAAATTACCAACTAATGACCGAAAAGAATGGCAAACTTCTGGTTTTTAGTGTATAAGCCAGCACAATGCCAACATTTTGAGCTTCAAATTAAGCGTGTAACACCGATACGCTGAGCAACTGAGAAGGGGACAGGGGCTAACCCCCTATGGGCCAGGGGGGTCACCAACTCGTGACCCCGCACCTTTTATCCATTGGCATTTCCTTTGTTGAGCGAGTGGCGCTGAGTGTTGAACGGTTTTGTGTTTTTTGTTTAGGGCCAGGCCAAAACAATAGCTGCTTAATGGCTCGTGATTCAAGCTCAAGCTCAAGTGGCAAAGGGGTTGACGGGGGGCTGCGGGGCTGCGGGGCTTGACGGGCAACGGACGTGTCCTGACAATGCCAACAGACTGTGACTGCAGTGAATTGCACTTTGGGAGCATTGTACTCTCCCCAGTTTTCTCCCGTCAGGCTCCACCCCGTTGCCCCTTAACTGAATCAGTGGAGGACTTGCAAATGAGGGGCAACTATTGCGCGGGGGCGAGGCGGGTTAATGCCTAGAATTAATTGAGCGTTAATAATGCCGAACCGAAGTGGAGCACAGGACAGGAGTTAAGGGGTGTCGGGGTGATGCAGAGGTGCTTCCGAAAGCTCTGCCAACTAAATTTCCTCTTCAATTTCTTTTCTCTTTGAGGATGTATATTCCGTTTGAATCTCCTCTTTAGCAAATACACCTTCTGAGAATGTTATTGAGAAACTAGTTAGAGCAGCCGTTCGAAATGTTCGTCTATCAATTAAAGAAGTGTCAAGATTTGAATGATTTCAATGATTATTATTCGAGTTTTCGAGGTACACTAAGCATACTCTAAAACTCATTAGATTTGCTGACCTGTAATGCTATTTGTTCCTCGCTTAGTAGCTAATTGGTACTAGACTGTGGATAGAAGCTACAAATTGATGATGGGCTGTTTAAAATTTCACTTTGAAATCAATTACGCAGAGCACTGTGTTGCATACCTTTTCAATTTGAAGAGTATCCTTGAAGCATGCACATTGGCTTTGACTCGGAAGTGGAGGTCGGAGCGTGTCCTGAACCCACAATATTGTGCTTATGTTCGTTCCACTTTACAAACTGGCCAAAAGCCATTGAAGTTGCAATCAGAACTTGTTGCTCTGAAGCACCACGCGAAGCACTCGCAGTGCAACTATTACCTAATTGGCCAGGAGCCGTAATTAGTCGGGTCGTTATGCCAACCACTATTTGGAGCATTCAATAGGCCTGCCAGAGAGACTATTCAGGCGCATTTCTTGATTAACGCTGTGCAATTATTTTGAAGCACATAATTAGACAAATTGCTGCGCCTGGAGTTGCCACAAGTCGCGGCACTTGGACGGGTCGAGTTGCCGTTAGTGTAAGGGCATGACTGTACCAACTCCCGAGCACTCCAACTCCCTAGCACCTCTGCTGCCCACTTTATAAGTACGACAGTCATGTGGGCCAAATTGCTTTAGACTGCAGAATTGGAGCCCCCCCTTTAAGGGGCGTGGCACGCGCGTTGGGCTTGGAGTTTTTGGGTCAATGGGACGGAATTGAGTTAGTCGCATTGTAAAGAGCTTCCACATTGTTCCCGGCGCCGATGTCTGTGACGCCATTTGGGTCACTTCACTCCACGGCACACACTCACTCTCAATACGCTGGAAATTGATCAAATTAACCCGAGTCTCTCCGATGTGAAGCTACTCTAAACTGTTTTTCCTACTCAGCTCCGCTACTTGCAACTCCTCTCTCTGGTATTACTTGATCTGATTTTAACCTGTCTTAGACATAACGAACATGTTGTCCTTAGGGCTTTTAAATGGTACTGAAGAGTTTTAGATAGATAGATCCTGCCCCAAAAATTAGACTACACATTAATTCATAGGTGAAATTCGGTTAAAGCCTGTAAATACAAATGCCTTTAAAAATGTGTGTAATGTAAATATGTTAGCAATTTGTAATTTCCCATATGTTTCTACCCTTTATATGTAACTGGCTTAAGCTAACACTATATAAAATATGTAACATTTCCTAAATACAAGAATATAGATGAAGGCTTTTCCATTAAGCCTGGTACAGAAGTGTGTGATATTAGATATATTCTCATTTCCAGTTTCAGATCAATGACTCTCCTCTGGTGGTCAAGTCCTTGGTATGAAATTGTTTCATGGAAAGTCATAGAAGATAGTTCGAGAGGTAAAGTTGCCTTCAATTTGTCCGTGTAGGTTATAGCATTATAGTTATATGCATCTCCATCGGTTGAATATTGAGTCGATTTGTGAAATACTTTGCTGCTTATAAAGCTGCTGGCTGAAACGATTTCGGTTTGGATAGGACCGTATAGCCAAAACAGGAGCAATTAACTTAGCATGGCTGCCAGGGTATTAAGTCCATGGCACCCCGGAGGTAGCTGGTCTTACTTGTTTTTAATTAATTTGTGGAGGTGACAAAGTAGCGCGGGAACGGGGGCAGCGAGCAGCGAGCAGCAGGCAGAGGGCAGAGGGCAGAGGGCAGTGGGCAACAGACGCATTGATAAGCGCGTCGCAGTGCAAAATCTTTCGTATCATAAATTCAACATGTGTGTGTTGTTTGTGTGTGTGCGTGTGCTTATGCCATGGCGTCGCCAAAAAGTATGCAACATAAATTCCAAGGCCACGCCTACTCAGCACGTAAGCCGCCAGCGGCATAAAGCGCCTTTTAATGGAATTAACGTGCGTAAAAATGTTTGTCGCACTCCCAAGCTGATCCCCTAGCCCCTCTACACATTAGCTCCCTCCTCGCTCACCCACACACACCCGCTGCCACATGTGCGGATCTGTGGCACCAAAGTCGTCGCCTCTTTGTGTGGTTTCTTCTTGAGAGCCCGAGTTGTGATTAATTCTTGGGCCATTTGGTAAACACCCAGTCAGACGGGCAGACAGACAGTTTGAGGCGGCATTCAGGCGTTGCAAATCTGATTTATGACGCGCATGCCACACACCGGCCACTTGTTGCAAGTAGCAAGTCGGTGGAAACAAAGCTTGCAACTGTAGGTTGGTTGATTTGTTCAAAATAAATTTGCCACAACTGAGCTGATTTCTAAGCGGATTATTCTCTAGCTTGAGTTTTTTCCCTCGACTGAAATTCAATTGTAATAAATATAATAAGAAATACTCGCACAATAAATATACGAAGTATTTATATATGTAATGAATTATATGTCCTTTAAAAGGATCCTTTACCATTAAGCATTCCCTCGGCATTTTAGGCAAAATTCAAATGTGAAAAGTTATAATTAAATTGTTGTCTTTGATATTGATTTTCATGGTATGGAAACCAGATGTAATCAAGCAATTTAATTAATGCAAAGCCAAGGCCAAAAGTTTTTATTACGAGTATACTCGTAATTTGCAATTTGTAGTCAAAAGATTTGCAACTATTTGAATGGAATCTTCAGAGGTTTCCTTTTAATTGTCTGGCGGCTATTAAATCTCCAGGCGCCACTTTACCACTACCGTTTGGCATGTATACGAGTCCTTTGCTCTCATATCCCTTTTCATATCCATATCGAACTTCGCAGCCGCACACACACACTGACACACACACACTAGCTGCAGCGGGTGTGTGTGAAGTTCAGCAATTTACATAAAAGTTTCGCTGGGGCAAAGGGAAAGGCATATGTATGTAGATTTGAGCTTCGGGCAGCCACAAAAGGGAAAACAGCACCCAAAGTGCAGCAAAAGTTAATTCAGTTTTGAAATGGTTTCAAACGCGCAAGTTTTTCATATAAAACACTCACACACACGCACACACACCCACCCACCCACACACACACACGCTGCATAAGTGTGAGTGTGAAAATCTTATGTTTGCGTGCCGAAACGTGAAGCGAAAAACTTTTATAAGAACTTTTTTGGCCACCCAGCAAACCCAATTTTGTGCCAAGGTCTCTGCCAGGCGAACATTTGAATACCCTGCATATTGACTACAATGGGGCTATAAACTTTATAAGTTAGTAATTGTGCTCGTATTAAGGAACAAGTTTTACCTTCCATTGGATTCACATAAGTTGTGAGTCCTTTGAGGCATGTAAGGTACCTATATCTGTATCCATTTCTATATATGCGAGCAGTACTATTTGAAAGCGTTAAACACAACATATTCGCTTCATTTTTGTTTTGTTAGAAAGGTTTAGTCGAGGGGCAATGCTGAATATAGCATTTACTGCAATGTGTTGTGCCTATGGCAGCTGAAAACCAGGTAATATAATAACGCAGAGAGCGGGCTAAAGAGCAGCGGTGAAACCCCACAGAGCGTTCTATAGTTAATGTAAAGAACCGACATATATATAAATAACCTGTATAATCGCTATGCAGTTTCCAAGCTGTTCTAGGAAACCAGCTCTTAAAACTAACCCCCTGACAATATAATAATCATTTTAAAAGTAATTTTAACTCAAGATCTAAATTAACCAGAAAATGACACAAGCCTAATAATATTAAATAAATAAAAAATAAATTAATAGAATACTTAACAATATCACAACTTTTCTTGTTATATGCACATTTTCAGAAATGTTAAACTATCGTAGGCACTATCAAAAGTATCGCTGGCTTAATTTTCAGGTATGGTGCGAGTATCGATACATGAATACATTTAGTTTAACTTTTAATAAAAGCCTTCATCATTTTAGAAACATTTTTCAATTTAAAAGAAATCGGGCTACTTCTCTCGATGATTGCTTTGGCGACTTTTAATAAATTTGGAAGTATTCCAAAAACTATCAAAGCCACAGATCGATAACTTATTGTTCTTTCATTATCGAAACCAGCGATGGTGGGACTGTCGATAGTTTTGCAGTTAGCTGATAATACGGGTACTATCGATATCTGTGGTTTTCTGAAGGCTTTCAATGATCGCTGAAATATGTTCAAATCCATCGAAACTATTGATGGTGAAATTAATAATAGCAGCGATTGTTTTATTATTCTTTAGCAGACCTTCAATGAGCATTGACAGTTGAGAGTTTCTTATCAATTTTCAAAACTATCGAGGGCGCGATTATCGACGGCTTGACATCTCTAGTGCTAGAGGGTATTTTAGGATTCGGCAAACGCGTTTTTGGACAGTTTATGGCGTGATGGTGTGTGTGAGCTGTCGCTGTTGATCTGCGTGCACATTGTATTAGCAGCACTGTCATCGTCGGTCAACGTACTCAATGTGAGTTTTGGGGTTAGGTCTAGGGTCGGTAGAGAGCAGGAGGGCAGGAGGGAAGACGGGCAGACGGGGTATGCGGAGTTTGCATTTCGAAAGGTGAGTCAGCTAGGGCAGTGACAGTGAGAGAGGGGACGGGTTGGGAGTCAGTGTAGACAGCTCTGAATGCCTTGCAATCTTTGCTCATTCACACACATCCTTCTGCTCATCTTCGTCCTCGTCTACGTCGTCGTCGGCGTCTTCGTCTTCGTCCTCGCCTTCGTCCTCGCTCAATCAATGTCAGCGATGCCTCCCGACCTACAAAACTTTCGCCTCATTCAGTTTGCCTTTGAAGCTAGCTGTCTGTATGTCCGACTCCCTGTCCCCCTGTCTTCGTCTTCGTCTTCGTCTTCGTCTCCCTGTCCCTCCGTCCGTCGTTTCTGTCTGTGGTCATGCTGCTCGTTCATCTCCTTCCTGCCATCCTTAGACTTGTCCTCGCCTTGTCCTGTTGTTGTAGTTAAATCATTCGGAATTTTATTGAGTAAACTGTTTTGTAATTATTTTCATCTGCCTCTGCCTCTGCCTCTGCCTTTGCTTCTCCTGCTGAAGCTACGTCATGCAGCATAACCCCCCCTACCATCCCCTTTTCACTCCCATCGTTATCCTTGTCTTCATGTCTACTTTTCTCCTTCAGTCTTTTGGCTGCTCCAATTAGCAAAGCATCAACATGTTGCGGTCCTTGGTCTGCCACTTGTTTTGTGTATTTTTACTTTTTTTATATTTTTTTTCTTTTTATTTTTTGCTTAGCTCATTTTGTGTGGCAGAGATTTTGCTCGCTAAGCTTCGCAAAAGGGGGGACTTGCCATGGGCGGGGGGAGGGTGCTTTCAACTGCGTTTGGGGATTTTGATTTGAGCTTGATGAAATTTTGCGGCAACGCATATCAAAAAGTTGGACAGGTCACGAAATGCCTCCAGAACAATTCGGTCTAAATAATTATATAAATAAAGCGATATACAAATTGAAATGATTGTGGCTAGCAAGTGAACATGGAGGTGAAGTAAGGGTTTCTTTCAATTTATGCATACATGATGTACATTTATAAAAACGGTAGGATTGACCAAGATTCACCACGATTGCGAATAGCTGGCGAAGATCGTGATAAAAATAAATGAATAATGATTTCAATCTTCCCTGGTTACTTTCTTTCTTTCTTTCTTTTCCTTTCGGGAACATCCCAGTAGTACGGTTCACACGTGAGTAATGGGTGGATTCATGGGTGATACTGTGCAAGCAACTTGGCTAGTTTCATAAAGGAATTCATGCATTACCATTCAGCTATGAATTCATAGGTGAATGGTAATGCAACGTCGCTTGTCAAAGTAATGCGTACGTGAATAGTAAGCCATGAATTCAGCTTGGAAAAATACGTATCCATAACAGCAGAACTAGAGGGATAGTATAAAAATAGATTTTTGAATTGTGGATTTTTGCATGAAATGCAATCCATTAGATTTGCAACTTGTTGTTTTATTTGAAAATTGCAACTGAAAGTTAAAACATTGTCGACCTAATTGCATTTGAATTTGCTAAACGAAAGTTTGGATTACAAATGTTATTTTTGGCTTAACCCTTCCGTATTAGCCAAACTTTGGCCGTTATGCGGCTTAATTAGTTAAACGCAAAATGGGAACGCACCCAGATAATGGACACAGTTCCTCGTATGTGGCTGTATTAGCATAAATAAACCTGTGTGTGTATATGTTTATGTAGTAAATGGCGCACAAGTTGGGACTTAATTAAATTCTTAACGTTTGGTAAACTCAACAACAACAAGAATAACAGAAAAAGTACGAGAACTAAGACTGCGTAGGATATGCTGCTGAGGACGAAGGACTAACTACATGGCTAGCCAAATGAAAGCAATAACTTCAAACTTCAACACCAATACACACACACACACACACTCACAACACATACAGACACACATACATCATTTAAGTCTAATGGGTCAGGTGATTTTCTATTGTCGTCGGCTGCCTTCGTCCTTCAGCTGGATTCTTGCTGGACTCTCTGCATGTTTAATCCAAATTACTAAAATATATACACTGACACACACTCACACACACACACACACACACACACACACACACACACACACACACACACACACACAAGTAATAACACCCCCTTTAGAGCATGGACATTGCTTTGTTTGAACTGTTTTTCTGTTTGCATTCTCCCGTACTCCGCGAGTGTGTGTGTGTGTGTGTGTTGGTGTGTGTGTGTGTGTAGGTGTGGCTTGTGTGTGTCCCGCATGTGCGTGTGTCTTTGTGTGCGTTTTTCGTGTTTTAATGAATCTGTACGGGCAGCCTGCCATTCTATTTGTAAATGCTGTTAATTGAGCCAAAGCTAAACGCTATGTCTTAGCGTCGCCTTACCCCCTTGCTAGACACGCCTCCCTACTGCCGTCTCACACCCGCACCCGCACCACCACACACCCCGCAGCCCGCTGGCAAGCTGCCCCAGTTAGCAGTTCAGGCCCAGTCTTGGAGCAACCCACCTGACGGTCAGCGTCAATTAGTGAATGTTGGCAGCGCTTTAATTTTCTTGTCGCTTGTATTTTTTGTTCATTTGTTATACCCTGTGGACATATAGTGGTAAGATGGGGTATGCGTGTATGCAAGAGCTAGCCAAGGCAAGTCGATAGCCATTTTGATAGCATCAATAAGTCGAAATCTGCAAAACTGTTTTGAACCGAACCAGTCTGAGCCCGAAACTTCAGCGATCATCCTCATCCGAACTGAATCGTGAACCATTTTCTTATCTCCGAAAAATAAAATAGTTTACTTGCATAGGAATAAATAATTTTTTTGTTTTATGTAGAGTTTGCAAAAAAGTGCGAATAACAAAATCCAGGCATAATTGATTTATAATACCTGGTTTGCAAACCCAACTACGAACTGAACCTCTGATAAAATCTTTGTGGTTTGAGAGCCATTGCCAAAATCTATTAACGATTTCTTAAGCTTATAGAAATAAATCTTCACTTTTTGTATAAATGGCCAAACTTCTATTTTGGCCTACGATCTTTTGTCGATATAGTATCGATATACTTGGTCTATTGTCGATATTATCGATAGTATCGACAGCATTCAACTGCCGTTCCACACATTATACGAGTATATTTGCATGCCCTAACGATATGTCGATAAATATATCGATATCGTTTGTGTATTAACGGAACATACTGCTTATATGTCCTAAAGTACGCATGTATGATATATTCGGAGTTTAGTACTCGGTACAGAGTATCTCATAGTCGAGAAGACTAAGCACAGGCACTCTGGCTATTCCTCTGTTGTCGCCCGTTCGTTACCGTCACCGTCTTGTGCGTTAATTTGATTTTATGGAACTATCGCAATTTACAATAAGTACAATGTGTGCAATGACTAATCCACAAAATACAATACTATATATACCATCTGATCACAGTCAGAATCGAGATAACAGACAGCGCAAAATGACCCTCATAAAACAGGATAAATTAAGCTTAAGTCTGCAAGCCGAACTCGAAGTTAACCGAAAATTTAATGGATTTTTATGTTAATCGGAACCGAACCACAGGGTGAACCATTTTCAACACAAGACTGAGCAAAATCAAGATTTTCACAACAAAGTTTTTGTAAGCATATTCGAAAAATAAATACATTTGATTATAGTTAATGAAAGCAACATTAAAAAAACAGAAAAAAATCTCTGAATAGTAATATTATTTGATATGCTTGGGATACATTTCAAATAAAGAAAACTTTATGATACTGAGATTAGTCTAATACTTATGATATATGATCAATAGAGAATATTCCTCAAAGTAAACGAAATTTATACAAAAACTGAAATTGCCATTTAATTCTTTCTTCGTTTAGAATCTTTATTTGACTTAAAAATCTCATTCCTTTGTTAGTCTTGCTTTAAGTCGCTGTTCTTCTTATGTTGCAATAGTTGAGCTATGATATATTTTCAATTATATTTTCATCTACACAATTCCTAAAAGAATTAGTCAAACTTAATAAACATTTTTTAAATTCCTTATTGTCACCAGATTGATCTTGAGCTTACGATCTTGATTTAATCAGGGAGACAGTCCTCGTCCGATCGTTCCTGTGGCAACTATATGATATAGAAAGGAGCAGCTTCAGTTACAAGTTCTTCTGAAGAACATGATAAGACCCCGCTGAATAAAGTTGCTCCTTTGGTGACAAAATTGTCATACCCCCTGTTGGGGCACAATGTCAAGGGCAACGGCAACGGGAACGGGAAGGGGAACGGGAACGGCAACTGTCAGCCACTCGTTTGGCAAGGAAACTCGACAGAATTTCCACGCAACTAAAATACTGTCTCAATAAAAATAATAATAATAATAATATTGTTATTACTATGGCGTCTTCCTTTGCCTGGTTCCTGCTGCTGGTGCTGTTCATGTTTTATTATATTTTTGGCAGGGGGCCTCCTTTTTGCTACGGGGGCTTTGGTTGGCTGTCCAGCTGTCAAATATTTCAAGAAATGACAGCTGTTAATGGCATTATACATCCTGAGGCATATGAGGCCCCAGGTTCAGGTGAGCCGAGGCTTGATTGAGCCAGTTCTAAGTGCTGCTGATAGCTGATAGCTGGACAGGACTTTAACTTGAACTGCAAGTCCAAATCCAAATCGAAAGGCAACAATGGGCGAAAGGGAGCGGGAGAGTGAGGCGAGGGTATTGTTAGCCGTTAGTGCTACCTTTAGATTGATGGCATCGATGGTTGGCTGTTGTTGTTTATGGCCTGGCCTTGAGTGTTTGGCCCGAATTGCTGCCATAACAATTTACGTTTTATGATGGCTACGAAAACTGTTGCAGATTTTCGGAGCATTGTGGCAGCAGCTGTTAATCTTGCAACATTTGGCTTAAACGAGCTGCGTTATGGCCGCCTCGGCTCTTAATTTCATTCAAATTTCTTGTGCAGCCAATCAATCAGTTAGTCAGCGAAACTCATTAATTCATTTAAATCAATCAAATTAGAAAACATTTGCACTTCATTTGAGCAAATATATTTCAGGATCCAATTATTTACTCTACATTTCAAAAAACTCTAATGTATTGAAGGCCTTTGTGAGCCTATATACCAAATTTAGTCACTTTAGCTTTAATCAATCGGTTAGTCAACTGAACTAATTGACAAATCAATCAATTAGGAAAATACAAATGAAGTTCAAGAGTGGTGAACAACCCAATACCCTAAGGTTAAGCATTATCGCTTGTTTATCTAATTACAATGTAAATACTATATCTTGAGATCTATAACTGGGATCCTTCATATGAAGTCCGCCTATGTTGTGTTAGGTATACGCGAACCTTCATACCAAATTTAGTCACTCTAGCTCTGAACAATCTATTGGGAAGCTTCAAGAGTTTTGGAATACCAATTTCACTGATTGTATACTGAAAACATTTTATATAATGCGTATAAGTACTATATCTCAGGATCTATAACTGGGATCCTCTTCATGAGAGGTCCACCTACGTTGTGTAAGGTATACGCGAACCTTCATACCAAATTAAGTTACTCTAGCTTTGAACAATCTATTAGGGAGCTTCAAGAGTTTTGGAATACCAATTTCACTGATTGTATACTGAAAACATTTTATATAATGCGTATAAATACTATATCTCAGGATCTATAACTGGGATCCTTCATATGAAGTCCGCCTAAGTTGTGTAAGGTATATGCGAACCTTCATACCAAATTTAGTCACTCTAGTTCAAATTAATCGATCTGACTACCAGCAGAAAGATAATTAATTTTCCATTTATTATTCAATTACGAGTATACGGCGAAATTGTTTTGATTCATTTTGATTGCATATACTCGTACTCGATGCTTGTACTATTGGAGGCTACATACCAAGTTAGCCAGGAATCGGCAAGTCAGGCAAACTGATTAACAAATCAATCAAATATGCTGGGCGCATCTTTAATTTAATTTGCCAACAAAAAATGAGTATACTCGCGGAGGCGGATTGAGCTTTATAAGTCGATCAAGTATAATACTATGATCCATCAATTAAAGGACACGCAATTCCCGGACATTGGTAATGGCAATGGCAATGCCTATGGCAATGGCAATGCCGATGGTAATGGTCGTATTATTAATGCATTCATAAAGCCATCAGTGGCTAATGAAACGTGTACATCGAGCCAGGCTAAATCGAGCTCCACGTCAGCAGCTTGACCTTGGATGGGTCTTGGCCAGCTTTTGGCTCGTCCATAACTTACATGTCGCAGTTATGAGTTGGCCAGAACTGCACAATCGACTCCACATACTCGCTTAGTTTGGGCCCCAGTGGACCACATTGTTGCTCATTTGCTGCCACTTACGAGTGCTCTTCCGGGGCATCTACAAATGGTGGCGCACAGTTTGCGCCAGCGGCGCTCATAAATTAACTCGAAGCCGTTACTTTGCACCTCGATCCCCTTGTTCCCCCAAGCTAAGGTCCTTTAGTGTCCTGCCTGGCGCTATGTGGGGATGGGCAGCGCTTTGTACTATTTGTTCTTGCATCGTTAAAGCGAAATTATTAAAATTAACACAGGCGTGACCAGGTGGATAACTACACGTAATTGAAATAGGGAAAGCATTCTGCAGTTGCTGTGAAAGTAGTCGATTTTCAGGTACTCTATAGCGAGCTTGAGTTGGATACCGAGAATTTCAATTTGTTTTGTTGAACAAACACATTTCTCTAATACTCAGCGATTGACTCGGTCAGATATTTCGATTTCATTTTGTCTATATAGCTCTGGATCTTCTAATTTTTTGAACATTCAAAGGAAATCTATAATAAGTTAGATAAATGAGAGGTTACATTCCTTTAACTTATAAATCTATCTCTAATAATCTCAGAGACTGACTCGTTCTTCAGATATTTCAATTTCTGTTGTCTATATATCTCAGGATCTACTGATTCATGGAGCATGTTGAACAAACCTCCACTTGGTTAAATATATAAGTGAGTGATTACATACCAAATTTAGAAAATCATATCTTATACAAATAGATTAGGATCTACTGATTGAAGAAAATAGTCTGAGATTATTTGAGTATAAGAGAGCCTTGGTAAATCTAATCTCAGAGGTCGAACCGTTTACCAGATATTATATCTACATATTTCAGATCTACGGTTTTACGATATATATCAGAATTTGATAAATCAAACCCCAGTAGTCATTCAGACCTCAGCTTCTGCTATACCTTTATATTTTACACATTTTAAGGAGGGGCAAATAAAGACACAAAAGCCCAATGAGCTTACGAAATTGTTTCGCAGCTAACACGGAATATTTAATTTCCAGAGAATAACACACTTAAAACTTATGCCAACGGTGCGGACTCAGAATGCATTTTGCAGAGGGATTAAGGACTTAAACTGCTTTTATATTCACCAGAAATATGTGCGAGAATATTAAGCAAGAACACTTAATTACATTTCATATGCTATAAATGAAAATTATTTAATTATTGCAAGCACGTAACTAAAATGTATTATAAGTAAATACAGTTCAAACAATTACACTCAGCCACTTTTGGTATTTGCTGCTTATGCGAGTATTAAATTTATTGCCGACATTCAAGGGAAAATTTCACTTTAAAAGGCATTTTCTTAAAGCTGCATTCAAGTAAAAGTCTCGATAAATACAATTAACATATGTGACTACAGTGTGACTGTCAAGTCAGCGTTATATAGTTTAACTATTCCAAAAAGACCCTCAGGACATTACGATGCATGTCCTCTAATCAAATTTGGCATGCTTCTACACACCATGTATATAAATAATCAATTGGCATTTACTTCATTTCTTAGGTTTTTTTAATGAGTGTATAAAAGTAGTTTTAAAAAGTATGTTCAACTAATTTAAGCTGCCAAAATGGTAGCAGTACAACAAGTTACAAAAAGGTAGTAGAGCACAAGTTTTTAATTAACAAAAAACAATACTCCAAACAGTAATCCACATTCTTTTCTCTGAAATAGATTCAATTCAGAACAGGCCTGATAATTGAGAATGTTAACTTTTTACCATCCAGAACAAATATTAAAATTACTAAATTTGCTCGAATTTTAACTTATTTTTGTGGTTCACTTAACTTGTGCTTGATCGCTTCACATTTGTACGTGGAATTGATTCGAGAGTGGAATTCGGAACACGCTTAAACAGTATCATTGTGATTATCATTGTTACGCTGCCGAAATATGGCTTTCAAGATCACTATGGCATTTTATTTTGAGAATGTCATTCAGCTACCAAAGATCACTGCATAAACTTTAGAATTTTGTTGATTTAAATGTATCCTTAAGTCTGTTTCAAATTGCACTCTCGAATTGAATCCACAGAAAAGAGCTTAAAACAACTTTTTAGCATTAGAAATCGTACTTTTGTTGCAAGTTCAGTTTAGAATTAGGATATCCCATCCCATGTTCACATATTTTTGTGGTATTTACTCGAAATTCAAATTCGAGACACTTGACAGTCAAACTGTGTAACAAATTAGCCACATAAAACACATCAACTTTGGTCCGAACAGTGTGAAATTATGCACTTTTTTGAACTGCAACTATTGGCTTGTACTCATAGTTCACACGTTGCATCTTGGCGCATCTCCTAGTATCTTTTAGTAGGTTGCAGTGTCCTTTGCTTACCCAAGTCCTGTACTGGTGGGGCCCTTGGCTGCCTACGGCAGCGGGCAATTATGGATTTGAGCAAGCGATGCATTTGGACACAACCGTCTGGTCGAAGTTGTTTTGAAGAACTATGGCATATCGCACCTGTTCAGTTGGGAGCTAAGGTTCTGTGAAGCACCTGTGCGATAGCAATTTGTGTTTATTTCGTGCAGCAAATTTGCTGCACAATTTGCAAGTTTAATGCGGTAAGACGCAATGAGAATGCCAATGCCAAGGCCATCATATCTTATGGATGCATTTCCCAGTAATTACCACAGACAACAACAACAACAACAACAACAGCATGAGCAACATTGGCCACCCACTGCCAACTTAATTATTAATTCGACTACAATTACAGATCAACTGGCAACACACTTTCCAATTTTGAGCTTTGCAATGGACGTGGTCGACTGAAAGCTGACTTGGACATGTGCTCGGCACAAATGTCATTTTAATTGCTCTGAATTCTTAATTGAACCCTTCGAGGCCGTCTTTGATACCCGAGCACAGTATGTGAACATTGCTATATATGTATATTAGTATATTATTTTGTTTTTACATTTATTCTGGCCGCTCCAAACTGCCCTTGGCTGGCATTAATTAATGTTGGTCGTGCTCGTAAAATGCAATAAAGTTATTGGCCCATAAACAAACAAAGGCGCTCGCTCGTTTAATTTGGCAGGCAGCGCATGCAAATTGCGTCCTTAAATCCTGAAAAGCCCGAATAAATCCCACTGAAGGCCAGCACTTAATGCTTGAACAAGGCAAACAGAGATACTCTGGCCTAGGGTTCCCAAATGCCCTAGCACACTCTCAACCTAACAAACACGAGGTATCCTGCAGGCACATATGCCTCAAGAAAAGCTCGAGCAGATACCCTTTGCCCACACCTCCGGCTATTTCTTTGCTCTGAATTTATGATTGCATAGCATAACACTAGGAGATATCCTGTAAGCAGTCCTAAAATATCCCAGGCCACATTAAAACTCCCTTTCTCACTCCAGCAGTGCAACCAAGCAGTGTATTTCAGCGCTACATCTTCCCCATGCTCAATATAACTCAAAATAGTCTTACAGGACATATATATATAAGTATTTATATATATATATATGTTCTGTCTGGTTAGCATAGTTTCGTTACACCCTTTTAAACACTTTATACATTTTACAGGGTGCAAAACCGAAGGCTCTGGCTTACAACAAGCCATTAGTACTCAGAATTGTTACGAGAATTTGCAAAATTTTCCGATTATCCTGCAGTTGCCATCATTTGTTAACTCAACAGAATTCAACCGAATTCAAAATCTAGGAATTCACACCTCGCTCCAGTGGATTGAAGTCTTTTATATTTTATCAAGAGATTACCATAGAAATTTGACTTGTTTTGCCAATTCTTGGTAATGGCAACAGTTTGCCTAGGCTGAGTTATCATTAATTTCTATTAATGTTTGAAGGCTATTTATTTTGAATTTACAAAAGGTGCACTCACTGTTAGAAGCAGCCCAAGCCAACTGAACTATAGAAATGCCAACTTGCTTGATTTCGAGATGCTTGACATGCTAACTTCCTGGAAACTAGAGTTGCCATAGAAATGGGAACATTTGGCGGGCAGCAAGGTTTTAGAGTAATTAGCAATAATTTTATATTATAGTTGTGTGCTGGGAATTCCGTGAAACTGTTTATTGTGTTTTTTATACCCTTCCACAGGGTATTACAGGATTATCACGAAATTTGACCAATACGTTTCTGATTTCGTAACTGATCCCCAGCAGGATCATCCGATTCGATCTGCTTGTTCCTATGCAAACTGATCTCTCACTTTTGGGTCTACCTAAATCTGGCACCGATGCTAATTAATGGATTATAGTATATTAGCTAGCTGTTAAAATACATTATGTTGCATTTTAGCACTTTCCTCAACCGTAAGAAATACACAAATCTTGCGTATTACCATTTTCCCTCTCGTGGGGGTTGGAAACTAATAGTTGAGCCAAGTGCTTAACGATTGTGTAGGGCTTTAAAGGCGATCTAACTAAACAAATAATCTGATTCATTTGACTCTGCATTTTCCGCCCGATCAATACTTAAGCACTATATCTTATAGCTGCCATAGGAACAATCTGTTGAAAGTGAGTTTTTGTATGAATAACATTGCTGCAAGTTTGAATAGCTTTGTCTCGTAGGTATCCGTTCTTTCTTGTTTCATATTCAACCGATGTCGGGAGGAGATTAATTTGTATACAAATGTTGCAAGAGTATAGTCAAATGAACCAACAGACATTGAAAATACAAATGCTGTTCCATAAATAAACATTTTTACCTCCGCCTCTTTGAAAGTACATTGAGCAACTTTACTGTGCCAATTTGTATATAATTAATTGGATACGAATAATTAAATGGATTAAATAGCATGCATCGGTGGGCAAAAGCATTTTAAAATTCCTGATTTCTGTTTCATGTTGCTGCATGACAAATAATTGGGGAACACTGACATTCCGGCCCATTAAAAATGAATCAATGGAAATTCCAAATTAACTGAATATGTGCGGACAGGACACACAAATAACAATAATTAAGACTTAATTAAATTAGTGCGCGAATAAAGGCAATTGGAGCAGTGAGTGCAATATAAGGAATTTGTAAATTGTGCGGCCTTTAAAAGTAAATTTATTTGGATAGGGAGGAAGGTAACAATAAATACTCATACGTACTCGTAATTGGTACGAAATGACGAGTTAATAGACTGTTTGTGCACTCGTTATCGAGATATGCGTTGATTCAAATTGGCAACGCGAGTTTCAATTGGTTGCGAAGATGTCAACACGCAAAGCAAACTTGTTGCACCAGCCACAAACTGTGGCAGCTGGAGTTTGACTTGGTGGTTGGGCTGGTTCAAGGGGTGCTTGCGGTGCTTGTGGGGGTTGGCTTGATTGGGCTGATTGCTGTGGTTCTGCCTGCAATGTGAGCGCAAAGTGCAAAACTTGACTCGCATTTCATTCATAACAGACACACACCGACACACACACACACACAGCGATGCAGATGGCCGTGCCAGACAAGTGAGCACTCCATTCATTTGTTCGCTGTCAACACACACACACCCACGCACACACACTAACATACACACTGGAGACTTTCATTCATTAATGTCACAATGACAAGAACGAGCCGTCGTTTGGTAACTCCTTGGCATTGCTTTCAAGTGCGAGTACGCGAGTATCTTTATTGGCTGTATGTGTATCTACATATATCTAAGTGTGTGTGCTTCTGTGTATATATAACATGTAACATGTCGCTGCTGGACTTTGAACTTCAAATATGAGCACACACACACACACACACACAGAGAGACAAGCCCTGCTGAATGTAAACAGAGTGAAGAGCGTCGAATGTGTGTCATTGGCGTTGCCTTCTTTTTGGGGCACATCGAAGCAAGCGCAACAGCTGAAACCCTGGACTTGGCTAGATAATTCATATACTAGGTATCCATCTCATCTCTTATGGATTATATCACGATCTGAAGCTGAAATTCTGAGCTTGGCTAGATAATCTATATATCTACATATATTATTCTATTTATAGCGCATATCTTACATCCCAGAGTTGAAATATGAACTCGCGCTGGATCTACTTGTCTGTCTACCTGTCAACCTGTCTCATATCTATATTGAAATGTTATAGTATATCGGCATAATCCTATAGTATGACACGACACTTGTAATCTTACTTTCTTTTATATTGTTACATGTTGTTTTATAAGGGTTAATCTCTATATTCAAAATATACTATAGGTAAAAAAAATTAAATGGCATTTGAAAACTAATTACTGCGGGCTTGGCAGAAAACTGAAGTAACTAATATAAACAAAATACAAGACTCCTGCAGCTAAGTAAATGCAGTCAATATAGTGCTGACAATGGAGAGAAAAGCGGTTTCAGCGTCTTTGGTGATTGAATTATGGAAAGCGGATTTACAACAAAGTAAAATCACAGGAATCTTTATTACTTCCTTAGATTACTGGCCGGGACACCAACAAACTGTGCTTTGCATTTAATGATTATCAATTTGCCAATTATCAAATATTTGCTGTTTATAATATTCTCCACAATCAATCTTTCGAACACATACCTCAATTTCTCTTTTAAGAGTAATCAGTTAAAAACACTATTGCCGTGGATCTTATGGATCTCTTGTAACTTCCAAACAAGAGCAACAGTTAAACATTGAATATGATAGATTCTCTATAAAATACTCCCTCACACGTCTATATTGGATTGGTAAATTTCACTTATGGGGTATAAGACATGGTTAATAGTTGGAACTCTCTACCTACTCGTATAGTATATAGAATAGCGCACATCCTCACAAGAGCAACAGTTGAATCTCTGGACACGGCTAGATTCCTTATATATCTATGTATCTCACTTGTATATTGAACTGTTGAGTTACACATAGATTATAACACACATTTAAAAATGAGCAAAGTTAAGATAGATAGATAGATAGATAGATAGATAGATAGCAAAGATTAAGATTAAAGTTAAGATATTGAAATCGTATAGATAAGCTATATATACACATACGCA
The DNA here is from genome assembly GCA_037075165.1 of Hirtodrosophila histrioides. NCBI lineage: Eukaryota > Metazoa > Arthropoda > Insecta > Diptera > Drosophilidae > Hirtodrosophila > Hirtodrosophila histrioides. The sequence continues at coordinate 350,664 of JBAMCL010000348.1, read as the reverse complement.
AATACTTATAAATATATAGAATGTCGAGAGCAACAGTTGAATCACTTGGTAGATAATACGAGTATGTCTACATATAGATCGAATATCTCACAAATTCACAAGAGCAACAGTTGAATCTCTGGACACGGCTAGATTCCTTATATATCTATGTATCTCACATGTATATTGGACTGTTAAGTTACACTTATAGATTATAACACACATTTAAAAATGAGCAAAAGTTAAGATATTGAAATCGTATAGATAAGCTATATATACACATACGCAAATACTTATAAATATATAGAATGTCGAGAGCAACAGTTGAATCACTTGGATGGATGGATTATACGAGTATATCTACATATAGATCGAATATCTCACAAATTCACAAGAGCAACAGTTGAAACTCTGGACTTGGATGGAAAGATAATGTGTGTGTTAATTATCGTATAGAGTTATATCTAGGCATATATACTGACCGCTGCGGCTGCGATAGCTGCTGCTGCTGGCGCTGCTGCTGCTCGACGGCTGCTGCAGCTGATGATGGTGCCGCTGCCGTCGTCGGCCGCTGCGCAGCGCCACGACGCCGCTGACGGCGTCAACGTATTGGGCCACGTCGTTGCCGTTTGTTTATGCCGCTGCACGCGCCCAAAACTATGCAACACGCGGTTGCAGCTCACAGTAAAAAAAAAACTAACTTTATACTTTGTTTGTGTATAAATATGTTGAAACCGAAAAAAAAGCTTAAAAAAATGCCAAGTAAATATGAGATGAGGCGGGAACGAAGCGGACGACAGAATTTATACGCAAGGGCGGAGAGCGTGAGGGCGAACGCGAGCGCGAATGGGCACAGGATGGCAAGGAGGTGGACGAGGGCGCACGCGGAGCAGGAAAACGCAACGCTTTGGGGCAATTTTCATTTGTATTTACAGTTGTCCGTTTACAGTTTACGATATGAACACACTACGGCTACGCTATATACTAGGCGAAACTCTCAACTCTCGTCTCGCGAAAGCCATCAACAAACTGGTCTCCTCTCGCCTCGTCTCGTCTCGTCTTGCCGCGACTTAACTCGACTCGACGCGACTCGACTCGACTTGACTCGACTCGCGGGCGGGCTGAAGTTGTGTGTGTGCGTTGGACGTGCTGGTGTTGCGGCCTCTGCTCTGCTTGCTGCGTTGTGGCACGTCTACGGATTCAACACCAACTGATGAACAGCAAACGGCGACATCGCCAGCGTCCGCTCAGCATATCGCTCGCATCCCTTTTCCCGCGCGAGTTGGCAGCCCCGCTCTTGCGAACAGCTGAGCTGTTGAGCCGCATCAGCTGTGCGCAGCTTTTGTCCCTTCCTTGGCTTTTCAAAAGCTACACTAACAAATCCAAAGGCACGAAAGCTTCACAAAGCTCACATTGCTATTCCAACAAGTTGGCAGCCCTATTCAAGCAAAATATTCAAAGTTGCCGCCATTCAATAAATGCGATCCCTTTGAATTGAGTGCACATACATGGATATAAATATCATTTAATTAAATTAATCGTATACAGACATCATTATTATTTATGAAATATTATTTCCACTAGGCTAAGACAAATGTAACCCATTGTATAGAACGTTTTCCTAGAATCCCAAATGTCCAATAATCTCAATCATTTCTAAAAGGGTACCAAATATTCTTAGTTTTGCTAGTTACGATCTAAAGTTTAGATTCTAAACCAATGCGATCGATTATTGTGCCTACGACAGCTATATGATGTATTTTGATCTGATGTTGATTAAATTTGATCACACTACTAAATAGTTAAAGTATTATTAACCGTGTGAAAACAAATATGTTTTTATATACAACAAGTAATATTTCAGAAGCCCAATTTTGATCTTTTCTTGTACAGATATTTATCGACATTAAAAAAACCACAAAAACGGACAATCGAATATAAATACTTCATGGAATCATGACAGAATTATAAAAGCTTCTGCAAAGGTCAATAACAAATGTGATTTTAAGATTGTTACATTTCTTAAATAGCTCCCTTTCTGAACATCAAGTCAGGATTCTAAGTTATAAGTGTTTCCCAAAACTATGATATTTGGCATTGCTTACTCACCCGTCTGTGTGCTGGAGTCAAAGAATGTACTGGTTGTTTCCACGGTCATGGTGCCAATGGTTCCATCAATAATCTGTGCCGAGGAGTCACGTCGTCCACGGTAGCTGAAAAGATTGTTGTGTTATCGAGAATGCATTGCAATAATGGATAATCTTGTTGTGTATTCAAAATGTGTCGGAAATACACAACAATTATGGGCTTGATAGTTTCTGGTGAACGCTATAATGAATTTTTCCGATACAATTGATATGGAAGCAAGTGATTCTTGTGGGAGTGGCCAATGAATGCTGGACTTATCGTCAGGATATGTCGCTGTGTCGAGATAAGCTTCTATATCCCATTAAGCTTCTTCCCAGAACGGACACATGGATGTAATATGTACGAATAGCTCCCCCATGGCTTTGCTTGGTACTCACCGACACACATCATCGCTTTGGGAGCTCTGGCGTCGAAAGTTGCGACATCGTATCATCTCCTCGGTGGTGGATTGGCGTCGGAAGCCACGCGCGATGAGGATCTCCTCGGTGGTGGACTGGCGTCGTATGGCCGGCCGCTGATTTTGTTCAACGGTGGGCAGCGGCGGCGGACGGCCGCACGGGCTGGGATCGCGTGACGAGGAGCAGCTGTTCGAGTCTGGGGAGCGCGGCGAACGAGCTGCCGAGCTGCTCTGCCGGCGCAGAGTGTGGCGCCGCGGACTGCCGTCCCGCTCATGCGACCGATCTGGCGAGAGATGCGTGCGAGAATCGCGCCTACCGCCGCGCGAGGCGCTGTCCGGTGAGAGGGAGTCACGCCGGGAGGCTCGTCGCTCACAGTCCTCGGGCGGATCCGGGCTGAGCGCTGGCTGAGAGCCGCGACGGCTGCCACCGGGTAGGCAGCTCTCGTCGAAGGCGGTTGCCTGACGCTGTAGGCGCTGCAAGCGGGGCGCACGCTCCGGACTGATGCCCGTCTTCGAGTCGCGCCGGTTGACGCGTCCACACTGTGTGGTGGAGTCTCGTCGCCCCTTCGGTGCCGTCGGACTGGTAGCCGGCGGGGTCACTGAGCTGGTTATAATTGTCGGCGGCGGCAATGCCTGACAGGCGGAGTCCACCTGCTGATGGTGGTAAGTGCTGGTTGAGATTATTGGCACAGAGTCTGAGCAGGAGCCGGCAGAGCTTGTCGAGGGACGTTGCTCCTGCCGGAAGTTTGGAAATTCCGGTGCGGCCAGCGAGTCGCGTTTCTTGGCCACTTGATATTTGGGTGGTGGAGGTGGCGTGGTCACGCGGCCGGCAACACTGCTGTCTCGCCGGCTGCTGGATAGGTAACTCTCGCCGGAACCGCGCCGCGAGGCCTACGTGGGTTCGGGCAGGACGATATCAAAGAGAAATAAAGAGAGATTCATGCATAGGTTAGGTTTCGGTTTTGGGTGTTGGGCGAACTCTAGCCTTCCCTTTTGGGGAGGCCTTCGTCTTAGTTCTTACAATGACCCCCCGGATAGCCAATTCATGGGATGAGGTTCTATAATGCACATTACTTACAGCGGGACTGCGATGGTGTTGGATCTTCCTGTGTAAAGTATTTGAAAATTGCTTATATAAGGTCTTCTCTAATCTATACTATTTTAACAGGTCTGTAATTACCTAACTGAATGTGAAATCATCTTGTATACCAAGTATGTCTTACTAAGTGTTAAGTGTTATTTCATTTTAATAGGTTGAATAGTGTTTCCTTTAAAATCTACATTTTGAACATTTTTCGATCAGGTGTTTTTGAATAAATTATTGTTCAGGTTGTTCGTCAAATTTTGAAAAGTTGTCATTAAATAAACAAATTTATATTTGCGAGATCGTTTCCTGAAGCTGTTTTCAAACAGAAAAGATCTTAAAAGTCATGTAACTTTCTCAGTAATTGGGACAATTTTGTGACCTGCCTTTAAACTAAGTTTAGCGAACTTTAACGTTTCCGGAGTGTTTTGAAAAACGATTATCAACGGCCTTTCAACTCCTATGTTAGATTTGGAAAAAATTTTGTTCGGCATGACATCAAATTTTTGGTTTTTTTTTTTTTTTAAGGCTTACCTTTAAATAAGCCAATATGTGTTTAAGAGATCGTTTCCTGGGGTTCTTTGAAATCTAAATATATAAATATATATAAATAGGCATATATATGAAATATGTAAAACGCCTTTAAAAGTCAACACCAAGCTCAGTTTCTAGTTTTCTTTTTTTTTTTTTAGTTACTTAGGTCTTAAAATGTATATAACACAAATTCTTTATTCAACCACATCTAAATCAAATATTCCTCATGATCCATTCCATCCTGATGTAGGATGTCTTCGGACGTCCGCCCACAAGGACTTGGGGCTTGGTGGGGTCTCAGCTGACTACTGTCTAAAGGATAACTCACGCTTTTGGTGCTCTCCACAACCACGGGAACGTTGACGGTGCTGTGGTGCTCCTCCACGGTGGTGCTTTCGCGCCGGTTCCAGTGCTTGACGAACTCGGCGGTGTTGGAGTCGCGGCGAGAGCGCATGCTGCGGATGCCAGAGTCGGCGCTCGACTCCCGACGCTTGCGTGGTGTTACGTAGGTGGTGCATACACCGCTGGTTCCATGTCCAGTGCTGGCATCGGTGGTGGAAGTGCGCCATGGCAAGCTTCTGGCCAAATCGGCGAGCGTTTCGCGGCGATTTAGCTGGGCCTTGTTTCGTGCCGCCTGCTGCGTCTGCTGTTGCTGCTTTGCACCACCGCTCCACTCTCGCAGTATGTCAGTTAGCTGGGCCAAGGAGCTGCGCCGCCGGCGCTGGTGTCCTGGTGGTGGCGAGTTGTTTGGCGGTGTTGTAATCTGTGCCGCCGAATCGCGTCGTCCGCCTAGTCGTTGGCGAATCGTGGATTCCTCCAACTGGCAATCAAATACATAAGGCTTGTAAGCTGAAGGATTCCAAAGTGGATCAGCAGTGGACTCACCTGTTCGCGCACCAAGTCGTCCCAACCGTTGCCGCCCTGCCACACCAGGCCAACCTGGTGCGACATGATGGGCAGGTTGCATACGAAGCATACGGCTGTCATATTCCTGTAACGACAAGGATAACTTATGTAGCAGGATACGAGTATGCAGATAGTAACGGACAATTATTTGGGCATGCCTTAGCAAGAATTTAAAACAAGCACAAGGATTTGAAATGAGCTTTTGGTAAAATGAATAATGAATAAAGCTTACAAAGGCTGCAAAAGTAGCTTTTGATTCGTTGTTGTCTCAACTGCATTGAAAGCTCAACGCCTGAAAGCTTAGGATGAGCTTTTGTGAGTGAGAGTAGTGAGTGCAGAAGGCTCATGCTGAAAAGTAACATGCTTATATCAGAGAAAAGCACATGCAAAGTATGAGAAAGCTTTAAATGTTGCATGCTGAGCTTTAAGCGATGCCCAAAGCTTTCAGAATGTGGTGTCAGTGTGCTTTGGTGGTGGTGAGCTTGTATAATCATGGTGAAGGTGAAGGTGAGCTGGTGGAATGTTTATAGCAAGGCAGAGACTGAAACGAGTACTTAGACAGTTTAGCTGTTTTTATATAGAGTATGGAAAGCATTGAAAGAAGCTGTTCATGTGTCGCATTTTGATAGAGCTTTGTTGTTGTGTTAGATGCTTTGTTGTTGTCAGTTTCGAGAAGAAGAGTATGATTGGATTATTAGCTAACTTTTTGCGTATGACGACGCCGCTGTAGTACGGCTGATCCATGGACCTGTAATGCCGAAGTTTTGACATGGCGCATGGCGTTCTGTGTCTGCAGCGCTGCAGATCCCTTTGGGTCCAAAAGAAGGTCTGTAATTAGCGGCTTTTCTCCTCCCTCAAGCCGCTGCTGAATGTCCTGCTGCTGGTGAATCCACTGTTGCTCCTGCTCCTGCTCCTGCTCCCGCTGCTGCTGCTGTCGTGCCTGTGGTTGCCGCTGCTGCCTCGCAATGGAGGCGATTTGCACTATTCAGTTGTTCAATTAATTGACAACTTGGCAGAGTCTGAGAGCTAAGCGCCTTTGCATTCTTTCAAATTCACCAAATTTCACATGTACACAATTGGTTTTGCTTTGTATAGCTTGCAGTTATTGCGTCTATTGTTAACTAAATAAAAAGAAATTCATTGCAATTTGCATACTCTTTCCCCACGAGGTAGCCCATATAGGGCATCTAGTTTCGTAGCCCTAGATTCTAGTGCTTGCAAACCTATCGATGACACTATCAGAGGTATCGATACTATCGATGGCCTTGTGACTATAGTTAGAGTTACGACAATAATATTTGTGTATTTCTTAAGATAGTAAAGCTACTTTCAAATGTATTTCCAATAAACTGCCTTTTCTGTTATTAATATTTTTGGCTACAAAGGCAAATATTGAGTGCTATCGATAGTATCGATCATTTTTCATCTGCTGTATATCGATAGGTTTCACCACTATTGGGGTCCTAATTAATCTTCATTTTCATCTCTGATTATCTCATTTTAACCATAAATTCTTGGACTTGCTATTGAAATTGATCTATCAGAACAGAATAATATAATCAGAATAGAATTGGAATCTTTTCTCGGACTATCCAAAGCTAAGATAATTTGGAGAGAGTATTTAAGTTTCGGCTTGCCGAAATTACCAATAATTTCTTGCAAATTGATTGTATCCATATTTACTGTAATTAATTTACATTTTCTGGCTATTTGTTGTTTGATTTTTTTATTGGGGATTGGGGAATTTGCTACACACAGACACAGAGATACACTGAAAAAAATTGAAGAAAAAAATATTGTTGGTTTTAAAGAACATTCAGGGGATGTCATAATAAAAATTTCATTTTAATAATTAGTCTTGTTGTAAATATTAAAATAATCATTTACTTATGTTGGGGGGCAAAATTACGTAAATAAAAGAGGTATTTGATAATATATTTGTTATATTATTTAATTAAAATAAGTTCACTTCGCATTTCAATACTGGATCGAGAAAAGCTATGTACTATAAGGTAATACTTAAGTGTCAAATAAATACAATTGGCTACAAATTAAACATGCGAATTGTTTAAATTAATTCATCTACTCTTATTATACAAATGTTTTCATCTATATACATTTTCTGGGATTTTCTACATTTTCATTACGAGTACACTTCTGCAGAGGGAGGGTATTATAAACTTTAAGATCTATGCTTTTCTGAAACTTGGTACAGTAGTTTTCAATTATTGCATGAATCGGAAACAGTTTCAGATGATTACTATATCATACATATGTACGAGTATAGCTGCCATAGAAACTATATATTCAACTTTTAATAAAGGTCTTAGATTAAGTTAGTTACACTTTCTTGCTACTAACATATTTTGTTTATTAAATTGGTAACAACTATAGTAAAGGTTTCGAAAATAAACTATAAATAAAACCAACATTTCTACAATACAAGAGATGTTATTTTTAAATATAATTTCACCCCCAAATGGGTGTAATACTTTTGGCTCCAAACAAATGTGGAAAATATTGTTGTTTTCCTCTTTGTATTTTATAATCATTTAGAAACTTAGAAAATATACCGCCAGGGGAATTTGTCAAAAAGTAGTTGGTAATCAATACACAAACAAACAGAACAGAAGCAACAGAAATGAAATAACTGACAATAATAATACAAATGTTAATAAAATCAATAGAATGTATAATATTATTTAAAAAGCAACAGATGACAATAAATACAATTCTTAAAAACAATTTATTGTCATTTAATTAACAACAAAGGAATTAAGTAACAATAATGAGAGGTCAAGGAAGGACTTAAGCAATTATGCTGACTATAGAGAGATCCTTAGACATTGAGTTTCAGTTGTCGCCCCAGAATGTTGATACAACCAGTAGTAAATAAATAAACAAAATTGTTAATTGCATTTGGCTGAAGCTGTGAAGTGTGGCAATTAGTGAATCAATCAGTTAGCCGCAAAAAACCATTATTCAAATATTTGTACTTCGGTATTCATGAATACAGAATGCATTAATTCAAACCGTGGCCGAGCACAGATATTGTAACTTAAAATGTATGCATTTGTGGGGATGCATCTGTGCATTTATTAGTTTTTTACAAACTCATATATATTTGGCAATAATGTAACAATTGTTCGATTACACATTTACATTGTGCTCGACTTGAAAGTTTTCCCAACAACACGGGGGCATGGAAACTTGGGGCACTTGCATATAATAACATTTCAAAATGCTGCTGCTAAGTGGGAAAAGAAAACACAAAAAGAGGAAGGTGGCAGGTGGCAGGTGGCAGGTGGAATAGGGAACATGGAAGCTGGAAGGTGGGGAGGGAATAACAAACTCCCTGGAGGCACTTATAAATGCGAAAATGTGTTGGAAGCACTTACATAAATATACAAAAAAATGAGAAATAAAAAAAATGAAATAAAGAAGCCCGCCAAACTTTTGACATACAACTGAATAAAACTAAAAACTAAATTACTATAAACGAGTAATTCCAACTTAAAAGTTGCTACTTATTGTTTATTTAATTTCGAAAACAGCTTTCAGGCCCCCAAAACTCCACAGTTGAATTTTCAGCTGACAATGTTTAGAAATGCAAAATTTGAATGGAGGCTGGCTGACTTTAATAAAAAAGTATTTCAAAGCTGCATTAAAGATAAAACAAAAACTGAATTTAATGGACTTTTATGCGCTTCCACGGAATATACCTAGAGAGGGGGCGGCAGGGTGCACCTTGGTTGAGGGGGAGAGGGCATTCATATACTCGTAGAGCTTACAAAGCCAATCAAAATGAAGCATAAACTTTATTGGACCGCAAGTTTGTGGCCGCAAACTTAATAACTGGCAGACACCGACACTGAAATCCAGCTACCCACACACACACACACACACTGACACACACACACACACATATAAGCACACATCGACTGCATGTCTGTGTGCCCAAGGAATGAACAAGACCGGAAGTTGTCAAGTGCGTGCGGAGCTTCAAGGAAACTTGGCAGCTGCTCAGCGTCATTTTGTGCCAAGTGTGCTCAAGTTGTTTGTCAAGCGCACACACCCACACACACACACACACACACACACACAGACAGACACATTTATGGAGTAGAAAATAGTTGGAAAATAGGACTTTAGTATCTCAATGAAATAGTTTTTAAAAAGCAGCCGCTGCACACAGAGAAAATAGTAAAGACACTCGGCTCTAATAAGCTTTGAACATAATGCGCAAAAAATCAAACTCTTTATGTCATAGTAAGAAGTTTTGATTTCAAGGATCCTTTATACACCCTCTACTCTGTATATACGGGTAAGAGGGGCTAGGCGAAAGGAGGCATCTTCAATCCTGTGAATTCTATATATGTTTTTGTTCAGCATCAACAGCCGGGTCGACTCAGGTTCCTTTAAAAACATTACCGAATATTTCAGGAAACTTTTTGGAAGTAAATCGAATCGACGCTCAAAATAGTGAACACTTTAAAATACTAAACACTAAAATTTCATTTTAGTTCTTAAATTTTGTTCTTTGACAGTCGTTGGGTATTTAAGTAGAGGCTGCAGGACATGTTCTGTCCTTACTGGGCATATAGCCCCTAATCCTTGTGATTTTAGCTGAATACCCCACCGGCTGGGACCCTTAGTTCATCATTTATTTAATTAATCCCAGATTGTAATTCCTTTTTAGCAGTACTCGAATTAAGGTTGGATTTAAACTTGAAAAATAACTCAAGCTTCATTTGGGGACAACTTTTAAGCAACTAATTAAAAAGGACTTATGTTTTTTCTGAGTGTGCAGCTTGTGTTGCTGCACATTGAAAAGTTTTGACCCAGAGCAGAAAGTTGGTATCTCAAGTTGGCCAATCCAATTGGCACCGCTTAATCAATTTCAAGTGCACAACCAGACAGCTGCAGCAACTGGGTCTGGTAGTTGTAGTTGTTAGCTGGTGCAGGTGCCACACAGCATTAACTGGCAGCTGTTGCACCAAAATGCCCCCCCCCTCGCCCCCGCCACGCATATCTTGGGGCTCAAGTGGCAGGTTGCCCGCGTTGACCGATTTGATTGACAGCTGTCGATTTGCATTGCCAGTCAAGCGTGTGCCTTGAACAATTTTCACCCAAGTTTCATGTTTCCCATGCCTTCAGCCCTCGTTTGGCCTGAAGTATGTATGAAATAACGTTGTGCAATAGGCAACTCGTTAGGGCATTTACAGCAGCACAATTGTCTCTCGAGATATAGCTCTGAAATTAAGTATGAGCTAATTAAAAGGTTGCTTGCAACTAACAATTACATTTCGTGATTATCAGGTGTTTAATAATGGAGTAATTGGGCAAAATGCAATAAAAATCCCTGGACACTTAGCAGCCAATTAATTCAAATTGACATATCACAACATATAGTCTTCAAATGATGAGTTCTCTAGAGTAGTACGTTGTGAGTAGTAATAAACGAACTTTTCAGTTTGGTACAAGGTCAATCAGTCAAACTTTCGTATTTGTTTTAAGACTGCTTTCCAACTCAGTCAGACCAGATACATAAGTAGCAGCACATGTATTTTGTTGGATATTTAATGGTGCAAAGCTATCAATCAGGATATGCACAGATGTTGCAGGGGCAGAAATACTGGATACTTGCTATTATTATATACTGCAATTATGTATATGCAAAGAGAGATCGCAGCGTCTTGTCTGTTTGAGATAAAATGGAGACAAATTAGAAGGTAGGATTCCAAAAATAAAGGAACAAATTATAGCGAAAAATCACAGCCTGGCCAGGATTAACAGGACACCCAAGGCAACAAGCTGTGATTCGCATTTGATGAAGGATCAATTTGCCAATTATAAGTCACTTCTATATTATTCCTCCTGCGCAGTTTGATACAGGACAACGCTATTATTGAATACACAAGCATCAAAGCCGCATTTGCTTACAAGTATATATTAACTTAAACTCTATTAAAACTACTCGATACTCCTTTGATAGATTAAACCAACAATCGATGTTATATTTAGCCCTGCCTTGCCCCGAGGCAGGCAACTCTGCAGGTTGACTGACTATCAAATATATCGAAACATAGCCATTGTTAGCAATGGGAGTACCGCTGTTGTTTGATTTTGATCTCTCTCTCTTGACTTATCGATTTTCGACTGCCGGCACGACCTTCTCCCGGTTCCCTTGCGTTTCCACGGACGGCCACAATGAAGTAAAGCTCGGTAAAGCCTGCCTGAAAGGAGCAAAAACTTTGCCAACATTTTCGGGAAGCTCTTTAAAGGAACATTGAGCAAAATGCTAATAGCAACAACAAATAGAAAGTGGCACGCGCAAATTACTTAATCCGACTTAAGAAGTATTTTCGTGTGTCACACAAAAAGCGGGAACCCTGCAAAGGTTGTTGTTGGTACATAAGCAAGATGAATGGTATGCCGGAGGGGCAGCGAGGGGTTAGGCTGGAGGAGGATGGTGGGGGGAGGGGGTATGGAATATGGCGCGTAAATGCCGGCACGTACTTGGCCGCCTTTGATCTAAATTACCAAACATTTTCAGGTATTTCAACTTTGAATGCCAGGCGCAACCCAAGACAACAACAACCAGAATGAAGTAATAAAAAAGAAAAACAAGTTGGAATGAAAATGCGGACGTGCCAGACTAGCTGGATACCCTGTACAATCGCTCAAATTCGTTGACATCAAGATTAAGCGATTGTGTTCTACTGCTAGTCCACATGTCAGTTGATATTCATTTTTTGTTGTTCTTATTTTTGAAAAAAGGGGAGCAGATATATACAATCTGAACTAATTTTGAATCGGGTAAGGTATATGAGACCCTGTATACTAAATTTGCTGGCTTTTGATTTTATAGTCTCTGGCTGATCAAGAATTTGTATAGTTTTGAAAACTGCCTCTTACATACAGGTGCTTGTTTGTTGGATCACATTTCGTCAATTTCATGGCTACAGGGTATACAAAACGCAAAATGCTGAAAATGAGAATGAAATTGTCAAATGAAAAGCGGCCCAAGGAGAAGCCAGAGCCAGCTGGGTCGCATCCCTGAGCCCTGGCAGTTAATCAATGAATAGCCGCACCGACCAACTGGCCACCAGGATGGCCAGCCTGTCTGTGCAGCTTCTGCTCCCCACCCCAACCATCCCCTCCCGCCTCTATCACTCGCCAGCCTGCGCTGCTCAGCAGTTACATCAAAAGGAAACTGTTGGCTAGAGCTTAATGTAATTTGCTATGGGGGAGACAACGTTCAAAAATTACCTAAATAGCTGTTGGGGCACTGCCCCCTCTTGTCCACACATCTCCCCCCAACCGTGCACTACAGAGAAAGTTACTTAGGAGCTGTCGGACAGGTGCCAGACACCAGACAGTAAAAAATGCTTTATTTTCGATCTCTCTTTTTTGATTTTCATTGCAATTTTATTTTTATTTTATTGCCAGGATGACGCCGCGAGGTAAATGCCCGTGATTTAACTAAATTGATTCGTGTTTATACCCTGCATCCAACAAATAGATACAAATTGAGTGGGCATATGGGCCAAGGCCAAAGCACATCTCCGAACCAGGACCTTTGACCACCTCGCAGTTCTTAGACTACGCACAAGTGTCTTTTTGATGTGTATGCCGGAAATAGCCGGATCGAAGGACTATAACATATAGCTGCCATGGAATTGATCGGTCAAAACTGCAGTTATTGTATGATGAACTATGATAACTTTAAATATGCCCATTAGTAAGAAAATCGAGATGTAAGAACAATCTTTATGTTTCTCTAAAAGTTGTATTTTTGTATGAAAAACTGTTCTGTGAGGGTATATGTCTTTGAGGCATAAACAAATTGAAAGTTTCAAAATATAAATATGTGGAATTTGTGTAGACTGATGAAAATGCGGACGATAGTTCGCCAAAGGGAAGCTTGACTGTACATGGCAATTATGATAATTCTTAGCAAAACAGTAGAAAAGTTCAAAAACCGTTGGCTTTCTTAAAATACGAGTGTAATTTTAATATTTTAGTAGCTTGCATGATTTAAAAACAGGTTGTTTTCATTTTTTAAATGAACCTTAAGAGCACCTTAAGACCCCACATAATCGCACCCATTCCCATATCCCAGCACACCCCTATACCCATACCCGTATACCCCTATACCCGTGTACCCCGCAGAACCATTCGGCTGTCAGCTTAGCCCATGACCATTTGAATAAATAAATAATTAAAGTACGCTCGGTTTTGATATGCACACAGCAATATAAAGTGCGCAAAGTGAACTAGAGAGCATCAACATCCTTTTGGATTTGTGCTGATGATGCTGCCAGGACTGTTGTGGGCTGATGTTTGGGGTGCCTTTTGTTGGACCCACTGGGGCAGCGGTTGCGCGGCCGGAGGGCAGAGGGCGCAGAGCGGTGAGCGGAGAGCGGCGGCCGACTAAGTCGCTGCTTGAAATGCACAAGGCGAATGAATGGCCATTGGACATGCAGCCCAGTTGCCGAGTTGGCTCACATGATGAGCTGGCAGCTGACAGCTAAATAATTTCCGCTGACAATGCGGCACGCCTTGGCCGAAGGAAGCAACGGAACGCACGGACAGGACGAACGCGCACGGGCAGAGGACAACAGGTGCGGATTTTGCTGGATTAAAGGGCCATTAATGGCCCCAAGGAAAGAGCACTGAAAACCTTTAACTGCCGAAAGTTACAGAAGATAAAGCATATAACAATTAGGATAATATAAAAAAGGCTAGTCAGTTTCATATACATAAGCTGAGAACTCCGAGCTTGGTTCAATTTAAATATATTTACTTTCTTGAAACGGTAACAAATATCCTATCAACCATTTATTATATTATTTGTCAAATGAATTGTTTGCATTAAAATTTGGCATTTTGAGAAAAGCTAAGTTTCTAGCAACATTTTTGAAAAAATTTTAGTTTTGGTTTTATTTTAGATTTTCTTAGAGACAGTTGAATTTATTAAAAAAAACAATACAAGGCGATTCATCATAATCGGTGATCAAATGTTAAAGTTCTTGCATTATTGAATATTAATCGTGCATTTGTTAAAGTTATTATTACTTTTAATCGATAAGATTAAAATTGATATTCGAATATTGACAAAGTGCTTAAGTCTCTTTTGGGGATTATTCAAATTGTCAGTTAAAAGGATAAAAAAACACAAATATCATTAATCCTGTTTATCAGGAACAGTTCTCATTCATTCATATAATGTTCTTAGCTGGTTTTGCCAGTTTTAATAGCCGGTGGACCGATTGGGCGCCACGCAGACCCGCGTGCGGCCCTGGACAACCGATTGAAAGTGTGCAAATGTGTAGCATACTTCACGGCGACATGCAAACGCCAGCAGCCATTATGCAAATCAAGCGAAAAGGCGATGCCAAAACATTTAAGCCGTTTTAGCTCAGCTGGCCCAAACAGCTAACATCACAAACTGCCTCACGCCCCTGCCCCTACCGCTCTGCCTCCCCCCGCTTGCGTGCCTCTTTCGCTAACCCTGCGTCTTTGTTGTCGCTGTTTTGTGCTGGAAGCCATTGTTGTTGGGTAAAATCTAATTTCCTTGGCATGCGCCGCAGCCACCTTGGCAACAACAATCTTCAATGTGTGTGTGTGTGTGTGTGCGTGTGTGTGTTTGTGTGTTTGCATAATTCAAGTGCACACTCAATGCTACGGCTAACGGGTTGCCCAGGTGATGCCAGGCATCTTTTGGCCATATACGAATCTCGGCCAAGCAAAATGAGGAAGCGCAAAAATCTGGAAAATATAAATTGATCGATTTCCGTCTCATTAGCAAATAATTATTGGTAAGTTGTAAGCAGACCTCAAGTTCAGGGCGCAACAGTTTCTAGGAGCAACAAACTCTCGGGCTTGCCACTGCTTAATGACTTACGAGTAAACGAGTAAAGTGGTGCCCTGCCGGTAGGTGGTAAGGGGTAGGGGATTGGTTGGTTGGTGGGTTGGTGAGTTGGTGGGTTGGAAGAGGTTGACAAAGTTGGCAGTTCACAGTTGGCAGTCAAGTGGCAGCCAAGTGCAGACGCCCCAGCGCGAACAACCAACAAACTAAATGATGCTAAAATAGTGCCAGTTTACCAGGACCTCTACCCCTCAGCCCCCTGTACAGCTGGGGCACCCCTGTGACTTTCACTTTTGTCCTGGCGCGAGTCTAAAGCCAAACAATGGACCGCATCGTTTGCTCGTTTATTTGCTAACAAGTCTAAAATGAAATTAATTATAGTTACGCACAGTTGCCATGACCCACAGGGCGGGGTCGGGTCGGTGGCAAGGGACAGCCACAGGACGGCTGCTGGGGAGGGGCAGGGCTTGGTGGGCGATGCTTTTGTTTCTACCCCAGCCCGCATGCCCTAAGCCCCGCTTCGGTTGCTTGGGCATCTGATAAATGGCAGGCGGCGGAGCAACTGCGTCGGCAAGTCAACTATCGCACGCTCCGCGGAGGGGGTGCGGATGGCGGATGGGGGGAACCTGTTGTTCTCAATACCCTGTAGCCAAAAGGTGAAAGTGAAAGTAAAAGGCTCGCAACATCCATTCAAGTTTTATCCAAGCAAACTTTCAGCAAATCGAATCAAAAAGAAGGAAGCCAAAAATTCTGCACATCCACAAGGAGTCTGCTTGAACTCTGGGATCTCAGAAACTATATACGCTGCGGCCAGCAAATTTGGTATGCAGCTTCGAGTATACCAAAAGCCTTTTTTTATGAAAGCTCACTTTTATTAATAGTATCGAAAGCAATTAAAGTTGGTTGCAATTTGAGGTTACCCACGCTAATGAGCAATAACAAGCTGAACAGCTTATACTCGTCAAATAAGTTTTAACTCATAAGCGTTCACAAAAAGCGTTACAAATTGTACTGTTTGAAACTATTTGGTCTGGTATGTTAGCAAACATTCTCAGAGTTTTATGAAAAATCATATTTATACATTTTTTCACAAGCTGTTAAAGTTAGTTTCAATTTGTGGTTACTCACGCTCATTTATCAAAACAAATTGAACAATTTTTAAAATACTTTCTAATTTATGAAAGTACACAGTTTATTAATTAGTTTATATAAGTTTGAAACTATTTAGTCTGATATAGTCACAATTGCAATTCCGGTTTGACTGCAACCTTTTCAGAGGCTGCAAATTTGTTATCTTTTTTGAACTTCCAAACTATTCAAAATATAAATAAACTGAGTATTCCTATAGGAAACTTACCACACAAGTATATAAGGTGAAACAAGATAGTGCAGTATTTGTGAATAGTTATGCATGCTAAGCTCGCTATAGGGTGTCAGCGAGTCGAGCAGCTCTCGACATGTGTTCTCCTGTACTGTTTTGTTTGTGAATGAGGCTGCAAACCGCTAAAAATAGCTCACCCCAGCCTCTGTCTCTGTCTCTGTCTCAGCCTCAGCCTCAGCCCCAGTGCCAGTCTCAGCTGGGTGAGCCCTACATACTCGTATTTGTAATCACGCCCTGGCATCTGATGTCTGTCTTGCCGTACGAGAGTCTGCGGCCCTGAACTTTTAATTAATGCATGCAAGTGCGTGAGCAGCGAGCATCGAGGGGCTACAAAAATGGTTAAAGCTTAAGCTTTTGGCCAACATTGGTAGCCGCTTTCAGCCAAAATGGCGGCCAGAAAGTGCCAACAAAAAAGAGGCTGACATTTCAGGGTTTTCGGCTCGGGTTGTCCTCGTTACGGCATAATTTTGAGTCTCGTGTTGCCAGTTGAGAATTGAGAGTTGGCAGCTCGCAGTTGGGAGTTAGGAGTTTGGGGGTTGCGGGCTGAGGGCTGGGGGCTGGGGGTTCGAGGTTGGGGCTTGTGCTTTACAAGGCAGCCGCTTGTTTACTTTTTATATCAAAAACTTTTACGAGCTACAAAATATGCTGAGGCTGAGCGGCAAAAACAAACAAATGTGCCGAGAGTAAAGGCAGAAAATAAATAAAAATCAATTTGATAGCATGTTCTTTGGGGTCTAGCAGTCGACGCGTCCTTTGTGTTTGTGTATCAGCCTTTGCGAGGACGAAGGGAGGTGGAGGGGAAGCGGTTAAGCTGGCTGAACAATAAACCTTCCCAACTTCCCATTCTAGGCGGCCCACAAAATGACCCTAAAATGGCTCTAATGACAATTATCGACCTCGCAATTATCGCATCCAAGTGATGATTACACTGCCCAACAAGATTACAGAGCGGAAAATTTAAAGCTTGCGGTTGTTTAGGGCCACTCAAATACAATTCCATACAAATACTGTTTGCTGATCAAATATTTTTGAATATAGTTATTTGTCACCTTTAAAATTAACCCTATTTCCAAAGCATCTACAGATTAAAATATATAAAGAGAGAATCAATTGAATGCGACAGAAAGAGATAACAAAACAGAATGTCTTGCACTCGTTCACTCGGCTTGTGAATGCTTTTACTTGTAAGTGTTGGCATTCGCACTTGAAAGAGTTGCCTGGCTGACCCAAGTTGTATGTAGTTTGAAGTTCACTCGGTTAATTTGCTTAAGAAGCTGAGCTTAATCTTTCTTAATAAAATAAGTCAACGATTTGGGCAAGTAAAATACCCGTTTGCTGAATACTTGTGTTATTAGGAAAGGAATTGCATAAAAATCATTAATGTTGAAATATTTTATATATCCTGTGTTTCTTGGACATTCGAAATACATTTGTAAAATTTGTTCTCCTCTGTAATTTATAAAGGTGAATAAGTGAAGAGTTTGCTTTTCTTTAACATGCTCGCAAATATAAAGGTAAATATAAAGGCTAAATTTATCTGATAAGTGTCGGACTTTGAAATTTGTTTCCAAGTGCATTTAAGTATCCTTTCCGTTTCCTTTCGCTTCTGCACGGATAAATCACAGTTGAGGTTAACAACCGACCCATTTTCAGAGCTGTAGAATCATAAAAGTAACTTACATATTTGCAATCTAATGGCGTTTTAAGCAGAGATGAATGATATGCTAAAGGACCAGGCACGCCCCAACCCTCCGACCCTCCGACCCTCGAACCCTCCAGCCCCCACCCCAGCTCCAGCTCCAGCCACAGCTTCAGCGCGAGCTCTCACCTTCCCGTCCCAGTCTGCCAAAGGACAGGGCATAAGGACAAAGGACGAAGAGAACGTCGCGTGCCTATACGTCGTTTTCCACCTGTTTTATGGCTCATAAAGTTTTTCCAACCTGCGCCTGGCGCCATCTGTTGGCTGAGTTTGGTGCTTTGGGTTGAATAAAAAACTGATTTGTTTTTTTATATTTTATTTTTATTTTTTTTTGCATTTTTTTATTATTATGATTATTATTTTGGATGTTTCAGTCGCATTCAGTCGCGATTGTTGGCTGATTTGCTCTATTTGTTGTGTGTGTGAGTGTGTGTGTGTGTGTATGTGTGTGTGTGTGACATATGGCACACACTTGAAAATCAACATCAGCGTCATCATTGTGATCATTATCATAATCATGATGACGCTGACGAGTTGTTAATGATAAACAAAATGATGATAAGGACGGCTACGTCGGTTACTTCTTGATGAAAAACGCTTTGGGCCAAGAAAGTTGTTAACATAAAATGGCTCACTGCACAGTCGCATATAAACACACACACACACACACACACACAGTGGTCTGAGTGTATGTGTGCTTAGCAGCTTTGCTCAGATTTTTTCCTTCTTTATTCTTTATTCTTCATTCTTCATTCTTATTTTTTATTTTCATTTTTTTGCGCTTTCAATTTTGAAATGTTTTGCATTGCCCCCGCTCTCACCGTCAACTCTCCCCCAATCCAACGTTTTTGTGCCAGCCCTTGGGGCCCCCGCAGGGTTGGCTGCCTGGCAACTGCTGGGAATTTATGGGCTTTGTATCCCTGGTTTGGTTTTTGGCGTTTACCTTTTGCCGTTAATAGCGCGCATCTGTCATTGCAATCGTATTTGGGGCACATCAATTTCAGGCATCAACGCATTTTATGCCCTTTATTTATAGTCACAACTTACAACTAAACGAAGGCCAACAAAATTTCATGACATTTTGCATTTGATGGGCCCTGAGAGCACAGAAACAACAGAACATAACTGGCGCAGCCCACAACTGATATTCGCATACCCAGTAAACGCATATTCACCTGGGCAGCTCCTTGAGAGGTCTCATAACTTCATTATGTTGCTCAAAATACGCGCTTGTTCAAACCAAATCAATCGAGTGGAAATTGAAGCCAAGTAACTCTTTCGAGTGCAAGTGCCAACAATTGCAAGCTTAAGCATTTCCAAACCAAATCTAACGAGTGCAACACATTTGCATTTGGAATCGGATGCGTTCGTGCTTATGCGCTAGCTCTTTCTTTTGGAATGATAAGTTAACTTGGAATTTGAACTTAAAATGTTCATATTGAATCAAGTCCATCCGATTCGGCAATGTACGAGCATATCAAGCTTGCAGCTTGCAACGAATCAATTGTGAGTGGATTCAAGATTGTTTATATAATCTAGAGTTTCGCACAGGGTATCTGCCGCTCGAGCAGAATGAGACTTGAAATTGATGTTGGGCTGTGAAGTTGTGGCAGAACTTTTCATGTTTTTCAGCGTGCCTCAGCCGCGAGCCATTGCCAAAGATGATGATGAAAGCTGAGCCGAGAGTTCAGTTGTGGCAGTGTGAGGGGAGTCGAGTGGAGATAACGCTTCCAGCCTGGGGCATGCATGGCGTAGGAGTAATGTAAATAAGCTACACGCACACACACACACACACACACACACACTGAGATTTTGTTGGGCCAGTTCTGCGGCCTGGGCCGTTCATCATTATGCGCTGCAGGTTTTTGGCCAAGCTCAAGTTGCCAAAGTTTTCCGCTTTCAAGTGAATTTTTCTTGCTTCTCTTTTATGAAGTGATGTGGCACAAAGTATTGCTGAACGGGGCATGCGTCGTGTGTGCACACTGTACAGTCAAATCATTTATTTACACAACAATAAAGTCCAGAGTTAATACAGTTTTGCAAGTCAACGTTCTCCTCTACATTTCTGTCAAATTTGTCAAACCGTGTCCTTGTCGATAGGCGCGTGTAAGCTGCCTGTGATAAAGAGCTTTAAGCTGGACTTGGAGCATATTGGTCCACTCGAGACGGGCAGTCAATAGTTGTCCTTATATGCACTGCTCAATCCTGACCGACTGCGATTATCGTGATGTCCTGCAAAGTTTCCTGCTGTGCAACCAGTGCCATATCCAGTTGATTTCCGATTACCCCAACTGGCTCATGTATTTGTATGCAAATACTATATCTGTCCTTGTTGTCGGTATCTTTGGTTTCTGCACAAATAAATTGCAATTGCCCGTCCATGCAAATGAGTCCTGCCCGGGGCCTGTGGATGTGGCTCCTGTTTGTGGTTGCTTTCTGTCTTCTCCCTCTGCTAAGCCGACAGGCAATTGTCATCTCAATTAGCCACTGGTCGCCTGCCTCGACAGGTTAATTTCAGTCGGGTCTTTACTGAACGTTAATTAAAACACAGTCAGTTCTTGACAGAAAGACGCCTTAGCTCGTTCTCAACTCAATATATACTTTAGTAAACCTTGGCGGAAACTAAGTCAATCTTCAATCCCCAAACTAAGTTCAATACTCAAGTTGTCTCTACTATTTTAGGGAACACAAAGAAAATAACTACTCGCTTGATTGCTTGTCCTGGAAAATTTGGCGGCTTTTGCTTGATGTTCAGAAAATTTCAAGATAATATCTAAAATGTATCCTAAGACTCAGGCAAGTTGTATCTAATGCAGTAATAATATGCTTTTTTTTTAGTTATCAAAGATAAACATTGTCCAGAGAATTTTTCAGATAATTATCAGATCTGAAATTCTGCTCTGTGTTTAAGTTTTGGTATAGTTCTATTTGTTAGTTACATATATCATCTGGAAAGTTTTTCAAAGTCACTGCCAAAACAACACGCACCTCTCCTAATATTTTTCTCCCTTATTGGCGTTGCCACCTGGGCAGAATGACATAAACTTGTCACAATACAGTTCCTACGACGTTTCCTTAAGAAAAGTTGCCTGAAGCATATGGAAACTAGTAAGAATTGTAGCTTGGGCTACTTTGATGTCTTACCACCCGTTGTTCGCCATATGTTGACCATAAAGCATCA
Source organism: Hirtodrosophila histrioides (assembly GCA_037075165.1). Taxonomy (NCBI): domain Eukaryota; kingdom Metazoa; phylum Arthropoda; class Insecta; order Diptera; family Drosophilidae; genus Hirtodrosophila; species Hirtodrosophila histrioides. The sequence goes on along the minus strand of JBAMCL010000348.1, from coordinate 329,481 downwards.
AATGCACCCAACTTTTGTGGGGGGCTGGGGGAGGGGCGTGGCTTGAAGCCAGTGGGCTACTCCAATTGCAAATGCCTCTTTGATGTAGCACGTCACGGTTCATTTGCCAGTTACCTGCCAATATAACAGTTTCCTTTGGCTCACCCTAACCAACAATACTAACTTCCGCCCTGCAACTGGCAGCTGTCAGTATGATTATCAGTGTTGCCAATCCCACAACTTCCCGTCAAAACTAACTCTCAAGTGCGAAAAAAGCGAGTGGCCGGAAATATCTCCTAATACTTTAAGTTTTATTAAAAACCATCCTTAGATAATACTCAGGGAATTATCGTCCCTAACTCGTGAAATAAATATTCAGCGTTCATTTTGCATGTTGATTTCAATATCGAAATAATATCAATTCAATAGAAAATTCAACCCGATGCTGCTCGTCCCTTATATTTTTCCCTTTTTTCCAGATCCCGCCATTTTCTGGTTTTTCTTAAACTTTCCCGCGGATTCCTCGGTGATTGTGCGGAGATTTCAGAATCAATAACTTTTATGATTCGTCAAGATATTCGATCATGTTCTTGCCTCGAAGTTGAGAAATATGTATAAGGTAAGAAAATGTATTTTTATTATAGAAAGATATGGGAAATGTAATTAATAGAGTAAGAACTGGTAATATTTGCAAATAAGCCAAAGAATTGAAGTATTTTCAAATGAAATTTCCAAAATTTTTGGACAAAATAGTTAGATTTTTGGGTTTTCTTGATCCCACAAAATCGAGCTATTTTCGCTGCCCGCAAGTCAGTTGGCAACACTGATGTTGGGAGCAGCTATAAACATTTACTTTTTGTTTGGGTTTCGGTGCAAAGCTGGCGGATCCAATCGACAATCGACGGGTGTGGTGGGCGTGCGGTGGGCGTGGCTGTCAACGCCCACTTGGATGCCTGCCGGCCATAATTTATGCCAAGCCGAGATGACGTCCGATGGATTTGGGAATGGACATTGATGGCGCTGACAGGAAATACAATACGGAAATTTTGAAAATTTGTTTAAGAAATGTCGGCAGAATATTGAAAAAGATAAAGACGGCCAAAAGCTCATAACAGTCAGCCATCAATTAGTCCAAGTGGGCTGTCAACTCTCCAGCTCTTATAACGGGTCCATTGGCAGAGTGCTTGGAGACCAGAGCCAGGACCAAGGTCCAGGGAGCGCAACAGGCCAACAGGCGAATCCCTACGAGAAATCGCTGCGAGCGAGCGAGCGCAAAATAACTTAAAAGAATTGCTCAACTATTAAGCAAGTTGCCCTATATTTGTTAGTGTGAGTGTGAGTGTGAGTGGGAGTGCGAGTGTTAGTGTGTGCCGCACACAATTTGTACGCTTACAACTCAATTCGAGGGCGGGGCGCTGCGGGGTGGAGCAGGGCAGGCAATAGATCCCAAGCGGAAACCGGATATGCCGGGCGAACACTTGGCAATGCGCAAGAAAAAGAGGTTAAGCTTGTTGCAATAACTTTTAGCCAGACCCAAAAGGACAAACACACACCAACACACACACAAACACCCCCCCACACACACACACACACACAATGTATATGTTTTATGAACAGCGATAAACGTTATTAACTTGGCCGAGTTTTGTTGCCAGCAAACTTTTGTAATTGAACGCCCAACGTCTCGAAAATTAACTGTGCAAAAGCCAGCGGAGAATTGGCCTATAACGATTTATATGGCACTCGGCTGTGTGCTCCTTGAATGTCCTTGCCACTAGCCATTAAATGCCATCGAATATGCTCGAAACTCGAGCCCTGAGTACCTTTGGCTCTCTGGGGAGCAGCACTTTAAATTAAGTTAAATATGTTTTTGAACACCGTTCAAATTGTGCGCCAAAATGGTTAAAACGAATTGTTTTCCAGGTGCTAAAGCTTTGGCTGACAAGGTGATGGAATTTTGACCAACTTTTACCCATCTACATATATATTAAGTATAATTAAACTCGCTGCTCTGAGTTTGTTTAAGTGTTGGTGCTAATGCAAAAACTGTTCCTATGGCAGCTATATTTTATGGTGATTTTTTAGAAACTAGACATAGTTTTAGATAAACTTAATGCAACTTTTGTGTTTGTTTTTCTTTAAGAATAACAGAAAGCTTAAATGCAATAAAAATGACCAAGAATATATTAGTTTGTTCCTCCCCCTTTGCACTTTCGTGACTAAATTATAAGACCCTCCGCAATGACATAAAACACATGGTTCAAAGTGGCTAAGAGTAATACCCTCCAGGGGTGCTTGAAATGAGATTGAAAACGATTAAAATTTGAGTGTGAAAATTGAAGCTATTTTCCAAGCTGAGCAGGCTCCGCTTGAGTGGCGGGAGGGGGCTCAGAATTCAAATAAATTTAGTGTGTTTTCAGGCCCTGCAAAGTCAACATCAAAACAAAAGTCGAAAACTTTGAAAACGACATATTCATACAAGACTGATTTTAATTTTCAAAATTTTCCAAATTTTTTTTATTCGTTTTCCGACAGACAAAGTGTCCAACAAAAGCGCGCACAACGAATTTTTTACATACGTTTATATAGTTTTTCAAATTTTTGTTCAGTTTTAAACCCAAGGCGAAGAGCTTTAACGCCAACAAAAACATTTAATATTTGTTTGAAATATTTTTTATATAATTTATAAAAACGTTGACGCCCCAGCAGAGAGAGATTGCGCGAGAGAGAGAGAGTGCGAGATTGAGACAGCCAGTCAATAAAAATAAGGGAATCTGAGTCAGCCATAGCCAGGATGCAGACTGAGGAGAGCTGCGATTGCATCCCAACCCAGTGCACTGTGCCCCCGCGCACCTGCGACGACGAATCTATAGAGGAGCATGTGAGTCCCTATGTTGAGCATGTCCTGAACCAGTCGCGACGCCTGCGCATCATGGACGAGCTGCGCAGGGAGCTCGACCGCGACCTGCTCGCCGTGGATGCCAAGTGGGTGCTCTTCAGCATGGCCATGCAGAGCTACCGCTACGAGACCCTGCTGGTGCCGTATCCGCCCGCGTACCGCACATCCGTCGGCAACAACATTGATGATCTGAATATTGCCGCGGGCACCATGCCGGACCTGAACACTGTGCAGCGCCGGCTGCTGCACAATGAGATACCGCCGGATCAGGTGGAGCTGCTTCACTGGGTGGTTGTTAAGAGCGACTCGCCGCGGCTGCACTACATGCTGCGCAACGAGCTGCCGCCGCTGTGGCGCCAACTGGGCCAGAAGCCCCAACCGCGCGCTCACCTGGTCTTCCGCGTGGAGCATCTGAACTACCAAACGCCGGCCTTCGATGGGGCCGCCTGTGTCTTTTACAGCGGCGATATGGAGGAGCTCTACCGCCTGATGGCAACTGCTAACCGGAATGTGACCCGAACCGATCTGGAGTTCTTTGACGATCTGCCGCTGGCATGCTCCAATGCTGAATGGTCGCCCGGCTGGGGCGAGTCCCTGTGCGGCACGCTGCTGCGCTGCGTCGCCATCTGCCAGCTGCGGCAGGAGTCGCCCAGCCTGCCACGCTTCCTGCAGGTGCGCTATCTGCTGTTCTACTGCATGAACTACTCGCCGAAGATGCAGCGCATCCGGCGCAACCAGTGGAAGGCCATCGAGCAGCAGCGGCTGCTGCGCCAGCACCAGCACCTCGAGGCTGAGAGGGAGCAGCAAATGGAGGCCGAGCTGAGGCGGCAGGTGGACCAACAGCGGGAGCAGCAGCGGGATCGCGACCAACTTGAGCGAGAGCGTGAACGAGACCAAGAAGCTGAGCGGGAGCGGGAGCTGGAACGGGAACGGGAGCGGCAGGAGAATGTCGAGCGGTTGCGTAAGCCGAAAAAGGGCTCGATTTTTAGCTGGCTGGGCAGAGGCCTTAAAGTTCTTGTGATCCTTGGAGTCCTCGCATTCGCCTCCATCACACTGCGGCCAAAAAACTGAGAGCTCTCTGACAAACAAAAGCCGTTAACACACAAAAATTCTTGTCAATCATGTTTTTAGTCCATGTCATTCTATAAATTGTTGTAATTAAAATGCTTCGACCGTATCAAATATCCGTAACTGCGTTTATTTCAGTTCAGACATGTTTGCTTGCCAGCATTATCTATAGCCACCACTCTCCCTAGAATCTATTTCAATATTCCTGCTTAATTCCTTCTAATACTTTCTAGTCTATACTGGGTTTTCAGCTCATTATGTGCACTAAAGAAATATGAGTTACATTTCTTATTATTTGTTTGCAAATAATGCATTGAAATTCGCACTTCAAATGGTCTCTATACAAAACGATCTATCTCTTCAACACTACTATCTTATTATAAGTATTTCTTGTTTGCATCGTTCAGTCAACTAAGAGTTTTCTTAAAGTCTATTCCTCATTGAAATTCAACAAGAAAATTACTTCTATATTCAGTAGCAAGAGCAAGCATTCGAATGGGAATAAGAATGGGAACATGCCGGATTGTTTTAACTCCCTGTACAATGTACCTCCCTGTATCTGTACCTTGTATTAAAAGGGAGTACTAAGTCTGTGCAAATGTATGTAACAGGGAGAAGGAGACACCTCCGACCCTACCAAGTATATATACTCTTGATCAGTAGAAGCAGCACAGCCACCAGTTAAAGTGCCTCGCTTCGTCTTTGTATATGCGCAAGTGTACGAAGATGCGATCGGATATTTTTGACCTGGGTAGAGGGAGTTTTATTCGTTGGGTTATGAAATGAAGTTCTTCATTTCTCCGTTCTGCTTATAGATTGATCTGGTGTAATCATTTTTTAAATAAGTTGAAGTATTTAAATGAATCAAGCCAAGTTTTGAATTAGATCTCAGTTAGGATCTGATTTATATCTGTATTTTTTTCAAATATTGTTAGGAGCAATTCAATTAGTACGTCTTTGAGTGTATTCAGGACAACTTCGTTTGCTTGCGTATGTTTTGTTTTTGTTTTTTGCCCTTCCTCACGTACACCCAATGGCGCTCCCCACGCACTCCACACCCCACCTTGGAGCCCGCGCTCCATCCACTCATCTTGTAGGCATTCCAAAGCTCTGCTTGTTGGAGCTTTGCTCGTTGGGGCGTGAATGAGCATTTAAGTGTTTTCCCATGTTGCCCACTGCATGTAGCGTGGAAGGGGTGCTAGAGGTGCTAGGGGTGCTGGGGGGGCTTGCGCTGAGTGTGTGTTAGTTTTTTAGCCAAGTGAATGTTTTTCCTGCCTGTTATATAAGAGCAGACGCATAGAAGCCATAGCCAGGCGTCTTTCAGGACCTTTGAAGTAATATACTCGTCAACAAATCAGAAACTTAATAAATGTTGCCCAGTGCTCGGCACTTTGAGCTGTAAGACCTTATAACATTTCATGCAGGTTGGTCAAGTTGTCAAAAGCATTGATGCCAGACTGTAAAAGGTTGCTTGATGCCAAAATACCCTGCAAGCAACTGGGAAGTTGGCTTGCCTGTAATATATCCCATATCAACCGGGAGAGGGGAGTATTGATACTGATCCAGAGTAGATACCTTTTGTAGGCTCTGCCTGTTGTATACAGTCGTAGGCTCGCCTTAGCCATTTCATGGGTATGAAAAGAAACTAGGAGGTCCTTTTTCGTATTAGCCCACAACATTTGGTCAGCCTATAGGGTATAGAAAGCTCCAAATTCGATTGACTGGCTCAACTAGTGTGCTCTGGCCCTTGGGCAGGACGTCAGCTACATGCTTTGTAACTGGACCGAACTTAATGGGCCTCGAGCTGCGTTATTACGTTTCCGACATGCCACTTTCCATTTTCCATTTGCTGTTTCCCGTTTCCCATTTTCCGCTGCCAGCTGCCGGCTGTCTGCTGTCTGCTGCCTACCGCCCGCTGCCCGCTGCCCGTTGCCCGTTGATGGGTTTATTAGCACTGTGGCAAGATTCTGCTGCATGCGGCTTGTGGCGTTACACAACTGACTAAACACAAAACTCGTCGACATTGGCTCCTGAAATATGCAAAACGCGCCGCAAATTTCTAGCTGAAGATATCGGATAACTCGGCGTATCCTGGCGTATTTCGGGCGTCAGTTCTGCCAGGACGAGCCACGTTTAATATGCAAAAGGCAGTCGTGTATACAAATAATGTACACGTTAATAAACACGCATAGATCAGGGGCAGGCGCTACCCTGGCCAACCAAGGGGGAGCAGGGTGCGAGGAGGGTGCGAGTAAATAAACAGTAAAGTGAAACAAATCTTTTGTGTGCGCGACGAGGGGGCAATGGCGGGTAGCACGGTTAACGCTTCGTATGCGCAATATTTTCAAAGTTTTCTACTAGCTCTTACTGTATGTGTATGTGTATGTGTGTGTGTATGTGTATGTGTGTGTGTAAGCAATTGACTGTGCCTATGTGTGTGTGCACGCTTAGCTGATTTGTTTACTGAATGCATCCACAGTCGATTGCTCCTTATTTCATTTTCATTTTCATTCTCATTTTCATTTACATAACGCCTTTGGAGCATGAATACTTTCAGCTCCAGCTGTAGACAAGCCAGGAATTAGCCAGGCGTTAGGAATTGAGATAATAGTTAAAACTAGAGATACCATCATTTAAATTCGTTATAGCATAGGCTTTTGTATACCTTAGGTTTGTTGCATACAAATAAATTTATATTTTGATACACAATCTAGCTGATAAGGCACCAGCTGCCAGTTGCCTGGCGATATATTTTGATTAAAATGCATTATGTTTAATTTGAAATATCTTGTCAATCGTCAGAAATACATGAGTTGGTGTGAAATTAAAATTTACAAGCTCTTCCACTTATTTTTTATATTATTTCCATATGCCTACATGTGCACGGCCTTACAAAATTGAAACGATGCTATTGAGTTGCTTAGAAAACACACAGAGAAACATGTTCTCAAGTCCAAACATACATACATTTTGAATTTGTGTCAAGCCCTAAAAAAGAGTTTTGCAAATAACAGCACCACAACGCCACTTAACGGATACAAGCTTATTTTACAGCATGCTCGCCAGGAACTTAACATTGATTAAAAATATGGTGAGATTTGGTGCAGTGGTTCTCAAGTTTTTGAATTACTAATACCAAACGAATGTTTTTATATGTTATGATAAGAAATAATATAGTTAATCCTCCGAATGACAAACCTACGATGAAAATGCTTTTTTTTTTTTTCTTTAATTTTGCGAAATGTTTTTTGAATGTGAATTCACACATTCTTAAAGCTGAAGCTTGAACATGTGGCATCTCTGCTTGATTTTGTATAGGCAGGGACATTTATCAATTTGGAAATTGAATGCTGGCGAAAGTCTCTATAGTTGCACGACAAATCGTTATCGACAATGTCATCGATTTTCAGATTCGCATCTCTAGAGTTTATTGTCATGTTGTCATATTAAGCCTATTTTACTTCATCCATCTACAAACTTAAGGAGACTTTAATCTATTCCTTCTCGCGCGTTATCCAACACTACACCGCTAGTGATGAACCGACTACTAGCTCAGCCTCACAGCCTTTGAATTTTCAGGCTGCAAAAGGACAGCAAATGTGATAAATGTGTAAGTTTAGGGTAATTGAACATATTTGTGGACTTTGCTAAGAACTTGGTCTTGAGAGCTTCAATGTTCGATAAATACTTGTAAGTATTTGGACGTCGAGCAACTCTTCTTTGAGGCTGGCAGCTGCGAGTTTGTGTTTATATATTTTCTTGGCAAAATGTATTTATTTATTTTTGGGCGCTGTGAAGATTTATGCAAATACTCGCAGTCTATTAAATTTGCATATTTATCAATTTGTTTTGCGTGTTTTTTGCTGCCTCGTTTGTTGTTCATGTTGTTTGCCTTTGCCAGCATATTTTAATTATTTTCCAGCGCCATTGCCCTAAGTTATTTAAACTTGATTTGCATAGGCAGCAGGCAACAAGCAACAGGCAACAGGCAACAAACCAGAAACTGTTAAACTCGGCTCTATACAAAGGCTCAGGCTCCGGCTCCGGCTCCGGCTCAGGGTGAGGCTCACAGCTTTGTGGCAACATAACGACACAGTCTAATTAATAAAGATGCAATCCAATTAGGGGCCAAATACATCAAAGACAAAGCCATCTCAGTCAGTCGAAAGGGGATCAAATATTAAACAGGTCTGGTCCCAATGTGCATCCTCAAATTAGCAGAAAAACTAAAACCAACTGCTTAGCACTCATCGGGACCCATCAGGAGCCATCAGGACTCACAGCATTCACTGCGGCCCACTCACAGCAAAGTCAATTATCATTATGATAATTAAAATGTATGAGTCTGGTTAACTATACTCGTAATGAGGCCCCAGCTTAGAGATCTGTCCCTCAGTCCATCCATCAAGGCAGGTCCTGCCCAGCTGCTAGGCTGCCCATTTCCATTCCCATTCCCATTACCATTTGACCAAGGTCTTGTGTTTACCTGCCACATAAATCTGTTGATGTTGTCCCACAACTTTTGTGGCACGAACAAGATTAACAACTACTTTGCAAGTAGTTCTTGCCCAGCTTAACTGGTCAGCTCAGGAATGCTTTTAATGAATCATACACTCCCGTTAACCCAATCTCCATGAATCTCCATAAACTTTATTCTTTTTTTCATGCATAATGTATTATTAAATGCTTATTTTTTGTTCTGCTCATTTGCCAAAATATTTCATAAAATTTCATGAATTTCACGCAATAATTCTAAACTCTATTCGGTTCACGTTGTGAATGTACTAAAGCTGAATATCGCGCGGCATTTATGAAGTTGAATATTGTTGAGTTCAGGACAATCGAGGCTTTGAAAATTGTATATTGCAAGTCTATCAGAACCTATGCTAATTACCTGTCCTTGATGAAAGATTAAATCAACTGGCTTTTTAAATAAGTTGTGAAATGTATCTAAGGTCTCTTAGTCCAGTTCTTAAAGTCTCTGAAATCGCCGAAATACTTCTACAAGTAAGTTTAGTAAGTGGGTAGAATGATGACTAATCATAAATGATGAATTTCAATGTATTTCTATTATACTTAAGGCCTGTAAGAGCTCAAGTAAGCATATTATCAAGAGGGGCACACAAATACTGGGCAAACACTAAATGCCTTTAAATGCCAGCTTAGCTTGACATTAGAGCGGCTATATGGAAACTTTCTTTAGATACATTGTGCTGCACTATGCTACTACAGTTCCACAATAGTCCTTCGCTTGAAAGCTGTTAAAATCTTCTTAGAAATCTGAATTTACTGAGCTTGCGAGACAACATTGTGTTTGATTTCGATGGTTTCATTCTTGCTTTGCACTTTTAACTGTTACTTGTGTGTGTGTGTGTGTTTGTATGTGTGTGTGTGTGTGTGTGTGTGTGTGTGTGTGTGTGTGTGTGTGTTTACGTGCAATAGCATTTACAATGCGTGCAATTTAAGCGCTCGTAAAACAGCAACAAAACGCAGCATTTTACTGTCCATCGTCCTTCGTCCAGCGTTCTCGTTCATTGTCTGTCCTTTCCTCTTGCTAAGGGCAACAATTTCTTGCACACGCACACCAGCTGTTTCAGCGGCGCAAGGGGTGGGGGTGGGGGTGAGGGTGAGAGTGGGAGTGGCAGTGGTAGAGTGGTGCTGCTGAGCTGGTTTACGGAAGAGACTGTAGGGTGCAGGGGGTTCTTTGCATCTGCCCAGCGACTGAATGTCGTTCAAAAACTGAAAGTTGTGAATTTCGCGTGCACTGTAATTGCTGCCTCCACCCCCCGTGTTCAGCCCCTGCTTTCTTTCGACCCCCTATTGCAGTTATAGTTACAGTTCCCAGCACTGTCCATTAAAATGCATTCACAGAGATTTGCCTTGCTTTGGCTCGCATTGTTTGCCCGCTGACATTTGTCAGTTATTTCCCTCCCTGTCCTCCTCTCCTATCCCCTCCCAACTCTCCCTGTTTCTCACTCTCGCTGTCATCTTGTCGAGACACACACTTTTGGGCTCTGTGCGTCCACTTGACGGAGGCTGGGCCGCTAACGGGCCAACGGACACTTGAATGCCACTTCAGACCGAATCCGAGTCCCTCCTCAGTTTCCCCTCTCCGGCACTCCCCTGCACAACGCTCACTTGGCTGGTCATCAACAGCATTTGAAGCAAAGCACTTGCCTGCATATGTGTGTGTGTGTGTGTGTATGTGTCGGTGTGTGTGTGACAGTGTGCCCCTGAAAATTCATTTAAAATATTCAAAACTCAGTTTTTGCGTAACAAGTGAAATCAACTTTGGCAACTGTGCGGAAACTAAGTTTTGGGTTTTCAATAATTACCTAACATAAAGGATGTCGAAATCAGATGCAGTATTCACAGCAAAGTTCTAGTTCAGTTGTTCTCCCAGCTGCCAGCTGCAAATGTGCTTAATTCATGTAAATAAAATATTTCTCTAACCGAACGTTCAGTGCACACACGGACGATAATATTATTTGTTTAAATGTACAGAGGATTGCCCAAAAATGTATGCTACACTTTGTGTGTTGAATTGATTCTTCGGCGCAATTCCAAACTGGCAATCAAAGCAAGCCAGAAGGCTGCAGTTGGAAATTCTCGACTGCTGTATACTCTGTTGTTGGTCAGTTATGTTTTGCCTATTTGTGGTGGCAGCGGGGGGCATGACAAGAACTCTATAAAGAGCTATAAAGGTGTTGGAGATACAGTTATTGCTCATTTGCCTAAGAAGGGGTGTCGTTGTGGGTGGCATCTTAACACCTAAGCGCAAGAGGCTATTTACCAACACGTATACCAAATTTGATTGCTCTAGCTTCAATACTGTGGAATAAGCACACATAAATATTTCAATCTCAATTTAAATCGAAAGGAAACTTGGCTCAAGTCCTTTGAAAGCAACAGAAGGAGTCAACAAGCATTTGCTTGTCAATGCTCCTTTGTCTCGCATTTGTAAACGTTTAACTGTAAACATTGCACTGCTCTAGAATGGCGAATGGGATTTATATTCATTTGAATGTGCCATAAGATGCAGCTGAGCTCGTATTTGAGATGTTTACTAATGTATTCGTAGCAAGAAATTCGCCAATTAAGTGCACTTAACACAAACAGGGCTTAAATGTTGCTTAATTAAGGAAACTTCTAGAATATCCTCTTGCAATGCACCCCTCATTATATTAAAGTCTGTGAATGTGCCGCGCTCGTTATTATAACAGCTCATTTATAAATTGAATTGAGATTCTTATTTGCGGGCTAAATGAAGCATTCCAGGTGTATTTAATTACATAATTAATTGCTTTAAGCAAGCGCAACAGCAATAGCAGGAACAACAACAACAACAACAACAACAACAAGGGCAAGAGCAAGACCAAGAGCATGAGTAAGAGCAGGAGCAACTGCTTGCAACGAAATGCAGCGAAAGTCGAGCCGCAGATTATGCTAATGAATCCTTTAATGAGTGAAGTCCGTGCAGGCAGCTGATAGACGATAATAACTGTAAGGTGGCAAACGACGACGCCAGGACCTGCGCCTGCTGAGCGGCTATTAGCAGAATGAGCCTCAACCGAGGACAGTCAATCCTTTGGCGTGACATGGGATAAGTCTGACGGCATTTAATGGTTGTTTGTGGCAATGCATGCGTAATGTGTATTAATGCTAATGCAATAAAAACAACAGGAACAGCAAGCAAGAACATGAGCATGAGCGGAAATAAGTACAACAAGAAGAACAACAGCAAAGGACAACAGGAAATGGCGCATGAACCGAATCAGTCGGAACGGAAGGAAATGCCTAAACGTTATGAAAATCCTTTCGGCATATGCTGCAAATTTCCAGTTATTATTATTTGACGCCATTGTTCTTGTTGATGTTGTTGTTGTTGTTGATGATGTTGTTGTTGTTGTTATTGTTCTTGTTTGTTGATGTTCGAATACCCTAACAAAAGTATCTTAATGTCAGCCATGCGACTGTGTTGGCTTGAAAGGCTTGCAATTGGTTTGAATATCCTTCTTTAAATATTAAATATTGTAAAATGTATTATCCATAGAAAAGTAGCTTAAAAGCTAGATACTTTCAACAGTTTCTCCAGATTCTTATATAGTTTCTCCAGATTCTCATATAAAATGTAATTCACATAACCTTATACCTTTATTTGTCATTTGAGATCTAAGGATCCAGATCAGTCTGATAATAATAATATAGCAAATATATATTGCAAAATGTATCTGCCAACTGTTGTGTGAATTAAAAATTCTTTGAAGCATTGGATGTCAATTGATATAAAAACTACAAAACGAAATATTCCAAAATATATAACTTTAAGTAAAAATAAAGCAAGCCGTTAATGTTGGGTTCCTTGATTTGCTCCTGAGCTGTGTTTCAAACGATTTCCTTTTTATTTCATTGTGCTAAAAGGACTTCCTTCAAGTAACATTGAACATTGTTCAATTAAAGAATACTTTCTTGACCCACTCAAGCTAAATATAGAAATCTAAATTTGAATCTAACATTAATAAAATTTTCATAGCACATTCACATTTTCAAGTGAAGCGAATTAAAAGTGTTCAAAATTCATAGTTTTCTAGGTACAATTAAAAAGATAATTTCAAGTTATTTTATTCTGCTTTCAAGTCCTTAATAAGCTGAAATCTTAGCTTTTTACTCAATTGAATTCCCAATGAAGTGTTTAATCAATTAAAGTGAAGTTAAATTTTAATGAAATTAACAAATATTATTAGTTAATACGTAATTAATATGTAAATTCCCTATATACATATGTACATATGAATGTGGCAGAAAACGCGTTTAATAAAACTATGTACAAATGTCTTCACCTTAAAAAAATACAAAACTAAAACAAGAATCTGCTTTGCTTAGAGTTCATAGAATTCAGTTAATAAACTTGAGACAGTATTCAATATTCGTTGTCGTCACGCTTCTTAGCTTTGGTCTGGCTGTGTGGGAAGGACACCGTTTAGCTGGGCTGTGAGGGCTTATTTATTATTGTTTTTGTTATTGCAGCTGTGCTGAAGACGACGACATCGGCAACAACAGGTTAATGCCTGTTGCCAGCTCAGGCGTGGCACGTTTCTTGGTTCTCGTTGCTGTTGTTGTTGGTAATTTCATGAATTTTTTCGGCACTTTTTAATAACACGCTGACGGGCGGGCAACTGTATGCTGCTGTTGCAGCATCAAGTTTTATGGCTCCACTCAAACACACACACGCAGGCAGGCATACACGCATACAAGCACACAAACACGCACACACGCACACACGCACACACACAGAGCGTTTAATGTGCTCAACACGACAGCAATTAATAAGCGAGCTACTTGCAACGATGGGAGAGGTTTTTATGTGCCACATTTTATCGTAACGCTTTCACTTTTTATAGTTCACACATAAAGTGGATAGATAAATGAAAACGTGAAGAGAGACAGATACACAGAAAGAAAGCTAGTGACAGAGAGGCAGAATATTGCAAAGTTGCTCTAAAATTTCTATTTGGAAAAGTTTTAATTGGCACGCACAAATGTATGCTACAGAAAATTTGTTATAATATCCAGGAATTTACTGCAAAAATGTTGATATTATCTGTGCGCGCATTGTGGCCAATTAGTTGAGTTTCTGTTGAGGACTCGACGAATTTGTTGGCTGTCAACGGCGAGTTAAAACTAAATTTGGTTTCTGATTAAGTTTAAGTTGAAGCCAAAGGTGCGCACAAAAGTGTGCTACAAAATTGGTTTATTATCCCAGAAATGTGTGAGAGATATTATTTGTATGTGTGCTTGCGGTGTGGCCAATTAGTTGTGCTCCATGAAAGGACTCCATGGATTGTAGCAGCAGCCAAGGCTACAACACACCTTACTTTCAAATCAACTTCACTGCAAACTGTGTGGTATTCCGAGCAGAAGCAGGCCTCATTTCTTATTAACGTGGCCAATTAGTTGGGTCCTCCATAGATTATTTGCCTGTCCACTAAAAGCCCACAACAAAATTTGAAAGCTGATTAAAAGTTGGTTCAAAGTGCTGCACAATTTGTCGGTACTTTGAAATGTTTTATGTAGAATGTAAATATTTGAACATGTGTGAAAGTAGCTTTTTGTTTGCTAATTGGATGGATGAAAACTAAGACTGAAAACTGTTTCAGAATATTGCTATTTAATTTGTATAACTGGCCATTATTGCTCTCATTTGATTCAACTCATTTTGTGTCAATAAATGTTGTTTTAATTACATAATTGTAATGTTTATGACTGAGAATTATTTGAAAAGCACTCGCGCGGAATTTTCCAATTTATGACGTCCAAATGTCCAAGGACCAGAAATTTCTGGCATTTAATTATCATTTTACAAGCGCTCAATGTTGATTTGTTATATTGTTGTTTGCTCGATGCTGGAATGTTACAGAGCTGCCGCTACAGAGAGCCCTTATCCTATCCAAGTCCGCATCCTGACGAGCTTGGTGGCTGCTCAAGTGGGGCAAGGTGGGCGGATAGGAGGGTAGGAGGGTAGGAGGGAGGGGCTGGGCACTCAGCTCAGCTTTAATAAATGCCTGTTTTAATTGCATTTGATCTGTGCTCTGTTTCAATTAATGCACGTTTCAATTGCCAGTTTTACGAGTACTCGAAACAATTTATACGAGTTTTTGTTTGACGTGCAGAGGCCATAATGGGTTAAGAGCTGAATTCCACTTGTATATGTATATTTTATTAATTGAAGAGTATTCCGGCTGCGTCCTTGCCAGGATGAGCGTGACTTTTTTGCTTATTTATTGTTTCTGCTCAGTGCCCGGAAAGAGTAACAACTTTTGGGACAGGTGGAAATATTTTAATTTTCATTTTCATTGAAATTGAGTCGACCCACCTTTTGCTACAACTTTCTTCGACTCGACGCCATTGACATTAATATTGGTCTTTTGGCGCACATTTTCCAGCTTATTAACTCCTGCCACTTATTATTCGGGTCCCGGGCTTTGCTTTTAGGGGCAAGGCGCACGGGGTGCGGCATACGGGGCTAAGGGTCTAGGTTCACAGGTCAAGCGCAAAAGGCCAACGAAAGAAAGGGTTTAAAAGAGCCTGCAGTCGAGTGTAATTGTCTGCCTATGTGAACTCGGTGTTTGTTAAAGCCAAACTCAGCAAACTTGGTATGTGACTACCTGAATATCATATTTATTTATGTGTATATCATATGTGAACATATTGTCGTTTTTATGTTTAATATTTAGTCAGCGGAAATTAATTAATTTAATTTATTCAAATACGTTTTTTCATTTAATGGAAATATTAACACTGCATATTTTATGCTTCGTATAGGGTGGGAATGCCTGTAGGTATTTCGGCCCTAAGTCAACTTCAATGTTTGCAAATATGCTCCGAAACGAGCGTTCCACGGGCAAAAGAGGCGGAAGTGGAACAAAGAGTCCCTTAATTCCCACACAAATTCAAGCCAATGATATCTCCACCGAACAAAATAAATTGACCATACATACCTATAGAAATCGATCTCTTGTAGTAGACACTTTAATCTGTTTCACCTGTCAAGTGTTTATTATTCAAAGATCGCTTTGCCTTCTCTCGCGTTATCCAACACTGCAAAATCCGGTGATGGGCAATAGAAGCATGTAGCTTTCTGCATTTATATCGACTGCCTTCATTGTTCTGCTGGAAACCGAGTCTTGAACTCCACCTGATAGCCCAAATGTAATTCAACCCGACTAGAATCCAACCATTCTTTAATCAAAAATGAGATTGACTCAAGACAGATTGAAGTACAAATTAAGAGTTCTTCACAAGTTAATGTTAATCGATAACTGGCGAAATCAAACATGAAATAAGCTCGTTTCGTTTAGCAAATAAAAGATACGCAATCAAAATAAGTTAAGCCCGTATCTTTCTAAGCGGTCAAACATACTGTGAACTAGAAATGGGATCGGGATAGAAAGTTTGTCCCGAAAATGTGTGTTTCCTCCTAATCCCGCTCGTCTAGCGGCTTTCTTTAAGGAAGTCCCGAATCCTTTCTATATTTTTTCATCTACTTTTTTTTGTGTTTACTTTTTTGCTTTCCAAAACATAAAAGGTCTATTGCCAATATCATTTGTTAATTTGGAGTTGCATAAGAATAATACTAATTTGGATAAGGAAAATGGATTTTAGTAATTGTCCTGGCCAATGTATTATTACAAAAATGTACAAAAATAAATTTAAAAATGATCCACTGACATTAGTTTATCTTTAGGCTTGTCTGTCAATATGATATCGATAGTATCACAGTTGCTCGGTCGGTTTGTGATGTGTTTGTGATATTCTATTTGCTGTTATTAAATGTACTTAATTGCTGTGATATTCCGCTTTCATCTCTCAGGTAAGGCTTACAAATGTAAATAACAAAAGAAGAGATTGAAAAAGAAATATATAATAAGCTTCGCGTAACTGTCGCATCGTTAGTTTGCGTCGGCACCGAGTTTGAGGCATGCCTCGTCACGTTCAACAAGTATAGGGTATTTAGTGGATGTGATATTACGATCAGATGATTCAATGTTGTCAGAACTGCTTTGTGATAAAAATTGTCTCCTCGAAACATACACACATAGCAAAACAACAACATTCGCCATCTGCCGCAAGCAGGCTGGCTTTTATGTGGCACTTCCATGGTTTAATGTTCATTTTCGAGGCAACTTTCATTACACTATGCCTATGTGAGGTTCGTCTGAGTGGCACGCCCCCTTCGTCCTGCCTACTGCCTACTGCCTACTGCGTACTGCCAGTTGCTGCTTCGGTTTGGTTATTTGTGGTCTAGCATTTTGCCGCAACTTGGAATTGAAGATTTTGCCGCAACGACGCGCCGCACGATTCGCTTGTTGCCTCTTGTTGAACGAGGAGAGGGTGGGTGTCGGTGTGGGTGTGGGTGTGGTGGCAACACTCGACGCCGACAGCAACGAGCTAATAAAGTTAGAGCCTGTCAGGCGCAACAGGACGAGCCGACAGGCGACAGCGCCGCAAAGCAATGCGGTTAATGTGGCACAGCATCAACGGCATCAGCAGCAGCAGGACCCATTGTCAAGGACTCGCTGTCTCAAGGACAGTACCCAGCAGCTTCACTCGAGAGTGCGCCACTTTGATTACCCAGGACCCAGAAATCGACGCGTTATCAAAATATAATAATTTATTTATCGAAAATTTATCAAAACTCAAGGCTAACTCAATATACGAGTGCTTGCCATAAAAGATGCTTCGAGTACTCGTATTTTAAGGTTTGCAAACGATAGCAAGACTTTGAGAAAGTATTGAATCTATATGCCATCTTGAGCAGGAGATAAATTCCCCTAGATGTCGACCAAAATGTCAATTCACAAATATATTAAGTTCGGAATTAGAATTTGTCTACGCAGCTAATCAAGTTAAATTTAAAATGCCGCTTAATAACTATGCCAGAAGAATGTAGACCACTTATTAGATGTTCATATATACAAGATATTCAAAAGGTCAGTCTCATATGTATTTGTGATAGCTAAAATGTTTAGTGGTTAAAGTCTGTAAATTAAACTTATTTCCTACAAGAAATATAGAATAATTTCAAAAATGCTGAGCAAAACTTAAAAACTGCACAACATTGCCGCAGGACACAATTATTGTAGTTTAAACTATAAAAGGGAACGTTTACTGCCTCCTTGATTTCTGAAATTGAATTTCAAATTTTGAGCTTAGTTCTAAAATGATTGAGAAGGAATGCATTTGAAATATTCTGAAATAATTCCCAACAATTTACTCGAATTTCGTAGAATTCATTCAATTTGGAGTCTGCATCAATTTGAACAATAATTTACTAATCATTTTAAAATCAATTTACGAGTATATAAAGTTTACTTCAGGCTAAAAGGAATGTGTGTGTGTGTGTGTGTGTGTGTGAGTGTCTATATGTGTGTGTCTACGGAGAGCTGCTGTCCCTAAAGCAAACAGCACTAAAGGTAAAGGTAATCAATATTGAAGTGGTCCGCCGTAAACGTTCATAAATAAATAAATAAAAAGATATAAAAATAGACTGGCGAAGATGAAATATCCTTGCTAGTAAAAATTGCTTCCATGACAAGCTATTGATAATAAAATTATGTATCACAAAAAGCCGCTGTGTTTGTCCGATCGTTCCTATGACAGCTATATAATATTGTTATTCGACTTTGCATTGAGCATAATGGAGATTGGAAATGGTGAGATTGGTTGAGATATGTTTTAATCATTTATTTATTTTCTATTGTCAGACTGATCTGAATCTTCATATCTCAGCTGTGTAGACTTATTCAAGTTATATCTAGATAGTTCTCTGTCTAGTTTGGTCAGTCAGTCAAAACAGCCTGAACAGGATGATGTACTATCTTATGCGGTTGGAATGCCTCTTTCATATTTGGGGGCAAGGGTATGAGAAAATAAATATGTAAGTGCATATGAGCATGGCAAGGCAAATGTACCCCCCAAATAAGCCGTCAAAAGCGAACAGGACAGGACACACAGGACAGACAGTACTAAGAATTCGGATCGAAAATTCGCTAACGATGCAATTAGTGTGTCCCTGTGTGTCCCTCTGTGTCTGTGTGTGCGTATGTGTGTGTGTGTGCCTTGTAATCATGTGGACAAAGCACGGTTCGAGGCACAAGCTCAGCAGCAGGTGTCCAGCCCTCCAGCTGTTCGGGTCTCCCTCAGCCAGCTTGTCATCAACCATGAGAGCTAATCACCAACAACAAGCAGTAGGCAGATTCTTGACTATAAGGATACCCTGTGGAACGTCTCACAGCACTAGCTGCGTCTGCTATAAACAAATGTTTCATCCCTAACATTTGAAAGGAACTTCCTGTGTAGAGGCGACACCCCATATGGACTCCCTTTTCCCCCAGTACAGGGTATAAAGAGCAACACTCACAAAATAGGACAGGCACGGACAGGTGAAGAAAAGGAAAACTGTAGGAACACAAGCGGAAATTCAATGCTGCCCCCGGACAAGTACTCAGAATTCTGTGTGCACAGTGCGGGTCATCAGAATAGATGCAAATCGAGTTGCGCTACTTAAAGCGCATAAATATAGGAAGCAGGACAAATATGGAATGCATTTTTGTACATTTGTTAACCTAGTTGTTGACTGACCTTAAGGAAACCATTGAATGATGAGGATTATATTGCACATTACGACTTGGTCAGCTTTGTGTTACTTAGATTTGATGAGTTTTGTTTGGATATCTTTATGAGTAATTGAGTTTTGAATGCTTTAATCTAGTTTGTATAGGAACAGACAAACTAATAATGCTGGTCGGAAATGGCACAAGATTATTATACCCACTGCAAGGGTATAAAAATCCTGTGGCTGCTAATATCCGTGGAGTCAAGAAAGCAAGCTAAGCTGAATTAAGAGAGTGTTCTTTATGACTGAATTCTTCCGCAAAGTCGAATCAGTCAGCGGTTGGCAAACCAGAGGAAATCAGTCAGCGATTAGTGCTGCTGAACGTGCACAGCATCCCACTCTGATTGGGCTTGATTTATTGATGTGAGCAGTGCTGTGGCTTAGTGTCAGCGGAATCGTTTCTTTAAGAGTGTCAGCATGGGCACAGACAGTCTCTGTATACGAGAATGGTCGTAGCATGCTGACCATTGCTAGAGACACCTGGCGGGGTGGTAAGTCTACTGGGGGTCCATGGGTCTACTGGCTACGTGGACACAAACAAATTAGCTGAATTTGTGGCAATGTCCCTCTTGCTGGCGGCAGGGTAATGAGTAAAAATGTAAACAAAATCCGCATTTAATGCGGCTTAAGTGGCGTGGCGGAGCCATCATTTTGCCGCACGTCGGTCTTCCAGCTGTCCGTCTATCCGTCTCTCCGTCTTTCCGTCTCTCCGTCTTTCCGTCTCTCCGTCCGTCTGTTCGTCCGTTTGTCGGTGCGGCTATCCGCATATTTTCCGGCTATCCGACTGCACGGTAATTAGTATCGCATAACCCACACTCGCTGCTGGGATATAGTAGTTAAAAGTTTGGCGCAAGTGAAGCCTGCTGTGGCGCCCAATCCTGCCTTCTGCCTCCTGCCTCCTGCCCCCTGCCCGCTTGTCCCCTGACCCACTTTGCTGCCGCACTTTTAAATGGCGTTTAAGCTAGGCAAACGCCTAGCTTCCGCTTCACAGCCCCCGCGCGAGATAATTAATTATGTATAAATATATAAATAAAAATATATACATTTTGTTTCTTGCCAGGCATTATTCTCTGACGAGTATCTCATGGAACCTCTCACAGATCCCGTATGCGTACGCCGTACTTTGAATATTGTATGCCGCATTTTGTATCACGGATTCCTAATTACGGCCCTCACCTCGCATCTCTTGGCTTTTGTGGGCTTTCGTTGAAGTTTGAAACGCAGCTTAATTATGTGGCAGGCGGCAGCCTTCGACTCTCAGCATTCAACCCACTGGGCGCCGGGCTTACCCCAACGCCCCCACTCTCACTCTCACTCCCACCCACACTCCTCTCTCAATGCCAGTTTTTATGCTCGTATCTCCTTGGAGCGCAATCGCCCTCACGAAATTGTAAAAAACAAATTTCAACAAATTGAAATTTGATAGAAATATTTAGCTGCCGCAGATTTTGTGGGGCGCTGCAAGCAAGGCATCTAAGGGGAGGAGGAGCCCAGGGGCCCAGGGGGTCTGCAGGTCTGCTAAGGGAGTGTTTCTGCTCCGGAACCGGCTTCGACTCCGGGTGTTTGTCATCTTTTTTGGGGCTGGCCTAAGCTCAAGCGCAAACAACATTTTAAATTATACACAAAAATGCCTGCGACAGGTAAGCGCCCAAGATGATGTTTTTTCTGTTTGTGTGTGTGTGTGTGTGTGTGTGGGTATGTGGGTGTTTGGGTGTGCGCCACTGAATTCAATTAACTGGGCATCTGTGTGTTGCATTTAAATGGTCGCTTGTGTGTCTTAAAGTGTGGCCATCATTTACGGCACAGTTAACTGAAGATATTTTGCAAATCGATTTCGACTTAAGAAAACCAGTTCCGAGCTTCACCTTCACATCAATTCCACGCCCGTAGGATCGTCAAAGTGTTTATGGAATGTGGAATTCGGAAGAGGTTAAAAAGTGTGAGATCTGTGATTGTGATTTCATATAACTAACCTAGTTTAATGTCAATTTCCTGTAGGCAAATAACGTATAAAGTATTAACTCTGCTACCTATCGTGGCAGCTTAAGCAAGTTGAACATTAAGGACATCTGTTATTAAAACTTCAACATTATTCAAACATCTCTTTGAAACCATTTTTGCAAGTTTTCGTTCAGTTTTTATTGACATGAGACAAAGAACCGTAGATTCGTGCAGTTTCTAGATTGAGCTAATAACTTTTTAAGCCAGTTTATCATTTTGAATGCCGGACCTAAGCATCAAATAGCCAGGTTATTGCAGTGGTTAAGGTTTTCCTCAAGTTTTTCATCTCGTTTTTAGTTGCTTTTTGTCTTTCGTGTGTTTGTGGTCTCTGGTAACTAAATACACTTGAAACTGGTTGGAAAAGTGTTGCCCTCTGAAACCAGAGAGCATACGAGTATGAAACTTTTCGGACAGAGTTTCGCCTCGTTTATCCGTACACATGTAAGTTTGTGGCATATCTAAAATGGGCTCTGGGCTCTGGGCATGTGTGCTCTGTGGTCGGGTTTGTCTGTCTGTCTGTCTCTCTGTATTTCTGTCTGTCTGTCTGCCTGTCTGTCTGTCTGTCTGTCTGTTTGTGGTCGCCTTGAGCACTCACTAGTACGGAAACTGTGGACGGAATAGAGACAGGGACGGGACAGGGGCTGCTGGGGTTACAGGGGCGTCTCAAACACGAAACACACACAAAAAGTGTAAAGTGAAAGCTGCTGGAAAAAGTTTTTCAATTTGTTTATGCAGGCAACGCCAAGCTAAGTGAATTATTGCATTAAAATTATGAGTTTCTACATGAAGAGCAAGCCGAACTTTTCTTTTCGTTTGGGGGTACCATCCGATTTGTCAGTTCTATTAGAAAACATCTGCCGTTCTCTTTACAGCTTACCTAATTCCTTGAATTGCACTTTTAAAGTCGCATCTTCCACACATTACTTTTTACAGCCAGTTGCTTGTAAGTACATTTCAAAGATGAATTCATTTGATCACTTCCAAGTGCACTCCAACTCAATCGATTGGGATTGAAGGAAAGCGAGGTTAAGTGGGATTCCAATGTTTGTTTCGGTATTTTATAAACTCGTTAAATTCTTATAGGTACTTTATAACGAGTATTTGGTATTTACAACTGCGTTCGTTTTATTTATGCCAGTGAGTATTTGGAATTCGTTGCTGATATCGTTGGAATTGCGAGCTCGTCCTTTAAATAAGTGCAGCAATTTTAATAAAATAATTAAATTTATTTACATTTCAAGAGCAACCACAAATTCCATATTTAAGTAGCTCATTTCAGATGACTTTTCGAATGCTTTAACCGTAAACCCATCGGCACACACTCTGATCCTGGCTGCCCACAGGAGTGCAAACAGAGAGGCAAATTAAATTAATATTGATGGCGGTGTAAATAAATAATTAATTTTATTGTTTGTGGTCGAATGATACAAAATAATAAAGAAATGGACAAAAAACACAGGAAAATATTTTTGTTACATTTAGGTCGCTTGCGGAATTATGAAATGGCATCAATGACATTTCATTTATTTTGTATGCTTATGCCGCAGGGCCTTTGTGGGAGTGGGAGAGTGCGGTGCGGGGCGGTGCGGGTCAGTACGGGGCGGTTGATGCTGTGTCATCGCCATCGTCCTCGTCATCGGGTCCTGACAATGATGGAGGAAGATTGATGCTCTGCGTCCCCAAAAACAAACTTTAGCTACGGACGCACATATGTAAATGCAAACTGCTGGGGAGAGGGGCAAGGGAAAGTAATTTACGCCTGCTGTGTGCTGTTTTTATTGTTGCTGCTACCTATCTACTAACACACACACACACACACATGAGCAAAGTTTACTTTACGCTGTCATTTGCGCGATACCAAAATCGTAGCATACTTATTGGGGCGTTGATGGATCTGAATAGGCATGGCACTATGGGGAATTTGCCCATTTTTTTGGAATTAATTAATAACTCGAGAACGAGACAAGATTTTTTGGTCTAGTTTTTTGCATTAGGCTTGTAATATCAATAGGAAGTAGGGCCGAGAAAGTTGGGCATGGCAACGCCTT
Organism: Hirtodrosophila histrioides; assembly: GCA_037075165.1. Taxonomy (NCBI): domain Eukaryota; kingdom Metazoa; phylum Arthropoda; class Insecta; order Diptera; family Drosophilidae; genus Hirtodrosophila; species Hirtodrosophila histrioides. The sequence continues at coordinate 306,311 of JBAMCL010000348.1, read as the reverse complement.
TCTCCTTAATACCGCCATATGCTAATTTTTTTTTTCCAAGCTATCCGGACCAAACTGGCAGGCTTGGCGTATTATTATGCTTTTAGCATTATTCCAAAAAATTATCCAATTCGGACTACTATATCATATAGAACCCATAGGAACTTTCGGTCAAAAAGAGACATTCGTATGAAAAAATAATTTATTTAAAAAATGATTTATTGTTCCAAATTAATATATATTCCTTTATAAAAAAACATAAATTATTATAAATATGCATTGAAATAAGTCAAACCGCCATTTTCTCCATTCTCTTGCCGTTTTTGTTCGCGTCAGACTTGAAAAAGCCGTTCATTGCTCAAAATGTTACCGGCTAAGAATTCAATTTTTGGGAAAAGTGCACAAAAGTGCATGTTAGGCTTAATAGCCCGGATTCAGAATTGATTACTCTAAAAAATGTATATAGTCACACTGCTAAAAAATGTTAAAAACATTAGTTATCTCCTTTCAAAGTTAAGTTTTTTTTTCGAAAAATTTACGTTTGAGGCAAGTTTTTAAAATACGGAAAACAACACACAAAACATATAATATCATCAAAACATATATATAAACACAAAGTAGAAGCCACACAGAATATTATCCACCACAAATCAATATATATAGTCTTTCCGATTCTTGTTGTGAGGCCCTTGAACTTAACCTAAAAAAAACTGTACAGCATTAGCCCGTTTGCTTTGTTTCAAACAGCCCTGTTTAAGAGCTGTTAACTTAACAGTGCGCGGCAATGTTAACATTCTGAGTATGTAACATTAATGTTTCATGTATTTCTAATGTATTGTCATCAATATTTCGTTAATTTTAACAACTTTAAAAAACGACTTTATTCCAAAAAAATGGGCAAATTCCCCATAGTGCATGGGCAGCTACTGTTGAGCAACAGTTGGGCAACTGTTACAGGCTAGTACGTTGTAATTGAATATCAGCATATAATTGTAATCGTAATTAGAAATGCAGCAACGCAGCTGTGTCACTTTCCCCAGAGGAAAACTTTAAGAGAAACCGCGTTGGGCGCAACATTTTCTGGTCGAAAGTTGGCAAAAAGTTGAATTGAAAAACGAGTACGACGAGTATAGAGGACACAAGCAATGCAACGAGACTGAAATGAAAATAAAAACTAGACACACCTGACTGCTAGAGGGCGCTGTTGCTGGTCAATTAACAAATCACAGTTGGAGTTTAACTTGCATGTGAAGCAACCTGCGGCGAAAATTGCTCAAATGCACTTGTTGTCACGAAACCCCGCACGCTACACACCCCTGTATGCTACACACACAGACACTCACAATGGTGGTAACAAGGAAATGCAATTATGGCGCTAAACAACAACAATCAGCGGCTGTTGCTGTGGGCCATTTGATTCGATTCCATACGATTCGACTCTACTCGACTCGACTCGATTCGATACGGTACACTACGAAAATAATTATTAATCAGCTCATGTTGAAATCAATAATTAAAAGGCAGCGGGCAACTCGCAAACACGATACGTGATTTATTTGCATGTCTACCCTGCACGAAGCAGTCAAGCGTCCTTTGGCTATCGAGTTTCTTCATATCATATCACATTTTCTATAATTTTATTTGTGGTGGTTGTGATCGGCACCTTGCGATCTTACCCAACCGTGTATGGCGTCTAATAAGCCAGGATCTACATATTTAAACAGTTCGTAGATGTTAGCTAAAGACTATCTTGACATAGGTGTGGGGGAGGTCCCTTGGGTAATATCGTAGCATCTCATTGTGATTATGCGTGTACAATTCGGGAATATTTTAGGCAAATTTTATATTCTGGCTCTAGGAGCTGTAGTCTTCCAGATCCTTAAGGCCATGCAGAGAGAAACATTAAAAATTATAGAAAATGGAACACCTTTATATGATAACTAAGCTTAGATAACTAATTACCTTGGGGACAATTCAACCATTGATTGGGAACAATTTATCCCCTGAGTAAATTACAGATTGTACCTTACTAATCACGGACTGTCAAATATATTCAAATATATTCATTGAAGATGTGTGTATACACTTATACACATTTATCATTCGAGAATAAATGCAAATAATATTATTTTATTGTAATTGTTATATTAGTCTATAAAATACGTATCCAAGTGTCAAAATTCAAACTTGTGTTTAAGCACAAATTGTGCTGAAAAAATGTTCTCCGTGTGCGATCTTCCAGCAGAGCCTTCATCTACTTCCGGTCAGTGCTGCACACGCTTTCGTTACAGGGTATGCAGCAGGCCACAAAATTTATTGGCAGTGGGCGTGTGTGTATCTGTTGAGTGGGGCAACAGCAGACGGCAAAAGGCAAACAATTGCCACACATACAGACCAGAATTGAGCATACGCCTTGTGTGCCTCTCTGCCTGTACCCCTACCCTATACCCTATACCCTCTACCCTCTACCCCTTTCCCACTCCGGCATCTGTTTTCGGTGCGTGCAGGTGTACAAGAGTTATTAATGATTGTCGGTGGCTTACGCAATTTGTGCTGTTATTAAAGCTGCAGCTTGTTTGACCCACACATAAAACAAATGCGCCAAAACAAGGACAAAACCCAAAAACATTATCCCCTCTGCATGAGTGTGACAAGCTGCGTGTGTGTGTGTGTGTGTGTATGCGTGTATTATCCTTTAAGGCTTTGCTGCATGTATTGCAAGCTCTTTTAATATTGTCAACTCAAAGCTAGTGGGGCAAGTGGGTTGCTCGAGAGCTGAACATGAATTTCAATTTGCGAGTGCAAATGTAGTTTTGTTTTGATAGTTTGCTTCCATTAGCAAATGCCTTGTTATCCAAATCCGCATGAGGTTGAAGTATTTAAATAAGAATTGGGGATAGAGTCTTAGATCCATATACTGGCTGCCCTGAATAACATACTCAGTCCCAATCAAAGCATAAACTGAATTGTACGTATTGAATAATATTTCAATTTTTGTTAACCGAATGAACTTTTTGTGATTTTTTAGGCTTCACACATTCAAATTATCCCCGATACCGTTCATTTCACAGTCCTTTTCACTATCGAATGTTGCTTGCTTACAGTACAGGACTTGTCAGGACTACAATTGCCTCAAGCCTAACAGTGAAGTAGAAGAGATTCATATACTCAATAGAACACGAGTTCATACTTCAATTGGCAGCAAGTTTCGAACAACACCGGAAACCACACGTTGAACACTTGTTTCTTAATATTTTCGTCCTTTTGTCTGTCGGACTGTCTCTGTATCTGTATCTGTGTTTGTGTGTGTGTCTCTGTCTCTGTCTGTGTCTGTGTCTGTCTCTGTCGCAAGGACCCTTGTTACGGTTAACGAAATATTCACTTTGAACATAATAATTTTGTCGTCAATGTGTGTGCGTGTGTGTATGTGTGTGTGTGTGTGTGTTTCTGTGGTTGGGTCTCCTTTCGTCTCGTTTCGAATTCCTATCCACAAGAACATGCAACATGCAACATGTTGTGGCAAGAGCAACCCTTTAGGCATGTTTCTGGCGGGGGCGGCTGAGCTCTCAGACTTTCGGCATTTATTGAAAACATCCAAATCCAAATCCAGATACGGATTCGAGCAGTTGGCCACGGGGCGCTTTGCTTTCATGCGGGGGGCCTCGAAGGAAGTGTGCTCAAAGTCAAAGCCCAAATGGCGCCTGTCAACTTGGCTTGCCTTTGTTTTTGAAGCCCTCTAAAGGACGAAACGGTGTGATTACTCGTACGCACAGGCCGGAGAAACAAGGAAGGGTAGCACTGACTGCAAACGGAATTTATTCGATGATTTATCTATCTCTGGAATCGATATTAACCTGGCAACATGTGTAATGTCTAACAAATACTGAAAATGATTCTGCTGATAATGAAAGACATATCTTCAAGAAAAACTATAAAGTAAAGCTTTTTTCAGAGTTGTAAGTGAAATGAATAATTGATGAAAGTATCTACCAATAGATTAACTGTCTGGACTCCGGACCTTTAACAGCTAATGTCAGAATATTTGGTATGAAGACTCTCTAACACCATCCCAATATAAAATGTTATAAAACTTTGGAATTTAGCTCTCGCTAACAACAAACAAAAGCGGGTCAAGTACTAATCTATAGATCTGAACTTTAGAGTAGATTATTACAGGGTATGACTCAGTTGAGCACACACACTATTGCAGCATTTTTATTTCTCTTGCACGTACTATGAGTATTTTTCTCTGTGTTTTGATCTGTGCGATAGGTGTGTGTGTGTGAGTGTGTGGGTGTGGGTATGGGTGAGTGTTTGCGTGTGGCAGCATTTTCTTTGACTGCCGCAATTCGAACTTTGACTGCCAGTTGCCTGCGTCTGACTGCGACCCTGTGCCCGCCCCAGGCACACCCTGCCCTAGCCACAGCCTCATGGACTCGTGGACTCATGGACTCGTGGACTCATGGACTCGGCGCAACAAAGTAGTTGATTGTATACTTTGAGTGTGGTTAGATTAATCAGATGTTTTAATGCGCAAGTAAGCAGGCGACGAGTTATTTATAGATTTTGATTAAAGAGTTTGCCAATCCCTCAAGCGACAACTGTTATTTATATCCTTTCATCCAAGGGAATATTACAGCAAAACAATCTTAAAGTCCGCCGCAATTGTAGGCCTTTGCTCATACTATTTATTTATTTAAGCTGAATGCTGCAACTGAATATAATGGAAGTTGTAACTTGCAACTTGTATCTTGTTACATGGAAAACTTGCTGTAAACCAAATGTCAAATATTATTTTAGCCCAAGAAATAGAGATTTTTCTTTAATTGGAGTTCATCCTCTCACAGTAAGCTCACTTCCAGCATAGTTCTGCAGGAAGTTCTCAGTTTTCCATTTAATAGATTGAACTTGCTATATATTTGCGTCCCAAGTAGAAACTGTTGTGAAAACTTATTCCTTTCAGCAGTATGGTTAGGCCTCCGCGAGGCTTGCCGATCGGTCTATCGGAAAGGAGTGGGCGGAGAGTCACATATTTCTTGAACAGACCTCGTACAGCTCTTCAATGAGCTGAAGTCGATACCTCAATGTAGTTCAAGGGAGCAGCTCGAAGCCGCAACTTAAGTGGATTGTTTGGGACGGGCAATGGGGCTGTGACAGAGGCAGAGGCAGAGGCAGAGGCTGGGGCAGAGAATGGGGGCTGGGTGCTGACTTAATCAACTGGGAACAACAAAAGAACGCAAAGTAAACGAATTTTCGTTAAGTCGCAGTTAATAAATTTCTAAAAGTGGCCACAAAAATGCCGTCAGCCTTCGAGCCAAAGCCCAAAGTTACACAACAACAAAATATGTAAACTCATGTCATAATTGAATTTTCATTTTGGGCTTAATTTTGTTGGGGCAAAGCCAACGATAAAGCCGAGCACAAAATTTAATAATTAAAATAAATGCAAAAATAAAAACTAATTTTGGCACCCCACTGCAGAAGGAAGAAGGACCCCAACTCCAGTTCCAGTTCCAGTTCCAGCTCCGGCTTAAAGCTTAAGCTCTGAAATTTTGGCTGCTTCATCTGGAGAGTGTGTGTGTGGGGTGTGGTGGCGGGGACTGGGGGGCGAATAACTGCCACTTATTGAAAACTCATTAAAAAGTCATAAAAAGAAGGTGAAGAAACATTGGCAAAAAGCTGTCTGCGGGGGCGGAGACCCACACTGAGAGACATTCAAACGATAAACTCGATAAACCCAACATAGTGTACCCGGGGAAAGCTATCACTTGGGTTTCGAGCACAAAATATAGTAATATCCAGATACAATGAGTGCAAAAAATGCCCAGCGCACTACCGTGGTGACTGCCGAGGACCCGGAGGCAGAGGCCAATGAAGATGTAGAGGCACCGGTGGAGGTGGAGCACGAGGACACCGGGATAATACGCATTGGCCTTATAGCCGATAGGGTGAGCAGGTGCACGCGTGAATCTCCGAGACAATTTCATGTACCATCCTTATTTTAGGAAGTAACGCTGGGCTTACTGCTCGCCGGCATTGGATACCATCGGAAGAAGTTTCGCAATTATCTAATGGTGGAGCATGGTAAGTATCTAACCTAACTATTTACTATTTTCAACTGCACTCGACTGCCTAAAATTACTGAGCTTAGAAACGCCAATGGCAGAGATTGAAGAGTTCTTCCATGTGCTATATAAGAATCCCAACATTGGCATCATTCTGCTGGACTATCCCACCGCGAAGCGAATGTATAATGTGCTGGACAAGTGCAAGAAGCTGCTGCCCGTGGTGGTCATCTTGCCCACAAAGGCCTCCATTATTCCCTATATGGAGGAGAAGGATCGACTGCGTCGCCAGCGGCAGAGAGATGCCTATATATAACAACGGCTCAAGTATCTGGATAAAATAATAATAAAATTTGCGAGTGAAAGCATATCTACTAGGTGCGCCTTTCAATGGGGGAACTATCTTCTCAAAACTTAAGAACTTATTCCAGGCTTAATATCTTAGGGACCCCATGAGATGGAATTTGAAATTTGATATGCAGGGCTGTGGTACTATATTAAGCAAATTGTTGATGGTTAACAGAGGTAAGGTAATATGAAAACTTAAATTTTAACAGAAGTAATACACGATTGAGATTGCTCTAGCCAAAATACGAGGGGCAGCTGGCACTGTTGTTAGATATCGCTGGCCTACACTATCCTTGGTTTTCAGCTGTACTTTCATGCAGAAGTTGTTCAAAGAAATGTCACTCCCCGCACACCGGACGGAGCCCGTAATTCAGAGCTCTGGCATGCGTCCGCTGCTTGGCTTACACCTGATTAGCGCAGGTGAGAAGGCCAAGGACAACAACAACAGACCGCAGGACATCTAATTGAATCATAGCTATTAACCGGTTGAACAGTCCGGGCTCGGACGCCCTTGTCCGAGGTCCTACGTAACGCTCTGTTCGTAATTTATGCGCATTTCAGATGATGGCTCCGATTTCTCAGGCGTCTGCAGGTAACTGCTACACAATATATAAATCACACTTACCCATATCAAAGGGGGCAGGTGTGGTGTGTGGTGTGTGTGTGTGTGTGTGTGTGTGTGTGTGGTGCGCGTGAGGGATAAAGGTGTACGGGCACGTACCAAAGTTGGCAAATTTGTTGGCAATTGCGAGTGATGTGAGCCAAGTTAACATTTCCATTTCCCTTCACGTACAATTCGACTGGTTGTGCCTGTGTGTGTGCCTGTGTGTGTGGGTGTGTGCTCTACGTATGATTGGCAAAATGTCAGCAATTAATTTTGTTAGTCGCGTAAAAGTGAATTAGCGTTAAGTCTCCAGAGAGGCCCACATCACAGAGACTTAGACACCAACACACAGGCGGACAGAGACAAACACACACTCCAAGACTTATGGATATTGACACACACGCTTCGCCCCACATCCCCGCAGACTGCTTGTCCTGGCAATTCTCAGGCTTTGATTTCGCCAGCCTCAAAATCAAAGCATACTTTGAGGCGCCCCATCAAAACATGCAACAACAAGCGGAATACGCATGCGATAATTTAATTACACTTATGGATAAGTTGTTGCGTACTGAGAACTGAGAACTGAGGCCAGAGACCAGAACAGAGACCTGAGACTTGAGAGCTGTTACCTGAGCTCCGTATTCTGTTGCAATTTCATTAATTTGCCAGGCAGCTGGATCCAACCCGAGTCTTTGATATTTGACTCACTGAACAGAAACACACACACTCCTAGTGATGTATCTGAGTATCTTTTCTTCAAACGAAACCCGAAGCAAATACTTCTTTCCCTAAGAATCTGACAGTTCTTTGAGCTATTCATTTGTCGTATACTGCCAACTCATTTTGTAGCTATACATTAACGATCTTTTGTTGAGGTGCCTTATTGGCAGGCTGGCTAGAACATTCAGGAGCAAACGACGAATTTAATGCTGTTCTTAACATATCATTTAGTTTCCAATCGGAGCTCGAACTGTCCCATATGCGAGCTCTTATAAGCAGAACACTTTTGGTACCCACTTTGGCATAGGGAATACTTATCAAAGAAGGAGTTCTTTATCAGAGTGTTATTTCTATTCTATGCCATAATGTTTTTAAGTCATTTTGCTGTGCTTTATATTCTGTAAGCATATATTTTCCAAGCCAAGCTCCACTCTTAAAATTCTTGTTTGTTGTGTGTAATTCCCCATTGAAGCCAATCGACCGAAAACATAAAAGTTGCATGCTACTGTTGGCCACAAGCTTTCCGCTATTGGGGATGAGTTTCTTAAAGATTTCCAATTTCCGTCGAAGGATTAGACTGTGCGAAGCCGGCGCATCATGTGTCGAATGATTTTTGGTATAGTTCTTAGAAATTGAATTTAAAGCCGATTGGATGGTAAACAAAAGGTTGAAACAAATGTGTTCCGAGGAGTTTTCACACTCAGAAGTTCGAGTAGACGTTGTTATCGTCGACGGAGGGGCCAATCAGGTCCTACACAGCAGAATATCTTAAATAAAGTGATATGCGAGTTCGCCATAAAGAAAAGCTACTTCCAAGCATTCAGTCAGCCAGTATATACCATACATATCACAGCATACCATATATTTGTAATTTTTTGCCATTTAATCTTTCTGCTATTTTTCAAACAACTTAAACTTAAACAAACTAGATTTTCAAGAACTGTTTATTCTTAAGGAAAAGAAAGTCTTATCATTGAAAGAAATTCGAATCATAAACAATAAAATAATAGTCCTTACAATGGCCTTCTTGCAAGGGCAATCGGTTGATAGATACTTGGATGCATAGATACTCTGGTGTATTGTGTCTTGTTGACCAAGCGTGGAGTCTTCATTTACCCATAGTATATACGAATATATTTAAACCCTATGACAATATTGTCAATTATTTTTGAGATACTACCGCAGATCAGTGGCACTTGGACCAAAGGAATTTTGATGGCACAGCGGAAAACCAAACGAGAATAAAAATGAAAATGAAAATGTATTTTTTCTTGCGGTTCGCTGTGGCTGCCCTCAAAAGGGTCGCGCCCCGGGCAATGTTCGGATAATGCAACACAAAGCGGCAACTTCAGTTCTCTATTTTTATACTATGTTCCCGAAGGGAAAAATAGTATATTGGGTTTGCGCAATGTCCGTCTGTCCGTCTGTCCGTCTGTCCGTATGAACGCAATTTTTTTGCCTTTATCTTTGAGCTAGAGCAACCAAATTTGGCACACATGTTGGTGTATATCGTCAGTTTATAAAGTGTCAAGATCAGCCCCCCACCCCTACCCCCTCCCCCAAAATTTGGGGAAAACCTGTATCTTCCACATTTTTAAAGCTAGAGTTACCAAATTTGGCATACACACTAAAGTTGAGATTCCTGACAGATCTGCATCAAAATTTTTTGGACCCCCCCACCCCCACCCCCCCAATGGAGCAAAACCTATATCTCCCACACCAGTAGAGCTAGAGTCATCAAATTTGGCAGACAGACTAATGTTGACCCCCTGGATAAAACTGCATCAAAAATTTTTGGACCCCCCCACCCCCACCCCCCAATGGAGCACAACCTCTATCTCCCACACCAGTAGAGCTAGAGTCACCAAATTTAGCAGACAGACTAATGTTGGCCCCCTAGATAAAACTGCATCAAAAGTTTTTGGACCCCCCCACCCCCACCCCCCCAATGGAGCAAAACCTATATCTCCCACACCAGTAGAGCTAGAGTCACCAAATTTGGCATAGAGACTAATGTTGACCCCCTGGATAAAACTGCATCAAAATTTTTTGGACCCCCCCACCCCCACCCCCCCAATGGAGCAAAACCTATATCTCCCACACCAGTAGAGCTAGAGTCATCAAATTTGGCAGACAGACTAATGTTGACCGCCTGGATAAAACTGCATCAAAAAATTTTGGACACCCCCCACGCCCCCAAAGGAGCAATTTCGCGTTTCTTTCCGAACTCACAAATAACCATATTATATACATAGGACTGGGAACATAGTATTCTGCAGTCGGGTGCGTCCGCCGTCGGACGCCACCGCCGACTGCAACGTTCTTACTTGTTATATTTATATTTTATTTACATTTGACATAACAAAAAGCGCAGATAGCGACAAACAACAAAAGGGAACAAAGCGAGGAGCAGGACAATAACGAGGACAACAATTACGACCATCAGACTGAAAAACTGTGCTACATTTTATGTTGTTGCAAATTTCTGAAATATAATTTGGTTATTGAGCAGCTGTAGCTAACCCATAGTCTGTTCAAGGACTAAAGTACAGTTGCGTCTGGTGATATTAGTTTTAAACCTGGTTAAAGTGTGTTTCCTGTTTATTCTTATAATTTCCTGGCCACAATTTCCATGCCCAGCTCCGTTTCAAGCTTTTGCTTCAAATTCAAATGCTCAAACACACACACATACACACACACACACACACACACACACACACACAGTGGGTATGAATGCGGCTTAAGTGTCTGGAATTGTTTTTACATTAAAATATCATTAATTTTGATGCGTGGGTGTTCACATGGCTCATAAGCTGCCGCTCTGTATCAGACGCTTTATGCATAGAAATTATTTATGCAAACAACTTTACACACCAACAACAACACCACCAACAACAACAACAACAACAGCAACAGCAACAGCAAATACAATAACAATGCTCGTATGTGTTATACGAGTAAAGCCATTAAAAGTTGGCATGAGACAGGGGAAAACTCTGTTGAAATTTTGCGTCCTTCTGCGGAACACAAAGTGTAATTGAACTCTCCCACAATTCACAGTCAACTTTCAATTGTGCGAAAAACACATTCACATTCTTTTTGTTTTAGCATTTCAACATTTCACATACTTAGCATTAAATTTACTGACAGCCCCGAAAAGTATGCTGCATAAAATTCGTTGGCATTGGGGCGAAAGAGATTTCTGTTGAACGTTGCTTTGGCATTTCTATTGCTTGTGCTTGTGCTTGTGCACACCGAAAAAGATTTGTCAATTTAAGCAAAAAGAAATCAAAAGTTCGCCTTCTATTAAAATTTGTACTCGTCTTTGACTTAAGTTCTTTCTGAAGTTTTCAATTTCAATTTCAATAAGGCTAATAAGCACGCCGAGTCTACAATGAAACTATCGAACTTATTTTAAGATAACATTTTTTTTAATATTATCGATAATTATCGGAAAACTTTCGTCTTGTGAATTTTAAAGTCCATGATGATAAATGCTTTTCCTTAGTTTAAAAAAAATGTATACTACAAGCGGAATACCTTTTCAATTTTGATTAATTGACATCATACAGCAACTTCTTTATTTTCTTTTGTGGAGTGAGCAATTTTTTTGTGTCAATTAGGATCATTTGGATGGTTCTTCAGAAATGTCTGCTGGGGATTATTAAATTCTTTGAGCAACATTTTATTAATTTCTTGGTTACTCAAGCGCGTCAACGATTAAAGCTTTAAATCACGCACAGTTCGATTGTTACCTTGACGAAAAATCAGTCGGCACACATATTGCGGCTCTTTTAACCTACTATATGTGTGTGTGTGTGTGTGTGCGTTCTCTATGCGAGTGTGTGTGCCTCTGGCAAAAAGCATCGCGCAATAAAAAATCAAAAGGAATATGCCGCTAATATTTTTCGATTTCGATTTGTTCCCATTTCATTTTTTATTTTGTGCTTTTGCTGCTGCACAGAGGCACAAACACATACACACACACAGAGACACACACGCACAAACAGAGAGAAACACACAGGCGGCTTAAGCTGCCAATAACGAGATATACACAGACACACACACCCATTCCACAGCCACACACACAGCGAATAAAGTGACAAAGGGAACAGCGGCATCAGGGGTACAGGGGTACAGGGGCAGAGAGATAGAGAAAGACGAGAGAAAGGGGAAGCGGAGGGCATCGAGAGACTGAGAGACCCCGTCCGCCCCTTTACAATTGGCTCAGTAGCCGTGCAATGGCTGAGTGCCTGGCTACATGGCACTGTGGGGCGCAAGGACACTTTGTGTGGCAAAGTTCGAAGCTCTAAGAGAGAGCAAGTTTTTTTTCAATATCTTAATGTATGAAATCATTTGTTTGGTGAACGTGATTCTAAATCTCGAGTGCCGGTCGACCAAATCTCTCTGTCTCTCTCTTAAGTTTTTACACGGTAGGTGGCGCTGCAATGGTGTTATTTGCAAAACTCTATTTTGTGAATGTTTGCACATGAAAGCATTTTATTGTGTGTTTGTACTCTTTAACAAGACTGCCTGACAGATGTGTGATCAACGCGCCCGGTCCCGGTACTTTGGTAAATCGGGCGGAAAAATGTTGTATGAAACTTGAAAAACCACTCCCACCCGTCACAACAGACGGGAAATGGGCTTAGGTTAAAATGTGTGAAAGAAAACGTTTTTCTTAGTTTTTCATTCCCTATACATAAAATCATAAGGCACTGGAGGAAAAATAGGAAAAATAGTGGTAAGTTATTTTTGGTTATTTCTTACTTTCTCATCCATGCAACCACAATGTGCCTCAGCGAAGCCTGTTAGGGTACAGAGAGTGTTATATGAAATACAAAGAATCAGTACTTATGCTTAGATAGAATACTGATATTCTAATACCAAATGGGAAACTTAAAAATTAAAAGATATAACTTTGATTTATCTTGGTAAACTACAAGTTGCTGACATCTTTGTTCGATCACAACAGCTGTTATCTTAACAGTTTTTGGTTACAATTCCAGTTCTGTTCAATAACATTACAGAGTCCATGTACCTCTAATGTATTCAAATGTCTGTTATTTTAAAGCAAAAGGTGCCTTAAATACCCATAGTACATTGGCACGCTCCCATGTTCCGTTTTCCGCTGCCCGGTGCCCATACCTCGTCGCACATCGCCCGTTTCCCTTACGCCTCGCCTGGCTTATACGCTTCGTTGCCTTGAATACACAGACATACAAAAACACATACGCACACATGTACACATAAGGTATACACATGTATGTGTGCATGTTTGGGGGCATATGCCGTTACCTGTCAATGTTGGCATTAAAATTTGCCTTTCATATGACACAGCCCACAGGTGTTTCCCAGTGTGTGTGTGCGAGTGTGCATCTCTTGCAGGGCCTTACTGACAACAACAACTACAACAACAACAACAAGAAGCACAGAAGGGCATAACATATGAACTGACAGCACCCCACATTTTGGGGATTTGGGCTTTGGGCCTTGGCTTTGGCTTTGGCTCCGTTTCCCTTTTGGACCCCAATGGCCGCTTTCATTGGCGAGGCGTGACTTGGGCGGTGCGGGGCGGGGCGTGGTAGTTATTGCGGCTGTTTTTATGTTGACGCGATTTTCAAGTCGAATTGTAGCGAATTAAATAGAATCACTAACCGAATCACTCAAAGAGACCGAAACAGAAACAGCTTTTGAGCCTGATCGATTTCTGCTGCAATACCCCAGGGTAACAGTAAGTGCCCCAGTGCCACAGTGCCCTGCTAACCTGCTACCCCGCTACCCCGCTACCCCACAGCTAACTGCTATTTATTTACATTTGGCCTTTTAATTAGATGCGGTTGCCTCTTTGCCCGGCCTGGCCCAAGCAAATGTCATCAAGTCAAAGCTGAATTCCGAGTAACGACTGTTGCCACAAAATAATAAATAACACAATATTGAAACAAAACGAGCGAAAAGCTGGCATTAACATAAGCTGCTGTTAGCCTGCTGTTATTGGGAGCAATGTTAGTGGGGGAACTCGGCTTAACAGAGCCAAAAGTCTATGTAAGCCGCATTAAGCATTTCAGCCAACATAACAGACCCAAATGTCTATATTCATTACATTTTTCAATGCAAGAAGTCAACATTACTCACAGCTGCGTAACAGAACGGAAGAAAACTCAAATACTCATGTCAGACTTTGTAAATTGAGGTTAGGGTAAAATGAGAATGTGTTTGTTAACAGAGCCAAGCTGCGGCTACATGCATATTTAAGGGCATATGCCAATGGCAATAGCTACTGCTGCAGCATAACAGAGCATTAACAGGCCCAATGAGCGACTGTTAACATTGTGAGTCAGCTGTAAATGGCGATGTTAATTAATATTAATGCAATTTACATACAAACACTTAATGCTGAACAAATATGTATTAATTTGTCCGTGTCACCGCGAACCGCAAGAGTGTATACCCAACATGATGGGGCCTTGCTGTTAATACTTGTATTTTTTACACTTATCGCCATTGTAATCGCAATGAATTTTCCCTTAACTCAGACACAAAGTATGCAATTGCTTTCGCACTGCAATAAAGTAATTTCTTATCTCTGCTGCCCCGCCAATTTTCAATCAATTTCGCCAGCATCTGTCAAAAGCACACACACACATACGTACACACGCACATGCAGACAGAGCAATTCGCATGCCCCAAAAACTGTGCTACACTTTTTCATTGTCGCTGTTGTTGCTGCTGTGCTGTTGTTGTTGTTGTTGTTGCTGGCTGACTGGCTTCCGCTACTGTTATTTGCATAAAATTGCCAGGCAATGATGGAAGTTATGATGGCGAGGGGAGGAAGAGCGTGCAGGCGTGTGTTGCCAATACCGCGACAAACAACAACAACAACAGTAGCAATAACAGACAACTAGCGAAGAGCACCAGAAATTGCCGAAAAAACATGTTAAGGATACCCTCCACTGATTACATTTGCATATTCCTGCGGTTGCATTCGATGATTCGCAACAAACACATATTTTGAGAGAGTCCGTTTTCGTCCTCCCACTTTAAATCAAATGCTCTCGAAAGATATGATGTCGTTGTTCCAAAAACTGGGTAAAAGGGGTACATATGGTTCAAGTGTATGCAACAGGCCGAAGAAGACATCTCCGATCCTTTAAACTAGTCTTGATCACCGTCAGTCGAGTCGATCTAGCCTTGTCCGTTTGTCAATCTCTAGAACTTTAACAGCTAGTGACCAAATTTGGAATGTAGGTTCCTGTATACTATAAGCCGATCTGAATTCGGAAGTGAGCCCAATATATTCTTGATTCTGGAATATATAACTGACTGTTATTGTTTTCTTAAAATCTAATTTATAACACTTGTTTACGTCATGGAAACATCCAATATTCTAATAAGAACTAAATACATAGAAGTATCAACCAATCAGAGAGCTAGTTGAGATCTAGGCAGTACTGAACCAGTTTTGAAACGGCTTATGAGCTTAAAGCATTTTCTAAATAAGATTCGTTTAAGTAAATTTGAATGCGCACTGTGCATAGTTTTGAGTTCTATGAATTTAAGCAAAGAAAACATATGTTAATAACTTAACATACTCGTGATGACATAAATGCAATGTGAAAAGTAATCTTTTGTGTATATAACATAGTGTATGTAATACATGCAGACATTAAAATTAATTATTGTAAATTGTTGTATACATATTTGCAAAATGAAATGCTGAACAACTTGTGGGAGTTGGATGTCAGAGACTTGACCCATAAAACGGCAACAAAATGGGGCACAAAAGCCCCACATAAACTATGCGCTAAAAATGCACGAAATCAAAATATTTTCAGAATGCCTGACAAGCGAAAGTCGATATAACAGCACAGCACAGGACAGCACAGGACAGTGCAGGACAGGACAGGACGCTGACAATATGGCCAGGCTGGCGGTTGGGGTGGTTGAGCCACTGCATAATGATCAAATATTTGTATGTTGGCAGTATTGGTATTTTGTGTGAATTGCCCGTGTGCCCGTTCGCTTTTTGACAACATGACTGACCCCAAATGCCCAGGACAAGCCATGAATTTATTACAGAATACGAATATAACGCAATCTCCCCCATCGGCGGAGTTGCTGTTTCAGTCCGGGTCCTTTGAAAAGCCCTATATTGATTGGCTCCACTCTAGCTAAGTATAGGTATACTTAGAATATGTTTATTATGTTTGACTTTATACCTTACCCAAAATTCTGATTTTCATATTTAAAAGTTCTCCAAACAGTTCCGAGTCTCAAGTTCGTTTCAAATAAACTATAAGACCATCAAAGAGGTCTCCCGCTAACATTACAACGTGTTTAACAGACTGTTAGCGTATATGTTATGTAATGGCAGGCTTAACAGACATATTTTAGTCTAAGACATAGAAGTATCTCTAATTTGTGGCCGAATCATTTCATTTAAGGTGGAAATAAATGTTTAACATTGAAATGTTATGTTATTCGGTGCGGGGAATTGAAAAGACTGCATTTCTTTTGAGCACAGAGCGAGTATTATACGATATGTAGTTCCTTCAGCTGCTCGGAGTGCCATCAGATATTGTGATGACTGGGCAGGATACTGAGTTTTGGCCATTCATCTATATAAATAATTATACGAGTACACTTTAAGGACTGCAGGCCACTATACTAAAGAGCAGGTCCTGTGAGGGGATAGAGCCAACTACCTGCTGAATTGTTCGACCCAACATTTGCGGAGACAAAGGCAGCCAGTCAGAATGACAGACAGAATGAAGCTGGCCCCAAGGTTGATTTCAATCACGGATCTGAACAATGCGAAATATGTTTTACAAAGGCATTGAGGGGAGTTCAATAATAAATGGCAAAGCTAATAGAAACCGCAATCGCAATCAAGTGAGACTTACAGACGGGCAAAAGCAGCGGAAATTGTAAACTACAAGACATAAGTACAAAAAAATCAATCATGGACTTATCATGAAAATTGTAGTTGGAATTCGTGTTGGTTTTCTCAGTGTAGTCGAAGCAGCCACAATTTAAAGCAAGACTTAGATATGTATTCTTCTCCCATTGTTCTAGGTCTAGCTCTGAAAACAAACTTTAAAGCAAGTATAACACTCGTCAACTAACAGTGCTCTGTTTAAGAAACTTGTAAGTACGACAAACAAAACCTTTTAAACTGAATGTTGTAACGTCTTTCGGAATTCAGAACAGCTGGGGAACAGGCTTGATTATCTTTAGTTTATTGTATCGGAGCGGGCTCACTTCGAAAGTTGCCTCCTTCCAAGAATGCTGAAGAATTGCTAAAGAATTTTCAATTTATTTCAGTTGAAGTCAATCAAACTTGCAGAAATCCCATTATGTTAGTTTTCGACGACTTTACCTTGACGGTATTTTATAATATTTTTCCATGCTATTTGCATATGTGGAGTGAAGTGTTTTCTTGTTTGACACTTGCTCCTGTCGCTCCCTTTCCACCTCCTTGAGTTGTTGCTGTTGTGTTTTGTAATTATTTGAAGTGCCAGCAACAGCAACGGCAACTAAATTAACAACAACCACATGATAATACACACACACGCACACGCACACACACAAACACATACACAGAGAGAGAGAGGGAGGGAGAGAGAGGGAGGGAGAGAGAGAGAGAGAGACAGAGAGAGAGAAGTCAGGCTGTCTTACACAAAAGCTTGTTACACTTTTGCATACTTATTTGCAGGGTATTTGATGGGGCATATTAACTAACATGAGTAGATAAGAATTCTTCTTATCAATTTTTATTTTATAAGAATATATTTTATTTACAATTTTTAATATAAATATATATATTTTAAATTGAAATAAAAAAATTGAAAAATAATTCTTCTTATCGATTTTTATTATAAAAGGCTAAAATGCGAGTTTTTTTTTCCATTTTTATATAACAACTGGAATGTAAGGTAATGTAATGGTCAAGACGTGAGCGATATTTTCCAATTAAATAATAAAATCAGTTAATATTTCTTTACTCATAATTTGCATATTAAAAATTATACTCGTTGGGACTGTTGATTTTACTCAAAAGGTTAGCTGCATAACACAAATGAAGTTCCAGCCACTATAATCTCATTTACTTATGTTCTCACCAAAAGTTGGTTTCTCTCAAGTTTCCAACACCGACAAATCACCCAAAGGTTCAGTACTTAAGACGACTCAGCACCCTGGTATCTAATGTAATGTAAAGTTCTGATAATAATATTAACTTGTATACGTGTGAGAGGGGACTGAGTGCCACAAACGGTGACAAGACTTCTCTGAACTGCAACTGGATTGAAGAGTATCGCAGGCAGTGAGTGTCTTCCTTCCAATGACTATGAGGATATGCGGCTGTCCGGCCCGGATTAAATATGTGGCATACCGATGCCAAATGCCGTGGCAATCAAATAGTGGTCAAAAGGGGGGGCTGGGGCTTGTTATTTGCTTGACATTTGGTTATCTTTGGAGCTGCAGCTATTTCATTGGCCAAAGTGACTCACTGCGATTGCTCATACGGCAAGGATAACCACTACGACAACGACAACGACAGCGACGACGACAGCGACGACGACAACTACAACGACAACAACAACATCCACTGCAACAAGGATAAAGTCACAGTTTAGTTATGGCTATTATTAAACCCATAACCTTGACGCTTGCACTAACCCAGCCGGGGGTGGGGGCCGACCGGGAGAGGGTATACAGCTGCTGACATGCATTCAGCTTGGAAATTGTATGGCGCACACTTGAATGCACTTTCTGAATGAAGCTGGCAGCCTGCGCCAGCCGCAAGTGTGGCATACACACTCTGCCGCCTACCCCGCCTACCCCGCCCTCTCTCGGTCTGTTTATGCAGGATGCAAGGATATAAGTTTACAACATGCCTTAGCCCTTTTGTCTGCTCCTTGCGCGCTCCTTGAGGGCGTCTGTCAATGAAATGTCTCATGTTTAATTTGGCGTGCATGGTGTTTACTTTTTGTGGCATCCTTGTGGGCACAGGACATGCAGATATGTTCAATCCAATAAATAACTAAATAAAACACGCACAAACTAATTAAATTCAAAGTACAACAATATATTATACATTAAATTAATTCGAGGCAAATCAGCAAAGTATCAAAAGCGTTCAAATATTTACAGAATATTATATTTACATAAATAAGTAAAGGGCGCTTATTAAAATGAATTTATTTAGCATTAGTTTATTTCTATTTAATACGAGTAGATTAATAAGTAATTTAAAGCTGCTTTGGGCATATTTAATGCAACTCTTTCAACTCTCAAAAGCGTTTTAAAATGTAAGAGGTACTTAATAAATAAATAATATGATTTTCATTTGCAAAGTTGTAGAAATAAATAAGAAGAGTAAAAGCATTGCATTTTTTACAGAGTGCAATTTCAATTTTCATTTTAAAATATTTTTAATATGTATTTTATATATTTTTAGGCATGTAAGAATCCATTAATGATAATATAAAGTATTTATAAGACCTTACGAATATAGTCTGATCACAGTTTGAGGAATACTAAGCCAGTAGAATACATGATCTCTTCATATTTAGTCTATGCTCGGAAAATGTTGGGATCTTAATAATCTGATTAATCACTTAAGTACAGCAATATATTTGGCACTTTCAAATTTTCTTGGGTTACTATTTTGTAAATAATACGAAAGTGTTTAACTGATAATCCTAACTCACAAGTCTAAAATGTTCTGCTTAGAGGGTAACTCAAAGTCGAGCATGCAGCTTTGTTATTGTCTGTTTTTATTTATCAAAGCAATTAATTTATTCTTTTGGCATTCGCAAACTGGAATGCTTTGCCAAGCTACGGGAATTTGTTAAACTTTGCCTTTGTTGAATCTCGTATTCTACATTTCAGTTTTAATTATTGCTGCCACCTATCCACTCGGTTTTAAGACAGCAAAAAGTTGATATCCCAATCGATATTTGTCTCTTAAAATGTTTAGAATATTGTAGCTCACAGGCAGTAGAAGACTTCCCTATATATTATATACTTATATTCCATTCTATATACCATCGAGTCAATCCAGTTATCCCCATCTTTCTATTTATCTCTCTCTCTCTCTCTCTCTGTGAGATCTGAAATACTATCATCAAATTTGGTATGCAACTTCTTGTATACCACACGCAGTTTGAGTTTGTATCAAATATTGCTATCCTCCATTCGCAAGTCAATAAAATAGATAAAAGATATGATTTACTAACTATAACTTTCTAATATCATTCTTGGGCCATGGCTTAGCGAACATGAAAACTATGAAAACTAACTATCACACTTAGTATTCAATATATCTCAACTGAGTAGGCTACTCATATTTGAGATTTCTAATATTTGTCGAGTTTTCAAAGCCAGTATAAATATATTTTAGTATGCTCTCAGAGCTCACCTGGAGAGCATTACATTCGGTCTACAATTTATAAAAAAAATTTAAAGTGTGTATTTTTTTTTAGTTTCTTTAAGTTTCCAAGTCTGGTTCAGTAAATTTTAAAGTATTATTATTTTGTTTTTATCGGTAGAAGAAATTAGTTCTTACTTCAAGGAGTGTGCTAATACAATCTGCTACGAAAAAATAAATCAAAATGAATGCAATGCATGTGTAGGTAAGTATATACAATCGAACTGAAGGTGCTTATAAGTAATCACTGTAAACGTTGTGCAGTACAATAGAACGAACGAGTATACTTCCGAATATATATATATATAAAAAAGAAATATATAACTCGGACGCATGGCTCATCCGTTCGCTTGTTAGGTTGGATCCTTTGTTTTATTTCAAATAACAAATATTCATTTACAACAAGCAACAAAACCTATTATATTTGTACTAATACTATACTACGGTCACGATCTTCGAATGCATATATCTTGATCTTGCAATCCTAGTGAACTGAATATTTATGGGTCTATAATTCCAAGATAGGCACTCCCTCCTCTGATACTGACTATCGATATCAGATGCTATATGTTAAATAATAATTGGGTTCTCTCCTCCAGATGGGCGGTACCACGCCTTCTGCTCAAAGCCACTGCGGAGGGCGCGTGGCTTGCGTCAAATTTAACGATGTGTAGTAAATAAAATCAGAAATTCAAAACGCACACATAATTGTTGTAAGTTGCCTTTCAAGGACACTCATTGAAGTAAATAACTAATGTTCTGCTCTCATCTCAGTTCTAGCAATTTCAGATGGTATTCTGTTGTCTTCGCAAAGTTAACTACTTTATTTTTATGGGCAATCACCATTTGTTAAATTAGTAAGTATTCAGCAGTCAACTGAAAGCCTGCTCCTTGTTCTAAAGGATCTTATTTATCTGCAGTTGAACGGTACCACGTTTCGAAGAGGTTTGCGTTCATCTTGTTTGGTACTTTGTTGTCTTCTTAACTTTTGAATCTCAATGCAATATAAAAAGCTTCAACTTAATTTGTTTTTCTTGCTGGCTATCACTTATAAAGATGCGATCTCAAGTACTTATATGAATCTCGATTACTGCTACCGGGCTGAGGAAGTGGATGTGACCGAAGCTATGAACTTGAACAGATCTTGTATTATCGTATTGAAATATATATGAACATATTGTACACAAACTAGACTAGATACTTTTTCTTTTCATAGAACAATTTAAATTAATTTGAACTTCGGACATGACCAATGATTCCACATATATTTATACTGGCTAAGCATAGTAATATCAGAATTGGAGCTACTCGCGTGAAAAGGCCAGTACTACCTTCCTGAAGAGTTCGCCGAGCATCAGGACCTACGCAGTATTTACTTTTACTATATATGGACTAAAACGAGCAGTACATTCAAGTAGCCCAATCGACCCTAAATTGGCTGATTAATTCAGAAGAATCAATTTTGCCATTCATTAATCTATATATATAAAAGAGTTCGTGCTGACTGACTGACTGACTGACTGACTGATTGGCAATCAGTTAGAGTAGTTAAAAAGTAAAAGTCTACTGCGGTAAGAAGGCAAGCGAGTATGAGAATGCCAGTTCAGACCCCGGTGTCCAATGGAGCAGAAATTGTTTTTGAACAGATTCTATTCCATCCTGATGAACCCTGTATTGGGGACACCAAATACAGGAGCCATATTCAAGAGTAGGTCGATCAAGAGAAGTATATGGAGCAACGCCTAACGAAACCCAGGACACCATACACACGATTGCTTGTCAAGCTTAAGCTTGGGATCTTAAAGGATACCCAAATCATTAACCGACTCAATTCGAACGAGCGGCTTACCATTAAGAATATAATTGTTTAAAGAGGGAATTTGTCTATAAAAGTTCATTGAATTACACTTATCACACCTAAGATTTGATACCTAAATAGCATTATTTTGCCACCTACATTCAAAGGCTCTTACTGGGGCTGCTGACATTCTCTAGAGTGACCCTCTACTAAATTTCTTATTCTCTGTTCCCAATGGGTGAACTCTATTGCAACAAAAAACACCAACAGTTTTGCCCTTGATGCGGGACCATTTCGAGGAGAAGCCTTGGCGGGGAAAAAGGCTAACCAAGGACCACAAGGACCAGCCGCTTACAAAGCACTCTCCGCAGTGTCTATCATGAAACATGAAGAAAGCACAGCGCCACTCCAGAGCGCAATTTAAAACTGATGCGCACTTGAATCTTGAAATCTCAACTGGTTCTTGGGTCATCAGGCTATTCACCAGCGGTGAATGCTTGGTTACTGGAGTTGCTTAGCCACTTCCGAGCACCTTCTGGCCACGGCTTGGCTGTGATTTGAACCTGATCTGAGCCAACTGTCTAACCTTATTTTGAATCACACTAAATGTGGTTTGAAATCACCGAATCAGTTAAGATCAGAATATTAACCATTTTATACCAATATATATATATATATACTATATATATATATCTTTATATATCTACTTGTGTGTATTGTTGATGACCGTCGTTATTATATTTAGCATCGAATCGATAGCATTTTAACGGTTGACTGCATTTCGGAACATCCCTGCAGGATTGACATACTCTTGGCTCGCTTTGTGCGTGCGTGTGTGTGTGTGTGTGTGTGTGTGTGTGAATGTGCGTGTGTATGTGTTGCCGATTTATTTATATCTTCAGCTCATTGGCACCATTCTGACACTGTTAACGAGGCTAAAATGCGAGGCTCTTAGCTGTTTAACTAGCTGACATTGCCAGAATTATAGATCAAACTGCTAAAGCTTATTGTAAGTAGTTTAAATACCCTGTTAACTTACACTTATTGACGTGTATTGTTATTATTATTATTATCTGATCTGGAGTACTTAAACCAGTGAAACAAGCTGCTTGCTTAGAAAGCAGTGCACTGCTTGAAGCGTATGTGTCAGTATCTGTGAGCTGGGCCACTGCAGGTTCGTGTACACTGTACAGGGTAACTCTTTGGTTCTGTTGACCCTTCGAAAGCACTTTTGCTGGCTTTAAGCATTTTGACTGAGAAGTGCACTCCCTGGCCGCCTGGCCGTCCGCCCGCCCGTTGCACTGCCCGCCAAAGTGCTGCCTTTGCCAAGTTAATAGCCCACTTGGAAGCCTTTAAGCGGCTTTGCTGCTCTTCACCAACACATAAAACCAATTAGTTGTCCGTCAATGGGTTCTTGTTGCATTTCTGATTCTCTGATTTTCTGATTTTCTGATTTTGTGAAGACTCTTGGCCATACAATTGCATCTTCATTGCATTGTTAGCTTGCATTGATTGGGCCAAGTCGAGACGAGACGAGACGAGACGAGCCGAGACGAGTCGCGACGGGTTGAAACGAGAGGGCACAAAGACAATGCGCCGGGGATTCCCCAACAAATTGACTTGCACTTAAAGCTTCCCCGCACTGCCCGCTAACCTAACTGGCCTAAGAGTTCCTGTTGTCAGTTCTTAGTCTGGCTCTGTTGTGTTTTGTGTTTTGTTATTGTTTCTGTTGTTGTTTCTGATGTTGTTTCTGTTGCTGTTGCTGTTGCTGTCTACATAATCAGCTTATAGGCTGATGGCCAGCTTAGGCCCTAAGAAACTAATCTGCAAGTAAGTGGATTGCATTGCCAGCTGAGCAAACAAGGCTGATGTCCTTGTCAAATGAAGTGGTCATAACTGAATAAATGCAATAACTAATTATGCAAAAGTGGCTTAAACAATAAGTCTGAAAGGCGCCTGGTAAATAGTATATATTGACTTAAAACGATGTAAGCCCGTTAGCCCAATTGAAAGTGCGCCTGATTATGTATACTATCTGAAAATCAATTGGGTAACAGCGCACTGTTAAATTAACATTGCATTAACATTACACTAACATTAGTTTAACAGACTCGCAGCAGCTTTCCAAATAACCTTGTTCTTTGTTGAAGCAATTTGCAGCCAAAACGCATTAAATATTAAACAATTTAATATTACCCGTGCACAGCCATCAATTAAGCCCAACCAAAAACTGGCATTTAATTTATAAAATATTTTGAAAAACCAGCTGACCAACCTTTCTGGCCACAAACATGAACATAAACCATAATACAAATTGGAATGCGATGCCCTGTAAACAGCTATAGGGTATGCTCTCGAGAAAGTCCACACTCTCGCTTCTACAATATCTAATCAGTGTGAAACAGAATGGATACAAATTACACTAGACAACAAACTCTGTATCCTTAAACGAAGTCAATACACTTCAAGCGGTTTTTGTTTTGTGAGATAATCAAGAATCGATGTTCTTATATATTATGTGTTCATATCTTAAGTTTTAGCTTACAAAAATTGTTCTTTTATTCGGATGGATATTTAGATTGGAGTTTTAAAGAAAGACATCGGGAAAAAAGATTTCTGTTTTCCATTTGTGGTTTATCTAAGTTAGATATATTACGGAACTTCTAATCAAAGTTAGCTAGCAAATATTAAAGCTATAGGAATTATGGCTTCAAAAAAACAACAACCCTGATAAGTTCCTGGGATCAACTTTAATCTGTTACTAATAAAAAAGGGTTTTTAGTAGGTTAATATAATCGCTGTCAGTTTATTTAGTCACTCTAAACAGTATAAGTTTTTATTATTTGTTGGTGTAAGACGTTATTCTGTCTCCTTTTTGTACCATTTGGTTAAAAATGAAGTCAACTGATATAATCAAAAATATGCGAGTTTCATTTATAAACTTGCCAGAACGTTGTTCGTTACTCTCTTAACGTCGCCGTCTTTGTTATCCCTCTCACTGTTTATACACCTTCAATCATCTTAATACTTTTTTAGATTGGAAGATAGGAAGATATTCCAAGTAAGTATTTCAACATGGGGTTGTTGCTTAAGTCAATAAAATACGAGTAATTGCTCCACTTCATAAAGTGAATTTAATCAAATATACGTTTTATTTCAAATTTGCCAATTCTAGGTCTGAGGGTAACTGAGTTCAAGCGCATAGCATACCCGTATTACCCCTTACTGTTCGCACAGGGTATACAGAATAAAAACTACAGTTGCCCAACATCAGTTGAGTGGCAGCGTTGGCGCTTCAGGAAGCCATGATAAAATATATGTGACAACGATGAGGCAGCTATTTGTTGTGTGTGTGTGTGTGTGTGTGTTTGTGTGTGTGTGTGTGTGGTCAAAGGTAGTGCTGATGTTGTTGTGTGGCCTGTACTTGTGCGTTGGCTGGGCCCAGTGGCCCACTTCCGTTAACGACATTTGCTCCAATTTTGTGAATTAAGTCTTAAAGCGTAATTGAGTGAAAATTTTCATTGAGGCATAAGTGTGACCTCTCTCTCTCTCTCTCTCTCTCTGTGCATGTGTGTGTGTGTGTATGCTCCCCAATGTAACAGCTAAAGCGACAGCGACGATTAAAATCAGTATCGGAAGCTCCAGCATGTGCCGGAAATGTGTCAGCCATTGATCAGTTTGCCAATGTGTGTGTGCGTGTGTGTGTCTGTGCGTGCTTGTGTGTATGGTAACAGTATCTTGTAACTTACAGATTGATTGACTTAAAAAAGGATTTCATTTTGTACACATAGGAAATTTATTTATCAAATTTGACAGCTCTTAACTTGGGGAATTGCCACAACGAGTAAATTTGGGATGTCAATTCACCGAGACAAACTTCTCACGATGTTCGTTTAAGAATCGTTTCTGGTTTTGACACAATTATGCAAATTTTCAAAGTTTTCTAGCCAAAGCAACTGCTGAAATTGAAATTTGAAAGCCGAGTCAAACTTCTTACATCAATTTTCTCACATATATCAAGACTAACAATCGCATTTTAAAATACTTTTCGATATAAGAATTATACGAGAATCGTTTTCATAATTCTGATTCCATATACTACTTAGTTTTAGTTGAGCAAAATCCGAAGAACACAATGGAATCAAGCATCCAGGAATGAGAATATGTTGGCTGCCTTTCAGTTAAACATTTTTTACAGTGTCCGTTTTACGGAACTAATTTTAAAATGGCAGCAAGTTGAGCTAGAACTTGTGTCTTATAAAAATGAGAAGCGCCTGAATAAAGTAATTTCATAATAAATAACAATATTGAAGCTTGCTTTAGTTCATTTACTTAACTTATTTGGCATGCAAAGAGCTGGCTCTGGGGGCTGTGAAGTGTTAGATGGAAACAAGTTCGGAATACTTATGAGTGCTGGGATTCCATGCGCTTATACCCATAAGTGCCCCCTACCATACCCCGGCCCTCACCATGCAATCGATCCACACAAACTGAAACAAAACTTCAATTGCAATGCGCCCAAAATGCAAATGTGAGGCAAAAGGAGTGTACCAAGTACAATAAATTCCCCAACGTGTCACACACACACACACACGCACACACACATAGACACATACACACCTAGACACACACAGACAACAAAGGCCAGAAGCAACAGTTACTACACATTAGATGTACGCTCTGTCAGGATCTGGGCAGGAGTAGAAGTGCCGTATGCACGATGTGTATCTCATTCCTGAGTATCTCTATCCGTGTCCCTGAGTATTTGCACATTTGCAGCTAAATCACGTACGGACTAAATGTGCTACTAATGAGCGTAAGAGGATGCACAGCAATCGCCAGTGATGAGCGGGCTGACTAATGTCACGGATTTAACAAATGATTGTCGAGTCAACATTCGGTACATCAGTATAACACAATGTAACACCGTGTATTACATACTCATCTACACACACACACACACACACAAACACACACACACACGCACAGACACAAGAGAAATTGAACATCATTTAATCATTGAGGTCTAGACTTTTGTCAACATTTTTACTAAGAATAGCAAATCTCTTGAAATACTCAGTTGATTGGACAACTCATCAAGTTCAGCCAGATAAGAATGGACACAGCTCGGTTCCGGAGCTAGTTCTAGTTCCACTTTCAGCTATATAAACTATGAGAATTACAAAAAAAGAACCGAAGCTGCAAAAGGTTAACAAGTTTAGCTGGCACTTTAATTTGCTGAATTAAAGAAATATATATTCTTTTTTAGAAATTATTTCTCCCTTTTAGGCTGATCAGGCATTTTTCTTTTTCTGAGTGTCCCGAATTGTAAGTTATGAATGTTATTCAGTTGTTCAATGAAACATTTATTTAGAAACAGCTGCCAATACTTCTGAATTTTGATTTTATTAACTCTTTACTTTTGTTGAAACTGTACTTACCTGAGTGTACATACTCGTACTATATCATGAAGTTATCAGAAATAATGGGCTTATTCAAGCAATCATCGATGTATATGTATACATATGTATGGGCCCAGGTTTTAAATGAGAAATATGTAGATGAATAACTAATTAACACTCATTAGGGAGAGTTTTACCTCTGACTCTTGGGTTGGGCATAATAATAATAATACTCTTAAAGGCGTAAAAGATATCATAAGGGCTGAAGGAACATCAGAATTATGTGCATATGGGAACATTTCATATTTGAACTAATGCGACATACCATAATTAGTAGATAGATTGTCAATTACTTTGAAAAAATAAAAATGTATACATTTTATATTATTTTTTCCAAGAAATAAGACACGAGTCTGTATTGAAATTATACTGCGGTGTAAATAATAATAATATAAATATTATTTTGGTATTCAGCAGTCCAAAAAATATGAGATTTTGAAAAATGCTGAAGGACATTTTCATTTAGTAACTTATTAGCATTTTCTAATTAAGGATACTATCAAATAAATATAACAAACATTACCAAATATAGTATTTTGAGAGGTCCAAAATATACACACGCAGTGTGTTTTACTTGATGTCAAAAATACCAAAATATATACCAAAATCAGTACTTTTTGAATTTTGTGACTTTTGGCAAGATACTGACTGATTTTGACTGCACCCCAGCTTATACTCAAGAAATGTAAAGGAATCATTGCGATTGTCTGGTAACGATTGTAGGAGTGGGCGAGGGGCGCCCTTCAGTTGCCAAAATTTGGCTAATATGGTTTTTGAGCTGGCAGGCACCTGAGACCTGAGTTGGCGGCTGTTGTCTGGTGGCTGTAATTGGCATCGTTGAATGCCTCATTAATCTGCGCAGAGCAGTTAATTAAATCAAATTATCTACCACATTTGCGTAGCATAACTGCACGTACTAAGTACGAGGGCACACACACCCACACCCACACCCACAACACACACACCCACGCACTTGCTCAGGCATTTGGTATCCTGTAAACGGTATATGCAGTGTGCGCTCATAACTGAGAATTAGTGCAATTAGGGCTGCAATTTGTTTAAATGCATTTCGACTGCTCTCGCAATTTGCTCTTAAACACATATCAATTATTTACGCAATTGCAGAAACTGCTGCATTTTATTGGATGCCATTTAATTGCACCAAATTAACTTTGCACACAGCCAAGAACTTTACCAAATTGAACCAAAGGCTTAAAGCCAACACGTTCGCTGATTAATTACCAATTTTTTCTTGCTGGCATCAATTGAAATGCGATTTACTGCATTACGGTGAATTATGAAATTCAGTAATAATATTAATTTTTTCGATCAATATCATCAAGTTCTTAAAATACTAAATAGTTTATGATTTTTATTATTTAAGCCTAATTATATCTTGAATTTCATTATGAAATATAGTGCTAAGATCAATTCTTGATATAGTACTTTTAATATTATAAAAATTATAAGATATCAAGATGTGGTTCTTACTTCTCACCTTTTATAAAATGGCCTGAAATTATATAAAATGTTGTTGAACCAGCAAAATACTGAAAATTAATTAATAATCTCCAAATCAATATCAATTTGGTCAGCGTATTTTTCCTTGTTTTTCTCAATAAATTACTCAAAACCTCAAATTCTGTATTTGATCAGTATTATCTTATTATATAATAAAAATCATCAGGGAATTTTTATCTCAGATTTTAATAGGAAAAATCGAACAATATGTATTATTACCGATTTTTATAATAAAACTATATAATGCATTTAATAATTCGTAATTTTGTGAATAGAATATGAATAATCTTGCAGCTCAAAAAATTTATTAAATATTTCTTGCAAGGAGCTGCATAATCTATCTGTTTTTTCCTTATATTGAAATATATTTTTTTCATTGAAAACTATAACTCCAAGTTAAGACTGCAATTTTGAATAAATCGTTCAAATAAATGTCTATATATGGCAATTAAGCGAATTTTTTAATTTTCTTTTGGGAACAAACATATGACTGTATGTCAGCTTTGAGATATAGTGTTCCGATCCAATCGTATCGAACTTATATGCTGCTTGTTAGGCTAGGAAGCTTGGGTACCAAGTTTCATGAAGCGAGCTTCACTGGGAGCCTAGTTCACATAGGAAAAGACAGAAAGGAACATTCAGCCAGAGAACTATTAAAAACAGGTTCGGAGTTGGGGGCTTTTGGCTCTAAAGCTAAAGTACTCGTAATAAACACTCTGCAAGTTGAGGAAAGTAAATCAAAAAGACTACTAAACAATTAATAAAATTGAAAATAAAATATAACTGAAAAGTATATAATTTGCATTTGAAAAATGTATGTATACTTAGTGGGTTATATAGAATTTGTATAAAATTTGGCAGTGTTATCTTTTAGTAATTGAGTACTCACATTTTGTATCTTTGGTTTCGTCCTTGCTGTCAGCGTATTTGATTAAATTTACCTTTTCAACGAGTATAATTATTTCTTTGAAAAATATATTTTTTGTTTTGTTGCGCGATGCGTTTTAGATTAAAATTGTGGTTTTTGTATTGGGTGTTGTGTTGTTAGGTTATTTGATATATATACAAATATATAGTTCTGTACAAGTTCGGATTGGATGTGTTTCATATATTATTGTTCTACTGTCGTGCTTTGTGAAAAGCTTGTTGGAATCATTGACTTAGGTACTTCTTTAAGTTGACTTCCTTCAGGTAATTTGTGGCTCTTAATGCGTATTTCGTATTTCGAATAGCATTGTTTATACATATTTGCTATATTATAGGTTTCGACTGTATTCTTCTTATATACAGGTAAATATACATATACTTAGTTAGTGATAGATAGTATATATATGTATGTAGTATAATAACGCTGAATGCGAACAAGAAATTCCAAAAGTTAGACACGATTATTGATAACAAGAATGCTTGATCTAGTTCAATATCAATAGCTCAACGTGTCCATAAATGTATCTATTAATAATACTTACATACATAGGTATATGAAGAGTTCTCTGATAACGTCTGTATAAGTGGTATGTAAATATGTATTTAATTATCTCTCTGTTGTACTTTAGATTCAGGTAAGTGACTCGTTGGGTTCCTTATTAAAATTACAATCTTTTAGTGATTTTCGTGACTCTTCTCTCCTCTCCTCTCCCCTCCTCTTTTTGTTTCCTCTGTTTCGGTTTTGTACATCAAGTTACTGTAGTTAGGTAATACTGTAGCACTGGCCAATTGCCCAATTCGGGTCGCAATGTGGCAACAATAAACAGCAATATCAACATTATCAACAAACAACAACAACAACAAAAACCAACAATTAACACTTTTTGTTTTTCTGTTTTCTGTTTTTTGTTTTTTGTTTTTTGACACCACACAAAAAAAAGTGAACAAGAAAAAAATTATTTTGTTTTGGATTATTATGAATGTTTTTGTTTTTAGTTTTTTGTTTTTTGCGAGATGCACTTTCCACCAGAGTTGCTCAAACTTGTTGCACGTGCCACATGTGGCGGGCTCAAACTGTGGACTTGGGACTCGTGGACTTAGGGACTGTGCGGGTAGCGGGTGCTTTCCTCGTTGCCTCTTCGCTTGTCGCCTGTCTCCTGTCTCTAGTCACTGGTCCTCGGTCTGGTCCTTGTGGCACACAACCTTGTGGCTTGGATGTTGCACAGCATCTGTTGCATGGCACGCTGCCCGACTTACGAGGTAGACTCGTCTGCCTTGGCGTCCTCGTTCTCGTCGTCGTCGTCGTCGTCGTCGTGGTCGTCGTCGGCGTCGTCGACAGCGCTGGAGTCGCGCGCGCTCGCTCGCTCTCCCTCTCCCTCTCTGTCTCTCACTCTCTCTCTCTCTCGCTCACTTGCTCTCTCTCTTCTCAGTGCGCCCTGTGTTGTGCTCGTTCTCTGCCTCCGTCAACAAGTGGCAACTGTGGCGCGCTGCCACTGCCGCTGCCGCTGCCGCTGCTCTGCCGCAGCGCTGTCACTGTGGCTGTCGCTTTCGCTGTCGCTGTTGTTGTCGCTGTTGTTGTCGCTGTCGCTGTCGCTGTCGCCGTGTCCGAGCGCCAAGTGGCACAGTTGACTAATCGCTGCTGTTCGTTTGCGCGTCCTTTTATAGTAGATGCCAGCTGAAGGACAACAACAACAACAACAACAATAACAACAACGACAACGACAAGGACAACGACGTTGGCATCGGCATCGGCATCGGCATCAGCATCGGCATCAGCATCGACGTCGGCATCGCCGTTTCAGCAACAGGCAACCAGTGCGTCCAGGTGCTTTCAGTATGTGTGGGTGTGTGTGGGTGTATCTGTGTGTAACTCTCTCTGTGTGTGCGTGGCTGGCGATGCTCTGGCACAAGGGGCAGTCCCATATCTTAGCTCAGCTGAGCTCAGCAAGCGCTGAATGCGAGTTCGGGGCAAGGCGGAGAAGCTGTGGGCGGCACTAGGCACCTACGAGTATCCTTGTTCCGCACACAATCATCAGACGGTCGAGCAATATTTTGGCATATCCTGCGGGCTGTCTGGCGTAGAGTATGACTGAACTTACTGACTGTGGCATAAGCTTGACTTGGCCTCCGGCCACGACTTGAAGTACAGTTGCCTCGCCATTCTATAGTCGACTTCTTAAGCCTTCTCCTAACTAATTCAAAACCTCGCAAGTCATTCGCCTTATAGTAATTTGTAACTCAGTTCACTTGCGATTTGATCGGAAGAGCCTACATACCAAATTTGCCAGCTCTAGCTCAAATCATCGCCCAGACATCAATTGCAGAGCATTACACGTTTGCTGTCAGCACTGAGCTCAAATATTTACAGCCCCTTTTTTGTATATTATCAATTATTAACCAATCATATGCTGTGTCAAACCGACATCATGCTGCACAGTGGTCGACTGTTCATATTTCTGGGTTCAATTCTATTCCCGTGACAAATCTGGCTGACTCTGCAGCACAGGCTCAGTATAAAAAAATAGTTCGTCCTGACTGTCCGACTGATTGCTCAAAAATTATTAATTCGATATATGTCTCACTGACTTTGGAGAATTCAACCCAACATTCGAAATATGGGTCCCAATCTTTCATATGCAACTTTCTTATAGTTTCCTGCGATTCAGAAAAATTCAAGGTGGCCTTCATCGAGTTTGAAAACTCATCCTAACTGCTGGCAAATGGATAGAAAACGATTGTTTCAAAGCTCTACACAAGAAAATAGTTAACGGTGACGATTACCGAGATTTGAAAATGCGAAAACTGAATAAAACTGTCAGCTACTCACTTGGTCTCTGGCATGCGACAATTTTCAAGCTATAGAAAGACACTTTTTTGTCTCTAATGCGACTGGCTTCAAACTAAGTATGAAAATAATGTGGCTTAACAATTTTCAACAATCTTCCACCACGGGTGGGAAAATAGTGGTGCGATATCTGTGTATTTGTTACGATTGCAGAAAGAAGACAAATCCAACAAAATGCATTTCAATCTAAATACTCTGCTGGGCAACGCTGGCGTTTCACCAGCTAGTTTGTTATATACGACGACGTTTCTGACACCCTAAAGTATATATTTACTCGTATATATGAATTCTTTGGTATCATCAATGTCCGAGTTGATTCATTCTTATCGTCTCGCAGTCTGTTCACCAGAAACACGAACATACATTCTTCTCCCTGTTGCAGGCAGTACATTCATAAGTATGTTGGAACTGGCCGGATTAAAACACAATCACATATAGCTGTCAAACGATTGCACGCAAACTCAGGTTTCGTACGATAAACATTTTATTTTTTAAGATATCCCAACCAAACAAAAATAATTCTAAAACATGTTACAGCTTGGTAAGATCGGAGCACTATAACTTAAAACTGTCATAGGAACAGTCGGTTTGAAAATAGGTTGTTTTGAGAACAATTCTTTGTTTTGGCGGATATATCAAGAAAACTCAAATTTAAAACTAAACAAATAACGAATTTGTACAAAATTAGCGAAATATATGTATCTAAAGGCTGTCATAGGAATAGTCGGTCTAAAATTGAACATTTTAGAAAAAAGATCTGTCAGATATTAAATTTTTTAAATTTGATTTATTTGCTTAAGTGAATAAAAAGGTTCTTACCATATCAAACTCTAGCATGATATACATAGGTGAATACATTATCTTGATAGATTCCAAAAGTGCACTTCACAATTATTCCTCCCTTTTAGAAATTAGCAACAATTATATCTTCTGCATTAATAAGTTATAATATAAATGTCTTGTTCAAATATGTATTTAAGTGTGCACACATGTGTGGCTAAACATACAGATTTAGTATTGATTCAGATAGCTTGATAGTTCTTAAAGATTGAAGGTAATTAGCCAGACTGCTGTCTGGCCCCACTGTGGCTCGGCTGGCTGTTGGAACAGCTCCACTGTGAATGGCCTGGCGATAAGCTGTGTGCGAGAGGTCGTCAATCAAAATGCAGTTGGACAGCAAACAGCAGCAGTCAATCCCATTATCACCTGCTGCACTAGCAGTGCCCTTGATGCCGCATCCAATCAGCGGCAGCTGCGGGACTTGTGCGTATACGCAATCTGGCAGCGGAAACAGATAAGTGCAACCCCGAAATGGCAACAAGAACAAATGCGCCCAGTGACCGTCAAAATGCAGCCGCATGCCCCGAGGCCCCCTCCCCCACAGCTAACCTGTTGGACATGTGGAAGCAGATGTGGCTGACGGGGCGTATGCGCAATATGCACTTTCAACAGGTTAACCTTGAGCGAGGGGCACAGCTGTCGCCATCGCTGCTGCTGCTGCTGCCACTGCCACTGCTGCCGTTGCCGTTGCCGTTGCTGCCAAGGCCAGCAACAGTTTTACTGGCTATCTCGCTCGCACCCCAGCGCCCCTTGCGTACACCCACGCTCACATTCAGCGCATGCTCCAGACGCCAAGGCGCCGAGCGTTTGGCGGGGCGGAGGCTGCTCGGCCGCCATTGGCCGCTTGCATTCAGCGCCTGCCTCCGCTGCTGGGCAGAGTTTTCGGGGGGCGGTTGCTGAATGGGCGATGGGGTAAGCGGTGGGGTGAGCGGTGGGGTGAGCGGTCGGGTGGGCTGTTTGGTGGGCGGTTGAGCGGTCTTTTGAGCAGTGGGGTGTGGGGTGATGAGGAACGTTCCCATAATTAATTAGACATTTTTTGGCTCGCAGCTTAAGCGCGCTGCGCATTAAACGCTCAGCCCCAACGCGCAATCCGTGTCCGGCGGGCCACCCCGGGGATTTTGTAGCCCGTGCAATGCAAATTTTCTAAATCCGGACTACTCCAGCCGTATTCCCAGGTGCCTAAATGATTGGAATTTCAACGAGCTAATCTTGGACCGAGTCTTCTCCCGTTTAGCCCAAGTGAAAGTTGCTGTTACCAAGAAATGTTCTTCTTTTGGCGATTCTTAGTTTTGAAGCCACAATTCTAGGAAGTTACAGTTACTTCATCACAAAACTCAAAATATTGCTCCTTGTTCCGTTTCTGAGCACTTTTCATTTCGAAACGGTTTTGATTTTGTGTGCGATGGTAATACCAATCGGGTTTCCTTTCTGCAAATATTTTCTAAACAGTGAATGCCAATTTTCAGCCAAATTTTCAATCGGTTGTTGGAATTCGCTCAGCTAATTCGATTTCCAAAACTATTATTGTTTTTTTTCCTAAGCCAGCGAAATGCCGAGTTAACCAATTAAATTATGTTTTTTATGAAAATTGTTTTCGCTTCCATTTAATTAACTTATCAGCTAACCAGATTCATTTCCGGCTGTAAGCAGAATGATTGATGCTTGTTTATTGTTTGTTTGTTCACAACAAATTCAGCAATGTCGATAGATAAAGATATCAACTGAGTGACCTGAATATATCAGTACCGAACTAACCCTTGGATGAAAAGTAAGGGTCATAACTTCCATAAGGGAATTAGGCTTTGGTGCGGACTTAGAATTTCAAATGCTCCTGTTCATCAAAGTAATCAGCCCAAGCCGGGCTCGGACAACAAGTGGGCCAGAGGCTTGGGCCTCCGCCTTACAGACAGCAGCACCCAAACGAATCCAGCAAAATACGGACAAGTTTGGACAATAGTACGAACATACGAATAAGGACACTGATGAGGATGCTTTGCATGAGGATGAGGAAGCTTTGCCTTGATATAGCGCACCAATACTTTTCATATCCATGTTAACCCTAAATTATGAGGTCGAGCCTGCTGTTTATCAGTTAGAAAATGTAAAGTAAAGCAGTTCGTATTCCAATTATCTTAGCTGTATGTATGAGTATATCCAGTTCAAGTACAGAAAACTTCAGCTAGTTAGCAACAACAGTTCTAAGCCACGTTTGGCTAAAATCAAATCTATTAAACTACTCCCCTAGTTCTTCACCGAATTCACCAGTAACTAATTCGAATATGAAGTGCGATTTTCGATTCTTTTGAATATAATTTGAGTTGCTTTAATATGACATATTTTCGCAACGGGCTGCTTTTGCAAGAGTTGCTTAACAGATTGGGTAAAGATAATGTCGTTAGTTGCAACAAGTGCTGTCGACATCATCATCCATTGTTCCCTCACTCCGCTCTCTGTAACACTTTGCATTTAATGGCCAGCACTTAAGTCGATGACTCGTTAAGCATTTAACTCGTGATGCAATCAATCTGATTCCATTTTGAGACTCAGTTCGGGGAACGCATTTTATTCCTGCGCACTTTACATAAGTTGATCATCGAGCCAATTAGAGGAGACACCGGATGGGGCATTACGCTCCACGGCATTGTTCTGTTCAGTGCTCGACTCGGCACATGCCGAGCAAAGGCAGCCACTTGGACTAAGGGGCTCAGGTTCAGGTGTTTGCTTGGTGACTATGGCAAACAAATTTAAAAGCCAGATGGCCAACATACGCATGTCTCTGCATGTCTCTGCATGTCTCTGAATGTCTCTGCATGTGTCCGCATGTGTTGGTTTGAACCTGAAGCATTAGCAACGTGGCTGAATCATTTAAACGCGGATACAAATAGAATTATTTGTGTTTTACGAATAAAAATACTCAATAAATTGAAGTGCGGTCATGCGACACCAGAATCAAGAATCCAGAGCGCGATCCCGAACCCGTTGGCGAATACAGGGGCAGAAAGATGCTTCTTGACCTGTTGCCATGGCGGGGCGGGGACACACATAAAATTTAACATAATGCCCAACAGGGCCACGTCTAGCACAATGGGTTGAATTATCCAATTTGTAGTTTCGTATTCCACCTATTTTGAGAGTTTCAAAAGAAGTGAACAGGAAGCAATCTATACTTTTCAATACAACATTTGCTAACTGAGATATTCTTATCGTCAAGAGATCACAATATGGATGGTAACCATAAAAGAGCCTTTAACACAAAGATCAAGTGCGTTCTGTTAGAAAGAGTATTCATGTTAAATGAAAGATAACTAATACATCTTGAGATCCTTCAAGAGAAGTTTATAAGTCAACTCTTCTCAATAAATTTCTTTGAAGTTTTAAGCGCTTGCAAGACAACAGCTGTTAAGTTAACAGCAGTCGGCTATGTTAACATTTCTGATAGGCTGCATAACAGTTTAATGGCCTTCCAATGTTTTCAATTGTTTCTAATGTATTGTTAACAGAATTTTATTTTATTTTCACATACTCTTCGAAAACTTCTTGATGCCCCACTGTACAATAGCGGCGGGCGGGCAGCACCATTCGCCAAAAGTCATAAATTACGTTAAGTCTGAGGGGATTGGCAATGGGTTCCATGGCTACTGCGGAAGGGCTGTAGAGGGGTGGGGTTCTGGGCGGGGGTCGTGTGTGCGCCATTATCGCGTGTCGCGGGGGCAACTTGAAACTTTAAATGGGCCGACGGCAAACAGGCAGCCTGTGGCACAAGGTAGTGGTAGTGGCAGGTGAGGGGCTGCGGTACTGCATCGGTTGTGTCTCTGTTTGCCCGGCGGCGGCATTGGGCTCCGGCTTGCAATGTTCGCCATTCAAGCCAATTCCCAGTTTGTTGTTCAGTCAATTTGTGCACGGGCTATAGCAACAGCACCTCTATCCCCCCTCTACATACAGACCGGCAACCCGGCCAGCCAGGCAACCCGGAAACCCCGGCACCCCGGCACCCCAAACACCCACCTGCCATCCACTCACGAATCCGCAGTTAATTGGAAAACTGTTGCATGCTTTTAGGCGTCCCACAAGCAGCCGCCAAATCGAATGCCAAATCGCACATTCCTGAATATTTGAAAGAGTTCCTTGGGCTGTTGGGCACCAGAATTTCGATTTTAGTTGGCAACGGGCACCAAGCAACCACGGAAATGCATTTAGCCACATGTTTATATTAATTAATGCAATATTAGATCACAAATTGGCCGACAATGAAGCAAAACTGGCAACTAAGAGCAAAATGCTTGTACACAACACACACAAACTGTTTTCACAGCGGCAAGTTTATTAAATTATTTTTGAACATCCTATGTGAAAGCAGAAACCCACAACCCAAAATCCGTTAATTAGTGCTGAAAGTTGCTCCACGCAAATGCAACGTTATTTTATATATTTTTTAATGCTGCGGACTAGAGTGATCGAATGGGAGGTACCCTGTATTCAATTTTCAGTCAACCATTTCTTCACCGTTAAATACAAAATTGAATCTTAGTGTTAGACAGGCGGATAGATAATAGTTGCTGAAATATACCAGGAATATATCTATATACGAGTATATGAAACTCTTTAGTCTGACTTACTGACTGATTCGCGACTCACGGGCAGGTCAAACGGTAGAAGCTAGAGATCTGCAATTTTTACAGTAGCTTTCTCTCATATTGCAGGTTGGCACTGTTGTTGAACTCTTATAGAAAACTTTGGTGCTTGCCACCCAATCGGCCTCAAACTAATTTTTAAAGATATAAGCTCGTCCAAAACACACTTTACCAATTTTGGAAAGTCCGCCCCAATGGCCGGAAAATGTATGGGTCAACTTAGCTCTACTTATTAATTAATTCGACACGTCTCTCACCGTTTTTGAAAAATGCACGTACACAGTTGGAAAAGTGTTGGAAAACTCCCGAAATTCAGCATTTTTGTTTTTCATCCGAATGTCTTCAAGCTTACTTATTTTCAAAAGCAAAACAGAGAAACCTCGGTGCTTTGCAGGACAACACAACGAACGACAAATTGGGTGGAATTGGGTGGTTAAGGTCCAAGCTTATTTTCAAAACTTCCTCAAAAATATTTTTAAAGAAGTGCTAACCGATTTTGGAAAATCTATTCAAATGACTGACAATATTTGTGTTATTAAATTGCTTCCAAAGTCATTTTCATTGCTGTACACAAAAAGTCATTAGGCATGTGGCTTAACTATTTATGAAAGCTTAACCTATTTTTGTGTAGTTGTTACGATTGACGATAGTCAAGCTGAACATCAGCATCGCTTCAGCATCCAGCCTTACTTATATGTGGATTGCCATTGAGGGTCGGGGTGTCCTTGTGTGCCTGTCCCACACAACTTCATTGAATGCAGGGTATGAATGAGAATACAAAATAATACGCTTAGCTATTAGTTTCAAAAGGACGCCACATATTATTACTGCAATCCAATTAGCACAAGTTTGATGCTTAATGAGCATAAAGGATGAGTATGACGGACTTGTTTGATGCACCGGAAACTAGTCCTGCGTAGGAGTATGGCGCGTGTTGCGTATTATGTTACTATTTTCAGCCGCCTTTGAATGCAGTAATGCATACTGCAAACAAGGTCAGCTAAAAAGCTCTTTTTTATATATTTTAATTGACATAAAATGTACCCACAGTGTGGGTGAAAGGCTTAGAACAGGAAGGAACAGCGTGCCGACCATACTGTATACCCTTGGCGCACTGTTTTTTATACAATCACACAATTCTCGACAGATAACAAGCTATATAAGGTATAATAAAAATCTCTATTGCTGACTTCGGCTGAAATATCTAACAGATTTCCATACAAAAACTTATTTTTCATCTTATTGTTTCAATGGAAGCAATATAATGAAGTGATTCAACGTCTACCAAATTAAGTCAGCTTGCACAAATCGTTATGAAACTTCGATTTGGTGGGCTTGGTCGAAATAACTTCATAAGTAACCGTCTTTCTTGCAACTGCATTCTCGGCCAATCGTTCCTATGCCTGCTATATGTTATAGTGGTCTGATCAACTGAGAAACTTCTCTATATCGACTCGGCTATTAATGGTGATCCAGCATATATATACTTTGAAGGGTCGGAAAAGTCTCCATCAATGCGTTACACATTTCGTGAGAGAATTATAATACCCTCTGTAAGAGTATATAAGTCCGTGCAAATGTACACGTATGTAAAAGGCAGAGGAGTATCCACAAAGTGCATTTATTTTTGATCCGTATGAAGGACATGCCTTGTCCGTGTGTACGTCTATCTGTCCGTCCGTCTGTTTCTATGAACACTAATCTGCCAGTGTTAGAGCTATCTTAATACAACTTGGCACATATTCATTTTCATTGCAATTGAAATCATTTCCGTTGCGCTAGAGAATTGAGTTATATATAGTCAGAGTTGTAGAGTCAGCCTTCCCTATAACAAATATTCCCCCTTGCAAACTTTTCACCAGCACAGCCTTATTAATCAGTCTATAATGAATTTGCATTCTTAACTTTCAATGTTGTGCAAATTGTACTTTTTTACAACGACTACTTTGCATTATTTTATGTATTATTAGTGCATTGGGTTTGTGGAATCTACGGACAGATTCGCTGTCCTGTAAAAATTAGGGCAAGCAAACTTGCTACACATATTGACATATTGCACATATTTGTGCGACTCCACGAAACTGTGAGCCAGAAGTTGCCAAGAATATTTTGTTTTACAATTAGTGCAATAAGTATCCATAGAAAAAAATGAAGAGTAGGGAATTTGAAAGCATTGAATATCAAATGTGAACAATCGCACTAAAAGTAATTACAAAATATTTTTACACACCAAATTTGTTTCTCTGAAAGCACTCTGAAACAATATTGTCAATGTTAGTCTGGAAGTGCGTGCATTTCAAAAGTGTACGAAAATCTTGGCATGCGCCAACGTGAAAGTGCAAAGATAAGAAATCTCATACTTGAATCGATTCTCGGCCTTACAACTTATAAGTACGAGTGAAATCGTCATATTGCTTATGACACTCAGCCTTTTGTTTTCAGAACTATAGCGCGGGGGGAAGAAGCAGCACAGCCAGCACTTAAAGTACTTCGCTTGCGCTGTCGCTTGTGCTGTGGCTTGTGTGTGTGCGTCTTTGTGCATGTGTACGAAGATGCGATCGGAAATTTTTGACCGGGTACAAGGAGTTTTGTAGTCGGGTATACTCGACTATAGCATTCTTACTTGTTAGTTAATAAAATATGAATGCTGCTGGGCCGATTTACTACATAGTAACATTATTATTTTTATTATTATTCACACATTCACATTCGCATCGATATAATGATCGATGTAACGGACATTTGATAGCACTAACATGTAATAACTTTGCCACCAAAAATGGGACTTTCGAATCTTTGGAGACTGCGGTGCGCATTTCCGCGATAAATGTGAGGTTGCGCTATGTTTCAACAATGGAAATAATTGTTTTAAAAATATTTAGGAACGACTACTATTTGTGTATTTCTTACGATTGAACATAGTGCATTTTAATCTAAATATTTCGCCGGGCAAGCTGGCGTTTTACACGCTAGTCTTTTGTATAACGAAATGTTGGGATTCCCTTTGAGTTCGGTATAAGGTGAATAGTTTCAAATCAAGTCAAGATCAAAACTGGCAATAATTAAGTGAAATTTACTTTATTGTTAAGGGAACTATGAGTTAACCCAGCAAATCCTTTTGCCCAAGCAATTTAAACATCCAATTGACGAGGTATTTAAATATAAATTGAAATTTGTAAATATATAATCAAATATGAAATGTACAGCCATGGATTGAATTTATATTCGCGAATCATAGTATTAAGTCGGGAGGAGAAGTGAGAGATCGAGCCATATATACATATACACAGATATTTATATATATATACTTGTGAGTATTTTGCGTTTACGAACAATTTTGATGGGGTTTGGGGCTGCAGCAATCCTGTGATTGATTGATTGTTGGATTGAAACTTAAAATTTGGTAATTCATGTCCGATGTGTGTGGCCGCAGTGGGAGGCCTCATTCCTTCCAGTGGGTGGGCGTGGCATTGATGGCAGCGCGCAGTGCGCTGCGATAATCGCTGCCCTGGTAGCGCACATGCTCCAGCAGATGTCTCTGGCTATCGATAATGTAGAGAGATCGACCGCTGCCCTCCGCCACGAGATCATCCTCTATAACGGCAGCTGCGACCTCAGCAACGGCCGAAGGCTCCGCCTTAACGCCTGCCAATGGTGGCAGAATTGTGGGATGACCCTGATCCTGTTGCCTGTAGCCGCCAATCAGGCTGAGCTCCGGGAAACGGTTAACCATGGGTACATAGATATCGATACGCGGCCGAGATCCGGACATTGTCAATGGATGCTTTTAAAACTTTCAACCGAGATGAGCTCCAGCTATTGTTTTCTATATTGAATTATTGAGAGAGAGTTTGGAATTTTTAATAGACGACTGCGATATGTCGAAACTGTTCATTATATATTGAAGGCTGAATGCCAAAACAAAGTCAACTGAGTTACGATTTCTATCTGAAAGGAAGAGAATCACACGCATCAAATCTTTCTACATAAATTGCACAATCCCGGCAATTAAGGTAGACACTGTAGCCACTTACTATAACAATATTGAAATATTGCTTGCGTTATTAATTACATGATTAAATGATTGATTTTTATTACAAACATGTAAGAAAGTCAAAGCAACAAAATACATTTCTTAATAGTTTACCTGTTTAGCCAGCCCGACGGAAAACCCGGAACGGAAGGTCCTGAAGATGGTTCCTTGACGCCAGCGAGTAGATTTATGGAATGTGTGTTAGGATATCTTAACGTGCCTGATACTATATCTTGCAACTTCTTCCGTAGATATCGTCACCTTCTATATCAAAGAAGACAAATAAAGCATTTTAAAAATAATCAAGGCACAGCCCAAGCCGTAAGAGCTAGAGATTTTAACAAGAAGTTACAAGCAAGCGTGAAATATCGCCGTAAAATGTTGTATGAAACATTTTTGTTTACCATCCAGTCGGCTTAAAACTCATTTTAAAAGATCTTCACAAAAATTGGTTTGGCACAATTTTTGCCGATCTTTGGGGTGTCAAAGTTGTCTAATTGTAGCCCGATCACTTTCAAATTCATTTTCAAAGCTCTTCATGTAAAGTAATTCGATACATGTCTCACTGATTTTGGAAATTCAACCCCATATTTGGAAGTGGTGGAAAACTCCGGCACTTGACATTTTTAATATCATTTCGCTTCAAGCTCATTTTCAAGGTTGTACACAAGGACATAATAGAAGCGGTGCCCAAAGATTTTGGAAAATCTACTAGATATGTACAATCTATGTAAGTAACAGTAGTCTGTTATTAACATAACGTCAACAGTATGATAACATTTCTATAACAGTCGGTTAACAGAGTTTTAACATTGCTATAACAGACGGTTAACATTATAATAACATTGCTATAATAGATAGTAAATAGATGATAGTGTGTAAACAGTATATACTAGATATGTACAATCTATGTAAATAACAGAAGTCTGTTATTAACATAACGTTAACAGTTTGAAAACATTTCTATAACAGTCGGTTAACAGAGTTTTAACATTGCTATAACAGACGGTTAACAGTTTAATAACATTGCTATAACAGATAGTTAACAGTGTGTTAACAGTATATACTAGATATGTACAATCTATGTAAATAACAGTAGTCTGTTATTAACATAACGCTAACAGTATGATAACATTTCTATGACAGTTGGTTAACAGTGTGTTAACATTGCTATAATAGACGGTTAACAGTATAATAACATTGTTATAACAGATAGTTAACAGTGTGTTAACAGTATATACTAGATATGTACAATTTATGTAAATAACAGTAGTCTGTTATTAACATAACGTTCAGTTTGAAAACATTTCTATGACAGTCGGTTAACAGAGTTTTAACATTGCTATGACAGACGGTTAACAGTATAATAACATTGCTATAACAGATAGTTAACAGTGTGTTAACAGTATATACTAGATATGTACAATCTATGTAAATAACAGTAGTCTGTTATTAACATAACGCTAACAGTATGATAACATTTCTATGACAGTTGGTTAACAGTGTGTTAACATTGCTATAATAGACGGTTAACAGTATAATAACATTGTTATAACAGATAGTTAACAGTGTGTTAACAGTATATACTAGATATGTACAATTTATGCAAATAACAGAAGTATGTTATTAACATAACGTTAACAGTTTGAAAACATTTCTATAACAGTTGGTTAACAGAGTTTTAACATTGCTATAACAGACGGTTAACAGTATAATAACATTGCTATAATAGATGGTTAACAGTGTGTTAACAGTATCATAACAGGGATAACATAGTGTCAACTCAGGGTTAACAGACTGTTAACATATGGTTAACAGCATGCTACAGTGAGTTAACACAGAGTTTACAGAATGGTGGTCTCAAAAGTGTACTGCATTTTCGTCAATCTGCTACATTAATAGAAGTTTGATAAATAACATGAGCCGATTATAGTTGAATACTTCCATTTCTCCGTCAACTAATAATTAACTATATTGTTTATTTGCATAAAATATACATAAATATGGTTAAGCCTTAGCTCGTATAGTTCTTTACCTATCACTTAATAAGCTGCACAAGGAATTAGCACCATTTTAAAGTCAGTTCTGCAGCATGGTCATACAGCTTGACTAATTGAAGTGCCGCAGTGGGGCCCATCCGTTCACCTGCGGATTACCATGCATGTAGCACTCGTCCTCTAATTGGGAGTACTGTATGCGGCGACGAAGTAGACTATCACCAGCTCAGACTGACCTTTTTGGCGATGGATTACAATTCACAAACGCAGTTAAATTCCACATAATGCATTTTA
Source organism: Hirtodrosophila histrioides (assembly GCA_037075165.1). Lineage (NCBI taxonomy): Eukaryota > Metazoa > Arthropoda > Insecta > Diptera > Drosophilidae > Hirtodrosophila > Hirtodrosophila histrioides. Next base: position 261,814 of record JBAMCL010000348.1, on the reverse strand, counting down.
ATTTAAATATTTTGCCAGGCAACGCTGAAACCCTCTCAGAACCGAAAATCCTAAATTATACTTATATTCTTATGCTCAAAAATATAAATAAAAATAACTTAATGTTTATAAAAAACTGGTAAAAACAGGCAGTTGTAGTATTTCGAGTTCGCAGTGTGGGCACGGCGGAAGATATTTTAGTTTTTGTAGTATCTTAAATGTCAAAAAGAAAACGTATCAATTGGATATTTAAAGAATACTTATAAAAAAAAGTGACTTGCTTATTGAAGCAGTCATTTTCGACAGTGAGAATACCCAGACGAACCTTATGAGGATGTCAAGGATATGATAACTCTCAGCGATCCAAAGAAGTAAAAAAAAGATAAATAGTATCAATTTGATATTTTGAATATACTTATAAACTTTCCGCTTATAACAGTTGTTATGGAAAGAAGTAATTGAAAATAAATAAGCTTTCCGTTTATAACAGTTGTTATGGATAGGGAGAATCCTAGACCAACCTAATGAGAATGTTGAGGATATGATAACTCTCAGCGATCCAAAGAAGTAAAAAATAGATAATTGTATCATTTTGATATTTCAAGAATATCTATAAACTTTCCGCTTATAACAATTATTATGGATAGGGAGAATAATTTTTTTTAAGAAAATAAATAAACTTTCCGTTTATAACAGTTGTTATGGATAGGGAGAATCCTAGACCAACCTAATGAGTTTGTTGAATATATGATTTGCAGGAGTAAGCACGTTACGTAGTGTTATAAATTTATACATGTATATAAATATAATAATATCGAATTATTTCAGTAAAGAAAAAAATGACAAATCATCCGCAAGGCTTGATTTCGACACTGTGAAAGCTGTTTCGCAATCGATTAGAGTTGCTATAAAATTGGTTATGAGCTATAGTCGTACAATATTGTAGAATAATATCCAGTTCATTTTGGGGCAGGGAGAATACACAGACCCTGGTCACTGACGACAACAACAAACAATTCTGGGAATTATGGGTCCCAACGGATGCGTGATGATGAAGATATGATCACACATCACTCTCAGGAGTGGGAATAGCATTTTAATAGTCAACAAAATAAAATTTTCAATTTGTCATTTGAAGAATACTTATAAAATAAAGGGACTTGCCTTTTTAGCAGTCATTATGGATAGGGAGAATACCCAGACCAACCCCTAATGAGGATGTCGAGGATATGATAACTCTCAGCGATCCAAAGAAGCAAAAAAAGATTAATTGTATCATTTTGATATTTCAAGAATACTTATAAACTTTCCGTTTATAACAGTTGTTATGGATAGGGAGAATCCTAGACCAACCTGATGAGTTTGTTGAATATATGATTTGCAGGAGTAAGCACGTTACGTAGTGTTATAAATTTATATATGTATTTATATATAACAGCAAATTATTTCAGTAAAAGAAAAAAGTTACAAATCATCCGCAAGGCTTGATTTCGACACTGTGAAAGCTGTTTCGCAATCGATTAGAGTTGCTATAAAAGTGGTTATAAGTTATGGTCGTACAATATTGAAAAAGAATAGCCAGCTCATTTCGGGCATTAGTATTTTAATAGTCAACAAAATAAAATTTTCATTTTGATATTTAAAGAATACCTTTAAAAAAAAGTGACTTCCCCCTTGGAGCAGTCAGGGAGAATACTCAGACTAACCAATTGAGGTTGTTGAATATATGGTAAGTCCCGGCGATTTTCAGGAATATACACGTTTCGTAGAGTTATAAAATTATCCATATATACATTAACTATTATTGTTAGTTCATTTTTATTATAAACAACTTAAGTTTAGGAAAAGACAAATAAAATAAGGAGATATCAGCCGATTGGCTTGATTCTAAAAATCTCAGAGCCGTAGCAACTACTCCATCATGTTTTTGCTTAAACTGGTTAAGAATTTTAGGCGTACAATATTAAAAAAGAGCATCTGACTGACTTTTGGGTAAGCTGGTTGGGAATTATAAGACTACATTATTTAGAATAATGTTTAATGTTTAACAAAAAATGTTGGACTCATTGTAAATAGTCATATCCATATATGTATATGGACTTCAAAGCTCCTTACCCTGAACCCTTACCTAAATGATTCATTGGCGTCTCACGGGCTGGCCAAACGGCTTAAGTTGCAAATCTTAAATTTTTACAGTAGCTTACTATAATATCTTTAAGTAGCACTCTTGAATCATTTTGTTAATAATATGTTTGAAAGTGTGTGAAAAACGCATTTGAATATTATATTATATACGCAGCAGCTGGCGCATACGGAGCGTAAGAATGTGAATGATAAGAAATCTCTCTTGAATCGCCCTCTTGGCCCTAATAATAATGATTACAATTGAAGTAGCCATATTTTATACGTCTCTGAACCTTCTTTTTGTCCTTTGCTATCCAACGTCGGTAGATGGCGCCAAACGTTTCACAGATCGATCAATTGAATGTGTTTGTTAAATCACGCTATAGTTTCATTTGACATGTAATTTTATTAATTCAGTATATTGCTTCGATGTATGTTGTGATTTGGTAAGCAGAATATTTAGGGACGATTTACTGCATAATAATAATGATCGATATTCGATTAACATAATGTGGCGGTCGGTAGAATTTGTTAGTATCCACAAAGTGAATTTATTTTTGATCCGTATGAAGGACATGCCTTGTCCGTGTGTACGTCTATCTGTCTGTTTGTCTGTTTCTATGAACACTAATCTGCCAGTGTTAGAGCTATCTTAATACAACTTGGCACATATTCATTTTCATTGCAATTGAAATCATTTCCATTGCGCTAGAGAATTGAGTTATATATAGTCAGAGTTGTAGAGTCAGCCTTCCCTATAACAAATATTCCCCCTGTAAACTTTTCACCATCACAGGCTTATTAATCAGTCTATAATGAATTTATTTTCATTCTTAACTTTCAATGTTGTGCAAATTATACTTTTTTACAACAAATACTTTGCATACTTTTATAAATACTGTAAAAATTAGGGCAAGCAAACTTGCTACACATATTGGCATATTGCACATATTTGTGCGACTCCACGAAACTGTGAGCCAGAAGTAGCCAAGAATATTTTGTTTTAGAATTAGTGCAATAAGTTTTCATGGAAAAAAATGAAGAGTAGGGAATTTGTAAGCATTGAATATAAAATGTGAAAAATCGCACTAAAAGTAATTACAAAATATTTCTACACAACAAGTTTGATTGGAATAGAACTTTGAAGCTGCTTCCAACTAAGGCTTTGTTGTACAAAGTCCTACTCTTCAACAGCATACTGCGACTGGGATATTCTCTTAAGACTTTGAAGCTGGCAGTTATCCCAATGATTCCAAAGCCATAAAAGCCACACACTGAAGTTGCCTCATATAGGCCGATCAGTCTACTTAAAGTACTTTCCAAGATGAGCAACAGAACAATTCTAAATCGCATCTTACAGCTCCCTAGAGTGCAGCAAATAATACCCAAATGGCAATTTGGGTTTAGCAAAAACCACGGTACTTGAGCCACTCTACATGTATCATATAATTATTATATTTAGTGCTTTTGGAAACTTTAGCAATCTATTCTAATAAGTTTTGATAAATTCGAACTTTCAGCCAACGCTCTTTCAAAAATGATATAATAGTGATAACTGACTGGACTTGGCGGTAAAATTTGTAAAATGTTGTTGCTTTTTTTATAGCATTGGCTTCTGGTTAGCTCCTGCTCAACTGTACTGGAATGGGATATCTATGAGATGGCGAATTCTAACTTTCAGACAAGAAAGAACTTTATGAAAAAGATCTGCTGAAGTTAGATTTACAAGATATAATATGTAGAAATGATCTAAGAGCTTGAATACAGAAAATAATAAGTGATGTACATATGTATGCACATCCAGCATGTTTCAAATGGGATGTACACAGCATAATGGGCTAAGCTCAGATCTATATGACGAATCTCCGGGGGGAGGCCAGTCGAATGAATATTGTCGAATCAATGGGAACATTTTGCAAGACTTGCATGCAGCCTGGCTGGCCAAATTTAGGGATATTTAGTTGGGTTCTGGTCTTGACTGTAGCTTTATTAGTGGTTAGCAGAATGGAAATTCGATGGAGTTCAGGGTCAGGTGGGTGATTGGGTGGCTGGGTGGCTGGGTGGCTGGAGGAGAAAGCACGCGTCGAGCTAATTTTTAGAATTATTTATTTGTGCACTCGCATTGTGCATGTTGTTTTGTCGATTTGCCTGAAATTAATGAGATTCAACTGAATTACAAAATGAATTATTATATTTCCTGCATTTTATTTGATTTTAATTCGAACGTTTTTTTCGCTAGCAATATTCATTTGAGCTTCCAATCAGATTTGCATCAATTGTACACATGTATGTATTTCAATTTATTTACTGACATTCAGCAGGTTCATTATTGTGTCCATTATGTGTCTCGTTTATTAATGGCACACATGTTTTCTGTCATCGTTTACTATTATTACAACTGACACTCGACACGGGCTAATTTGCTTTATGTTTGCTGTTTATTTGCATAAATAAAGCAACTGCAATATTCTACACACATTCAGCTTGTAATCTCCTTTGTAAAATTATCTGGCGTTTGTTTAATTTCTCCGAGTATATCCTGTACTTAGAGAGGGTTGCAGTGGCCACGACAGGATAGTACGAATGTACACTTCATATTTATTTTCATATTCATATTATTGCACATGGGCTAATCCTGCGTAGCGGAGCTCACAATATTTTAATGCTGAATTATTCTCAACTTACCTGTCCTGATTAAGAGCTCTCTGAGAGATAAGCAACAGTTTAACCTTGTCTGACTTCAATTAAAACATTTTACATTTCAATCAACATCTTTGCTAATTATTCAAAATGGAAATAAATAAGTATTTTACCATCCTCAAAAAAATATAAATAAATATTTTAACAAATAAGAAATCATAAAAAATCATCTCTAAAAGTAAATTAATATTCAATTTCCCATTCTAAACACAATCTAGAAGTAATATATTCAAGTGGATCCGCTGTACTTTAACATAATAAAGGATTATTCAATGAATTGCTCATCTCATCTAATGGGAACTTCTCAGCTTATCCCCCAAGTGCCATAGTAGAAGAACTAGACAAACTTCTAGTTGTTCTCTTCGTAGTTTGACTAGGCTAATGCTGGGATCTTAAGCCACAAGCTCATTAAGTTGTCTAGGGTATTATGTATCCTTCATTTGGTCTCCTAATGCACATGTCAATATTTGAACAGTTTAGACATTTGGGCTAACTGAATTTGCTGCATGGAAATTTAATGCTCTTGGATGGTTGCTCTTTTCAATTCAATGAGTTCATACTTCAAACCATAGAGCAAACTTCTCACACATCCCCGCACTCAAATGAATGTGTTTACCACGAACGCGTACAAATGTATTGTATTTTGTACTTCGTACTTCATGCCCCGCAGGACTGCCGAGTGTTAATTAAATTGGGATAATTCGAATACACGTCACAGCGATGTACATGCATAAAGGCTCGCAGGACATGACATGTGTATTTGCACGCATATCTACAATGTGTCCTCCAATTGCATTCATTGCAGAGTCCGCACCCGATTTACAACCCATTGTTGTTCTGTCCAAATGCCCTACGACTGCGGCCGTTCAGTTTACTGGCCAATTTTGTTCCTCGAGGAGGGGTCGGGACTGAAATTTCAAGCCAAGACAGCCAAAGCCCTTTTCATCTTTCAATATTTCCGAAATATTTGCCTTTGCTAAGCCAGCTGCGTAACAACTAATTATAAAATACCAAATCAAAGTGGGAGGTAAACATAATCAAGCCCGACTTCTGTAAGGCTCTAGCCCTCATTCCTATACTCAAACTTTGACTTTGTGCCGTACACAGTCAGCAACAATATGGAAATACCACATACTAATATACCAGAATTCCAATACCAATGAACTCCATATGAATCCCAGTACCAAGGCAATTATTACTGCATACTGTACACGAGTACACATGCCTTGTTTCAGATAGTTGGACCATTCTAGTCATGAGTTCATCCATGTTTCATTCAATTAATTTTTAACTTTGTTACTTACAGCTTTCAAAGCTTCGGCAATCGATTGGCAATGCCAAAACTAGCCTCCCATCCCTAATGCCAAACATAGCCGAGCAGGTGCACATGCAGCTGCCGCATCAAAGTCAAATTTTGTGGCTGATAATTGAATATCCGAGCACAAATTGAGTTTGGTTAGTTATGCCAAACAACCAACATTCGGGGGCGTTTTGGCGGCAGGAGCCGAAGCAACTGTCATCCCTCCAACCGGGAGCATTTTTTATATAAACGTGCACTTTTTTGTGCATCTCGTATGTTATCATAAATAATTATTTAATAAATATGCATGTACGTACTTATTTGCTCATCCGGCAGATTACAAATGACACCAAAAAAAAATAATAACTCTAATAATTGGAATGCGTTTTTTAAGCCAGCTCTTTCAGTTATTGACGCAAATTGGATGTTTTAATGGATTTTGTTAATATGTTAAGTAATAACAGCTGACGAATAAAAACAACTGCTAGCTATTTAATTTGCTCCTTTGATTTGCTGTATTAACTGTAGCAAATAACGAACATTCTACATATAAAATGAAGAGCCTTTTATTGTAATATTATAAGACAGGACCAAATACATCTTAAAATATTAGTTCTTAGCTCGACGAGCTCTTGGATACGCCGTTGTCAAGATTGTGACCATCTTTTAGGATACACAGCTAAGAAGGCTTCACTAGACAGTGTTCGACTAGAACATACCCTGTACGAGAACCCTTAATGAACACCCTTTGGCTGGTATTAGTTCACACAGTCATAGAATAGGCGAGAGGGTGAAGTGGAAAATGGCTATTGTTTTTATTATCAATGGGGGCAAGTGTACTGCGACCTATTAGGTCAATTGGAGCCCCTTCTTCAGCCTACAAATTCGTTGGACTAAGAGTTTCTACATCGCCTGTTTTAAGGGTATACCAAGCCAGGAGCCCATCTCTTCCTTTAGCTAGGGCAGTGCATGTAGTTGGCATGTGCAATTAGTATTAATCTGCCGTTCGCGGAAAAAGCTTTTCCGCTGCCCACAGACCAGTGGGTAGGTGTAAGGGTAAGTGAAGGGTATTCTAATATCTGCGACCGCGGCAAACCTTACAGTATGGTCAAATGTATGCACATGGAGGACCCGCCTGCGCGTCCGCCTTCGCATTCGCATTCGCCCACTCCTCTGTCTTCGTGGCAACGTAATCCATGTCCTTCAATTGAATTAGCGTCACGCGCAGTACTGGGCAGCTGCTTTGTATGCATTGGGTCCGACTCCTCAATGAAAAACAGATATGCAGAAAAACAGATTCTCTGAAAAGCGCTCAAAGGCGTCCCCACGCATTTCAGCGGACTGCATATCAAATTAGCGGCATCTGTATCTTAAAGCCAACTAATTAGCGTGCGAGGGCCACATACAAATAAAACATATTTAAGCCGCTAATTACGAGCACGCTTTAACAGTCAAACTACTTGTCAAAGCAGCTTTCAGCAGTTATGCGATATTGCAAGCTCATCAGTTAGGAGTCTGTCGCATTCGAGCACACTCAGGCAGTGGCAACGCAATTAGGAAGATTTAAATTGCGTATTTGAATACTACAATCAAGTGCGAGTTTCATTTGGATTGGCAGATGATGAGTGCGGTTATAGTAGACAGTACTCGTAATAGGATAACTCGTACAATCGTTGAGACATGACAGAGTCCTTGGTTGGCGGGATAGCTCTGCTGCGATTGTTGCCAAATATCCTCACACCGAACTTTGTTAGATTTGCTAACTCAAACTACCCGTAACCAGCGGAAATCGAGCCCCTTGTCTGATTACACCCTCTACCCATCAGGTATAAGGGTATTTTACAGGCAGAAGATGTCATCTCCACCCCTGATCGGGTGCGTCTCTCGATATCTCGATAACTTTAAATGAAGAAAGCGGCCGCAGGTTAGGTATATTTAAAATTTTGACTATGCCTTCCACACACCTGCAAATAAATAGAATTCATTTATAGTGGAAATTTAATAGATATTGCGTTGATTTTATAACTTATAATTCTTGGTCACTCCTCTTAATCAATCGCGCAAATTTCAACTCGATAGGATAATGAACACAGAATAGTTATAAGTATTTAGTTTCAGCACTTCAAAGCAGTCTCTGCTTGTAGTGGGTATAATCGACTGGAGCTTCCTCCTTTGTCTACAACGTCAACAGAGAAAAAGCTCTGTTGGAATAAAGTACAGTCAGTATCCGAAACTGCTTGAAAAGCAAGAGGTGCACGGCTGAAAGCTCGAGAGACTGTACTGCGCAGAAAAATTCTGAGTGGTATAAAACCTCTTATGCAACCTTGTGAACAATTTTAATAATCGTGTGTACAATAGAAACACGATAAAATGTTACTTATAGGATTCAATCGAAATAGGCTTGGATATTGCGGCATATCTGTTTGAAATAAATATTATTTTGTATTTTAAATAAATCCAAGAGATTGTTTTATTATTATGTCCTGGTGCTAGTTTGCTCAGCATATTTATTGAGATATATTTAAAATAGTTGCTAATGCGCACTTCTGAACGCAATCTTCATCGGAAATGGTACCGTTCATCTAGCAGGAATACAGGGAAGATCCTTAGAACACGGAGACATTGGGTTAGCAGCGATATGCTTACCGAAGTTGTTAACCTATGTGTAACAATGTCAAATTATCGAAATTATTGCTTCTGTATATACTGCAGGTCAATAAAAATAATTCACGCAATCCGCGCGCCCCTCTTGTAGACAGGGCGTGGTACCGTTAGCTGCAAAAGGACTCCTTCAAGGACCTTCAAGTGAATTTGTATGAGATCGCAACTTACATCAAATGTAATGTCTCTGCCTTTGCTTCTGCCATAATGTCTTGTCTGCCATCTGTGTTTTGTTGTCTTGTGTTGTTAGCGTACTTAGTTCTGTCTTAAATCTGGAAGAGTTGTAATCATTATTAGAATCGAGGGCTTGAGCCTCGCGAACAACTTTTACGCACTTGAAACGAATATAATTTGTTTGGTAACATACTTCCAAAATAAATCACACTTTCACAATTTTCCCAACCAAATATTTTGCCTAACATATTAATATTAATGAAAATTATTATTGATTTGATTTTTTTTTAAATAAATTTTTGAGCCGAAAATGTACTTGTCTGTGGAGCGCTTGAAGCACACTGAAATATATTTATATTTATTATTGTACAAACCTCGATGAAAAATCGGTTGCAAGGCCTACTTGTGTTAATTCAACTCTGTCGACTGCTATATGCTCTGTTCATTGGGGTTTTAACTCCCAAAGACCTGGCATATATATAAAGGATTGGCAATCACCGCACATCCAAAACCTTTAGAGCTAGAAATCTGAGGTTTTCACACTAGGTTCTATAATGAAAGTGCACACTAAGGCGGAGTTTTGAAAAATTGTTGCAAGTCGCGTGAACTGTTGTATAACACTTTTTTGCCTACCATTCAATCGGCTTCAAACTCATTTTCAAAGATCTACACAACAATCCGTTTGACATACTTTTCCCCAATTTGGTAAATCCGTCCCCCATTGGCGGAAAGTGGGAGTCTCAAAGTTGTATGGACTTTCGTCTATTTTTAATTCAATCACCTTCAAATTCATTTTCGAAGCTTTCACGTAAAATAATTCGATACGTGTCTCACCGTGTCTTTCATGCTATTCGGTTCAAACTCAATTCCAAGGTTATACACAAAGACATAATAAGTAGGTCTTTGCGCAAGGATTTTTGAAAATCCATCCCCAATGTCGGAAAACTCGTGGAAAGCTGTTGTATGAACCTTTTTTGATTATTGTCTGCTAGGGTATATAGTTTCGGCACTCGTACGATAGCCGATCTTTCTTGTTATATTTTATATTTTCGTAGCCCTACATAAAAAGTCAATAGACATGTATTTTTTAGGAAAGTCTACCCCAACTGTCGGGAAATTTGTGCTACACTCCTTATGTGTATTTCTTAGTCTTAGTCAAATTCAACATTTTCTAAATATTTCACCGGGCAACGCTGGCGTTTTACCAGTTAGTAATTATTGATATAAACGTTTGTTTACCTCTCTAGTTCGAAGTGGCTTCGGGATAGGTGTGTCCAAATCTGCACATCAAAATGAATCAAAATGAGTTAGCTGCGATTAGTTCCGACTGGTGTCTAAAAGGATGTCAGGCGGCTTTGATACCACTTCTTGTTATGTGGAATTAACCTTTAACCCAGTATCAGTTTAGTTGTGCAGCAGTTAAGAAGTTTTCCACCAATTTGTCGCCTGTCGGTGCAGATTTGTCGACTTGTCGATGAATTTATTGCACCGAACCTTGAAACAAAGTTTGAAGCCAATCTGATGAAAATAGTAATTTCGCCTCCATTTTCCGCCTGTTATTCTCTCTTAAATGTAAGAGAAACACGCTCAATTACTTTGAGGGAGGAACTTTGAAAATAAGTTTGCAGACAATCGCACGAAGGTAAAAAAGTTTCAAGTCACTGTTTTCCACAAATTTTCCGGACCTTGGGATGGGTTTTTAAATCAGTGAGCACCATGCTTAATTATTTTTTGTGTAAAACTTTGAAAGAGAGCCTTAAACCGAATGATAGGAATATAAATTAATATCTAGCTTTTATGCTAGTGGCATACTTCAGACTACGTGTCATGCAGTAGTCTGTGGGCTCCAGGATTCAGAATCAGAATCAGATTCAGATTCAGAATGAGATTCTGAGGATGACAGCTGACAGTTGTAGTCGTAGTCGTAGTCGTAGGAAGGTTGCAAGCCTCATTTTACACACATCTAGACACTTCCAAGCGATGTGCGTGGGGCAAGTTGAATACAATTTGCCAGGCCGACCGAGTACTGAGAAATACCTTGGCAACCTCAACAAGTTGAGCAACTCCAACATCCGCAACATTCTTACAGGCAGGGCCCGCCCCCTTCCCCCATTTCAGAGTCTACGGGCTGTTGGCGACAATTTATTGACCACAGGGTATTGGGCTCAAGGCTGGTCCTTAAATGCGGTTTTACGGTTCATTTTCGCAACGGACTCCTTTGACGCTTAAATTGATTCAAGAGTCCACTTGAATTGCAAACACAGCATTGAATTCCCTTGAAATGCTGCTCAAGGATCTTATGTAAGCTATATAGACATGAAAGGGGGCGGGGAATCCAGACAGCCTCGAATATTAATTGGATCTAAGTCGCGAGATGATTCGATAAGGATAAAATATTCGAAATAAATCTGAAGCAGCTATCCTCGGCTAAAGATATGTATATAGCCTATATAACATAGTAATCCAATATCTATGTGATCAAATACAAATAGCTAATTTGTAATTAGCTCAGATGTTTATTGTTTATTTAAGAGGAGCCCAGAATTAGTCAGGAACTCTAACTGTACATCAGTTGTGTTTTGTTGCTGTTTCATGGTATCCACTGTGTAGAGTATCAACTAAATACTGGATAAAGGATTCCAACACCAAAAGGCTTCGCATATAAAGAAAGATTAGATGAGATATCTGTAATAACCAAAACGTGTTTCAGACAACAAATCGTTTTTGTCGCTATGTTATTCTTTAGATATCAAATACTCTACAAAATGAATGAGCTTTTTACACAACTCCTTCTTTAAATCGTGTAGAAATTGCATATCCTGGCAAAGTTTCGAAATGGAACTGATTGTATCCTGGTTCCCCGGCCTATAAGCTTACCCACAAAACTCTTCCGTCTTTTGAGAACACACCCGTTATATAAAAACCAACGTTCGTTTTAAATTTGGTTTACAATGTACGCACTTGGTTTACGAGTATATGATATTCAAATATTTTACTTGAATTTGCAAGGAAGGCTTCTTTTGCAAACTGCATAAAAAGGTGTGCAAATGTTCACATGAGTTTTATAACAGCAGAAGGAACAACAACAACAGCAACAACAACAATGTACAATGCCAACAATAAAAGCCGACAATAAAGCCGGCCAAGAGAATAAAATAAAAATAAAAATAAATAAATTGTTGCTTCTGCTCGTTTTCGTTGTCGTTTTCACTGGTTGGGGAGTCAACATATTGTGGCATTTTGAGCGGAAAATATGCCACACTTCCGGTTCACTCTTTGGCCATATTGTTGTTGTTATACCCTGTAGCAAAATTCGAGCCAAGGGGTAGCAGTATTTGAGCCCATCAAGTAGGTTCTGCAGCTGGACAGCATTCGATACATTCACTTGTTGTCAGCGGCTCTTAGCGATACTATCGATTGTAGCCACTATCGCGATAGTAAGTACAGACCTGAGCTTGAGTAACGGAACTTCGAATGTAGTTACCGCATTTGCAAGTTGTGCAGGGTATATCGTAATCAGAAGCACGCAACTGAGGCACTTTTACTTGTTGTCATTGCTGTTATTATTGTCTTTGTTGTGGCGTGGCTGGGCGTGGTAAACACAACACAATACAACACAACACACTCCCACACATCCTCACACACGCACATATGCACGCACACGCACACACACACACGCACGCACACACACAGAACTGTTGTTGGATTTGCTCGCTTTGCACTGTTGACTTGTTTACAGTTAAGACCGACGCCAAGATGGCTGGCAAAACAGGAAGTTGTTGGTAATATTGCCTGTGTGTGCGTGTGTGTGTATATTAACTGATACATATAATATTTATGTAGATATGTATATGCATATGATGCCTGCCTGACAGTCGCTGGAGATGCCATACAATATACGTAATTGTGGAATATATACACTCATGGTAGTCCAACAAAGGGCCAATATTCTCGTATGTCGGAATAAGGATCCGTGACCACGTTGCACAAAATACTGCAGCCCCTTGAAGAAAACACCGAATGGCTATTGAATGAAGTCCAATAAGGCAACAGACAGCAGCAACATTCGAGTATTTGAACTTGCATTGTTTGCTTTACAAAATAAAACAATTAGCCAGAAAGAAAAACGAGAAAGAACCGCTTTATTCGGCGTGCCGAAGCTATATAGTATATACCCTAGCCGCAATGTTTTGTATACAGAACTCAATTTTCGCCTGAATGTTCCTATGGCAGCTATATAATAATGTGGACCGATTTTTGTGTAGCGCATTGAAGGAGACGTTTCGAACCAACAAAGTATATATATTCTGAATCAGCATCAATAGCCGAGTCAATATAACGATGTCCGTCTGTCAGTCTATATCGTCACTAAACTCACCCATAGCGAATCTATCAACATCGAACCTCTATAACATATAGCTGCCATATGATTACTCCGATGAAAAATGATTTTTTTTAAGAAAAACTATTTCTCTATGCAAGCTCATCAATTGAGAGTTCTATTATACTTCATATAGTGTTCTATAGACCACATATCAGAATCTATTCCTTTTCCGAACGTAATCGGAACTCGGAACAGAATTAATTCTTAAATCTCTCACCCTATTCCAGGTGAATATCTCTGGAAGCTCGATAAAACTCCGTTTTATTGGGTTGACAAAAGGAATGGTCCACCCGCAGTATGGCATGTTTTAAAGGATTTAGGCAGCTCAATTTGCAACTGGTTTGTTGCACCGCTCATTGGTTCATTTGTGGCAAGGTGAGCTCCGAGCTCCGAGCTGAGAGCTCCCAGCTCCCAGGTCCAAGCTTCCAGCTCCGAGCTTCGAGCTGACGGCTCCAAGCTGAAAGGAGTGTGCCACAGAAAGTAGTCTTTCTGTTTACACAGTCTAATCTTTAATTGCACTTTCGACTGAGACAGGCGACAGCTGTCGCTCGGAACTGGAATCCCCGCACTTCTGCAAAGGGAGAGATTTGTCGTCAGTTTAGAAAACCCGTCGGCTGCTTCGTTGTCGCACAAGGACGAGGGCAAGGACGAGGGCAAGGACAAGGACAAGCCAGGAATAGCAACAGCAGCGGCAAAAGCACTGGCTGCATCGGGAGTAAGTGAAATGGAGTCTCTTGGCAAACAATGGGATTTATTATCATCAACCGTAATCGGAACAACACGACACGACTCGACACGACAACACAGGATAGAACAGGCAACTTTCAAGAACAAACGATAAAGTTCCGGCAGTCAATCCCCGAAAAAGGGGGCCAGGACCCAAGTCCGAATCCAGGCCTGAGACGGACAACACTTTTCGTGTGAAATTAGAATTGGATTTAAAAGCACAATAAAGGCAGAAATCTAAAGGATGGCCAACGAGTTTGGGGCTGCGGCAGGAGGCAAATTAAAGGCAGCCTGGTCAAAACAATTTAATGCCAAATGATTTGTGACTGCAACACAAACTACTCGTATGTGGCACGCATAGAGGTGGCATCGGAATAGAGAATGGACTGACCCTCGACAGAAGCCAGGACTTGAAGGAGCACAGTAAGTTTAAAAAAGAAGCAGCTGCATATATATCTTGAAAAATGTTCTGGCTCTCAGTACCAATTCACAGCAGAACAAGCTATTTCTCTACAAATCCCTCCTGAAACCCGTGTGGAGTTCCGGTATACAGCTCCGGTATACAGCTACCGCAGCGATTTCAAGCATTAAGATCCTGCTGCGTATTCAATCTAAGCTGCTTTGAAGGACTGTCACCGCTGCGTGGCGGTCTAAGGATGGTAATTAAGCAAGAGTTTGTACCTGGCCCATTAGGATGTTGTTGTTGCATCCAAATACTCTTGCCTACCCTGATAAACAACACTCTGCCTAGAAAGGAAACATCCGCTGGAGATACCATTTCACTTTCCAAGCTAAACATGCGAACTGTTAACACACTTTTATGTTTCTAAGCATTCTTCACTGTAAATTTACTTTGAACGTCCTGATGGCAACTCTAAGCACAACTAAAAGAGCAACTCTAGTCTATGTGCCAGCTCTAAGATATACAAATCTGATAAAATAGTAGCCCAAGAGTAAGGACTCAAATATCATCTAAGCTCATTATTGAGTTGGGCAAAATAGATTCAATGACTTACCTGTGAAAGGCACGAGACAAGATTAAAAAGTTAAAAAGGTCTGGTTTTTTTTCTACTTTTTAATGAAATTTCAATAATATTCCTATTCAGTTTGGCAAAATAGATCTAACAATTTACTTGTGAAAGGTAGGACACAAGATAAAAAGGGTCTGTATTTTTTCTCCTTTTTAATTATATTTCAAAATTATTGCTATACAGGAATAACGTTTTGTTCAAAGGCACATCAGTTTTTGATTAATCATTGAAAATAATGGTGGTGTGTACTCGATCTCGTTGCCATTGCGTGCAATCAAAGCCGTGGGTGCTCATTATGCAATTATCGTCGGCAGAGCGGCGTTATAAGCATCACGTTGAGGACATACACTCCACAGTGCCAACAGTGCCGATGCCCCGCTGGAATCCGAGGCTTAAAGATCCACTCGCAATCAAAACTGAAAACACCATGGAGAAGGTCAGGGTTCGGGTGAACGCTCCGGTGAATGTAATGAATGTAAGGGTCAAGTCTGAGATAAACGTTAAGGTCGAAGACATGAGCCCGGAGTATTTCTCGAGCATCACGGATGATTAATACCAATACTAACACTCCGTACTTTTGATAAAATATTTAAAATATTTACATAACATTAAAAGTATCCACAATTTATATGACTGCTACTGCAACATTGAAACAATTCTTGCGTCATTTCAATTCATTGTGTGGCCTGAGATTTTGAAAGATCTCATGGACCGTTTTCTAACAGCTACATCCTTCTTAGGCCAGCCGGCAGTGAAAATAACTGCTGACAACCGTCCCTGCTGGCAGCTATATTTCAATATTCTAAAATATTTATGTACATACATATATACAGAAATTTCTTATCGGACATGTTAATTAATCTACATATAATTTTGGTTATTTATGGTAATTTAAATGTTGAAAATCTGTTTTGGTTGTTACATAATTGACACGTATTTGCACTTCAATTATAGTCTTTGACAGCGAAAAATTGAATTGTGGTTGGTTGTGCATTTTCATGTTGAACTCCAATGTGCCGTCGGTCATTGCTGTACAAAGTGCTCGGGCAAAGCAAGCCTCAATCAGGCCTCCTTGCACTAAAAGTGGACACGGTCAGACCATTCTACAGGCATGCAAGAAGATGACCCAAGTTGATTCTGTGTTTCGATACACAACTCACAGCGACAAACGCACACGGACACATATTAGAAATTGCATGATTGCAACAAATTCAACTACTCGACACGCAATTTGAGTCTGGCGTGTCATACCTACTCGTGTGCAACATTTTTGCTTGTGAGTGGCTTTGTGAGCTATTCTCTGCCCCTCCCCCAAACAAAAGAGAAGCCTTTTGCATTCTCCAAGGCATCACGTACGCCACAATGTACTAAATGCACTCGCTCAGCCATTTTGGATGATGCTGCTGTCGACCTCTAAGATTTCTGTCTTGTGCAAATGCTTGAGATGCTAATTTGCATGAACAAATCAGTTATTAATTAGCACTCAAACGGTTCAGTTCGTTTTTATTTGTGCATCGGAAAACAACTCAGTTAGGGAGACTCAGTTTAGACAGAAAACTCTAATTGTGCGTCCTGTCGAAGGATTTGTTTACAAGTGCGCAGTTTCTTGTGGGGGATACTCGGTCGACTCGGGCATACTCAGAGTATATTGAGCTTATCGATATTTGCGAGATTATCGATTAGTATGTAGTGTGTAATTTCAAAACAGCTCAGACTGATGTATATGAAACATGGTCTGATGAGCAACGAGCGCTCTTATTTATGAGGAATGTCATGTTTTTTACTCAACATTGACTTGACATTTAATCGTTTTGCATATTCAAAATTATAAAAATTTAATTTCTTTGAAAATTGAGAAGGGGACAGTGCACAAGTCCAAACAGAGTATAAAAATATATTTTGCAGCTAATCCAGCTGTTGAAGTATGAAAATATGATAGTCTTCAAACTCATTTTCAAAGATCTAAACAAAATATCAACTACAAACTCATTTTCAAACCTCTTCACGTAAAATAACTTGATACGTGTCTTACCCACTTTTAAAACATCAACAGAACATTCGGAAACGGGTGGAAATCTTTCACATGCAACTTTTTTACAATTTCGTGCGATTCTCAATAATAATAACCGAACTTGAAAACTCCCCCTTACTGTTGGCAAAGGGATAGAACACCCTGACCAGCCTCTTTTGCCTTCAAACTCAGTTTTAAAGCTCTACGCAAGATAACATTAAAGGGTGACGTTTACCGAGTTTACCGAAAACTGAGAAACACGTTCAGCTACTCACATGGTCGGAAAATGAATGGAAATCTCTAGTATGCAACATTTTTCGAAGCTCGCAACAAAAAGAATTGTACGTGACGCTGATTGAGCTTGGAAAATTCAACCGCACTATTGGCAAATGGGGGAAAGTTCTAGAAAGTCACTTTATTGGCTTTTGTGTGACTGGCTTCAAGCTCAGTATCAGATTTAGGAAAGTCTACCACCCCGGGCGGGAAAATAGAGGTACGCAGAGGTACTGCTTATATCCTACAATTGAAAAAGTAGACAAGTTCAACAAAATGACTATCTATCCAAATACTCCGCCGGGCAATGCTGAGGTAATACCAGCTAGTGTATTATAGGCATAATAAGTCAGGTCTAGCTGGTTTCTGGGACGAGGAATTCAAGAATTTTGGTTTGCTTATACCCTATGCTATTTCCGGAGCATTTCAATATCTGTAAGGTCGTCGGACATAGTCAAATACATAATCAATATCAAACTATCTCGCATATAGTATATTGTATATTGTATCTTGTATCTGAGTTAATTCACATGTATCCAAATTTTGGCAAAAGTTTTCGATCAACAGCCCAAAACACAAACTGTGAAAGTTGTGAAAGTTTATTGCTTAACCGTTATTGAAAATTGAAAAGCGTGGCTGGTCTATGGGCCACGCACACCTCGTCCCTCCCAAACACAGCAGCCCCCCTCTCTGCAATGTAATCTACATATGCTTATGCGTGCGCGTGTGTGTGCCTGTCTGTCTGTCTGTGTGTGTGTGTGTGTGTGTGTGTTTCTATGTGTGTGTGGAGCAGAAGATACAATTTATTAAACTGCTTTCACACATACACAGGCACGTGCGGTAAATATGGACCCGAAGCTGGCAAAAGTTGCTCTTTGAGCTTATGCAAAGGGTATTACAAGTTTTTTAATGTGGCATGCAACACAGCTCGTGTCCGCACAGTCCGCACTTGCCACATATGTTGTGCTTAGGTATAGATACACACACACACACACAAGCACACACGTATGTCTGAGTATATCCTAGCAATAGATATGACACATAATCAATTTGATGACTCTGAGAACTCTCTCGGTTGCTTATTTCAAATGTGTAGACCTGGATCGTCTTTTCAAAGCGTTACAAATATCGTGATAATATTAAAATACCGCCTGCAGGATATGGGAACAAGATGCGTAATGAAAGGATTCCTCAGGATAAGCACAGGTAAACAGCTGAGAGCCAAAAGTTAATGTCATAATGAAATGGCAAACATTTGCGATGAAATTAAATCATAATTGAAAACAGTTTTCTCTATAAATTGTTCCTTTTCTTTTGGGCTTAAGATACTTTAAATATTTGTAATAAAAAATGTGCTAAAAAACAAAGAAATGTCAAAGTTTTCTTATTAAGAAACTTCCCGGTTACATTTGTTTTCTACAACTTTTATTATACTCACAAATAATTCTCAGATTGAAATATTCATAATAATTAGCTACACCACAATGAAATAGTGATAGTTTGGTTTTGCTCATGGAAATATTTCATTCTCGCATTCCATCCATAGGAATTCTTGTGTGGTATTTGAAATCCTTCGTGCGAATAATAATTTAATCAATTCTGAGGCTTGTTGAGTTTGAAATGCAAAGGCTACTGCCGCTTTATAATTGCATGGCAACTATTGTGTGCGTGTCCTGCATTGGTCCTTCCTCCACTTGAGGTGCATTCAATGGCTCACATACTCGTACTCAAACTCCTAATACAAGGGCTGCCATCAATTAATTAGCGCATATATTGTTGCATCTAATTATAAATGTTGGAATTTCGAGCGACAGCTAGGATTTCACTTTAATTACAATGCAACCAATTAAAGGGCACAGAACTTAATACATATATGAACATTTGAAATTGAAACTGCAATGATTTCACTTGCAAACTCCGCCCCGCCAATACAACAATATATAAATGACTAGCAGGTAATATCCCGGCCTTGCCCGGGGAAATATTTAGATGAAAGTGCATTTTTTTCTTGAATTTGACTACTTTCGTCAACAGTAAGAAATACAACTAAACAGTTGAGCCACGTGACTAATGTTTTCAACAAAAAAATGTCCCACTCATTTGTCCTTGACTTCCATTTCCCGCCCGTGGCGACACGGAGTAGATTTTCCAAAATCATTTGGCATTTTAAGCCAATTTCAACAATAACACTAAAAATTCGGATTAAATCTTTCCAACTGTTTTCCGCCCGTTGTATTGCCCGCAAAGTACCGAGGTTTTTATACTATGTTCCCGAAGGGAAAAATAGTATATTGGGTTTGCGAAATGTCACACATTTCGTTGTGTTGGTACACATGTTGGTGTATATAGTCAGTTTATAAAGTGTCAAGATCAGCCAGAGTGACAAATTATTTAATGTGAGGTGCTTTGAAAATTAGTTTCAAAATGATTGAATGATAAACAGAAGTTTGAAAATGATTTTGAAGTCAATTGGACGATAATCAAAAAAATTTCATACAAAAGTTTCCGCGAATTTTCCGTCCTTAGGGATAGATTTTCCAAAATCTTTGGACACCGCTCCTATTTTGTGTTTGGGTAGAACCATGAAAGCCAATCATAAAAATTAAAAATGTCGAGTGACAGACTTTTTCACAAATTTTCCGAGCATAGGGCTGAATTTCCAATAATCGGTGATACACGTGTCGAATTATTTTATGTAAAGAGCTTTCAAAATGAGTTTGAAGTCAATCGGATGATAATCAAAAAAGTTTCATACAACAGTTTTCCACGAATTTTCCGACTTTGGATGTAGATTATCCAAAATCTTTGACCACCGCGCCTATTATTTTTTCCCATAGAATGTTGAAAATGAGTTTGAAGCCAATCGCATGGAAATTAAAATGTCGAATGCCAGAATTTTCCACCGATTTTCCGTCCATGTTGTTGAATTTCCCAAAATCGCTGATACACGTGTCGAAATATTTGACGTGAAGAGCTTTAAAAATGAATTTGAAGGAGGTCGGGCTAAAATTAGACTTTCGCCCATACAACATTGGGACCCCCATTTTCCGCCCATGGGGGTGGATTTCCCAAAATCCGTGAAGTATGTGTCAAATTAATTTTTATGTAGTACTTTGAAAATGAGTTTGAAGTTTGGATGGTAAACAAAAAAGTTTCATACAACAGTTTTCCGCGATTTTCCACGCTTGTGGGTGGAATATTCCAAAATCTCGTCTTAGTGTGCACTTTTATCATAGATGGAACCTAGCTCTTATGGTTTGCACTGTGCGATAATTGCCAATCAGTCAGTCAGTCAGTCAGCACGAACTCTTCTACATATATAGATATAAATTGATGAGAGTGTGCAACCTCCTAACGATAGGATTTCACTTTCCACTCCCATCGCACATTCTTACACACTTTTACTCCCTGTTCCCATACAATGGGTAAAAGAGGGTATGAAACCTGTGCAAACGTATGTAACAGGCAGAAGGATATACATTCTTGATCAGTATAAAAAAATTTCCATTTGGCCTTGTCCGTCTGTCTGACCGTCTGTCTGTCCGAAAGCGTCGAGCACAGCAACTATAGAGACACCAAGTTTGGAATGTAGGCTCGTGTAGCTTACTCTACATCTACCTTCCAAATTTCAAGTTGAAAGGATGATAAAGATATGGAAGTTACTCAACAAACAAGATTCAGTACAGCATAGCGGAAGAGGGAGAAGTGTGTGTGTGCGGGCATGTGTCAGTGTGCTCAGATATGTTTGGAAGTTGTAGACACAGGGAGTTTCGTAGTCGGGCATACTCAACTTGAGCATTCTTACTTGTTGAACCTGGAATTCCTCTACCGAAGCGAACCGGGAATCCCAAACCAAATAAGTTCCTCGTAGCGAACCAATTGTATCTATCAAAAAATTCATTTGCATTGCATTTTTTCCTACTTAAATTAAATGCAATTACATTTTTGCCGGACCCTAGAAGCCGCAATTTGCAAACAATTTTATTGATTATTAAGTTATGTAAATATTTTAAATGAAACTATTTAATTTAAAAAATTGCTGAAAATATAATCTGTTGAATTAAAGTTGGAAATAGAATAAAACCTGGATTTAAGAACCCAGAGTTAAGATTCAGAACAATCGAACCGTAGACTATTGCCTATGTTCAAACTCAAATTGGGTATTAAGTTGATTTTAAGTGCTACGCAAGGCAAGTTAGTTTCAAATTTGAAGTATTTTTGAATATTTAGTCGCATCGAGCCCAAGAGGAGTTCACCAGCCTGGGGAACAATACAAGGAATGTTCGCTCTGTTAACTATAGCTTTCTTATTTGTTTACAATGCCTTGCTTGGTTTCTTGTGTGTGTGCTGCAGGACATCACACAGCAGCAGGACATCGGCGGAAGCCGTCGCGCAATGTACAAGTAGAAAGCGCAAACAATAAACAAACAAACAAGCTGCAAAAATGTGACACATTCATCATACGATGTACGAGTAAGGTGTAGGGGCGCCAACGGACCCCAACAACAGGAGTTCCACCCACCCAAGCCGCATCCGTGCCTCCCTCTCACGCCCAAGGGTCTACACTGAGGAGAAAGAAATTTGAACATTTTCGGAAAAAATTCATTAAAAATGATTGTGCCAAGAGAAACAAATGATTGAGAATGAAAAAATGCATTCATTTGAGCAGGAAAGGGTTGTGTAAAACCAGACAAGTCAATGTAATTGCATTTAATTAGTGCACATATCTGCGAGTACGTAAACACATTTTTTATGTGTGAATACACAAACCTTTCTTATGAAAATATTTAAATACTTTGACATTCATCGCTTGCGTATTTAATGAAAACTCAGCCAAAGTCTCTTGTTCAAATTAATCACAATTAGTTTCAATTCGGTTCATAAAACTAATTGCTGGTTGTTACCGACCTTTCTAGTTTCTAGTTTCTAGTTTGGAGAGCTGGAGGTATGAAGAACAACTCCCCCGCAAATGAGCCAAATCAATATATCCCAGACTCTTGTAGCTATAGTCACAAAGGAAAGTCCACATCTCCCTCACCGCTTTCAACACCAAAATTTGGCCTACAGAATATTGTTTTTCCCAACAAATATGCCCAATACAAAAAACTGGAAACAGAGTGTTTTGCCGTTGGGAAATTGCGCTTGTTTTCGCAATCCCAAACTATAGACTAGAAAGGTCGATAAATATACATTGATTCTTTGTTTCTTGTAAGCACTCCAATCTTTAAAAAACTCTTTTTAAACTAACCAGAGCTTCAGAGCCATTTTACTACCCCTACCTATGGGTAAGAAGGGGGTATTAAATCTGTGAAAATGTGTGTAACAGGCAGCATAGATATATATATACTATATAGTATATATATGCTTGATCAGTATCAATAGCCGAGATGATTTAACCCTGCCCTACTATACGTCTGTCTTAGCAACCAAACCAAATTTGGAATACTGTATACTGTACGCAGATCGAGTTTGTTTCAGGTTGTTCAAGCAACAACCAAGGAGACTGTAGTGCTGGAAAATACGGGTCATCCTATATTAGATATATTAAGTTGCTTAGATTTTTGTATTTTTTTTTTTGTTTTGGCATAAGTTTTGTGCTTGAAGCTTGTAGATTTCGCTGAGTACACCTGCCACAAGCCCACTAAATACCCTCTCACTGTTTTATTTTTCTAAGTGTATGTCCATATGTCTGCGCTAGCCGCATATTGTAAAGCCTACACAGGAGACACGGATGCGGCCGAGCAGGTCCATGTGAAGTCTAGGTAACCGTGATTGGAAGGAGCACGTCTACATATTTATCTATACATGTATGTGTGTGTGTGAGTGTGTGTGTGTGTGAGAGTGTGCGTTGTGGGGCGCAGTTGGAAAACTACGCAAAAGGCGCAAAAAGGTTAGTAGATTAATGTGCAAAATGGACGCTGGATAAACTTTGCATAAATATGTGTGTGTGGGTGTGTGTGTGTGGGTGTGTGTGTGGCCTTGCGCGGAAGCATGCCTATTTTGACCATGAGATTCCTGCACCAGAAGCAGAGTCGTGTATGCCCTGTTAACAGCTTAGGCAGAGGAGCATCAGACACAATCGCACACACTCACACACACTCGCACACACACGCACTGAGATTAATAAACGAGTTTTCATTTAACAGGCAACCAGCAAACAGCAACCAGCAACCAGCAACCAGCAACAACCACAAGAGCAGCACTTGCAACAGCAACTTACAACAATCTGTGGCCATGTTTCAGCCTGTTGTCAAAGGCTTGACAGCCTCCCCCACATTTAATTTTCAATTTATGCCGCTTACCTATAAAACGAGTGTATTTTATATGGTTACATGGGAGCGCCATCCAGCCCTAACTGATGATGTGGGGCTCCCATAAATTTACTTCAAATTCCCCCACGACCAGCTGGCTCGCTCCGCACCGCACCGCCCCGCCCCGCCCCGCCCTGCATCAGCCAGCCCAGACGGCGGCCTATTAAATTAGATGTAACATTTTCAACTAATAAATCAATATTTAAATAATTTATACAAATTAAGGGGCGGGGACTGAGGGGCTGAGGATTAAGGGGTGCAATGATGATCGATTGCTCGATGGGGGGTTGTTAACATCATGATGATATGTTCAGATACTTTATAGCATCATTTTTAGGGGTCTGAATGTGTGTGTGTGTATGTGTGTGTGCGTGTGTATGTGTTATTTACAACCATAGATTTAATAGCTGATTTATCAAAAAATCAATTATTGATATTATCATTTCGAGCATTCTGAATAGCAGCTGAGCCGATGTGTTCATGAGTTTCTTTTATATTCAAATAGTATTCAAATAATAACCACTTTTTCGCGACCTTGATCCTATTTTTCAAATTTGAGGTGAGATGATGTATTTGACCAAACCTCGATTATATTAATGAATCAAATTTAAATGCAAAATTATTCTATGAAGCAAAAAGATGACAGAAACAATCCGCGACCAAATCGGCGTAGTTTTGACAAAGTTCTGTGAGTTGGAAGTATATTGTTGAAGAGCATTTTCTAAGAATCCCAGTCGAAAGGAATTCAATAAGGAGGGTCCACAACCAACTGATTTGATTCATATTGAAAAGCCACACAATTCCTTTCCATGCAAAATAATCCCCCTTAATTATAGCCAAATCCCAATTCCCTTCCAAATCTCGCTCGTGAAGGCTTCTCAATCGGAATATACTGGAATTCAGCTCAGAGCTCTTCGGTGTTTGTAACCTTTAAATACCCAATAAGACACTTCAAGTTCAAATCGAACATTGTTTCACTTTTTTACTCTATCTCAACTAACTTGATTTCTGGAATCTAGTAGGCCAGGCAATTGAATTTGGTTATAGTACTGTTTGCTAGGAAATATATTTTCATTCTACCCTCAGAGCTCGTGTAGCAAACAACATTTTCGGTTCAAAATTTATAAAAAAAATTCAAAAAAAAGAAAAACTTCTCCAATTGTAAACATTATTTTGGATGTATTGAGTTAAACAAAATTGGGAAGAGTATGTATTGGCTTTTTATACTTTAGAAAAATTATTACATATCGGTAAACGACGTATAAGTAAGTCGCCGTTCCACTGAAGTGCTAACAGAAATTACTATATCCTATATCCGCATCCTTTTCTACTTCTAGCAAGACGATACCACGCCCTGCTTGATGACGAAGGGGGCGCGCGGCTCACGTCGAACAGGACCTCGACTCTGATTAAACTAGATACTTGGGATTTTACCTTTAGTTGTCATATCGGACGTAATTATTTCGGTACGTATTCAGCTGTTAACCCAACTAGTCTACCATATTCTAAGGATAATCATTTCTCTCCGCTAGATGAACGGTACCACGGTTTCCCTGAGGGGTGAAGTCGCGAGGATTGCGTTTAAAGAAGTCTGAACATGATAGTTCAATGTTTTTTTCTGCAACATTTATATAAATATACATACATACGCTAATCAAAACTAATTAAATATCTTTCTTTGAAAATACTCATTTGTGAAGAAAATATTCTTAGTTTTATTATTTATATTTTGGAAAGGCTACCTCCTACCTCTACCCGTCGCCAGAGCCGGGGAGTGGGGGCTAAGGTCCAATGAGTGAGATTTTGGCATACGACAGTATCCTGGGAATGCCGAATGTTGGGCTACGACAGCGATTTCGAGCCTCTAAATGGCTTCAAAGGATCGTCAATGCTGCGTCGCGGTCTAAGGATGAATCGTTGCATCCACACACTCTTGCCCACAATCTGATAGACAACACTCTGCCTAGAAAGGAATCATCCGCTGGAGCTGCCGTTCCCCCATTCCAGTTAAACAAGCGAACTGTTAATACACTTTTATATCTCTGAACATTGTAGAATGTCAATTTTAAACTTCACATTGACTGATTGCATATAAAATCGGATTTAAATATGTCAATTTAGTAGTCCTTGAAATCTCTATTGATTTCTGAAATATAGTAGGCCCTGCAACTGATTTTTCGTTGAGCCTCTATCCCAGTGGAAATATATTCAGTGTGCTCCAAGCTCTCAACCAGCACACAACATTTTCGGTTCAAAATTTAAAAAAAAAAAATAAATTTTTTTTTTTAATAATATTTTTTTTATTATTTTAGGCAAAATTTAAGTGTTATTTGGCTATAAGTTTCAGACGATAAAAAACTTTGATTGCATTTAAGGGTGAAAATGTAAGTTAAGAGTATTCCGCGGGAGCTAAGTCCTTGAAGCTGACACTAATTATACCTATTAGCTGGTCCAATTAAAAGAAACGATTACACAATAAGGAACAACATGGAGAATATCTCATTACCGCAACACAAAATTTCAGACTAATATGATTTGCAAATGAGTAAGTTAAAGTAAGTTATAGTTCACTTGAAGACCCTTAATAATAACAACTCCCTCTAGCTCTATTCCAATTTGTTTTACCAGAATGTCGGTACCACGCCTTTAGCAGCCAAGTGCTAAGGGCGCGTGGATTGCGTCAAATATTTTACTAAAGCGTGGATATGGAACATTAGGAGAAGCTGTCTACACACCTAACAAACTTACTAATGTAAAGAAGGAAACTTTTCTCGATTTCAATGGTATCTGATCGGCCCACTTCTTGGAGGACTTCGTTCGCAGATTGACTGCATTCTTGGCATTATACTTTTAATTAAAGACGCATAAACGCTATCGAAACTGTTCTTTGTTGGGGGTTATTCATTTAAGGACTTCTGATGGAAGTCTTGGTTGTTGCTATTCTAAGAGATATCTAGTAGATATCTGGTAGTGGCTGAAGAGGGACCCTTTGAAAGCCAGTGTTGTGTATGACATGCAATGCAATACAATGCAATACAAGGACGAAAAAGAAACTTCCTTTCTCCCAGATAGAATAATTACTGCCCAAACAGGAATTCATATTCAAATATTTCGGTAACCTAAGCCTCAAAGTAAACTCGACACGAGGAAAGCAAAATGAAACCTCAAAGTACAAAATAAAACTCACACTTACATATGTTGTACAAACACACTCGGGGCATAATGCAGTTTGCAGGGGGGAGTCGGAGGGATGGGACTTCAACTGAGAACCATAAGAAGCGTAACGGCGCAAACAACAACAATCACAGCTTTAGCGACGGGAAGTCGCAGCAGGGCGCTTGGAGATGAGAGCCTTACAAAAACAATTGCATGCATTTCAAATATTTCATAAGGAACTTACAGCTAAAATACCAAACCGCTTAGTACTTTAGCGCGTATACAGGTTAATATGCCCCTGGGTACACTTATAAGTATATATGTTCCGGATCAGCACCAGTTGACGAGTTGATATAGCGATGGTCGTCTTTCCCTCTGTTTCAAAGTAAACTAGGCTCCCAATCTGAGAACTAGCTTTGTGAAACTTGGGACAGCGACTTCTTGGTGCAGCCAATAGATACGCCGCAACCAGCCGGATCGGCTTCCTATAACATATAGACGTCATAGGAACAATCACATGAAAAATGGGTTTTTGTTTAAAAAACTTGTTTGCCTCTAGAGCCACTTCAAGCAAACACAGTAAATGAAAGTTTTGGTGAATTTTTAATAGTTTAATAAAACTCTAATAGAATATGATTAGCTAATCATGTAGCTGTCATAGGAAGGATCGGTCGAGAACTGAGTTTGTATATAAATAATATTTCTGCAAGGGTATAGGCCTTCGGCAGGCCGACGAGGCCCTTCCTTCTTGTTTCCAATTCGAATAATTCAGCAGGACATTTTTGTGCGGTACTCAATGCTTGTATTGGGAGAATGATGCTGATGCCGGCGCAATATATGTTTAACACAACTTTACTATAGAATGTTCATTAACAACAAGAACCAAGAACAAGAACAGCAGCAGAGCAGCAATACAGTGTCGTCGAAAAGTGTATGTATGTAATATTGTAGGATAAACTGAGCTCAAACATACAGTCAAAGCAGGGCGCAGAATGGGAGGGGAAAGAGACAATGCATTTGTGAAAATATGCAGTATTTCTCAATGTAGGCTTTTGATTGAGAATTAAATTATTGTTTTAAGATCCTTGCCTACCTAGTCATGTCAAGGAATATACATAGGCAATATATATATATGCAAGACTCTTATGTACTCGTTCATTGGGAATTACGATGATTTGACGTTAAACTTGGCCTTACTTTGCCCATATCTCCGTCTCCATCTCAGTCTCCAGAAAAACAATTAAATGAAGTGTATATGAACAGAAATATTTTTCATACCAATCGAATTTAGTGCACATCGAAATAATATATATAATTTGATAGCATTAATGGTCAAATAACATTTTAAGGTGGTTTTTTAATAATTAGAGCCTAGTTTTCAATTCAAAAAAGAAGCAAGCAGAATGGAATCCAAAAATAAATTAAATGGAAATTAAATATAAACAAATAAGTAATAGAATGGACTTATGTACTTCCCGTAGTGCCGCAAATCGCTTGTTTTTCTCATTGCATGCAGCGAAAGCACTATAACACCCTCACAAGGATAAAATAAAGAAAACTTTGCAGCAGCATTTTTACAGACAAAATCAACTCGTATTTGTGTGAGCATCTACAGAAACATCAGCTCGCAGATAAACGCTGATAAGCGCTGTTATTTTCAGCTCAGCTCAGGTTCGCACAAGTAACAGGAGAGTCGAAAGGAGCAATAAGGAGTATTCAGCTCAAAGTTACTGCTCTACAACTGCCGCAGATGGACAGAAATAGACAACAAAGGACACCTTTGCAAAGGACAGAAGAGTACGTTGCGCTTGTCCGACTGTCTATTTATATGACGTTAGAGCAACAGTTTTCCGCGCATTTTCCGACCGAGGGTGTAGATATTCCAAAATCCTTAAGCAACAAACCTTGAAAATGGGCTTGAAGCCAAACTCTTGAAATTTAAAAATGTTGACTACCGGACTATCCATCGGTCTTCCAACCTTGCGGGTGAATTTTCCAAAATTAGTGTTACATGTATCTAGCTACTTTACGTGAAAAGCTTTAAAAATATGTTTGAAGTTGGTTGGATTAAGATTATACGACTTTGAGATCCCCATTTGCCACCCATGGGGTGGATTTTCCAAACTCGGTAAAATATGTGTCACATGATTTCTTATGTTGATCCTTGAAAATGAGGTTGAAGCCACCGATTGGCAGGTTAGCATGAGAACTTAGTAGTCTTTTGAAACTCAAGGGATTCCTGAAATATAGTAGGCCCTGCCACTGATTTTTCATGTACACTTGTATCCCAGTAGAAATATATTCAGTTTGCTCCGAACGTTCGAGCAGCAGACAACCTTTTCGGCTCAAAATTCATTCAAAAATCGGAAAATTATAATAATTTGTCTTCGTTATTATTAATTTTCAAGTTCAGTTAGGCAAAATTGTAAGTGTGTAAAATTCGGCTTACACTTTCAGGTCTGTAAAAGTTTCCCGCGAGTGGTAATCCTCCGATATTGATACTAATTATACAATACCTATTTGCAGATACTACATATTTTTACACTTGACCACAAAAAAAAACTATGTATGAGATTTCTCTATACAGCAAACAGAAACAAAAACGAACACATTTATATAATTAGAGAGCATTTTAGTAAGTTACTGCCTCGACTAATTTCGATTCAAGATCTAAATATTAACTGGATTCTTTCCATGTTCATTCCCATTTCTTCTAGCAAATCGGTACCACGTCTTCATTATCCAACTGCCAAGTCAAGAGGGCGCGCGGGTTGCGTTAAATATTTTATTATAATCATCGCAGTTGAATACATCTACTGGGAGAATTGTACCAGTAGACCTATCATTTAAGACAGTGAGTTTTCGGCATCTAACCTATACTCCTCCCAGTCCTAAAGGTCTTCGATCTATCTCTAGCTGAACGGTACCTCAAATTGATGAAGATTGCGTTCACAGAAGACATGAAAATCATTTTTGAACAGAAACATGGCATTTAAGTACATATTTGGCGAATCTGAAACGAATCTGTTTAATACGAATACATAATTCATAATATTTATAATTTATAATAAATAGTTATTGTTGGTGGTATCCAAGTAGCTCAGTCGGCTAATTTCAAATGATTTAAATCCTGATGCAAGTCCTCTACCCTGGGGTTAGCGGGAATTAAGGATATTGGGGATTGAGGTACATAAATAGAAGTTGGGGAATGAGTGCTGCCTATAGATACTATTTGCACTCTACACATGCCATGGGCGCCATTGGGAATCGACTCAAATTTTCAAATACTATTTAGCATAATTAATTGAAGCTATTGAAATGTGTTAACAGCAGACGTCTGTCGTCGGAATTTTATATATTTACATAACATATGTACATACATATGCAGTGTGTTTTTCGCAGAAATCAAATGTATTCTGAATTGTATGGAGATTAAAGCTAGCTGTATGTTCAAATATATTTCTCGAATTAGTGGAAAATTTCGGCTATAACAGTTTCCATACGAAAAAGAAAATGCATTAAAAATACATATATATTATAACAGTATTATAGTAAAGCACACATTTATGGGAAGTGCTTTGCGAGCTTTTCACCACGTGTTAGCTGTGCTCTTAAGCTTTTAGCAGCCATCTTAGCTAAAAGCTTTCGCCTAAAATCTTCAATTCGCACAAATGTATGGATGTGCGTTTTTTTCTTGGGGTATGCTCGGGGCGCAGGGAACTGTTATTTCTAGAAATATTCTAGCACATTGCTCTCTACCTACGCATGATGAAGTGCAGCAGTTTCTTGCTCTTCTGGAGGAATAGACAAAAAACTAGAACATAAAGACAAATGTTCCCAATCATCCAGTGTCCTTTACTTACTTAGAGGAAACAGTTGTCCCGGTGTGTTCCTCGAAGGCAAACTGATCCCGCAGCATCGATATATAGGGATCATGATTAATAAACGAGATCCGAGGACCAAGGGATGAAATGATTCGGGTTAACTCAGAATGAAACAACTCGCGAGTTTAAATCATCGTCTAAATGCAAACTCATATGATCAATCGCGCCATCACTACTCTGCACTTCCTTGGTACGTGAGAAACTGCGTTATAGAGAGAGAGTGAGAGACTTCCGTCAAACCAAGATCGGAGATCAAATAAATCGCCATTCAAGCCGTTACAATGAACGACTTGTTAGCCACCCAGACTCTCTGGCAAGAAGAATCCGATCACCTTTTAGGCGGCGCAGACTAACAGAAAGAGAAACATTTTGGTTATAAAGATATTTCATTTATTATACTTTATAAAGTTTACCTCAATCTTATGAAAATTGCAACACATTATAAAGCTGTCATTTAAAAAACATTGCGTCTGGGGGCATACATACATCGTAGGTCTTGTTGGTCGTTGACTAGAAAGTATCAAACTTATCGATCACTTGTAATAATTGATAAGGGCTCAGTTGTGCTGGTGAACGTGGCCAATTATACATTGAAACCTCAAGCTAAGCACATTTATAGATACTTCTGTAGTTTATTTATGGTTGTGTATTATCTTTAGGCCAACTGTTGCGTTCATTCACCCAATAGTCAGCAATCTTGGGCATGGCCCAGTGGCGCCGAGAGTCGATTGCAACGACTGCAAATATGCATTTGCCAGCGGTGATTACATCGAAGTGAAGGTTGCATATTGGCACGTTGTGGAGGCGGTCTAAATAGATAGCTCTCGTTCTACCAGATGACGAAAGGTGTGGACCAAGTATAAAACGCACTGAGGCTGCAGCTGACTGATCAGAGTGAATGAGACTATAGAAGATGCATCGACTACAATTCAAACTGAGGGGAGTGCGGCGCGTGGGCGAGTGGCTGCTCTGGTGGCAACTGATGAGCCTGGCAGCTGCAGCTAGATCTGGAGCCGGAAGTGGAGCTGTAACCAAATCTGTAGCCGGAGCCACACCTAGAGTCGTAACTGGAGAGCGAATTCAGTTCGCAGCGAGAGCCAGAGTTGGATCTGGAGCCGAAATTCGAGATATCGATACCTGGCGGTACAATCAATATGCCAGCACTCAGAATGGTAAAGTCTTTGCCCAATCAGCTGGAGTCAAAACAGCAGTTGCAACTGGATTCCAAGCTGGCGCTAGAGCTGAAGTCGGACCTGGAGTGGCGGCTGGAGGCAGAGCTGCATTCAGACCTGGAGCAAAAGATGGAAACGGACCTGAAGCCGGATTTGGTGCCAGAGCGGACACCACAGCTGCAGCTGGTGCCAGGGATCGAGCCGAAATGCAGAATAGCGATGCCTGGCAGTACAACGATCCTCAATATACCAACTCCCAGTATGCTCAGATCTTTGGTCAGTCAGCGGTATCTGGAGTAGAAGCCAGAGCTGGGGCAGAAACACCAAATGGTGATGCATGGCACTACAATGATCCTCAATACGCCATCTCCCAGTATGACAAGATCTTTGGCCAGTCTATCAACAATCCAAGCCAAGAGCAGTTTGGACCATTTCAGTATCAGTATGTGGACCATCAGCCGATTTGCAAGGCAGGCGGTGAGCCTGTGTGTGCCACCAATGGCCAGAAGTACTTTTCCTTTGAGAACGACTGCAAACTGGAGGCGCACAACATGAAGATGCTCTTTCAGTACGCCACTGGTAAGTTAGGGCATCTAAACTGCCTCCCTACTAATTCCCCATGGCAGAGATTTAGCTAGGTACCACAAGGTAGCTCGATTTATATCTTGTTAAATCATTGAAATGAAATCCGGAAAATTGGTATTTGCAGCATATTCGGTATACCTAAAATACCATAGATACTTTCAAAACATATTTGATTTATATTTTCACGAGAATGGAAATTTAAAGCTATAATTTTGTTTAATATAAAAAATCATGAACAATGCAATCATTTTCACAAATATAACTCAAAACCGTTACGATCCCTGGTTCAATCATAGAGCTGGAACGCACTGAGCTAGAGCGTTGTCTGCCCAACTGTGATGACATGAAATGCACCACCAAATACACGCCCGTCTGTGCCGCCGCGACAGGACGTCAGCAGGAGCAGGGTGTTACATATGCCAATGAGTGCGAGGTGCGACGACGCGAGTGTAACACCAAGCAAAGTGAGTAGAGCCTTAATTAAACTTGTGCCAGCTAAAATACCCAGCTACACCCCATACCTAGCTATGCGCATCCTTAACAAAGGACCCTGCCAGCAGCATCAGACCCTCAGGGTTAAGTCCAAGTCTGAGGGCAAGCGCAAGTCCGGCAAGCAGCGACGAGTCAAAAGCACCACAACAACACCCACCATTAAGACCACCAGCTCAGAGCCTAAGCCCAAACAGATCTTTTTCATGTTGGCAACAAAACCTAATACAACACCAACACCAGCACCAACAACCACAACCACAACAACAACTCCAGCTCCAATGCAGTTCTATCAATATATGAGCAAAGCCCATCCAGAGGTTTCTGTCTCGCGTGCTGTAGACGCTTACAGTGTCTACAATATACCTGATGTGGGTGAAGACTATGAAGCCATTATGGACTCGGAACTATCGCTGTATTTGCCTGGTGTGGGCACTGTGACCGATACGCCGCCCAGAACCACGAGCACAACGACAACCACAACAACAACAACAACACCCGAAACAACGACAACCGCTACAACAGACGCACCCACAGAAAGCGCGATAACAAAAACCGAGATCAGATTTATTAGTGTGCCGTTCGGTATTACCTCAACGACCACTGAAAAACCCACAATAGGCAGTAGTAACACCAATAGCAGCCTTGTAAGCAGTAGTAACAGCAGCGGTACCATCGGTACAGTGGAACCTAGCTCTACCGCTGGTACCACCGTTGGCACAACGCTGACCCCGCCCGCAGTGACAGAAAATGCAACCGTTTCAAAAGTCAACAGTGAAACCAGTCCTAAACCAATATCCAAGTCAAGCCCATAATTAGCTATTCCCAAAGGTGTCTAATAAAGGTTAACATATCTTTTTCAAACCAACCTGATGATTTTTATTGGAATATTTGAACTAGAAAATAAGAGTGCAAAATATAAGTTTCTAACTTATAGTTAAATAAATTAGAAATGTAGGTATGTGTGCAAGTCTTCGGGTAAGTATTAGGCACAAAATCTAAAATTGTCAAAAATTTACATATATTTCCAAAAACTTGAAATAAATATATTAAGGCTTATAGATTGAATACAATTCTCTTCATCTTATATACTCGTATTGCAATAATTTATTCAAAGTTTCAGTTCTTTTGAATATCAACCTTTTGACCTGAACCTTTAGAAAAAAATAAAAATATGTACGTTGGATTTGCATTTTGATTATGAATCTTAACCGTTTTAACCTCGTCATTTTCAGACACTTGCACAGTCAACTGTGTTCCATTGGTATCCTCCTTGACATAAGAAAGGGAGTCAGCCGACAAATTTATAGGAACTCCTTTTGTAGAATCTAATGAAGTTGAAGTCGAATTGTCTTTAGAAACATGGATTAAACTTTGCACTGGATGTTGCGAAGCATTTGTCGACTTCGAGGTTGAATTAGTTGCCAACTTTGAAATGGATTCTATAGTCGAATGTGTTGTCGAACCATCAGAAGATACTGTTGAATGCGCAGAAGTTGTCGAAATCGATATCGAATCTGTCGCCTTGGTCAAGGCAGCTTCTGTTGTCGTAATTGATGTAGTCTTCACAGAAGCTTCTGTTGTGAAATCTGAAGGAGGCAATGTCGTGATTACTGCGACAGTTGAAGATACTTGAACTTCTGCAGCTGGTGTTGCTTTAGATGGAATTGTTGTCGAATTCGATGTCGAATCTGTCGCCTTGGTCAAGGGAGCTTCTGTTGTCGTAATTGATGTAGAATTCACAGAAGCTTCTGTTGTGGAATCTGAAGGAGGCAGTGTTGTGCTTACTGCGACAGTTGAAGATACTTGAGCCTGAACTTCTGCAGCTGGTGTTGCTTTAGATGGAATTGTTGTCGAATTCGATATCGAATCTGTCGCCTTGGTCAAGGGAGCTTCTGTTGTCGAAATTGATGTAATATTCACAGAAGCTTCTGTTCTGGAATCTGAAGGAGGCAATGTCGTGCTTACTGCGACAGTTGAAGATACTTGAGCCTGAACTTCTGCAGCTGGTGTTGCTTTAGATGAAATTGTTGTCGAATTCGATATCGAATCTGTCGCCTTGGTCAAGGGAGCTTCTGTTGTCGTGATTGATGTAGAATTCACAGAAGCTCCTGTTGTGGAATCTGAAGGAGGCAATGTCGTGCTTACTGCGACAGTTGAAGATACTTGAACTTCTGCAGCTGGTGTTGCTTTAGATGGAATTGTTGTCGAATTCGATATCGAATCTGTCGCCTTGGTCAAGGGAGCTTCTGTTGTCGTTATTGATGTAGAATTCACAGAAGCTCCTGTTGTGGAATCTGAAGGAGGCAACGTCGTGCTTACTCCGGCAGTTGAAGATACTTGAGCCTGAACTTCTGCAGCTGGTGTTGCTTTAGATGGAATTGTTGTCGAGTTCGGTATCGAATCTGTCGCCTTGGTCAAGGGAGCTTCTGTTGTCGTTATTGATGTAAAATTCACAGAAGCTTCTGTTGTGGAATCTGAAGGAGACAACGTCGTGCTTACCCCGGCAGTTGAAGATATTTGAGACTGAACTTCTGCAGCTGGTGTTGCTTTAGATGGAATTGTTGTCGAATTCGATATCGAATCTGTCGCCTTGGTCAAGGGAGCTTCTGTTGTCGTGATTGATGTAGAATTCACAGAAGCTCCTGTTGTGGAATCTGAAGGAGGCAATGTCGTGCTTACTGCGACAGTTGAAGATACTTGAGCCTGAACTTCTGCAGCTGGTGTTGCTTTAGATGGAATTGTTGTCGAATTCGATATCGAATCTGTCGCCTTGGTCAAGGGAGCTTCTGTTGTCGTGATTGATGTAGAATTCACAGAAGCTCCTGTTGTGGAATCTGAAGGAGGCAATGTCGTGCTTACTGCGACAGTTGAAGATACTTGAACTTCTGCAGCTGGTGTTGCTTTAGATGGAATTGTTGTCGAATTCGATATCGAATCTGTCGCCTTGGTCAAGGGAGCTTCTGTTGTCGTTATTGATGTAGAATTCACAGAAGCTCCTGTTGTGGAATCTGAAGGAGCCAACGTCGTGCTTACTCCGGCAGTTGAAGATACTTGAGCCTGAACTTCTGCAGCTGGTGTTGCCTTAGATGGAATTGTTGTCGAATTCGATATCGAATCTGTCGCCTTGGTCAAGGGAGCTTCTGTTGTCGTAATTGATGTAGAATTCACAGAAGCTTCTGTTCTGGAATCTGAAGGAGGCAATGTCGTGCTTGCTGCGACAGTTGAAGATACTTCTGCAGCTTGTGTTGCTTTAGATGGAATTGTTGTCGAATTCGATATCGAATCTGTCGCCTTGGTCAAGGGAGCTTCTGTTGTCGTAATTGATGTAGTCTTCACAGAAGCTTCTGTTGTGGAATCTGATGGAGACAACGTCGTGCTTACTGCGACAGTTGAAGATACTTGAGCCTGAACTTCTGCAGATGGTGTTGCTTTAGATGGAATTGTTGTCGAATTCGATATCGAATCTGTCGCCTTGGTCAAGGGAGCTTCTGTTGTCGTGATTGATGTAGAATTCACAGAAGCTTCTGTTGTGGAATCTGAAGGAGGCAATGTCGTGCTTGCTGCGACAGTTGAAGATACTTGAGTGAGAACTTCTGCAGCTGGTGTTGCTTTAGATGGAATTGTTGTCGAATTCGATATCGAATCTGTCGCCTTGGTCAAGGGAGCTTCTGTTGTCGTGATTGATGTAGAATTCACAGAAGCTCCTGTTGTGGAATCTGAAGGAGGCAATGTCGTGCTTACTGCGACAGTTGAAGATACTTGAGCCTGAACTTCTGCAGCTGGTGTTGCTTTAGATGCAATTGTTGTCGAATTCGATATCGAATCTGTCGCCTTGGTCAAGGGAGCTTCTGTTGTCGTGATTGATGTAGAATTCACAGAAGCTCCTGTTGTGGAATCTGAAGGAGGCAATGTCGTGCTTACTGCGACAGTTGAAGATACTTGAACTTCTGCAGCTGGTGTTGCTTTAGATGGAATTGTTGTCGAATTCGATATCGAATCTGTCGCCTTGGTCAAGGGAGCTTCTGTTGTCGTTATTGATGTAGAATTCACAGAAGCTCCTGTTGTGGAATCTGAAGGAGCCAACGTCGTGCTTACTCCGGCAGTTGAAGATACTTGAGCCTGAACTTCTGCAGCTGGTGTTGCCTTAGATGGAATTGTTGTCGAATTCGATATCGAATCTGTCGCCTTGGTCAAGGGAGCTTCTGTTGTCGTAATTGATGTAGAATTCACAGAAGCTTCTGTTCTGGAATCTGAAGGAGGCAATGTCGTGCTTGCTGCGACAGTTGAAGATACTTCTGCAGCTTGTGTTGCTTTAGATGGAATTGTTGTCGAATTCGATATCGAATCTGTCGCCTTGGTCAAGGGAGCTTCTGTTGTCGTAATTGATGTAGTCTTCACAGAAGCTTCTGTTGTGGAATCTGATGGAGACAACGTCGTGCTTACTGCGACAGTTGAAGATACTTGAGCCTGAACTTCTGCAGATGGTGTTGCTTTAGATGGAATTGTTGTCGAATTCGATATCGAATCTGTCGCCTTGGTCAAGGGAGCTTCTGTTGTCGTTATTGATGTAGAATTCACAGAAGCTTCTGTTGTGGAATCTGAAGGAGGCAATGTCGTGATTACTGCGACAGTTGAAGATACTTGAGCCTGAACTTCTGCAGCTGGTGTTGCTTTAGATGGAATTGTTGTCGAATTCGATAGCGAATCTGTCGCCTTGGTTAAGGGAGCTTCTGTTGTCGTAATTGATGTAGAATTCACAGAAGCTTCTGTTGTGGAATCTGAAGAAGACAATGTCGTGCTTACTGCGAGAGTCGAAGATACTTGAGCCTGAACTTCTGCAGCTCCTGTTGCTTTAGATGGAATTGTTGTCGAATTCGATATCGAATCTGTCGCCTTGGTCAAGGGAGCATCTGTTGTCGTAATTGATGTAGACTTCACAGAAGCATCTGTTGTGGAATCTGATGGAGACAACGTCGTGCTTACTGTGACAGTTGAAGATACTTGAGCCTGAACTTCTGCAGCTGGTGTTGCCTTAGATGGAATTGTTGTCGAATTCGATATCGAATCGGTCGCCTTGGTCAAGGGAGCTTCTGTTGTCGTAATTGATGTAGAATTCACAGAAGCTCCTGTTGTGGAATCTGAAGGAGGCAATGTCGTGCTTGCTGCGACAGTTGAAGATACTTCTGCAGCTTGTGTTGCTTTAGATGGAATTGTTGTCGAATTCGATATCGAATCTGTCACCTTGGTCAAGGGAGCTTCTGTTGTCGTGATTGATGTAGAATTCACAGAAGCTTCTGTTGTGGAATCTGAAGGAGGCAATGTCGTGCTTGCTGCGACAGTTGAAGATACTTGAGCCTGAACTTCTGCAGCTGCTGTTGCTTTAGATGGAATTGTTGTCGAATTCGATATCGAATCTGTCGCCTTGGTCAAGGGAGCTTCTGTTGTCGTTATTGATGTAGACTTCACAGAAGCTTCTGTTGTGGAATCTGAGGGAGGCAATGTCGTGCTTACTGCGGCAGTTGAAGATACTTGAGCCTGAAATTCTGCAGCAGCTGTTGCTTTAGATGGAATTGTTGTCGAATTCGATATCGAATCTGTCGCCTTGGTCAAGGGAGCTTCTGTTGTCGTAATTGATGTAGAATTCACAGAAGCTTCTGTTGTGGAATCTGAAGGAGGCAGTGTTGTGCTTACTGCGACAGTTGAAGATACTTGAGCCTGAACTTCTGCAGCTGGTGTTGCTTTAGATGGAATTGTTGTCGAATTCGATACCGAATCTGTCGCCTTGGTCAAGGGAGCTTCTGATGTCGTGATTGATGTAGAATTCACAGAAGCTTCTGTTGTGGAATCTGAAGGAGGCAATGTCGTGATTACTGCGACAGTTGAAGATACTTGAACTTCTGCAGCTGGTGTTGCTTTAGATGGAATTGTTGTCGAATTCGATGTCGAATCTGTCGCCTTGGTCAAGGGAGCTTCTGTTGTCGTAATTGATGTAGAATTCACAGAAGCTTCTGTTGTGGAATCTGAAGGAGTCAGTGTTGTGCTTACTGCGACAGTTGAAGATACTTGAGCCTGAACTTCTGCAGCTGGTGTTGCTTTAGATGGAATTGTTGTCGAGTTCGATACCGAATCTGTCGCCTTGGTTAAGGGAGCTTCTGTTGTCGTAATTGATGTAGAATTCACAGAAGCTTCTATTGTGGAATCTGAGGGAGGCAACGTCGTGCTTACTGCGACAGTTGAAGATACTTGAGCCTGAACTTCTGCAGCTGGTGTTGCTTTAGATGGAATTGTTGTTGAATTCGATATCGAATTTGTCGCCTTGGTCAAGGGAGCTTCTGTTGTCGTTATTGATGTAGAATTCACAGAAGCTTCTTTTGTGGAATCTGAAGAAGGCAATGTCGTGCTTACTGCGATTGTTGAAGATACTTGAGCCTGAACTTCTGCAGCTGGTGTTGCTTTAGATGCAATTGTTGTCGAATTCGATAGCGTATCTGTCGCCTTAGTCGAGGGAGCTTCTGTTGTCGAAATTGATGTAGAATTCACAGAAGCTTCTGTTCTGGAATCTGAAGGAGGCAATGTCGTGCTTGCTGCGACAGTTGAAGATACTTCTGCAGCTTGTGTTGCTTTAGATGGAATTGTTGTCGAATTCGACGTCGAATCTGTCGCCTTGGTCAAGGGAGGTACCGTTGTCGTTATCGATGTAGAATTCACAGAAGCTTCTGTTGTGGAATCTGAAGGAGGCAATGTCGTGCTTACTGCGACAGTTGAAGATACTTGAGCCTGAACTTCTGCAGCTGGTGTTGCTTTAGATGCAATTGTAGTCGAGTTCGATATCGAACCAGTCGCCTTAGTCAAGGGAGCTTCTGTTGTCGTGATTGATGTAGAATTCACAGAAGCTTCTGTTGTAGAATCTAAAGGAGACAATGTCGTGCTTACTGCGACAGTTGAAGATACTTGAGCCTGAACTTCTGCAGCTGGTGTTGCCTTAGATGGAATTGTTGTCGAATTCGATATCGAATCTGTCGCCTTGGTCAAGGGAGCTTCTGTTGTCGTAATCGATGTCGAATTCACAGAAGCTTCTGTTGTGGATTCTGAAGGGGGCAACGTCGTGCTTACTGCGACAGTTGAAGATACTTGAGCCTGAACTTCTGCAGCTGGTGTTGCTTTAGATGCAATTGTTGTCGAATTCGATAGCGTATCTGTCGCCTTAGTCGAGGGAGCTTCTGTTGTCGAAATTGATGTAGAATTCACAGAAGCTTCTGTTGTAGAATCTAAAGGAGACAATGTCGTGCTTACTGCGACATTTGAAGATACTTGAGTCTGAACTTCTGCAGCTGGTGTTGCTTTAGGTGGAATTGTTGTCAAATTCGATATCGAATCTGTCGCCTTGGTGAAGGGAGCTTCTGTTGTCGTAATTGATGTAGAGTTCACAGAAGCTTCTGTTGTGAAATCTGAAGGAGGCAGTGTTGTGCTTACTGCGACAGTTGAAGATACTTGAACTTCTGCAGCTGGTGTTACTTTAGATGGAATTGTTGTCGAATTCGATATCGAATCTGTCGCCTTGGGCAAGGGAGGTTCTGTTGTCGTAATCGATGTCGAATTCACAGAAGCTTCTGTTGTGGATTCTGAAGGAGGCAATGTCGTGCTTACTGCGATAGTTGAGGATGTTAACTGTTTGGAATCTTCAGAAGTGTGTGTTGCCGCAGAAGAAGCTTCAGAAGTATTTAAGGTTGCAGCTCTGCTTAAACTGCGAGCTCGAAATTGTGGAGGTGGTTTGGAATCTGGTGAAGCTGAATTCGAGGTCGATGTCGAACCGACGTTTGAATTAGCTGTCGATTTCAATAGAGATTCGCTTGTTGAACTTATTGTGGATTCTGTGTTTGCTGTTGTGCCAAATGCATCACTTGACTCGTTGGGCAATTCGACTCTTGATATTGACATACGATACGGTAGCAGCTTTGGCTGGGCATAAGGATCAGGTTGGGAATTGTGGCGGCCATAACCTTGATATGCCATTGGTAGTGGAGGACCATAGTCCGGAGATCCATATACAGGATGTGGCCCATTATTATATTGTCCATATCCAGGATACGAGCCGTATCCAACTGGGGATCCCATCTGTTGAGTTGGGAACTGGTGTTCATTCATACATGCATTATCGTGTACGTACATCCAAGCTGCAAAGTTTGACAGTGATTAAGTGAGGGAGACATATATAGGAAAAATGTTTCATATGATTTCATATGATATTCTCCGTACTTACGATCTCCAGAGAAGCATCTGAACTTCAGTAACTCACAGAAACTCTGAAAGGTTTGGCGTGAGTCATCTAGTTCCCCACAAACGGGTCTCCATGTGGTTGGACATTTTGTTGGGCATTCACAAGGACCCTCATTGATTATGTGCCAATCTGTAGAAGATTTTTGCAAATTTTAGGTACCTTGGATCTCAGTCAGTTATCAATTAATTACATTGTCTAGTATAACAGTTGAAGCGCTCAACTTCGCAACTATCATCAAAGGTCGCTCGTTGGTTTGTCCGTTGGTCTTGTGCACAAACTTTACTTCTGGTGGTTGGGCATGGTATATGTTTGCAAAACGAAGTATAGTAATCGGGTCCACCGTAGCCCCAGCTCCAGGCGGCTGTGATTAGACCCAAGCCCAGCAGATAGTTTAATAAGGCAAACATTTCCCAAATGACTTAAAGCTCGACTATGTCGAAGCCTCGCACAGGCTGCGCCTTTTATACGACTCCCAAATGGATGTGTGGAATATGCCCTCATATCATTGCAATGTCTACGTGTCGAGAGCTCTATTTCAGTTATTAAATGTATTAGCCAGACACTTGGCTTCTCGCTCTTTATGTTTCGGTTATTATACCCTAGTAGAGGGAATTATAATTTTGTCACGAAATGTGTAATGCATTGACGTCTCCCGATTCCGACCCCACAAAGTATATATATTCTAAATCAGCATCAATTGCCGAGACAATATATCAATGTCAGTTTTCAAGATATCGTAATGAAACTTGGCAGTACATATGTTGAAACCGGCCGGATCAGACCACTATAACATATGGTTGCCAAAGCAATGATCAGCCGAAAACTATGTTTTTACTGTTTATAAAGATATCATCACCAAACTCACCCGGAGCAA
Organism: Hirtodrosophila histrioides; assembly: GCA_037075165.1. Taxonomy (NCBI): domain Eukaryota; kingdom Metazoa; phylum Arthropoda; class Insecta; order Diptera; family Drosophilidae; genus Hirtodrosophila; species Hirtodrosophila histrioides. Next base: position 219,699 of record JBAMCL010000348.1, on the reverse strand, counting down.
ATTTCTAGAAAGTTTATTCAATGTCCAAACTAAATTTGGACAGAATTGAACCACTATATCCACTATAGCCACTATATAGCTGCCAACGATCGGGTGAAAAATGAGATGTTGTATGAAAACCTATTTGTTTATACAAATATTATTTCTAAACTTATCAATTAAGAGTTGCTTTATATTTCATATAGATTCCTATAATTTAATTAAAATCTGACCTTATTCTTATATAGCTGCCATAGGAACAAGCAGACGAAAATTGAGATTTTGTATCAAAAAGATTGCGTCTAGGGTATATAGCCGTTCTTTCTTGTTTTATTTATATTTTTTTTACGTTTTTGGCTTATGAAATTATTGTACCCATATCTGTGTTATTCGTGTTATTTGTAAACTTTGCGCCATGGGAAATTTTGTGAATTAAAATATTGTTGTTGAGCATTTCATAGCCATAAGCAATAAACAGAAAAAAAAAAAAAAACAACAACGAATTATTGCAATGATAGTGAGTAATTGTGCAAGCACGCAATGCATAACGATACATATAAGTCTTATTGACAATTGCCAAGGTCAGCAGATAGCCAAGGTGTCCGAATTCATAATGAAAATAATACTACGTAGTACTACGACACGCAGTCTTCCGAGTTCTTGTAGAAACTATTGGGTATTACGATAAAGGTTTGTATGATGATTAAACGAAACCAGTAAGACTCTTCTCAACTCAAAAGTTGCGATATCAGTGAGTTAGGCATCAGTTATTTAATTAATTAGGACATTCGTAGTTCCAAGGAAAGAACTTCAAACGACTTAAGTATCAAATGGCACGTTTTCACAATGTATATATTGACACGTGTCAGGTACTAAAAATACAACATGGAAGTTGATGGATAATAATAAACATAATAATAAATATATACTGGTAAATTGGGACTATTATTTTCTTATATGAAAGAAGTTTTATTGATTCGAACGATAGACAATGGAAATATATGGCATATTTTTGTATTAAGCTATTAAATATTATGTATATATTATTGAGGTAGGTCTAGAAAAGAACTCAGGGCTAGAAGTAACGAACCCAGCTAACCGGAGCAGATGCGGAAGCGTATGAAGTATGAGGAGCGGAGCGGTAACTGGAACCATAAACGTAGCCGTATGGGTTATAATTATAATAGGACGGTTTTATGGTTGTTCTTGGAGTTGTATATGTCGTTGGATAAGTTGGATAAGTTGTGCTGGTACCATACGTGCTATCCGATTTGTCAAAAAGGCAACCAGTGAATTTGAGCGGACCTGGAACGCCCTTGAGGCTCATCTCTAAAACGGTCTCCTTGGCACATGTCTTATAACCATTTGGGAGAGTCATCTGTGAAGCCATCACCAGTCTTAAGACTTTGCCATTGGGCAGTGTAAAGTTGAGCGATGCGATGGTGCCCTATCGGAGAAGATATTGCAAAGTTAGAAATACGTGTTGGAATACTCGTACTCGTAGCACAACACCACTTAGGTAGTACTTAGTATACTCACAAGATTATTATCGTTGCTACCAGTCGTGGTTGGAAGAGTAGATTGTGTTGTAACTGCTGGGGTTGTAGAAGACGGTGTGGATCCTGTAGTTACGGTTGTGGGACTTGTTGTTGATGGTAGTGTGGATGCTGTTGTAACAGCTGGTGTTGTAAAGGACGGGGTGGATCCTGTAGTTACGGTCGTGTGGCTTGTTGTGGATGGTAGAGTGGATGCTGTTGTAACTGCTGGTGTTGTAGAGGACGGTGTGGATCCAGTGGTTACGGTCGTGGGGCTTGTTGTGGATGGTAGTGTGGATGCTGTTGTAACTGCTGGTGTTGTAGAGGACGGTGTGGATCCAGTGGTTACGGTCGTGGGACTTGTTGTTGATGGTAGTGTGGATGCTGTTGTAACTGCCGGCGTTGTAAAGAACGGTGTGGATGCTGTAGTTACGGTTGTGGCACTTGTTGTTGATGGTAATGTGGATGCTGTTGTACCTGCCGGCGTTGTAAAGAACGGTGTGGATGCAGTTACGGTTGTGGCACTTGTTGTTGATGGTAATGTGGATGCTGTTGAAACTGCTGGTGTTGTAGAGGACGGTGTGGATCCAGTGGTTACGCTTGTGGCACTTGTTGTTGATGGTAGAGTGGATGCTGTTGTAACTGCCGGCGTTGTAAAGAACGGTGTGGATGCTGTAGTTACGGTTGTGGCACTTGTTGTTGATGGTAATGTGGATGCTGTTGAAACTGCTGGTGTTGTAGAGGACGGTGTGGATCCAGTGGTTACGGTTGTGGCACTTGTTGTTGAAGGTTGTGTGGATGCTGTTGTAACTGCAACTGTAGTTGACTGTGGTGTAGGACTCGTTAGAGGAGAGGATTGAGTGGTTGGTGGTGTTGTGGATGCTGTTGTGCTTACCTCTGTTGTGGAGAGTGTTGTAGAGGATTGCGTGGTTGGAATAGTTGTCGAGCTTGTCGTAGGGAATGTGGATGATGTGCTTACGCTTGTTGTGCTTGAGAATGTTGTAGATGGTATTGTGGATTGTGTATAACTTTGTTGTGTTGTAGAGCTTGTTGTGGCGGATGGTGTGGATGCTGTGCTAACTGAACTAGCTGTGTAGCTCGTTGTTGGTACTGTGGTGACTGTACGTCCATCTGTTGTATAACTGGTTGTACGCGGTGTTGTATATTTTGTAGTAACTGCAGGTGTGCTATATTTAGTTGTCGGGCTCGTTATTGACGTACTATGTACGTAAGCTGGGGTGGATTTTGTTGAAGCCGAACTGGAAGTATACCCGTATGGTGCTGATGGGTATGTGGATAGCTGGGTAAAATATTCTCTCAGTTCATTGTAGCGATCCCAATTGCTAACATACTGATCTCTAGCTCCATATCCGTGGACCGGGGAATAGATGTCCTTTCTGTATGAGTGGTATGGTGTGTACTGCTCTGAGTACTGTTGCTGTGCCCCGCTATACACATAGGGTGATTTAGAGTCAGTTGCATAGGCATGAGCATTGGAACTCGCGCTGCCATAGCCAGCACTATTTGCATAGGTCAGGGAACGAGCTCCATAGGGAATGTTGTAGTCGCGCCAAACAGGTGACGGCAGACAGTGATGCATGTCGACTACCACCAGCTCTGAAAGTGTTTAATAAGCAAAGTATCTTTCAGAATAGGTTCAAGCACAATACACATAAGTCTGCCTGAAGTTCAACTCACCGTGTTGGCCAGCGAAAAGTAGATACAAATTGTGTGAATCTAGGCAACAGGCATCCTTGAATGTGCGATAGCAATATCCGTTGGTGACGCACACAGGGGGACCGCAGGATGTTAAGTCTGGTCTTGTTTGGTAATTAGTTCGCTGCTCCTGCTGCTCATAATACTCCGGGCAACGCTGCGCCTGAGCCAGGACGAGCAAACCGAATGAGAAGGCTATGAAACAGAATAGTGAACACATGTTGAAGCTATACTTGCCACTGATACAATTTACTGGCCCACAGCTGCCTTTTTATACGATACTTACAACCAAATGGCCCAACTAGACCCACAGCTGCTTCTGCTCTCTGTTTCCAAATCTCCCACAGCAGCGGCAGCAGCAGCAGCAGCAGTCGCAGCAGCAGACGGCGACGCCAACGACACCGCCTTATCATCTCACATTTTACGTGCCTGACCTGCGCTTCGCTCTGTAAAGATCGGCGCCAGCGTCAGCGCCACCGCTAACGCTGATTGAGTCGCGGCAGAGCTTGTAGCCTGCAGCAGGTTCTCTACAGACCTGGCTTGGTACAGTTGTGTAACAAACGAATCCATAGTATAAGGGAAGCTTAAAGTACGGTTATCTTCGGCGAAAAGTAACACTTGAATAGAGTAAACAAAACAGAAGTCATTTTTCGCCCTAATGTTCTTATGACAGCTATATGATCTAGTGGTCTGATCTTAACCAAATTTGGTCGGATTGTATAAAATATAAAGAGACTCAGGTTAAGCGACTTTGGTGGCGATATCTTCATAAACAAAAAAGTTGTTCTTACAAAAACATAGTTGTTAACCGACCGTTCCTACGGTGATCCGATATTGATTATATTCGACCAAACTATATATTAACTAAAAAATGACTCAGTAATTTAGCCATACTGAGTCATTTCTTAGTAGTTTTTTAGTTATTTAGTTTGGTAGGGATTTATATAGATAGAACAAAACAAGACCTTATTTTTCATCCAATTGCAATCTGATAAACTGATCTCATTTGAATCAAATTTCTCTAAGCTATACTTAAAATAAAATAAGCTCGTTATTAGTTAGCTTAAATTATAAGCCAACAAAAAGTTTTTCTTACAAAAACTTATTTTCTACGTGATATATCTTACTAATCTATCAGATATAAATAGGTATGTGGTTTTCCGAAAACTTTTGCTCACACCTAAAAAAGGAATTGGAATGGCTAAGTCTCAGAAGTCTCAGAATACAACTCGTTTGTCTACAGATTGTTCCTTTATTAGATTATTGTATAGGCAAATACTATATTCCAAAGAAAGACTGTGCATTTCCTTGGAGCGGTAAAACAAAATCATTCATTCAAAAACATTGTGAATAAAATAATGTCTCGTATTTTGCCGACGATGTATCAAACAAACATCATTATCATCAATCGATGAACAATTGACGATTCATATCTTTTTTAACTTACCTTAGATTTGATGTTAGATAAAATACACAAAATGTTTATGTTTTAGAAAATACCCAAATGGAAAATTAAAATTCCCACGCCCACCACAATAAAGCAGACTGTGAACAGAGTATAACGCAGTCGGGAGCTTTCGACTGCAATCTTTGTGCAAATTTCGAATATTTAGAAATTGCAAATGGAAGAGCTTTTGTTGTGGAGCGCGTTTACTGCACTGTGCTGCTTGTAGCTTTGCTCTGCTTGGTGCAAAAGCTTTGACTGCTTGGTAAGCAGTGCATAAAGCGATGCACAGCATCATACGAGGGTTAATTGAGCAACATCGAACAGTGGGTTTGTTGGTGCACATATGCATAAAACATATTTTGATACCTCTTATTATATTCAACTACTTACTATTAATTTCATAACTAAAGTAAGTACATTATGTAATCAAAATACATAATATTCAAATTTCAAATGCCTTGTAAAATATAGTTTTTATGCATTACAGTATAAAAAATCTAACTATGGCTATGTTTTGTATTTCCACATGTTATATAATTTATTTATTTTTATTATCAAAATAATGTATTTATTGATAACTAATATTAATATACTCGTTAATAATTTTGTTAAGCCTAATTATAGCTTAGCTAAAGCAATTGAAAACATATGAAAATTTCAATTTAATTTAAGTGTGGATGGTTGTCTTGGTTGCTTTGTTTAACTTTGAAGCCCAGTCTGAAAAATTGAATAAATAAATACAATAACTCAAATCTCTCAAGTACTTTCGGACTTTTCAGTCTAAATTAAAGTTAATTCAGCTAAAAGTAGTACCTCTTCTTAGTTTTCTATTGTAATCACATTTCTCTGGACGTTCAGATTATTATTAGTGTTTACTTCGATGTTCTTATTATGATAATCAAAAATGAATAAGGCTATAAAGAAAACACAGATCAATATGTGATAGGTACACAATTTGCTGTCATAATATTGGAAACAGCCCTCGTATAACAGTTAACACTGCTTGCTGGCAAGCCTTGGGATTAACAAATGTAACTTTGTAATTTGGTGGGACTTTGGAACACACAGCTTCTCGGGGACTTCACTTACCAACTCGAAGCTGAAGCGAACGGTCGTCAAATATTTCACCGGAAATTTGAGAATATTGCTCAAGTTCAGATAACCGACAATTTTTTTAATATTTTTTTATTGTTAACGAAAAAAAGTATTTGAAAATTAAAATCAAGTAAATACACGTGAAAGTGAAAAGAAAATCTGTCTTTGAGGGCTGTAAGCAATAAAGGCAATCGACTAGTGCACATGGCCGAAGAACTGGTAAGTAGAGTCCTACTTGGAACTCGTAGTATCCGTATTTGTTTCCATATACATTCTATAAATAGTGCGCATTAAATTGCATTTAATTTCACGTGCCGTTAATCCAACTTGATTGGCAACAAATTGTGCTTGTTTCTCTTTGGATTTGCTTACGAGCTCAATAGAGTACAAGTAAAGGTTTTGAGTTGAAACTTGAAGAAGGGGGAGTTTACTCGACTTATTTATTATGCGTGTACGCATAATGTTAATGCCTTAACGATAAGGTCCTTCAACAAGTGCACTTGCTTGGTTCAAGCAACGATTGAAATTCCATGTGGAAACATCATTGCATTTATGATTTATTCAAGCGACGCCTTTTATGCCCTGCTCATAAATTTGTATGTTCAACGGTCGCCACGACTGGCATATCCTGGCAAATCCAATTCAACAGCAGTCCTAAGCGCCTGGGTAAATGTGTGAACACATGAAATAAAAGGGCGAAATCTATATAAAAATCAAAAGTGTTTTCTTTATTTGCACACAGCTCTAAAATAGTCGCAAGTCTTTCATATGTTGCGTATACGCAGCGATTTCCCGCGCCAAACAAAAGTGTTTTGTTTATGCGCCTCGCTGCGGCTCCTAATTCGATTATCTGCCCCTCCGCAGTGCAACCGGCTCTTAACCGCCGGCTAAACCGCCGTACAGTGGGTTAATTGAGCCCAAAAGTGTGTACTTGTTCAATAAAACAAAGCAATCCTTAATGAGCCTAAAGCCTGCAATAAAATATAGAATTATTGCCTCAATTGCTGCAGAAACTAATTAAATTAAATAAACAACAACGAGCTCCCGACTGCGATATACTCTGTTGGCAGTCTGCAATCATTTGTGGTAGTGGAAGTAGCTATAAGGATGTAGGATATATTGGTTTAGGGGAAACCTTAGAGGAGAAGATTAATAGGAGAGCATTTGTCCATTTTTGATTAACAAGGTGGGGATGGAAAATTGATCAACAGTTGTCCGTTTGTCAAATAGCTAAGAAAAATGTGAAAGATATAGTTTTTGACCGAATCAAAACGAAGGACGAAAGGACAATCAGACAGACGAACAGTGCACAAAGCCAATATACTCAAATCCAAGCAAACATTTAGAAATAGGGTATGAAATTCTGCTCTTTTTTTTGTATTTATTCAGGTTTTTCAATTATCCAGTAAGTTGAATGCCTCTGGGGAGTTGCTTCACGCTGTTGCTTTGCTTGGCACACTGTGCGCTAACCACAGCGTAAACAGCTCCCAACCAACCCCCGCCGCCTAGTAACCGTAACCGTTGCTCATATTGCCGACGGGGCAGAGCTGTGGCCCAGCATCTTGTGGCAGAGTCACGTGTAGGCAGTATAAATGCCACTGGCAACATTCGCTAATTGTGTGGCTCGATGTCGTATCTTGTATTTTAGAGAGCCATGCCATGCCCCATGCAGTAGCCGAATCACACCTCCCCACCCACCAACACCCCCACCCCCGACCCCACCACCGCAACTCATTACTCCGCCTGCCGCTCTCCGCCGCCAGTGCAGGTGGATTCAATTGGCTTTTATCCCGTGCGCGAATCCATTTTAGCAATTTCCGGCATTGAATAGCTTTGTGACAGTATTCTTTCTCCGTGCATGGAAAAAACCATTTGAGACGTCAACTGCACTGCGCGTGACAAATGCTTGCATACCCTGGGTACATACATTGGGTATTATACTTTCCACACGAAATTGGAGACGTTTCCAACCTCACGATATATTCCTGAACAACATCAATATATAGCCCATACAATGATGTCCACCTGTCGCTTATATATACATGCAAACTTACCTGCCTGAATAGAGTGCTCGTGCTAGGGTATTTCAGCCTGGCAACAGGGTATCTTCTATAATGTTTTGTTCACATTTTTTGTTGTTGGTTTTCGCCCATTTGTTAATTTGCCACGCGACACACCAGGTGCTGGCAGTGTCCATTAGAATGTCATGTGCACACTCGTTACATACCCGACCTACACACACACACACACACACACACACACACACTCGTACACACCCCATAGCACAAACAAACACCTGCGCACACGCGCGTAAGTCGCGTTATTCGCGAATATTGGTCAATCCAGAAATACATAGGTGAATGGGGCAATACTTGGCTTGGGAATCATAGTAGAGGCCTCTCCAAAAGTACTCGGAAGCTACTATGGGGGGTTATAAATAGTATCATCAATTTAATGAGGGATTAACTCAGCTGCAGGACGAAGAATGGCGATGCTCTTGAAACAAACGAGCATTCGAAAAACACTTAGGGCTTAAAAATAATTGCAGAAGTCTCTACAAATGTACTTGAAAGCCACTCAGCCATTATTTCATAATAACGAGGAATTAACTCAGCTGCAGGACGAATAATGGCAACTCCTCAAACAAAAGAAACGCAAATAATTACCTAATGGTTCCACAACAGGGATTTTTTGCGCTGCTTATAATGCATTGCAGATTATAAACTAATTTTGAGAGTGCAATAAACAGAGAATACATAAGAATCACGTTATTTTATGCAGTGCATAAACCGTGCATAACCGAGTTATGCAAGTTCCTTTTGTACTCAATACGAGGAGTGAGTGGAAGAGTCTAATAATAGCATGGCACATGCTTACCTGCTATTGACACTGGCATGGTAAATGGTGGGGACAGGTGGGCGGCAGGTGCAGCACAGCAGGACAACAGGACAACAGGACAACATAACGACACATTGGATGCCACCCAATAAATTATGAAGAAGAAACGAGGCTTGTTACGTATCCAATTTAAGCATACGCGTACTGATATAATTGACATCACTTGCAGACACAATCGATTGCTAAAAATATTTGAATGCAGGTTGAGGGGAGTGCTTCGCGGAAAGCAAACAGAGGAACAGCGGCAAAAATAGCAATACACAAAGTATCTGTTAATACTATACTACATTCGTGGATGACGCAAACCAAGATAGAGCCAGGGGTGCCAAGGAAGTCTCTGGAGATGTATGTAAGAACTGAAATCTCTTGACTTTCTGCAACAAGTAAAACTGAAGTAAGAGGCGATTTCAGGCCTGCTTACACTTCCGATTGCGCTTCTGACAGAGTTAGATAGAGTTAGAGTAAGAGTCAGTAATTAAAAGAAACACTCAGATCGTCAGATCTAATTAAAGGGTCTGAAAGTTTGTAATATTTCAGCAACGCTTTGAAACTTGAAACTCATATAAAAGGCACTGAGAGAAATAGTATCCAGCATAGCAGCAAAAACAACTAAAAAGGCGGTAAACAAAAACAGAATGAGAAAGGCAAGATAAATATTTTGACGGGGGGACACACAAACTTAGGCGGGCACATGAACTGAAGACTGAAGCTAAAAGGAACTATATAGTAAACCTGAATAATCTACCAAAAACTGGCATCGATCAGCCCAAAAGTCCTGCTGAAGCGGCCTAATGAGCTCACATCCTGTGGCCGTTGGTCTATTGTTCTACACCTGCGCGTAGTTTATTCAACAACACGGCCGAGAGTCCTGTCCTATGTCAACGTCATTTAAGTGCCGTCGTCCTGTCGCCGACGTACTTTGCTCATTTCGAGTTGTTTTCTTTTAATAGCTTAATTTGAGGCGTGCTGGCCGAACTTATGAATTTACCTGCCACCTCTCCACGTCTCCACCTACCCACCTACCCACCCCCTGCAGAACAGTTCACGTTTTATTTGGGCCAACGCTCGGGCCCATATTAAATTTTTATGACAGCACAAAAAAAATATGGCAAGATATGGACACTGGATTGAATTTCATTGCCGTGGTCGTCATTTATTTTGCTAAAACACACACACACACACCCACACACACACACGCACACACACACAGACATTACAGTACACACTGTACACAAATTTTGGCAATTGTAAGCCTCATGTATATTTAAATTGTTGTTCTTTTTTCTTGGGCTCTCTCCACTTCCCCCGGCAGTTGTCAACATGTCCCAGATTGTTGCTGTTTTACCTTTACCATTTTGTTTTTGATTAATTTTTAATACTCTGCCGGTGCATAGTATGCTGACTGACAATTATGGCAATACTTAGGACTGTACACTTGCCTACCCGAGGGTATACGGCGACGTCGATATACCCCACTAGACGCCATCTAAGTACAGCATTTGCCTTGCAAATTGCTTTCTCAGAATTGTAAAGGTCCCATTTGGTTTTGGTTTTGGTTTCGGTTTTGGTTTGCCCTTTCTATTCAATTGGCATTTCAAGTTGCCCCAAACTCAAAACTGAAATTATGTGCTACTTTGTCGAAATAGTTATTCAATTATTCCCTACTCCCACCTTGAATAATTGAGGCTAAGAACAAACTGTTGAAATTTTCATTTTTATCGATTGTGTACATTGAAATTTGTATACAACATAAGTTAGAACATTTATTTCAGCTATTTTTTATGTCTATGAAGGCTTTGCCTAAGATTCCAATTCATTGTGATTGTGATTTGAAAGTTGCCAGCACTCCGAGAAAATCTAATCAGATTCGAAACTGCAACTCTGCAAGTCGAACTTCTTTATAACGTTTCCATCTACAACAGAAATTATCAATCTTTAATGTGCGAATAGTTTACTGACTGGGAGCTCAAAGAGCAAGATATTCAAATCGAATATTCAAACGACTTCCGCAATTCAGAAGAGCTAGCAATTTCGAATGATTTGATTGGATATAGAAACAGGCCTGTGTATGTTTATTTCTAAAATGTTGTGCTCAGAAATATTAGTTGGATCTCTGTGATTCCCCACGACAGTGTAACCTAGAATCTACATTTTGGTTCATAGTCGAGTTCGTTATAGAGAAGTTCCACATTAAATGAAGGATTCTTGTGTAAAATTGCATTAACTGATTTCCAATAAGAATATATATAAGATATTTGGAGTTAAAACGAGTTACTAAGGAAGAAACTAACTGTTAATTGTTTAGTTGAGCATTTTCTCTCTCCCTTTCCCTGTTTCTCTCTCGGTCTGTCTCTAATGTGCGTGTGTGTGTGCAATTTATAGCTTCTTGATGTCAGTGCTATAAACACGATTACGAAGTCATGAGCTGCTTCCTGTGCAAATTGGAGCCCACACGCCCCCCACTCGACCAACCCGTGCCCCGTGCCCCGTGCACCGTGCACCGTGCACCGTGCCAATGAGCCGGGCAATTTATGCGATGCCCCAAAATGTGGCAGGCAGGTGTCGTAAACTGTGTGTGCTCGATTGTGGCGGCTTAATCGATTCATTTGTTTTCCGCCAGCATGATTTTCGCACACAACCACAAACAGATTTCAATCTCAAGAGTCAAGAGTCAAGAGCAAATCATTTTGGCCAAGTTCAAATAAGGCGAACCAATAAAAATAACAAACACATTTTTCCTGCTTCTGCCTGCCTGCCTGCCTGCCTGGCTGCCTACTCGCCGATTATTGAGGCTCATCCACATGTTTCGGTTAATTGTAAACAACGCGGCGTATACACAATGTTATAAGCCAATTTTACGGCCATAAATTTCAATTGAAAGCGAATGAATTCAAATCAAATTTGAGCCGGGCAACGTGTCTAGGGACGGGCTTTGATTTACGAGTATACGCCCGCAAATTTAAATAAAATATTTGCGCAGCTAAGCACATTTATTAAAAAATACTTAAAAGATATCAGAATTGTTGTCTTTGTCTTTGTCTTTGTCTCTGTCTCTGTCTCTGGGTCACCGTATATTGAATACTCTTGCAGACAAGCTGTCAATCAACTGGCAGGTTGAACTTGGCTCAAGTCATTGATTTGAAGCAAGGAACTTTGATTTTTGATTTGTATAATTAAAGTTACTAACCACTTTGATGCACATTTCTAATCTATATATTTCACATATTCTTCCCTGTAATTATTAAGATTCCTTACAATTATCTTAAGTTGGCTTCTACATTTGACATTATAAATTATATTTTAATTTTTTATTTCATTTTCCTTATCGTTTTTCTTACCATATTAATCAGTTTGTTCTGATCCCAAGGTAAATATTAAGTTCATTGCAATGGTTCTGGTTATAATGTGTTTCACTGTTTTATTTTTATTTCTTTTTGTTCTATTTTTAGTTCATTTCATTTATTACTATATAATTTATCAATTTATTCAGCTGTGCACCCGTTTACGGAATTTGCAGTTAATGCCAATTATCTTAATACGAGTAAGTTTCTTAGCGATACGTGTACATCTATCATACATATTGAACAAACAAGATTCTAATCAATTTGATTCATATTTCAAGCGATCCTTCCAATAAGATATAGTAGTGCAACTTAAATTATGGTTGGTCACGCAGTTCAAGCCAAAGACAACCTCAAATCGGTGAGTTTGCTTAAGATAGTAAATGTTCTTAAAATTAATGTGCATTTTTGTTTTGTTTCTATAAATGTTGTCTTTTAACTTAGTCTTACATATGTATATTTGTGTACAAGAAATAAAGTGAACACATTTTATTAAGATTTGAGCAAACTATACAAGGTATATTAAAACTCGCAATTGTTGAGTTTGCCTGAAATATCTGTTTGAATCTGAAATACATATGTATGTATGTCAAGTGACTGTTCATATGGCTGCTATAAGATTTAGTCCTCCAAATTTAATCGGCTTTCAAAATGTGCAACGAAAATTCGAATTGCAAAGTTCTGTTGTGAAATATTGGAAAAGTAAAACATTTTTCTGCTGACCGTTCCTCTAGCAGCTATATGATATAGAAAACCGATGTTTCCAAATATTTTAAGCTTGTATAAGCTATAATTAAACCTTGACTTGATAAGTTTCATTAAGATACATTTATAAGCAATGATGTTTACAAAAACTTAAATCGATTACTATTTATTGATGTTGATACTGATCCAGATATATATTTAAATGTACAATTTCTGTACTATCAATCGATTAATATTTATTGATGTTGATACTGATCCAGATATATATTTAAATGTACAGTTTCTGATGATACATATACTTAATGACGATTACTTAATGACATCAAAAATGACCACTCAGTAATATCATATTGAATGAGCAAACTGAAGCATCCGCCGTTAGGGTATAACAAAAATATGTTGATTTATGTGACTTGGCAGCTTGTCGATAACCGGCTTAAGATGCCGCCAACAACAATAGCCAACTGTTGAAGGCAGCACAATTGGCCAAATTGATACCAGCTATCAGCCAGTGCTAAAACCAGGCGGCTATTAACTTTCAACTTGTCCGTTTGTTCCCTTTCCTTCTTTTATTTGATTCCCATTTTGGTTTTCTTCATCGTTTTTCTTTTTTACCGCGGGAGGTGTGGCAAAAGTAAAAAATGATTTTCATTCCGTTTGCTGACTTTTGATTTTACTTTATATATTTTTTGTGGGCATAAGATATACATACATACTAGGGCCGGTCCTGATGAACTCTGTACTCTCTCTGCTTACCCGGCTCTGACCTGTCTTGGCCAAAACACAGTGCTGAAAGAAATTACATTCTGCACTGCCCCTTGACACATCTTTGCAACGAAACAAAAGTCTGGAGAATATGTTGTACTAAGCCCATTTAAATTGTACTAAGACTTACTCACTCAAATATATGGTCAGTTGATTTCTTATATTACATAGGAATCCATGGAATAAAATCAGTTGCAAATCTTACACTTATGTAGAAAGTCTATGGAGTTTTCTAAGATATACACTCCTAACTAGCTGGTAATATCCCAACGAAAAATGTCGCATACCAGAGATATCCTGTCATGTAAGTAGCCGAACGTTTTCTTCAGTTTTCGTATAAAGCTTACAGTTTTCAAACTCGATAAATGTCACCCTCTATTAGTATAGAGAGCTTTTGTGTAGAGAGCTTTGAAACTGAGCTTGAAGCCAATCGAAGGATTGGCAAAAATGGCTGGCCAGGGTTTTCTATCCCTTTGCCAACCTTAAGGGGGAGTTCGAACTCAATTGAATTATTGAGAATGCACGAAATTGTAAGAAAGTTGCATGTGAAAGATTTCCACCCATTTTCCGAATGATGGGTTAAAATTTCAGAAATCGGTAAAACACGTATCGAGTTATTTAATGTGTTGAGCTTTGAAAATGAGTTTGAGGCTGATTGGGTTAAAAGAAAAAATGCATAATATATCAACAAAAAATCGCAAATTTAGTATTTTCCAGAGGTCTAAAAATACCATAAATACTTAAAGATGCCAAAAATTTCCACAAATCCCAACTTCAGTATTTATGACATTTCCAAAAATACTGAAATTTTTCGGCTTTTTTTTTTTTTTGGTATTTGTTGCATCTGAAAACTAAAATGATACTAAGCAAAAGTGTTCTTCAGAATTTAAAAAAATTCTGATAGCTTTTAAGACCATTTCTTCAAAAAGTACAAAATAATAATGCAGCGTTAACTTTATACAGAGGTAAGTTTTTTTAAGCAAAATATAAAACTGAAAATGTAATCGACATTTTTCAAATATTAATCATTTTTATTTCTGAGCGATAAAATATATTCATAAAATAAGTTTTATTTTGAGGGAACAAAATTAATCAAAAAAATACGATTTATTGTTTAGCTTTTCTGTATAACTTAAAAAAGTAAAAATTATTGCAACAATGGATAGTCCTGGCAACAAGGTTTCTCTATTTGTAGTCCTTTTCATGGGTCTATCCATTTTTTGCATAGATCTTAGATAATGAGTTGATAGTCGATAGGGTGCTATACAAAAAGCCTTCATACAATAGCTTTCCGCGAATTTCCACTATCCCAGACAGAATTTTCCAGATAAATTTTCAGAGTGCCAACATACAATACTATAAGAAGAAGTTGCTGAAAAAGTTGCAGATTTCTAGCTTCTACCGTTTGAAAGAGTTATATAAATATAGACTACAATCTAAATACGAGTGTAGGTATAAGTCAACTGTGATAACCATCAGCCAAAATATATTTGTTTTAAAGGAGAAGCAATAGCACAGGGTATTATATTTTCGGCATGCCCAATGAACAGAAATCAATCCTCCTTCTATTATCGGAAACTTTTAATGAGCCAAATTATTAGCCGCTTCCGAAGGCAGACGCGGGGTGCTAACAAATCAAATTAGAATGAAATGGAATTCAATTTAATTACAAATTAATTTCGACAGTTTCGAACGAGTTAAAAATACCAAATGTACGAAACAAAAAAGTGAGGCATAATATTTGAAATGAAATCAAGAAACTTTTTCGATGATTTCCTTGCTGGCAAGAATATTGATTAGGAACATTCAATTCTTACGTTCAATTTTCTAGGACTTTAAGGACACAAGTAAATAACGTGGATATGTAATACATATATGTATTAGTAGGCAGGCATAGATATATGTATTTCAAAAGCAAATTAGGCTAGAAGTGTACAACTTTTCATCCTATTAGTACAACTGGATCCCTCTGTTAATAGAATTACGAGTGTGTATTATTATTATTTAAGTACCTGAAACGACATTAAGGCAAAATCTGCACAAAGCCAAAACAATTTCAATGTAAATGTACTTTGTTTGTAATGCAAAGTGTTGCCGCTGGCATCCGTAATGGCCTATCCTTAATTTCCGAAATATTACTGGGATAGAGAACCCATTCCTTATCCCGTTGCCAATCCCACATCCGTTCCCCTTCCCTACACCTTTTCAAGGGCTGTTCCATTGTTTTTTTTAAGCGTTCTAATGTCATTTTATTGTTGTCAGATAAGCGCGAACAATGCACACAAAAGCGGAAAATGCCCAGAGAAAATGGAAAAATGGAAAATAGAATATGGAAACAACAAAAATACGAAATAAACAAGTTAGTGCGTTGCAGCCGGAATTTCCCGAATTTAGTATACTCTGGGGGGATCTCGACACCTTATAGACAGAGTGTACCAGGTTTGATTGCTCCAGTTGACAAATAAAATGCGTTCATACGGACTCACAAAGTGGCAAACGGATATTGCACAAGCCCAATATACTCTTTTTCCCTTTGGGAACAGAGTATGAAAACAGAAAACATCCGCAGTGCATGTCAAATACCTGTTCATTTGGGAAGTGTACCTGGATATGTGGAGCGATGTTGCCAATCGATCAACAAAAATAGCTGAATTATCGATAAATATCTAAAAACAGCTTCAATTTAATAATCGAATTTTGATACTCAAAGAAATGCTGAATATCTAAGATGTTGTATATTAAGATGTTTTTAATATCTTAATTCAGGTACATATTCATAAGGTAATAAAAAAGGTCATAAATGGCCAACTATTTTCCCGCCATACTTGTCAAAGTAGTCTAACGTGAATATAGCTAAGTGGGCCACACTAAATTCCAGTTTCAATAGTAGGCATATTAAGTGAGGGCTTTGGGTATCAATTGAGAACACAGGACACAGCCAGATATAATAATAAAACGGAGGCTTCTATGGGGCATTATTGAATGATTTATTATGCTTTATGAAACACACTACAGATTAGAGCAGCTCTTAACTAGAACAACTTAGGTAAAATCGAAATCTTTATATGAAATTGAATTGGACGTAGGCCCCTCCTCTGTTTCTTCCTCTTCTGAGTGCCTCTCATCTAGCTCACTAGGCAGCCTGAAAGCCCGATGATAGTAGTTCCGTCCTGAATCAAGCTTATGTCGTATATGTTTGCAGAATCGCAGTTCAAATCAATGTCCAGGGATAGGATTTGGGTGCCACTCGATGATACTTGCAGCGTCACCAAATTGGTCTGCAGTGAGTAAAGTTGCGAGAGAGAGAGAGGTTTAACAATGAGAGAAGATATAAAATAGAGGCGTAGTTTGCTAGTGAGCTCGAAAGGAATTGCACTTACTGAGGGCGCAACTGTGGTTGTAGCATCAGTGGTTGAAGCATCTGTGGTTGAAGCATCTGTGGTTGAAGCATCTGTGGTTGAAGCATCTGTGGTTGAAGCATCTGTGGTTGAAGCATCTGTGGTTGAAGCATCTGTGGTTGAAGCATCTGTGGTTGAAGCATCTGTGGTTGAAGCATCTGTGGTTGAAGCATCTGTGGTTGAAGCATCTGTGGTTGAAGCATCTGTGGTTGAAGCATCTGTGGTTGAAGCATCTGTGGTTGAAGCATCTGTGGTTGATGCATCAGTGGTTGAAGCATCTGTTGTTGAAGCATCAGTGGTGGAAGCTTCTGTGGTTGAAGCATCTGTGGTTGAAGCATCAGTGGTGGAAGCATCTGTGGTTGAAGCATCTGTGGTTGAAGCATCTGTGGTTGAAGCATCTGTGGTTGTAGCATCTGTGGTTGAAGCCGTTGAGGTTGGCGCATATGTAGGACCATATGTAGGACCATATGTAGGCGCGTTTGTGGAAGCAGTTGTCGGCGCATCCGTAGTTGCGCTTGTAGGAGCAGCTGTGTAGGTTGGTGGCTTGGGTGTATACTTGTCGGGATAGTTTGGATAGGCAATCCTATAAGGTCCTGGCGCTTCAGCAAGAGCCCTGGCGCCATTGGGTCCACTGGCTGCGGCGTAAGCATAGGACCTGCCAGGTAGGCCAGATTGCGAACTATATATAGGCCGGACATCGCTGTACACATAACCCATTTGCTGAGGTGCGCTGGGCGCAGAGGCATACTCGCTGAAGGTGAAATCCTCGAAGGGATCGCCATAGTACTGAGCCATGGCAACCATCACGAGACTGGCGAGCAAACTAAAGCTGAGTGCGGACATGGTAGTGCTGATGGATTGTTGGCTGAGCCACTGATGTCTTACCAACCGCACCACCGCCTTATAAGACAGCGGTGGCTCAGCAAATGCTGCAGAGGCTGTCGCTGCTGCTGCTCAGCCTTTGTGCATCGCATTGGCATACTGCACACTCACACTCACACACACGCGCAAACACTCACACTCTAACACTCACACTCGTTCTATCGCTGCACGTGAGGCATTCTCGGCCAGGCGGGGTACTCACTGCGATTCATTGGCCAGCAACTTTGGGTATTATCTTGCCCCTACGTGCACTTTCGCAGCTCTATGCTAATTACGCCACAAAAACAAAAAATAATACAATACTTGAATGAACATATTATTAAAACTAAAGACAGCTTGCACCGCGATAATATGCCGTAATGTGCAGCACTTTATTTAGTTTTTAAGCATAATATAAGCTCTAGAAACTTTAGAAACACGTACAGCTCTAAACAAGTATACTTCCTAATATAGTGTAGTCGTAATATCTTATTAATCTATATGTATACCAGCTGGTAACACACCAGCGTTGCCTGGCGATATATTTAGATATTTAGTGCACTAAGTTGAACTTGAATTCTCGTGTCAATCGTAAGAAATACATGCATTGATGTGAAATTCAAATTACAAGCAATTGCAAATTAATTTTATATTATTTCCATGTCTGTTATTTCTTATAGCAAAATCAATATGTTGATATGTGCACGGTCCTTACAAACAAACAAAAATGTGCTCAAGCCCAAACATACATACATTTTGAATTTGTGTCAAGCCCTAAAAAGGAGTTTTACATATAACACCACCGCAGCGCCACCTACCGGGTAGCATCTTAACATAAGATAATAATATGGTGAGATTTAGTCCAACGGTTCCCAAGTTTTAGAATTACGTACACCGAACGAACTCTTTATATCTATATGTATTTATAGTCTATATTGCAGTTATTATAATAACATCATATGGCCAGAATCCTCTTCACCATATATCATATACTACGAGTTGATGAAAAAACTTAAAAATATAAAAACGAATAGTTTGAATAGATTGTCAATGAATAATAGGGCACTGGGCAAGTTAATGTAGACACATTCATTGACCGCTAACCTCTTCAGTACGTGATACCATTCAACCTACGAGTATGAAAGGCCTTTAGAATGTATAAAATGAGTTGATGAACAGATGAACTCAATGGAGTGAGCGCAAATGGTTCTTAAAAGTTCTTTTAAACACACAGATTGACTTATTTTAATGTACTTTTATTGTGTTCTCAATGAAGATTGTAGCACTTCGTACGATAATGCAAGACAGTCATTGACTTCAAACATCTTCAATACGTGCAATCTACGAGTGGGGAAGACCTTAAGATGAGTTGATGAACAGATGAACTCAATCGAGTGAGAGAGTTAGTTCTTATAAATATTATAAGCACAAAGATTATCTTATTTTTATGTAGTGTTGATTTGTTCTCAGTGAGAATTGTAGCACTTAGTAAGTTAATATAAAACATCCATTGACCGCAAACCTCTTCAATACGTGGTACCGTTCAATCTACGAGTAGGGAGGAACCTTAGCATATATTTACAGATCGAGTTTAGTTAACAGCTGCATACTTACAGACGAGATCGATCAACTGACCGAGATAGTATTTTTTTTGTCGCAATCCACAAGAATGTCACATTCTGAAGGCGTGGTACCGATTTGCTGGCATCAGGAATCTATATGAGCTCCGTTGCAACAGCAAATTAAATAAATTGTGCCATCGGGCGGACGCGTTTTTTTCTGATTTGTCTGAAAATAGATATAAGTCAGGATCAGTAGCCAATAATTGTCACTCTCGGTAAAGTTATACGCACGTTCAAATGTTACAAAAAAAAAAAAAAAAAATGTATATAATATGAAAACCACTTTTAATTTTGCCTTTCCATATTTAGAAATTTTTATAAATTTTGAACCGAAAGTGTTGTTTCTTATGTGAGTTGTTGAAGCAAACTGAAATATATTTCTACAGGGCTAAGGAAGTCGACGAAAAATCAGTTGCAAAAGCCTACTAGATTTCAAAAATGCTTGGAGTACTTGTGTAAGAGTTTTCCAGCATCCGGCCAATTTTCGCTCGTCCAAGCAGATATTCCCAATACTTGAGCCCCTAGGTACGGATTATCCGAAATCTCTTAATGACCTTTTCCACCGATTCTCTACCATTTTCTGCCAATTTGCCACACTTGTGGATGGAATTTTCCAAAATGCCACATTAATGTGCAGTTTCGTCGTAGGTGGAAACTACTACTACTACTAACATCCTTATTCTTTAGATTGGTTGGTTGCCAGGCAATCAGTCAAAACGAGGTCTATTATAATACATAAGCAGCGACTCTTACATATCGTATCAACTGTCAGCGCCATTCCTCTTTCAATAAACAATAGCTATATCTCGCACACCTTTATAGCTAGAATATCGAATACAAATTTGACAAGACGACTGATGGTGACCCTCTTTAGAGGTGACCCTTTAAAAGTATTCTTGGCCCGCCTTGTAGATACCAATCCAAATCCAATTTTCTTGATGGTCTTTGCTAAAGAGATCGATGAAAACTAATTATGCATTCTTCCTTTACTATACCTTACACGACTTTTAGATCCCTCATTTCGGGAAAGTCTTTGATGGTGATAAATTAAGTTTCCAGTTTTCGACTATTATCCGATTGACTTGAAATTTGCCGAGTAGATCAAAAGAAACCCAATAATCATGCATGTCAAAAATCAAAGCTGTCTTTCAAATTGTTGCCAGAAAGATTTTATCGAATTCCATGGGTGTCTGGTAGGATATAC
The DNA here is from genome assembly GCA_037075165.1 of Hirtodrosophila histrioides. Taxonomy (NCBI): domain Eukaryota; kingdom Metazoa; phylum Arthropoda; class Insecta; order Diptera; family Drosophilidae; genus Hirtodrosophila; species Hirtodrosophila histrioides. The sequence goes on along the minus strand of JBAMCL010000348.1, from coordinate 199,133 downwards.
AGAAACCTGTATTCCAAAGTTGGTATATTGATATACTTCTGCCTGTTACATACATTTGCAGTGTTAGCCATAGTAGTAAATATGCACCTGTGTAGATATGAATGCTCTATATATTAATATTAGCTCTCCAAGAACTACGCAAGTACTCGTATATAGCTGAAAGTCAAGTTCATAAATTGAAGCTAGCCTCTGTGAATAAGTAAATGCACAACAAATCCATTCATATTACTTTAATTTTTATACAACTAACATCAAAAGTCTATTTGACTCGGGGCAAATTGTTGCAGAAAGAATGTTGCAGGAAAATGTTTTCTTTATTTTTAAGCAGGATATCATCGAACGCAAGCTTCTGCGAGACGCGGTACCGTTCATCTGGCAGGGACATCGAAAAGGAGATGTTTAGAATATTTAGAATTTGGCGTCAACAGCTGAATACTCACAGCATTATTTGTTTTGATTGAGATGATACTAATCATGCCTTCTTTAATACGAACCGCAATCCACGCGCCCTCAACTGAAGGCGTGGTACCGATGTGCTGCAATCAGGAATGTTTACTTGAAACAATTGAAATGAATATCGTTAAAAGAGCAGCTTACTATTATGTTTGGCCTTCATTCATAGACTGTGGAATGTAAACAACAACATGGTCCAAAAAAATAATAATAATTTCGTTTGATGAGCTTAAGATCTCAAATATCAAAATATCATTTTATAGAAAGGAGCTGGAAATATATGAATTCAGTATCAGGATCAATATCAAAAGATTGAAAATATTTTTTTTTTGTTTGGGAAACTTACTTTATTTTGATGTGAATTTAAATTCTTTTTCCAAAGAGAAATTTCAGGGTTTTTTTTTTATATTTTTTTTCAATTTTGAACCGAAACTGTTGTTTCTGATTGAAACGAGTGATGCAAACTGAAATATATTTCTACTTGGCTACGAAGCTAGCCAAAAATCATCCACAAAACCTACTAGGTTTCAGAAATACGAACCTAGACAAAAATCAACTGCTGGGTTAACTAGAATTTAGAAATCATTGGAATCTCAAAAGACTTGACCAAATTTACATTATACAAGATATGATCGATTGCAGCTCATCTATTGTATTATATTCCCTTATTTCTATACTCGGTTTCAAAAAATAATTATTGAAAAGAGTATATTGGGTTTGTGAAATGTCCGTTCATCCGTCCGTCCATATGAACGCAATTTTGTTCTACTAGAGCAACCAAACTGGTTCATAAAGTGTTAAGATCGACCCCCTACCTGATGACTGATGCTCTTCTTGAGAAAACTCAATTGTTTGCACAGAAACAGACAGACAGACATCGTCTCTGGACTACATAAAATAGATAGTTGACAGCAGTAACTGCATTCAAAACTTAGGGTAGTAAGCTTGACGCTATTTACTGTTAAAGAAACTTTGATTTAATCAAATTCTATCAACGCAATCCCTTAAGGATAAGATTTAATGGCGACAGGCTTAAGTATCTTTTTTGGATCAAATCATGGCAAATCTAGTACACTTGTATCCTCAAACTGGCCTCCTCAAACGGTAAACTCGTAATTCGCCTTATGAATTGTAGTTCTTCCATTGTCGTCAAACTGAGAACAAGATGTAAACTACAACAGCTGTGGGCATTTGGTAAAGAGTTGTTGGGGGGAGTCAGCTGAGGAAACGACGACTGCTCGTATTTAAATTTATTCCCAGCCACAATTCACTTGCCAGACTCTGCCGACTGACAGCTGGAAAATCAGTCAAGAGCCCCCGCGTTGCTGCAACAGTTCTGTTGAAGACGTCTGCATGTTGCGGTCGATATTGCTCGACTGGGAGATACTCTGTGATATCTTATCTCTTATACGAGATTTCTGCAATTACCCCACTAGACAAGATTCAGCTAATATTTAGGAATATATCTTGTGTAGTTATATTTGCTATTAAAAATAAAAAATTTCATTGAAATTTTCATCCGATTATTCCAATGACAGCTATAAGATATATATAGTTAGTCGATTTCTATCTGAATGTACGCTTGGGTGAGTTTGGTAATGATATATTCATAAACAAAAAAGTTGTTCATACTACTCAATATTTGAACGATTGTTCCTATGGAAACTACATATATGTTATAGCGGTCCCTACCAGCCGTTTCCAGTATTGAAAATTGGTTTATTTTAGTCGCAGCTTTTTTAAAAAGATTTTGTCAGTTTTTTAAACAAAGTTCGTTTATTCACAACGAAGATATTCATATTCTAGTCAGTTAACCAAAAATCACACACATTATTAAAAGTATACATATTTCAAAAATTTTGTATAAAATTATTTGCTGTTTCAACGTTACAAATAAATTACGATGTTTGTGAATAAATCGAATACATAACAAAACAAATGGAATTTCTGCGCGCTTATAGGATTCTATATACCCTTTTGGCCATATGGTTGCAGGGTAAAACAATGTAAAAACACATACATACCAATAAACACACACACTCAGCCTCATATATTTAGCCGTAAAGTAATTTTGAGCAACTTGTTGCTTTGTGGTTCGCTTGCGTTCCACTTAAAGTGCACTTACGTTCCACTTACGCTCCAATTATATTCCACTTGCGTTGCCTTTGCCGCCCAAGTGTCGGTAAAGCAGTGCGGCAGGTTTTCGCACAGTTACAGTGGGCCAGCTGGGCTAAATGTGCCCAAGAGGGTGGCTGGGTGGCTGGGTGGCTGGATGGATGGGTGGCTGGGTGGCTGGGTGGGCGGGTGGTTGGTCTGAATGATGGACAGCTTCGTGATGGCCATAGAATCGCTGCGACCTGCTCACTTGGCAACTTGGAGCGCGAGCGAGCAGTCGATGGAGCACTTGGTTTCGGGACTTGTGATATGTTTTTGGCGCCAGATAAATTTCGAATAAATTTGTATAAATAAATGAGCGAACAGCAGGCGCAGTGCGTTACTTAAACAAAACAGACAAACAAACAGAAACAATAACAATTCACGGTAGAAACAAAACAATAACAAGCAACCAATTTGCACTCCATGTAAGAGAGATATCTGAGTACTTCCATAAGTATATATTTAATAATAGTATCGACCTGCGGCATTTGTTTATTTGTGTGCAAATCATGTGAAGAAACTTATTTTTTACTGTGCGTCAAATGATATATTTACGAGATGTATTGAGAAGCATTTTAATCTGATGCTCAGCAAATTTATAATGATGAGCAAATTGTGTACACAAAAGAAAATATTTTCTTGTTTCTACCCTTGCGGTGGGTTATTTGATTTTGTTGCGGAATGTGAACGCGGAGTCTCCGATCTCCCAAAGTATATATATACATATGTACGAGTATAATCCCTAACTTCGACTTTCGTCGGATCCAACGTAAATCGTACGTAAAACATTTTGTTTTTACACATCATACATTTAAACCAAAAACAACAAACGATTAGTTTCATTATAATTATTTTCTAGATCGGCTTACTTTATGTTGAATAATAACGATCGATTCAGATCTGAGCTTATATGGTCTGTTCCCACATCCAATTCCAAAAAATAAGTGAAAAGTGTTCGTAAAAGAAAAATTTTAAATTTATCGGAATAAAAAGCACTCGGATATGAGAACATGCCGGTATATTTGCAAATATTTCCTACTGTCAAAATTTTAGTTAAAATCGAACATCTATTTTCTAATGCAGGCTCTTAAATGTAAATAATTACAAACTATACGATTAATTATTCATCTAAAACTCAATCAATGACTTTTGACTACAATGTAAACATTCCAAAGAAACATGTTATTTTTTTAGAATTTTATCATTTAAAGAGATCTGTGAAAAACTCTGAGGCAAAATCAGTTTTCTCTCAGTTTCAGTCCGTGCCTATCAGAATATTCAATAATTCATATTTTATTAATATTCATATGAATGTTTCTACATTCGTCCTGAATTGTTGACGTCAAGCCCGCTAAATATTTAATTTGTAAACTAAGCACGATTTATTTAATTAATATTAAGTGAAATATTCAATGATAATCGACTTACATTTCCTACATCCCTTTTGACGTAGAAGGGTATCTAATATTCAGCATTCCGAACAAAACTGTTTCTTCACTTTTACGAGCAAGGCATTTATATTGTGCGCTACCAAAAAATAACTAACTAACTTTGATTAGCTGCGAATTATGGCCCAAATCAAGTAACATAGCTGCAAAAAACATAAAACTGCCAGACTAGCAGCTAATCAGCTAAACAAACTGCCAAATCCGGCACCAAAGTGAAAAACTTCGACCACTGCACATTGGGGCAAAGTTGGCCTTTTCTTGACGTAAAATGAAGCACAACAATTGGTTTCCTTTCGTTTTGCTTAGCTCCACGCCAAGAAACCTAATTAAATCTATTTTATTTATATATAATGTATATGCATTATAATAAATCGTATTCATAAATTCACAAAATCTAATAATAATGAATAAATTTGTAAAATATGCTTAAAAAAACAAGTCAGACTGCTATAGTTGACTATACCCAACTACACAACTCCTTGTACCCAGGTCAAAAACTTCCGATCGCATCTTCGTACACTTGCACGCCCCTCGCTGCAGCACTGAGTCTTCCCTTGTGAATAACTTCCGCGACTATTAACTTGGCATGTAAAGTACCTTGGTCACTCATAATCTGCTGTCCAAATTTGTAGACTATCGGATAATAAACACGGAAGGTATTCAACAAACAAGATTTAGTACAGCAGTGCGGGGGAAAATGCCTCGCTAGCACTGTTGCTTGTATGTGTGTGTGTGTATACAAGTTGAAGACCTGGATTCAGGGTGTCTCGTGGTCAGGTATACTCGACTACAGCATTCTAACTAGTTCAAATTGAAGCCAAACAAAATATATGTTGCTTCAGGGTGTCTGCCAAAACTCAACCAGGAAATGAGCCAGAAAATGTGCACACACATACACACAAGCAAACATACGTAGGCATAATTGCATTGAGTGACCCATACACACACACAAACACACACACACACACACATACACATACAATATTTGCAATCGCCAAACTCATTTATTATTATAATTGCTTAAAAAAAAGGGAAACTTGTTGCATGACCAAATAATGTTGCCCATTCTATTGCTTTTGTGTGTGTGTGTGTGTGTGTGTGTGTGTGTGTGTGTGTGTGTGTGTGTGTGTGTGTGTGTGTGTGTGTGTGTGCTTCCCTTTTCCGTTGCCAGGCTACTTAGTTGCTACTGGCAGCAGCATCATTAACCACATTGACATTAACTAGGCGACACACAGCCGACTCCCCGCGACACCCTCCCCCTCCCCACAACCCATGAGACCACTCCCCAAACCGATTAGCCCTCCTTGTGTTGCGTGTGTACATTGTGTATTAAACAGCAAACAGCAACAATTCATCATTAGTATCTAGTATCCAGTACTGAGAATTCCGCATGTGTACATATAATTATTACGGCCCAACAATTGGCAGCCCCATAATCGATTGCTCTTATTACTTCTAAATATTCGTGGGTAATTTTTCTTATATTTTCTGATAGCAAACATAAATTTCTATATCAGCTTAATTTATGCACCGAAACGTTTTTGCCCCAAACAGCCAATGGGACAGATAATTTGAATAATGTTTGCCATTATGTTTCAGTATTTATCATAATTTATGGATTAAAGAAACTTCGAATAATTGCGAATACGTTGCCATATAATTAATTAAACTTTCACAAGTAAGGATTACTTTTTGGTCTCTTATTCTTTTACTTTTAAGACTCGATGTTCGCTAGATGCTTTCATTAATTTCAAGTTGTGTTCCTTATATTTATGCTTGTAGTTTATTTAATCAAGTAAACCTCACAAACTGTTGTATTATGTGAGTGTATGAGTGTATCAGTCAACGAGTATCAGTCGTACTACCATCCACGGTCATTACCCTCATCGAGTCAACCAGTTCTCCGTATTCCTGATCTTGATTTTCGCTGCCAGAATCAACCTCCATAGGCGAAGAATCTTGGGTGGGCTCAAAGGGTACAGTGTAGCGTCCATCTTTCTCCAGGGCAAGACCACGTTCCACCGCAATGTTCATTATGAGTTGGGCTTCTTCCAGAAGTGTCCCGTTTATGTCAGACTTGGCCATTCCGGCAAGATAGAACATATCTAGAACAGAAACTGGATCTTCAAGTATGCGAAGACATTCGACCATTTCCATAACGTGAATATCGATTTTTGAATCTTCCATTATTGTGCTTATTGTTATACAAATTTCAGAAAATTTAAAAATTTCGAGATTTGATTTCGGTTGCGGCAAAAATGATATATATTTTTATTGCATTTTATCCTTCACAATTACACAAAATCAAAAGTTAACTATATCATTTCAAATGCCTTTTACATTAACTTCAAATATAAAATGTATATATTTAGTATTGGCGTTACTGGATTCAAAACTTCATATTAATTACAAAGTACATAACTTTTCTATAAATTTGAGAAACCGACATGGTTGTATGATAAGCAAAGAATAGATTGCGCTCTCAGCCTCGCTTCTCTTTCTCTTTCCTTGGCACTGTAGGCAAAAAAGGAGGCTATGCTTTGATCACACGTTAGACAACGAGGACTCGTTCTCTTGCTCTCATTTCTTCTTTAACCAGCCTCCACATTTGTAGGTAAGCTTACCAATACCAACTTATAAGTATCGTCCACATTGAATTCATACTTACATCCCACTTCTGCAAATTTGCAACGTGTCCTTCGGTAAAAACTCGAATGCAACTTATCGTTTGATAACATTATTAGTCCAGTTGAAATTGTTCACCTGTCAGTTACTAGAGTAACCACCTGGCCAAGGGTTAGCTCGGTAGCTTCTGACTGCAACAATATTTCTGTTAGATACTCAAGATTTATATTGCCACAGAATGCCGCACGTGGTGTATATGTAATGTCTTGTAGTGAATTCAATTAGCAGTCATTAGTTCCAGCTCACCAGAGTAGGACGCATCCTGGCAGCAAACTTGCATTTCAACTGACGGGCCAATTGCTAATTGCCATGCAGCTGATGAAGAACAAAAACTTGTACTAGTGCTCTGCGCACTAACTAAATTAAACTATAGTTTTTTCAGCTCTGCACTACTCCAGTTTCCCAGTAACCCAGCATTCCTCTTTTCTAATTTAATTACTTGCACTAGGGCAAGCTCTGCAATTTCTGAGTCCAGATAAATGTAAATAAAGAGCATAACAATTAACTGGCTCTATAACAAACGATTTGTGTCCAATCTGGTCCAATTTTTGCTAACAAGACGAACATTTTGGTGCAGTTTAGTAGATGCAGCTACATTGCATGTTTACAAAGAGCAAGAACTCAATTTTAGTAAAGATATATTGTCATCAGAATTTCACCAAATTGGACCAAGTTAGAAAAGGCATTCCAAAACTAACAACTGGTCAGCTTGGTAGTAGTAGTACAATTCATCTTCATTTCAAATAAAATTATTGACAAAGAACATTTAGGGTTTATTCTTAAAGTAATTGAACACATGCCTGCGATACCGCCCGATGTCAAGTTAAAGTCGTCAGCCTGTTTATCAGCTTGGTATATTTACCATCTATAGAAACAAATAAGATTTTATATCTATATAGATGAAACTCTTTAAGCTGACTGATTGGCTAGATTTGGGCAACCCAGACTTTTGAAGCTAACTAACAATATGTATAGTAGTAGCTTCCTTCTACAATATATAGTGGAGCACAGGGAACAAAATTATTATACTCAAATTTAAAAACAAATACGGGTAAGGCAGCGGGTATAAGCAAGTATAGTATAGCAAGTATGCTCATATAAATTTAAATCTATTAATTTACAAAGTAAAACGAAGCAACAAATTGCATAGCTCTTTTGCAGTGCGAATCATATTTCGATGCTCCAATATAATACCCTCTGCCAGTGTTTAAAAAGTTGTAGCCAAGGAATTTTCATTTAATTTGTAAGCCATCCCTAATATTTGTGGATGTGAAGTTCGAAACAAGCCTGCACATATATATATGTATATGTATTTATATATGTATATTGTTTCTTGTAGCTGCTTGAGTACACAACATAAATTAAGCATACGTCATGTTGGCAGTGAGCTTCAAGTTTCTAAGGTTTTGTTGGCTGCGTGTGTGCAAGTTAGTTTGGCAGTGTTAAAACTCAATCAGGTAAAATGAACTTTGATTAAAAGTATAACAAAGTTAAGCCGAAAGGTCGCACAGTTTAGTTGGTCTGTGTGCCAGTCTCTAGCTCGATCGATGCTATGCAAAGCTGAAATTTAATTACGGGCTGAATACCCAGAGGCAAACACTGAAATGAACGCTCATTAATTAGACAATCAACTGATTTATTGGACTGTGTTGTCAGCCCCTGGCCAGCGTCATCCTTTATGCACTTTCTGCAGGACTCACACACAGCGACAGGTCGTCACATATTGCAATTAGTGCCACAGGCCGGCTCTGTGTGTGTCCTGTTCACGCTTCAAATAAGATTCAAAATTAATTCTATTCCTGCACTTGATATACCACCTACGTGCCCAAAGTGCTTTTGTTGCGATCCACTGCAGCTCTGTGTTTAAATTAAAGCTGTTAACAAAAACTATTGCGAGCTTATTCAGTTCCTTTCGAAACGCTACATTTACATCAACAATCCTCAGCTTATTCCTCTTCAAATAGTTTAAATAAATGAGATATTATTATGTTCCAAAATACTACAATATACTCTGTCTTGGAAATTTTTGGAAATAAGAGTCTATTGGGTCTTTGTTTGTCCTTGTGAAGTTAAAGTAAACAAATTCTGTTCACATGTTAGTAGATATGCTCGTCAGATAAGTTGTTGAATTTAATATCTCCAGAGACTCTTAAATACAGTTTAAGAGTTTATAAACATTTTATTTGATTAGGTCATTTATTCAGCATTTAATAAAGTCCCTAGTCAAATTAAACATTCAGCAAACAAGCAAACAAGCAAACAATAGAAGCGCCAACTTGATATACATATAAATGCATAGAAATAGAAAGAAAGTTAGCTTAAGTGCTAAATTTGCTGGGCTGACAATTAGAAAAGTTTATGTTTTATAGCTTTAAAAGAATAATTCCAGAAACATACAAAATTCACGTATAATTGAGCAATAAATTCAGTTTTACATGTATTTATCAAGGATAACAAATGAGGCAGCCTCTGAATCTCAGCAAGTCCAATCGAGGCCAGAAATCTCTAGAGATATTCGTGACAAATGAATTGTAAAATCTGATTAATGTTACTTTTTGTAATGGCCACTGAACTATACAAATAAATCCATTTAGTTTAAACAACAAAAAAATGAAAATATAATTACATTAAGGTGAAATGTGTGCGTGACAGCCACTAAATGAATATGACAAATAGCGTCAAACCTGTGGAAGCCGACTATAAAAGTAATTTTTTTTAAATATTAACACTCCATATAGTATAAATGGGCGTTAACAAAACAGTTCAGTACCATTTAAAAGCATTGAACTGAGAATATTCGCTTGACTTGTGTTTTATTGGAAAGGTCCTGTCGAGGGTGTCGAGGGAGTTGACAGTAATGGGGTTGACAGTTAATTGATAAATCAAATTAATGCTTATTATTACAACTGAAACACTTTTAGGCTAGATTTGAAACAATTGGGCTAGAGTAATTCTAAGCATTTTGATTCAAGTAATTAATTTCAACTTTCTACTCAAGTTTTGAGCCTATATATACGGATTTAAATACATTATAAAGAAATTTAAAACATAAATATAAGATACTTGCATTGGTGTGCTATCAGCAGTAGTTTGAAGATATAAACTACAGATGTGAATATACTAACATAGCTAATATTGTTAAGCTTGATATAGTTCTATATAGGCTTGGCTAATTCAATTAATTGCTTAACCAATACTCTCTAAATCGTCTCTTTTGCAGCACTCGAATAGACAACATAAATACAACGATGACCCATTTTAAGATGACACCCCCACATCCCCAGGATAATCTCCGCACATTCCTGAAGCATTTATATGCCCAGTGCATCTTTCGCTATCTGAACGACACCACAGAAGACCATGAAATAAGTTAGTCCTTGCGTTAGGGAAGGTTGAAAAGTTTTGGGCTCAAATTTAAATCCCTTGCCCAAAAATACAATTATGTGAGAATGATTACTTCCTGACAATTTAAAAAATAATTCAAGAGACATAAAATATTTTTCTTAAATTATTATTATTTTATTATCTGCTTTGCATTTCTTATAACACTATAGTTTCCAAACGCATTTGTTGAGTCCTTTTCCAGGTTTAAGGAAAGATAACTGTCTCTTTCAAATAAATGCATTTTTCATCCTCGAAGCGCTCAAGGAAACCTTTGTTGAGTTCAGAAAGCCATTGTTTAACTTCGTTATATTATAGAGAAGACTTTGATTTAAGCCCTTGAAAAAAAAAAAAACCTTAACAATAGCTCAATAAAAGCCATAACTATCGGCAGTCCCATCAATTGTTATTTAGCTGTAAGACAAACTACAAGTAATCTGAGAAACTTCGACTCAAGGCTTGCAGCTGTTGGGCCAACAAACTTGCAGTACACCCTCGCACACACCTACATACTTATGTTTATATCTATCTATCTCTGCATCCATTAACTATATAGACCCCTTCGATGGGGAGCGGCTGCTGCCGGAGGACTACACCCCAATACCGGGCTACTTGGAGCAAGCAGTGCTCAATGAGGGCACCATTGATATGCAGGATGTGGATGAGCAGGCCGCCAGCGACAATGAGCTCTATGCCACGGTTATATCGGCAACAATGGCTACAAATCAGGCTTCAATCCAATACAACAACAACAACAACAACGGCAACAACAACACCGAACGCCCCTATTGTCCTTTGGATTTTGATGGATATCTTTGCTGGCCACGCACACCAGCTGGCACCGTATTGAGTCAATATTGCCCGGACTTCGTTGAAGGTTTTAATAGCAAGTTTTTGGCACACAAAACGTGAGTTCAATGCAAAATCAAACTGAAAGACTTTATAAACAAGTAAGAATGCTATAGTCGAGCATGCCCGACTACAAAACTCCCTGTACCCAGGTCAAAAAATTCCGATCGCATCTTCGTGCACTTACACATACACACACACATACACAAAGACACACATCGACACAAGCGACAGTGCAAGCGAGGCATTTTAAGCGGTGGCTGTGCTGCTTCTTCCCACTCACGCTGCAGCACTGAATCTTCTTTTTTGAATAACTTCCGTGTTTTTTATCCGATCGACTTGAAATTTGCACAGTAGATTTAGAGTGACCAAAGTATTATACATGCCAAATTCCAAAGCTACATCTTTAAAATTGTTGGTATAAAACGTATTTATCGAATTGCAGGAAACTTGATCTGCGTATGGTATACAGGAACCTACATTCCAAATTTGGTGTCCCTAGCTCTTAAAGTTGCTGATATCGACGTGTTCCTCCGGACAGACGGACAGACAGACGGGCAAGGCCAACTCGAAATCTCTCAAATCAACTTCTTCTACGCGTGAGGACAATAATTTAAACTAGCCTAGCACTCGGCCATATACCCAGGGCTTTGAGTAGAAACAGGGTCATCTATTTCCAAAATTCTTTTGGAAACAGAGTATAAAACGCTAAGTACAGCAGTTCATCGAAATGGTGGAAATTAGCACCTTAATTTGCATTTGAATTTTTGTCGCTCATCGATGAAATAGAAAATAAGTAAGAAATACGGAAATGTTAATGTTCAATTGCTGTCTACTTTTGAAATGCGTTGTTTGGTCACACACATGTGTTGTGTTGGCATACAGGCATTATTTTTTTAGGTTCTGCTCGCTTATAATTCCCAATTTGTTAAAGCACCAACAATAGATATAAATGCCTTCCTAAACATTCATGGTATACATATATTTACATTTATATTTGTATCATTTCTCTGTGTAAAACATTTATTTGATAGGAAATAATTTTATTTGCTCGTGCCTGGGTTGCACATATTATCTTTAAATACCGGGTGAAAGGACCCTTGTTTTTGTTTAACTCGATATTCTTATCATATGTTATTTTTTATCATTCCAATCACATATCGTGATTCGATTTGAAATTGGAAAATGTTCGATTAATCAAGGACAGTTATCCGAGTAAATTGTGATAGAATGGGAAAAACCCAGCTAATGGAATTGTGATTTTATGTAAACCGTTTCCATATTGATATTTTTAAAGTCTTCACTGGCCATATGTATCATCCTCGTCATCTTCGGATGTTGTTTTATTTAATAAAATATAATTTTTTTGGTTATGTCATACTTTGACCCGTAAAAATCAGTGCTTTGTTCAACCCGATTATATTATATATTAATAATAGTAATGATTTCTTATATATCATCATCGTCCGCATGGTTTATGGATTCCATAAAAATATTGGTTTACTTTAAAAGGAATTTTATGTAAAGCATTGGAGCCTGATAGGATCTTAATCGTATGCCTTGCATCGCATCTTCGATTGAAAATGAGCTCAATAATTTTTCCTATTTATGTTAACCGTCCACAGTCCCCACAATTCGTCATAACAAAAAATGAAAATCTCCTTTACTATGTGCAACAAAAAGTTGTGTTCACAAAATGCAAAATTATATTACTTTATTTATCTTTCCTAAATTTTATCAACTTCTGCTATCATTTTATTTAAAGGCATATATGTTTTTGGTCGAATACTGAGTAATTGAAGATATTATGTTTATAAAATATAATATAATACTTGGGACTTTTATTTGATCTTCCGGAATGTGAGGTTTGGCGAGCAGGTTCAAGGAAATCTTTGGGATTCTTTACACAGTATAATGATGAAACATATAATATTAAATGTTTTACATCTTGGATCTTCGATTGAAAATGAGTTCAATGATTTTTCCTATTTATGTTAACCGTCCACAGTCCAGTCGAAACCACTATTTCTTGAATTTCTGAAAACTGTGTTCGACCAAACTTCCAGTTTTTGTAAACTTTACTAACTTCTGCTATCATCTCATCTAAAGGCAAATATTACTTTACTCAAAAAAGGAGTTAATTTAGACAGATGTTCATTGTTATATTTGAAAAATTGCATTTCTCTCTTCTTTTCTTGATCGTGATAATAATCTTTGCAAGGGAAATATTCAAAAAAAGAACAAAAAGTATACGGGATGCTAAAATTAAAACAACCTTTCATCCATACTAAAAGTAATTAAATCTGATCTTGTTGTATTCGTTTTAATTACTGAACTCTATGGCTTTTGGCTAAAATTCTAGTTCTAATTCTAGCATACTTCGCAACTCGATTAGTTTATTTTTTCGATCTATTTATTAATTTGGATGCTTTGTGTGACTTATTATAGTTGCTTGGACAATGGTTCTTGGTATCGCCATCCGGAAAGCAATCAAACCTGGTCGAATTATACCAACTGTGTGGATTATGAAGATTTTGAGGTTAGTTACCTTCACAATATACAAAATATTATGACTGTACCCATTTTGAATTCTGGCAAATATTGGTAATATTTAAAATATATATTTATTTCCGGGTAAAATCTTAACTAGAAAAAAACAAGTAATATTTCTTCCATATTATTAACATTTTTGAATAACATTTTATGATGAGGTTGGTTTATATTCTATTTTTTGCAGCTTTCATTCATTTCACTTGTGGAAAAGAATCATTTTTGTATAACATTGTAGTTTTTCAAAGTTGCGAACAAGTTTGTCTGAAAGTTTCCATTACTGAAAATAATGTTTATGCCGGCAATCCACCTGAACACCATACCACTTATAACAGTACTGAAATGTTGGTTGTGATATTAATTACAAAGAAAATAATTAAATAACTGAAAAGATTTAAGAGAAATTCGTTGAACTATCAGGGCAGAAAAGCGGAGGATGTCAGCAATTTATAACACGATTACTTTTATTTAAATATTTGCAGTTTAGACAGTTTGTGAATGAACTGTATGTGAAGGGTTATGCATTGTCTCTATTGGCGCTACTCATTTCAATAATCATATTCCTGGGCTTCAAGTACGTACGAGCCTGGCAATTAGAGCCTAGACTTGTGTATGATGCTGACGATCTATCCTATCCTAGATCCTTGCGCTGCACTCGCATCCGTATACATGTGCATCTGTTTGCCTCACTGGCCTTCACTTGCATGGCCTGGATATTATGGTACCGCCTGGTCGTGGAGCAGCCCGAACTAATCGCCGAGAATCCGGTAAGCGTCAAGTTTGAATTCATGTCCTGCCACTAATTCATTTGTGTCCTCTACTCATATTTTTAGGTCTGGTGCATTGCCTTACACTTGGTCGTGCATTACTTTATGCTGGTCAACTATTTCTGGATGTTCTGTGAGGGTTTGCATCTGCACTTGGTATTGGTTGTGGTATGTGCCAGACTCCCTTCACTTTACTCCTTGCATTCAAATGCAAATCGCCACAATTGCATTGCAAATTTGCATACTTCATGAGCAAGTCCTGTGCATTTCTGATGAGTCTCATTCCTTGCTGGCAGCTGCCTCAATTTATGTGAAAGCCAGCTCACAAGTTTTGCAACTGTTTCGTCCTTCATCGTCAATTTAACATGCCAAATGATTTCGTCTCTGTTTTCGCTCTTGCAGGTCTTTGTCAAGGACACGGTTGTCATGCGCTGGTTCAAGCTCCTCAGCTGGCTGTCACCCCTACTCTTCGTGCTCCCCTACGGTATTGCCAGACATTTCAGTGCCAACGACAATGAGCAGTGAGTTTTAACTGGACACCTTTCCAGCTAGTGGGAAACATATATGATTAAAAAGGGAGAATTTATACTTGAGCATAACACCTTTCGTAGGCATCCTTACATGAATCTAATAATTCTGCTTAGTCTCATACAGATCCTTACATTTTGCAAGAAAACGGGTTAGAATACACTGGATGACTGCGAGGCTCCCTGGCTTAATAGTGCTACGTCAAGCAGTTCAGCGGCTTTGCAAGCAAGCGAAGCACTTCAACGGCCGCTGCACTGTTGCTTCCCCCGACTTGAATAACTTACTTTCTTATTAACCAAATTTGGAATGCAGCGAAAGTAGTTCAAGTTTGTTTCCGATTTCGAGTACGAATTAGGATGATAAAGAAGATATTGCTTTGAAATTGCGCATGCATAATAAATGAGTAGCTCTTCTTCTACTGCGCAAATTTTAAGTCAATCGGATAATAAACACAACACTAATTCAAGAAACTAGTTTCATTACTGCAAAGCGCAGGGAAGCACTTAAAATGATCTGCTTGCTTGCAGCGTCGCTGAACTGCTTGATATACTATGTGCATATGTGTGTTAAAACCTGGGTAACGGATGTCTCCTAATCGGGTATACTCGACTAGGGCATTCTTACTTCTTTGCTTTGCAAAGCTGAAATTCATTCAAATATTTTGGCCGTACTTTTAACGACTGCTTTCAAAGTAAGAAACACTCATTTATTTTGTTGACACCTACGGAAAAGTACAGTTCTTCAACAAAATGCACATGGGGATATTGAATACTTTGATTTATTAGCTGCGTACTCACCGAAAGACATCTTGTAACGAAAACTTCTGACAGTTGCTTAAGAGCTTAATATTTAAAATTATTGATTATGAAGTTTTGTTTTCGAATTCAAGTAATAGGAAAAGAGAAACACAAAGCTCAAGTTTAGACAAGGATTTATGAATTAAGGAATTCGTGGCATAACCGTAAGCACTGGATAGCTTAATTGTGACTGCGACCTCCACGGTTATTCCCAGATCATTCAAAAACACTCGACTTATTATTCATCTATTCACAGTTGCTGGATTAGTGACAGTCTCTATCTATGGATCTTCTCGGTGCCCATCACTCTCTCTCTTTTGGCCAGCTTCAGTAAGCTTACAACCGCACAGAGCAGTACCAATGATAACCTATGCTTTTTTGCAGTCTTTCTTATCAATGTGCTGCGGGTAATCGTGCGCAAGTTGCATCCACGATCGGCACAGCCTGCACCATTGGCCATACGCAAGGCTGTGCGTGCCACAATTATCTTGGTGCCACTTTTTGGACTGCAGCACTTCCTGCTGCCGTACAGGCCCGATGCTGGAACCCAGTTGGATCGATTCTATCAGCTAATGTCCGTGATCCTGGTCAGCCTGCAGGGCACTGTGGTCTCATTTCTGTTCTGCTTCGCAAATCATGATGTGACCTTCGCCATGCGCACCCTTTTGAACAAGTGGCTACCCACCCTGGTCTCACCCCCACCAGCCGGGAGTAATACTGGACAATTGGCCACAACCACGCCCAGTCGCGAGCTGGGCGTGTAAGCTTAATCCCAGCCATGTCCAAGCTATTGAAATGGCGCAGCTGCGCTTCTGAGTACCGAAGGGATCAGTAAGGTATCCAGTTAGGACCAGAGGCCAAACAAGAGGAAACTTGGCAACCAGAACAACCTACTCAAGTATCTTATAATTTCTTTTATCAGGCCTGATCCGAATTCCACTTTCGATATAATTAAATGTTAACTAGAGGTGTCAAAAACTGCTTTGAACTAAGTTATCCAACAAAATAACCGATCCGATCCATTAGGAATGTCTTTTTGATCATTGACTTGGCATTTTCATTAAATTAATAATTTATTTTAAAGATTGACAAGGCGTTTTCGACTCTAAATTGCTTTGGCATTTTAATTTTATTCAAAACTGCAAACTGCAAAGTTCCACAACTTTTATTTGAATCGATTGCGATTGTGGAATTGGAATAGAATCGAAAGTGGAGTTCAGACCGGACCAGTATACTAATTATTTTCCAACTTATAACACTCCCAAAAATCCAAGGAGAAAAGAGGCGTTTCCGGTTTAAAAAATGTCGTTAATCTTGCTATGTGTTTAGTAGTGTTCAGTAGTGTGCTATTTACGAAAGAATTGTATTGGAGCGATTTTATTTGTGTGCATATCATAATTGCAAAGAAAACTAAAGCTTGTCTCTTTTTATCATAACGAATATCTATAGAGAATGAGACAATTATAAAACACCTGCAGCTATTCCAATTGATTTCATTATTTTAACTTACATATACATATATTTAGTAGTTTTACCAAAGATATATATTTATTTCAAATTGCTTGTGAAGTTAAAAAAATACATATAATGTAATCCACAATATAAAATATGCAAGATATGCAAAATATTCAAAATATTCAAAATATGCAAAATATTCAAATTGTTCAATATAATCATAACATAAAAATACGTACTCCATGTACCTTATTGACAAATGTTTGTGTCAACTCAAAATATTCAAATACATTTCGCTACATACATATATGTATGAATATACTATATAAAAGTGAATATTTAATCGTATATGTATATGTATGTACTACCGGGCATGTTCCAAATTGCATTTACACAAGTTTGTAAATTGCATACTCTTTGGGGCGCCTCAGAATTGAGGTGTAGCTCCCAAAAGTATGCAATATTATTAGTTGTGAAATATTTAGCAAAATGCTTTTCGGAACATGAGTCTATATATTGATGGTATTGGTATTTATGCATTATTATACACACAAACTTATCCAACCAAGCAAACAATTTTATGTGTGTTTATCAAAAATAAATAATGTTCACGTTGCTCAATGCGTTAATGTCAAGTGTTTTCTTGTTGAACTGCGAGTATTTCCAGCTATGAGTAAAGTGAGTATATACATATATAGACATGAACATCAAAATATTGTAAGCTCTTTTGTTTTCACAGATATGTAAGTTAAATTCCGCAATTGCTACAATTTCTATACTAAGAGTTATGAGATGAAAAAAATCAAACCGCAAAAGTATTATCTGTCTTATCTTTCCAGATGCAGGATCCTGGAAACAAGATCAACTTTCATTATACCCTAGCAGAGGGTATTATCATTTTGTCTCGAAGTGTGTAATGAACAGAAGGGGACGTTTCCGGCCCAACAAAGTATAGCGATGTCCGTCTGTCCATCTGTCCGTCTGTTTCTATGCGAATTAGTCTCTCAATTTCTAAGCTATCGTAATGAAACTTGGCACAGACCCTTCTTTTTCCTGCAGGCAGTACATATGACGGAACCGGTCGGATCGGACCACTATAACGTATAGCTGCCATAGGAATGATCGGTCGACAACTATGTTTACCTTATCCTTACCAGACTTTATCAAACAGAGTCTTTAGATAGTTTATACTATCTGACCAAATTTGGTCGAAGTCGGACCACAATATCAAACTTTTTGTTTATACAAATATTTCATTCAATCGAAGTGAGAGTTTTATTATATTTCAAATAGTTTCCTATCATTTTATCAAGTTCGGCCCACATGAAGTTTTGTATAAAATTTAATTCCCGCACTTTCGGCACTCCAAAGATAGCCGTCCTTTCTTGTTTTTAATTTTTATCTAAAAATTTCAAATTTTTCGATCGAAAAAAAAAAATGATGAAATAATAATTAAATTGGGTTTTGATTGAAAAACATGCGGCAGCCCAAAGACTGCTATTCTCTATCGTGATTGATGTTAATTATAGCATTTCCGCAAAAGTTCCTGACAATCCGACCCACTTTCCCATATTTTGTCATTTTTTCCACACAATTGTCATCAGCACTACGTTCCATATGAGATCTAGAAACTCAAGAGCCGCTGCTAAGCGAATAGAGGCAAAAACAATTTCACGCTTTTTTTTCTTTTCTTTTCTTTTCATTTTATTTCATTTTTTTGTGTTATCTGTTATTTTTATACCATTGCTTGCCGGCATTCTGTTTTGTTTTGTTTTATTTAATTTATTATTTTTTTGTTGGCTTTTATTTTGAATAGAGCAAAAGAGTGTAGAACAAAACTAATAAGTACATTGTAATACAATAAAATACAAATACAATAATAATTATAATTGTAATTATAATTAATAATAATACATACATTCATATCAATTATATGTACGAGTATAGTTAAATTCTTGTAATAAGGTTTAATATAATAATATGCATCTAAATGTGTAAATCTTGTAGTTATTTCTACTACGCTCTTAATGCGAATCATTTGTCTGTGTTTCGGAAATTTATTCAAATTTCTTCATCATATTGTTGAGATTCATTTAAATCCAATCCATTTAAACCCACTATATATGTATGCACGATATATACAAATATGCATTTAATCCATTGATGAACAGTGGAGCTTATACTTAAATACTCGTTAGATCTTTAGGTATACTTTAGTAGGTTCATTTAGCTGATATTTCATATGGTTCGGTTTGTTTTTTGGTGTGGGTACAAAGCAGAATGATTGATATATGGAACCACTCCAATACACATGAGTTATACAATTTCAATGCTAAGTACAATACAATACAATACAATATAATATAATATAATATAATGTAATATAATATAATATAAGTTTGGGTAAGTTGGTTAGTATGTTAAGATGTGGTTAACTAAGTTATTTTAAATTTTAAATATAAATACAATGCAATAAATACGTTAGTACAAATCTGAGTGCATATAAAGTATCTCCATAGACAATCATAAATAGCATACATAATCAAATAGATAGTAATCGATTGGAGTGTGTGTTTGTGTGGGTGTGGGTGTGTGATTGTGTATTACATATACCAGTATATACTCTACGTATGTTGAGTATAACTATTAGCAATTTCTTATAGATAAATGTACCATCTTAATGTTTGTTTGTTTGTTTGTTTGTTTGTTTCTGCATCTGGTTTGGGCGCATTTTGTTGACAAAGCGGCTACGTATATTTTGTGATCTCTTCAAATTTTCTTTCATTTTCTTCTTCATACTTTCTAATTCTCTTCATCATCAGAATGTTTGCTCGCACTCCGCGTTATTTAATGCAAGTAAATTGATATTTAAGTCAATGCTAAGTACATACACACATGTATATTAAAAGTTATATATTTAATCACTGCTTAAAATTATGTCAAGCATTTTGCCAGCTGAGCCCAGAGCCTTCCTCCGCGATTCTCATCGCAAGCACTTCGGCGCTCACATCCGGCCAAAATGTATGAATATTGGTGAATTTGGAAAGCGTCTAGCTTCATAAATAACTAAAGCAGGGTTTTTTGGCTGCTTAATCATGTACCGTGTTAAACGCCTTGCTTGGCATCGTTTTGGCTTCCTTTCAATTGGTATTCGTCTAAGTGCTTATTAACTAAATTGAGTTATGCAGAACTGTTCTGACTTTCACGTTCGAATCACTTTAAGAAAAGTATGTAAAGCAGACTTTTTAGATCGTCCATGAATCAAATGAACGCACATCAAAACAAAGCTATCTTATTCGATTCCGACAGTTATACAACACTCAACTTTTCTGTGAAATTGATTCACAAGTGCAATTCATAACAGTCCTGATTGTACGATACCAATCGATACCGATCGCTAATGCTGATCAAAATCAAGCTTGCACAACCATCAGACCTGATCGAAATTTCACTTTCAAATCAATTTCGTAGAAAAGGGTGACCGACTTCTTGAAGCAGGCTACGATTAGAAGCCATCGTTTTTTTCAACGTATATTCAATCTGCAAACTATTCCTAAGCCAGGCTTTACACATTTCTGTGAAATTGATTCGCAAGTGGAATTCAGAACAGGCCTGCTTGTATGATATCAATCGATATCGATCGCTAATGCTGATGAAAATCAAGTTAGCACAACAGTCAGACTTGTTCCGAACTCCACTTTCGAATCAATTCCGCAAAAAAGTGTGTAGCCTGGCTTAGGAATAATCTTAGAACAGGAGTTAATCGTATATTTAATCTTTGAACCATCCCTAAAGTGCGTCTTACATATTTCGATAAAATTAATTCGACAGTGGAATTCAGAACAGGCCAGATTATTTGATCTATCGATGTTCTCGTTTGGTTTCTTATTTCCTTTTTTATAATTATAACATAGCTCTGCTGCTTGGTGCTCTTTAAATCCTGACTTGTGTGTGTTGTATATGGTAAAAATTTTGGAAGTTTTTATTAGGTATTTGTGTACATTTTTTGTCCGGCCAAATAAGTAAACATATATTTATATATATTTCTATATAATCATATATATAGTACTATATATTTCAATATGTATATATATGTATTTGTTGAAATAATTTTAAATGCATTTCATGCTTAGTTTATGATTTTCATTGTTATTCGTTCACAAGTTTTCAGTTGGGTTCAGTTGTTTTTTTATATTTTTCTCTTTCCTTTAACGTTACTTGCCTGACTGTTCTTAACTTTCCGATGCGTTTCTGCCAGTGTAGGTTTACTATGTGTCTATTTCTAAGTATGTACGTTTTGCCTTGCCCTGTCGTCCGCATTTTCTTCTAATAAATCAACTTATACAATGTACTAAGGTCCATTAGCTATATATTTAGGTAATTGTAATAGTATACACTTATGTGTGCATACTGTGAATTCTGTGACCGAGTCGCTGATATAGTCATTTGTACAGCTGTGCACCTCGAGGCATAGGGTTTTTAGAAAATATTGGATATTCAGCCAGGAACATATTAAATCTCTGCATGTTGTGCTTGTTTTTGAACTGGATTTAACATTATGATGTACAAATGCATTCTAAAGTACGCAAAGTGGGTATTATACCAGTAAAATATCGAAACTCAGAAGAAACTTGAAAATAACTCAAAATATTGCAGAAATGCATTCTGAACTTTCCAGGCTATATTTTGTACTGCCAGCGAAGGGCTTTTTCGGTCAGTCAACTCGGTTCACATTTTAATATTGCTTTCTTGAATAAAGACACAAGCCTGAGGTGTGTGTTCCCAGCATAATCGTAGACTGGGAGACAGCAGCACCTGGTTATGTGATGGTTATTATACACGTTATTTGTTAATAAATGTAATTAAATCCATTAAGTTCATTGTTTTTGTATACCTCTATACACACATACATATGCATAATGAGTATTTGTGTTTGATTTTTGGTTTTGTTTTTTTTGTTTTTTTGTTTTTTTTTTTGTTTTTGGTTTTATAATAGAGTAGATTATATGTATAGAGTCCAGGCAAGACAAATTAATTATGTACTGAAAAACGATTCGTGTTTAAATTCAATTCGTAATGCATCCAATTTGTACGAGTACACAAACATATAAGTGAATATATCTAGTATCGATTATCAAGTATCGATTATCGAGTAATTCTATGTTGCCATATTTCCATATTTGTGCATGGTTTCGGATCCAAGGACCTCCCTCTCACCTCTCACTTTCTCTCACTGACGGGCACATTTGGCGAACGTGTTTGGGTACCGGGTTTGATTTTAGGTTTTCTGATATTTTGTTTGTCCAATCTTTGGTATTTTTTAAATGTATTTCACATTTTTTTCTTCTGGTTTTTCATGCATTTGCTTAGTTTTGACATTTATATAAATATATGTATATATACATGTATGTATATATATATATATATTGTAATGTATGCATGTATATATACTTATTATTCAATATATTAATAAATTTTACTATAAATCTTTGTTTAAAAAATTTTACATCAATTATATATATATATATATGTATATATATATGTATGTATATATATTTAAAATTTGGTGTTTTCAATTTGCACATGCAACTCCCACAACATTTTTGCCTTGCTTGATTTTTTTGTATTACTTTTATTTTTTAACTAAGTTTTTTTTTTTGTTGTTTTATATTTTTATCTTAGTGCCCACTTGCCATGTAGATGTGGCCACACTTTAAGCACTAGTTGGAAAAAAAAGAGTCTTGTATTAAAAAATGTTTGCTTTAATCGTATTATTTGTTATTGTTATTATTATTAATATTAAGTTGCTTAGTTCTGTTCTTAGTTTTTGTAATTTTGTTTTTGTTTTTTGTTAATGCTTTAGTTGCTAATGCTACTACGACACACACATTGATTGATGTTTAGCACTACTGAATATATGGGGGAAGGAAAGGGGGCGTTTAGTAAGTAGGCTTATTCGCTATATGTATGTAGCATATACTATGTATGTATGTATGTAGTATATAGCTATCTTGTTAATTGGTTATGCATTCGACTCGAAAACCGGTTAAAAAACTTATGCATTTACTTTTGTAGATCATTGAAACTAAGCTGAACGATTGCGAGTTACAAATAGTTTCAATATAAGTACATATACTATATGTATGTAAGTAAGTATTTTTTAAAATGCGAGTGCTGTTGTTGTATCTAATTATTATTTGAATATGTTTATTTTGTGGGTGTGACCAGGCCAAGCCAATGTCGTAGTTCATGTTGGCTTCTTGGCCCTGGCTTGTAGTGCTGGCAATGTTGCCACATTTCAGTTACCCATTTGTAGCAGTATAAGAAAAATACATAATAACCGAAGAATAACAAAAAAGTTTAAGTACAAATAATGCTACAGCAAGAGCAGCAAATGCGCTGCAACGTTGCCAGTTTTCAATGTATTAAGGCAGCGTTGCCAAATCTCAGAACTGTGCTTAGTGCTGTGCGCTGTTGCCAATTTTCAGGCACCCAATCTGTTGGGCCCCAAAATCTGCTATATACGAATATGTATGTATGTGTATGTACGTAACTGCAATATAGATCAAACATCAATATGAATCGGTAAACACATCGCTGCGTCGCATGCGACGTTGCCACTTTTCACGAGCTGTGTTTTTTTAGGGCTCGTTTTTTTGTGTGCTTTCTTTTTGTTATTCTTTTTTTCTGTTATTCTGATTGTGTTGCAAAAATGAAAACAGATTGTTGTATTTGGTTTTGGTTTCTCTTTTCGCATAGCTTTTGAATAAGTCACACATTTATTTAATAATAAATATATCTATATATATATAGTATAGTATATATATATATATATACATATACTTATATATTATCATTTATTATTATTTGTTTTTGTTTTTTTTGGTATTTCTTGTTATTTGGTTGATGTTTTGCTTTTTTGGTTTTATTTATAAGTTGTAATTATAAAAATGGAATAATAAGTAGGCATAATAATATAATGTAATACAATATAATTAGTTTTCTTGGTTTCTTTACGTTTCTTTTGCACATACAATATTGAATATACTTTGGTTTTATAAGTTAGACGACGACGAAAAATAAGAGTAAACGATTACATATAAGTGTATAATAATAATGGTTATATGTATGTATGATGTATGATGTATGTATGTATGTATGTATGTATGATGTATGATGTATGTAAGTATATTTGTTGTTGCGTTTATAAACTGACAATCTTTGACTGTGGTTCCAAATCAAATCTGTCAATTGGATACTGCTCAAATCAATGCGAATCGAATCGAATCAAATTGAATTAATTGAATATAAGCATTAAGTACACATTATAACATTAGTTAAGTGAATGCAATTAATATAATTAATATTGGAATTAAGTTAATTAAGTTAATTAAGTTTTGCATAATGAACACAAATATAATATAGCAATTATAGGGAGTACACACTAGGGGTATTCAGAATAAATTGTTTAAAATTAGCATTTGTTTATATGAGTGTGTTAATTATATGTTTAATTTTTGGTTTTGTTTTTGGTTTACTTTGCTTAGTTAAATGAATAAACATTAAATAATTTAGTTACGTAATATTAATATTCAATTTAATTTAATTTAATAAAAAAAATACCTTTTATTTTATTTTGTTTAGTTTTTTTATGTTTTCTTTGTTCGTTTGTTTTTGTTATTTTTTTTTTGTTTTTTTTTTTTTTGTTGGTTTTGTGGCTTTTCAATAATAATTTGTATTTTATATATTTTGTTCGCTTAGTCAATTTATAGACATTCGTCTGTTGTTCTAACCATTTGTTGTTGTTTTTATTGCTGTATTTGTTGCCTCTTTTAAGCTTTGTTTTAGTATTTGTTTTTCTTGTGTTTAGAAAACTAAAATTAAATTATGTAGTGCTGCGAGTAAATTGCCCACGAAAAGAATCAATAAATATAAATTTTTGCTAAGATTTCATTAATTATCATCAATCAATCATAATAATTTCGTATAGCATACAAATCAATATAGTTAATACATATATATGTATCTCAAACTATCAGTCCTGTTCCGAATTCCACTCTTCAACCCTTTTCACAATAATATATTGAGTTTACCTTTAGGATCGCCCAAAAAATACAGTATTATTCATTCTATTCTGCTCGAAAATCTGTGAAATTGATTCGAAAGTGGAATTCAGAACAGGTCCGTATATAATTTTGACTACAACTCGCTGTCAATTGCCAAATGTGCAAATTTGTTTTATCATTTGTATTCTTATATATTTTTGTCTCATATTTCTATGCATTATCTGTTGTGTTCTTAATTTTTGTTAGATTTTCTCGATTTGTATTCAGTTGTATAGAGAGAGAGTTTAGCCAAATCAAAACATACTCGAACCTTAGACTGTTCTTCTCAACACAAAACTCGAAAACATAGTTAGTTACAAGTATTTATTTGCTTAAAGTTTGCCCCTTAGGTTGTTTTGGTTTTGTTAGTCTTAAAGCTAACCTGCAGCACCCTGTTGCCCAGGGTATAGCCGTTGAGTGATTGTATGGCCACCACAGCCTCGTCGTAGTTGGTCATGGTTACAAAGCCGAATCCCTTGCATTTGCTGGTCTGCAGATCCCGTATTACCTTCACGGATTGCACGGCCCCGAAAGGACCGAACAGCTGCCAGAGCACGTTCTCCTCGGTCTCCGGGGCCAGGTTATAGACGAATATGCACCAGCCGGATCCGGTCATGGCATTGCCCGGCAATATTGAGTTGGCCAGTAGATCACCAGCCAGCGGTGAGTATCTGAATTGTTTTTTTAATTTTTTTGGGAAATAGAGGTTAGAGAGAAAGAGATTAGTGGATATATAATGATGTTGCACACACGATTCGAGTAAGTACTTGAGGTTCTATTCAGTTCAGATTATGGTACATTTATCGTTACAAAAGTGTCGGTCCCTTCTTGATTTTCACTGGCAAACTAGAACTATGCTGGGTATGTAATATCGATATGGGTTTTTATTAGTTTCCATACATTCGCAGTTCATTTAATAATCTTCTAATGCATTAAGGCAGGAAATCTTCGAGCCCATTGAGTGTATAAATTGTTATACCGCAAGCTAGTATAATAAAGCTATACGATCCATTTTAATGGTTTCTATTCGAGCCAGTCCCTCAGTCACAAGGCTACATTAACCAGGTCACAATAGTTGCTTTATATGATATTTGCAATTTATTATTGAAATCACATGAATGGGTGCTCTGCAAATCGAAACATTTTCACAATTCGAATTCGGGTCGAATTGAAGAGTATATTGTAATTTTCATATGAATATGTTATTGAGGAGCACTCTTAATCGGTATTGCAACAATCTAAGAGAGAGATGTTCGCAATAACCCATAAAATGGGTTATTATTAGGAAGTAACTAGCATTTATTAAGGACTGTGCCCATTTCCGTGCACATTTCATTCCGAATCCTTCTCAATTTTGTGTTGTTGTTTAAGGATAAAACAGCAACCGTTCGACTTTTATAAGTCCTGTTCGAATAGTTTCCTGGCACAAAACTTTTCAATCAATTTCAGGAATTCATGTTACATTAGCCAGTAGTGATCTTGAAATATCTTTCCAGAAGCCCAAAAAATCTTTTCAAAACTGTAGTAATTTTATCATTCTTCAGAGTATGGTTAAGAATCAGATAATATTTCATACTTATTTATGATCGAACTTTTCTCTATCATATAGTTAGTTACTCAGGCCTGTTCCCAACTCCACTTTTTGGCACAAGATAGAATGAAAATATCTATTCCCAAAAATAGACTTTATATATTTCTGTGAAATTAATTCGAATGTGGAATTCAGAACCTGGCTGATTAAGTTTGCAAGTTTATTTAAACTGCGGCATGCCGTAACTGGATATTCGTTCTGGATATTTTTTTATTTGGTATTACATGCTTCATAGTATATATGGAGGCCACCATTACACTGTGCTGCAAGAATTTAGTTAGTCGCATTTTCTCATATGCCGCATTACCCAATTGATTGTTCAGTTTAATGCACAAGTGTGTAATTGTCGCTGGTTTGTTCAAGAATTGAAAAGATAGTCGTAGATAGGCATATTAAATAAAAGCAGACTTGAAAAAATGTTGTTGCTGTTACGAATATTATACACAGTGGCAATATAGACTTAAAAAATTGAAAATCATATAGTAACTTAAATAGAAAATCATAAAACTTGGTACATGCGCTGAAACAAACCCAAATGGAACATTGGAACACAAAAAGCTGCAGTATGAGTGCAAATGATAGAAAAGATAGAACATATATGTACGAGTAGATGAAAACAGAAAAGATATTGAAAACTGATGAGAACTTTGTTATTACGAGCACTGGAAATGAAATCTCACTATTTATCTGAGTAGTATATGTATAACAATTACACACAAACATTAAGTCTAAACATTTACTATTAAAATATAGTGGAATTGTTTTATCTTTTTTGTCTTCAGCACTTTCGATTATAGGAAATTGAAAAACAAACCAAAATGAACAGCAATCATTATATGTGAAATGTGAGAAATGAATAATTCTAAAAATTCACCTTTGCAAACCCTTGTTAATCGCTAACAGGGGACTTTTTCCAATGCTAAAAATGATGAGAAATTTTTTAAAGAAAAAAGAAAACCGAAATATACCACATAAGAGGTAGGAAATATAAACAAAGTTATGTATACATATTAAATCCATAATAATATAAATAAATTAACACAAATGACCATTGTACAAATTTCAACCAAGTTACGTATAAATTATATTTAAACAAATATATGTCTCGTTTATTTCATCTCGAAGGCTGACAACTGAAATGGAGATTCCTCAATTCTTCAACACGGACACACGCTAAGAAAATGACAGGGGGAGAAGAAATACAAGAAATACTCGTAGCCATTGAATACACTCGGACACTCGGGATGTGCTCGGTTATGTACGGTTACTTGTATGTATGCCCCGACTAGGCATGTAACTTGTCGACCTTGTATCGATATCGATATTGTATCGGATAGTGTCACCGCTGTACGCTGACAATAAATCGATAAGTCCAGGGCATATGCCCCAAGTCAACAACAACTGACAGAAAGTGCTTAACAATAGTTCGATACATTGAATATGACACTTTGGAATGAGCGATACATCGCCATGCAATATGACATCGTCTTTAGCTAACGATATCGATACAACGCTGTACTCCTACATCCCAAGCCTAGCCCCTGCGCCTCTTAAAGCAACCAAGTAAATAATTATAGTCGGTTATCGATAATTTTGTGTATGCTGCGTACCTGATACGTCCGGCGGAAGGTAATGCTCCGGCCAAGCGGCGTGTGGCCGCTGCTGCCTGAGGCGTCAAGTATGCGGTTAGTGGTGGGGCGATCTGTGCCTTGGCGCTATTACTTGGATTGTTGGCGAATTTGACGGTTATCGGTTCGGCGTAGCCCTTTGGGGTTTTACCGTTTAGCTCTTGAATGGCGCGTTCAGCTTCGTTGCGTTGATCGAAACGTATAAAACCGACACCCTTCGATAGACCTGATCGATAAACGAGTGACTGTTAGTTACATATACATAGCTATCGATAGGCAATAGAGCATAAAAACAACATTAAACAGAATGCATTTCTTTTGCACCTACAGTATTGATTGTTTTCGAGGCTCTAATAGACATTGCCCTTATAGAGTGTAACACTTACCAGAAATATTATCACAGAGTATACGAGATGTAATTATTTTGCCAAACGATGCAAACATCCCCTCCAAGTCTGGTTGTGATAGATTTTTCGGAAGACCCGATACATATAAATTAGCACCCTTTATAGATTCTGAGCTTGGACGGGCGTATGATACTTTAATAACCTTATTCTGCAAACGCAAACCATTGAGGGTGTTCACAGCCTTCTCAGCATCCTCGGCGCGCACATAGTTAACAAATCCATAGCCTAAGCTTTGGCCTAAACAAAACGTTTGACACCATTAGCCAAATCGGAACCAATTTGATATATAGAAGTCGATACTTACCCTGCTGCAGAGCCGGATTGAGTGCGGTCAATGATGCTGGCAAGACTGTAAGTAGTTAAAGTAACATATTATTCATATGACTTCATTAGTATGTTAACTCTTCACATGCTATAAGCTAAAATTATCAAATGCAATCTAATATTTACTACTGAGAACAGCTATGGGCTAATCCGGAAAGGATTCTAAAGGATATAAAGAAAAATCAGGACTATGCCATCAGAAAACTTTTTTCCTCAAATGTCAATAGATTTAGAATTAGCGAATCACTACTGCACTTTATTTAAAATAAGACGAGATTCGCTGAAGAAGCAACTTCTATTTTCTGTAACGTCCAATTAATTTGAATTGCAATTTAAAAGTACTTCCATAATGTTGTTAAGCAAGTTTGAATTATTTTTATTAAAAGCGCCAACAGAAGTTGAGCTGAGTTCAAATATAACGTCCGCAACGCAGGGTTAGCTAACTAAAATGTTTTTTATTTGCATATATACTTCAAATAATCAGTAAATAGGTTGAAACCGACTGGAACGGGTTACATATCTGTCAAGTAAAGTTTAATACAAGATAAAGTTCTTGCAAGAAATCAATAATAAGTTTTAAGCGTATTGTTAAAGTTACGAAAATTTGAAGGCTTCTGAAAAAACTATGTTTTGGCTAAAATATTGAAATAAAATTTGAAAAATGTAAGATTCTAGTTTTATGCAAGTGTACTAATAATATAAAATGTGCACTCTACTATTATGAGGCCTGTTGCCATTGCTGATACCCAACGCATCTTTCGGAAGAAAATGTGTTGGCTGTTCTCAATTCCGAAAAACGATTAATAAGTTTTCGCTTCGAACATTTCTTTCGGAAACGTAATCGAAAACGATTCAGAAATGGGAACAGGCCGGCATATGTACTCGTTTACTATGTTAATGGTAATTGAATTGTAGAATGTTGGTTAATATTTACCCAAATTACCTGAGACTTTATCACGCACCAGTTTGCAACTCTCCAACTCACCAATGCTTGAGAAGAGCGATCGCATCTCCTCTTGCGTCATGGTTTGTGGCAGATAGTTGACTATCAAATTGGTACGCGACTCATCATTGCTGCCATCCACGGAGCCGTTGGCGCTCCCATTCTTCACAATGTCCATGGCGTTGGTCATGATGTTTGGGTTTTAGCTACAGCTAATGTTACTGTTACTGTTACTGTTACTGTTACTGTTACTGTTACTGTTACGGATGCTGTTACTGCAGCTGTAACTGTTATAGTTACTAAACTATGCCGTTGCTTGCTGTGTGTCAATGCAATTCAAATTCTAAATTTGTTGGCTTCCTTTTTGCTGTTGTTGGTGTTGGTTGTGCTTAGTAATTAATCTCACTGCTTGTTTGGTTATATTCTAAATGTACTTAGTTCTTGGTATTTTTTTGGTATTTTTATAAAGAGCTTCTCAACTGCGCTTTGCACAAGTTCCCCGTGAAGTTGTTTGCCGCAAGGTTTTTAGTTTCTTTATTCGAATCGTCGTTCTTTGGTTTGTTGACGTTATTTTTTTAGTTTTTGTTTTTGTTTCTTTTTTTTTTTGGGTTTTTAGATCAACTACGATCGCAAAAAAAAAATAGTATTTTATTTATTTTAAGTTTGTTTTGTTTTTGTTTTTTTTATATATTTTGTTTTGTGTCTTCAACCGTGCTTTGGCTTCGCTTAAAATTTAAAATTTTATTTAAGTTTGAAGTAATATTATTTCGTTTTATTTATTTTTAGATAAAAGAGTAAATTTTGCTAATGTTTCCTTTGGTTTTTTGTTTGTTTTATTATATTTCATCGACTGCTTGGTTTACCTCCTCTTGAGTATTTGAATATCCTTTTCTTTTGTTTTCTCCCTTACTTTGTTTACATATAAAATTGCAAAAATGCAAAAAGTTAGCAATAGTTTTGTATTTATTACTTTTACTAATTTTCGCCTCCTGTTTTTGGTTTTCGGTTTTCGGTTTTTGTAATTATTCTTGGAACTTAGTTTTGTTAATTCAAATATACTCGTACATACATATAATATAGTATATGTATTTATTATAATTTGTATATACGTTTAAATATGATTATTCGTTATATTTGTTTGTTTATGTTAATAGTTGTTGGTTTTGTTTGGTGGTGTTTGGTTTTATTTTGCTTTGTTGCAGTTAAAAATCTCTTTCATACGTAGTATTATGTGGTTTTCCCTCTCTTCTTTTTTTATTTACTTGTTGTATGTTGTTGGTTGCCTCCCGTATCTGATAAATGATAGCTGTTCGATTGCTCGCTCGCCTTACTCAATCTGCAAAGAGACAGAACACAGAGAAATCATATTTTAATAGGCTTATCAAACAAAGCACCTTACAGGTTACAGGGCCAACCCCTCCCCGCAGACACATGCGAAAAAAGTCACCCCGCGCACAAAGATAATACATACGAGCGTGTATATGTTCTTCCGGAATCTATCTACCCGTAACTCCACCACCTCTGCCTGCCCCGTTTTGCGGAAGGGAAACCAATTCCAAATCCAAATCAGCCCAAATCTGTTTATCAAGTTTCCTTCTTCTTTTTTACTCATTCATCTTTTTTTGTCAGCAAAAACTTTGCTTAATGGCTCGGAATTTAATTAAATTGTTTTGTGTGTGAAACGCGCAATTCGAGCAGCCGAGTGGCTCAATGACTCCGTGGTTCGTTCACAGTGGTGCCCCTCGCACCATTCAAAGTATTCAAAGTACTCAGAGCGTTCACAACGAATGCACTCAAGCGCCGAATTGCCTGACGCAGCAAATTTAACTCGAGTTTTTAAGTTTTAAATACCTATTTAATACCCTGTGCGCCGCCGAGCGTATTGGTTTTGTGGTTAGTTTGTCTGAATATATTATTATTATAATTAATAGCAGCTGAGCCAAATCTAATTTACCGTCTCACAGTTATCACCCACACTTCTTGCGTTTTTTAGCAAACTTCAAGCTAACAGCATCCACATGTGGATCGCATTGAAAAACTGTTTGTTCTGTGAAAGTCAGCGAAATATTGTAAGTGAATTTTCATTATATTATTTCTGTATGAAATATGGAAACACTGAACTAAGAACAGTTCTTTCTTAACAGGAATCTAAGATCGCCGGCATCGAGTAATTTTCCAAAAAATGTTAGGCCAGCACCCTGTCATAAGGATTTGTACTTATAAATCTAGCATCATTTAAACACTCAATTCTCAATTCAACTTCTTAACTCATTTCCCTTAGGGATATAATATCGTCATTCTAAGCAATCTAATCTTTGCATAGAGGCTTCTTTCAATTTTATCTATCGAATTGGATTTATTTACCAAATACTTAGGTACATAATTTGATTTCTAAATACTCTAAATGAAAGTATTTCCTTTTCTAATCATAATCATTGATAACTCATTTAAAAGAGTAGACTGTAATTTAAATTGGTTATATGTATGTATACCAACATATACTATATTAATAATGTACAAATACATTATTAATCAATATACTGTCACAATTTTTAAAGCAGCTAGGGTATTTTGTTATCGGCATGTTGAGAAAAGGTTTATTTTGGGTTTTCTCGATATTAAATTTATTTTTTTCTATGCTGTAGGGTATCAGTTAGTCGTGTTGACTTCTTCCAAGTCATTATGCATGCATTATGCAATATTGCATTTGCAATCGAAATCAAATCTGAATCGGTTTACAGCTGGAGCCGTATTGCGAGCACTCCATGAAGTGGAATTCATTCCAATTAGAATTGTTTGCTGCACTTCGGTCCAACTGGAAGCGGCCCGAGGGTTGAAAGACTGTCAGAAAGTAAAAGAGAGAGAGATAGAAAAAGAGAGAGAGAGATGGATATAAAGGTTTCCCTTTTGGCTAGCTGACTGTTTGTGTGTGCGGCTTAGAATATGAAAAAGGACCGCATTGAAAATAGGGTAAAAACCTGACGCGAAAAACAAACAAACGAGCCGGCACGTCCTGTTCTCGTCCCCGTCCCCGTCCCCGTCCGTTCCCGACCCTGTCCCCGGACAGGACACGGACATGGCTCACTTCGGCTGGGTTGGGTTGAAAATTCGTTTGGCTTTTGGGTTGGGTTGGGGTGGGGTGGGGTATGGACCTGGGCTTGGGTTAGGCTCGATGCGCGGGGTCATTGAACTCGCGTTGCGGCCAGTGTTTGCCTTTTCTAGTTTTCTGAAATTTCTCATTTTCGTATTGAGAGCAGCAGATCGTTGTCTTTGCTGCAGTTGTTGTTGTTGTTGGTGTTATTGTTGATGTTGATGTTGATGTTGTCGTGGTTGCTATTCTGTGGCATGTGGCAAGCTATGAAACAGCTGTTGAGGCAGCGTTCATTGAACTCAACGTGGCACCTCAACAGGCCTCAACCAGGACAACGACAACCACAACAAGAAAAAACAACAGCAACAACAAAAGAAGAGGGCAAAAATGAGACACTTAAAAGGTGAGTGCTAAAAAGCAAGCAATGCAAATGCCAAACAAAAAGAAAACAAAAACAAACAAAAGCAAAAATCAAGTAGCAATGATATAGTCTAAAATACCCTCTATATATCAAAGACAATATAACAACAAGATGTGCAACGGAGGACAATTGTTATAAGGTCCTTGCCCGTACACAGTGTTGAAGAAACTTTATTCCAAAATCGACCACAAGATTAACACAATGTTGATGATAAATTTTATTATTTAAGAACCCAATAATAAATATATCTGTTTGCTAAAATTATATTATATTATATAATATATATAGAAAAACACTTTTTAGGTAGAATTTGACAGAAATTAATTTAGTTTTCGTTTAAAGTAATAAGTGAAAATATTTTCTTTATATAAGCGACTGATTTTTATGGTTTTATAAAAGTTTTCATTTACTATCAGTAACAACCGAAACTGTGGAATGGCGGACTATCAATATTTTTACAGTAGGCCCAATACCAGACGCCTTATCGAAGGTAAATACGATTTTTAAATGAGTCTGGCATAATTATTATTGAAATATTTGTTTGTAAAAACTATTTCTATATTCCAATGCAAGCACAAATGTTTTCAGGTTTCTCACTCTAACGAAGGAAATATGCTCAAAGCAGTAAACTGCTTGAATTATGTACTTTAAAAAGTGTATTCTTGAACAGCTTCGTTGGTTATGAAGTTTTCATGATAAGTAACAAAAATAATAGTTTGAAAGATCTGAAGATCCAGCTCAGTCTGACAACAATCACAAGAAAAAAAACCCTGTCATTAAGTTAAGAGTGTACTTAAATTCTTCAGTAAGGATAATTTTAACTGTAAAGGGAAATTTACTTGCTGTAAGTTCTGAAAAATATCTGGAAGCCCGAGCAGGTTTAAATACAAACACTTGTAGAATATGGTATACTTTGAAAATGAAGATAGTTTTAAACAATTACAATCATTGCCAACTTTTGCAAACAAGAAAGAGAGGTGAACTTAACTAGATGGACTCGGTTGTCGATGCGTATCATAAATATACATACAAATTGTACAGGATCTTAGATAGCTTCTGATTGCCTGTGACAAACCCTAGCCAGACCTCATTATGCCCGTTTACTTTACGTTTTTAATGGGTGCGGGGTAAAAAAGCAAACATAAGGCATGTTAAGCCCCGCACAGAGGAAGTGCAGCTATGATGACCCCGTTGGATGAGATGGCGGTTGCAAACGGGTAAAAGGAAGCTCAGAGCTTACACACACACACATGCACAGACATTTAATTGTGCTTGCAACATAGCATGACAACGCATTATGCGAGCTGCATCTCAGACCATACCCCCCAGGACGTAGCCCCAAACCGTCCTACCTAGCCATATGTGTACATCCCCCAAACGGCCAGCGACCCTGCTGAGGACAACGACGCTCTGGGCATGTGTGTGTGTGTGTGTGTGTGTGTGCAATAGAGTGAGCAAAAACAAAAAAAAAAAACAAAACAAAAAATGTGTAATTGACACTTTTGCGCCGATATCTGTGACCTCATTTAAAATGTGTGTCGCCCAGCACCTTGAGGTGGGTCAAGGCACGTCTTGGGTGCCAAGGTTGCTCGTAAGAAAGAGACGGAGCAGCAGACAGAGATAGAGATAGACAAGTTAGGGCTAGAACTCAGTCTAAGACAGCTGCATTCAATAGATCCAACAACAGCTTTCTTTCTTCCCCTCTCTCTCTCTCTGACCTCACTCTCTTTAGAGATCGTAGCTCCTGGTGATCACAAACTTTTTGCAAGAGGGCGAACCATTTCTATGAACACTCCGCTTCACCCCTTAACTTGTTACTATCTGTGAGAAATCTTTCGATTCATCTCTTAACTTTCATCCCTTCGCTTTCTTTTCCTTTTTTTTTTGGTCACTCTCTCGCGACATCACGCTTAGCTATAAGTCTAAATTCCCCTTAAAGAATTGTCTTATTATGGAAAATAGTTCAATTTTCATCCAAGGCTTAGGTGGTAATATCCATGTTGATCCAAGGGTGCTCATATACCATATGATAAAAGGCGTTGTTATGGTGTCCCTTTGATATTATTGATTCGTTTTCCAGTCGGGGGGAACCATATACCATCCCAGATTGATTCTTTTCATTGAAGTCAACACAATTGTCACACTCAACGTAAAAAAAATAAGAGCACTTGAAAAAAAACGGACATGCACTGCAAACAACGTTTAATACTTACGGATTTTGGCAATAGGCGACCACACAGATACACTCGCGGAGCGAACACGAAAAAAAAGTTAAGTAACAACAAAAAAAAATAAATAATACTCGTATATCAGTTAGAGGTGTGAGTGGTTTGGTAGGGAGAGGTTAGAGCAATACAAGAATTTGGTAGAATGATGGAGTCTATTGATTGCAAAGCTCTCGCTCTCGCTCTCTCACTCTCACTCTGGCGCTCTCTCGCTCGTTTTGAAGCTTAGAGGCTGTCTCGCTCCTGCAGCAGCTGCTGTCTCGCTCTTGCGCCTTTGTCTAATGCCAACGTTAATGGGCAGCCTTGTTGTTAGGTGTAAGTATTTTAGTGTCCTGCGTTGTTGTTTCCTTTATTGTAGGGGGCGAAGGACTTGTACAGATTAACAACAACAACGATATAAATTTGACTAGAACTGTTTGAACACAATGCTTAACAATTAGATTGGCTTTAACGTTCTTGTTACGATTATTGCAGTTTCTGGGCCCCGACGCGAGTTGTAAACAAGTAAAAAAGAACGAATCGAATTCGAAATTTAGTAGGGTGCTATACGATAGTTACGATAGTTGTTATATGTATATGTTCGAATATATAAATATATATATTTTTATTTTTCACTGGGATATTGCACAGAGCGTCATTTACATATAGCTGTTGTTGTGTTATTGTTGCTGTTGTTGCTGTTGTTGCTGTTGTTGCTGTTGCTGTTGTTGTTGCTGTTTGTTGCTGCTGCTGTTGTTGTTGTGTCTGTGTTTTAGTTGGAAAAAACCGAGAACACAACAAATTCCTAACTGAATACAACACAAAAACTGGTGCAGAGGAGTCAAAAAATTATAAATGAATGTTCTCGAATGAGAAACACAACCGAATGGAATCAAAACCGAACGAAAGCAACGAACGAACACGTACGACTGAACAGAAAACAGGCGCCGGCCGCAACTCGTATCCTTAGCGCAAAGTATCCTTTTTTTTTGCTTCTTCCTCTCAACGCCCCCCACTCGTACACTCAAGAGAGCACACAAGAGAGCGGCACACTGTGCAACCACCATGAGAGGCGACCACGTGTCCCTCTCGCACTTATCGCTTTGACCCGTTCGCGCCTGCGGTAACTTAAGCGCCGGCCGGCTGGTACACACCCTTCCGAGCGAGCGAGCTAGCAACATCACAGCAGCAGCTTTTGCACTCCCTCTCTCTGTCCCACGCACATGCAAGCTCTCTCTCTCTCTCTTTCTCTGGCCCGCTGAGAGCGCGCGTTGGGCTGGGGACCGGGAGGTTGGGGGTTCGTTTCTAATACAGAATGAATGCAAGCTATGCAAGTGTGTACCTATCTGTATAGAAATAACTAGAGGTATACATAGTACATATAGCGCTATATACTGATACACTGATATGCAAATCGGATTAAGTGCCATCTGGCATTCATCAAGTTGAGAAAGCTTTGAGAAAAGCACTTTATATACATATTTGCAAAAATATAAATAGCTTCTTGAGTGCGGCTAAGAAGATTATCAATTAAATAGGAACTTTTTATAGTACAAAGCGTTCAAGCAATTAGAACTGATCCTGAAACGCTTTGAGCTGCTTTTGAGTTATTTATAATACCTTTTAACCCTTAACTAAATGCTTATTACTAGAGAGCTTTATCCTTTTAGTAAATATGATTATAAGACTTTCATAAGATTGCTACAAATTAATACTATATTCACTGGATTATACAATTTTAAAATATAAGTTATCATTAAAGTGAGTATATTTTTGAGTACTCGTTTAAATAGATCGCTTCCTTACAGGATTCCACATGATAATTTAACAAAGACAATAGAAATGTAGGCAAAACGCAACCCCTTCCTTGCTCGCCCTCTCTAGTATAGCACGCAATAAGGATACGAACCCACACACATCCGCAGGGAGAGCAAAGTTAGAAAGAGAGGAGAGCGTTCTAGAGAGAGACAGATTCCCTTGCCGGTAGCCGGCTGTCTGTTCGTTCTTTAGCATTTGTGTGCGTGAAGAGCAGAGAGCAGAGAGCGGAGAGCGGAGAGCACCTTGCAGCAGCAGTCTATTAATCAGAGCTACACAAATACACTTGCCGAACACCCATACACACCCGCACCCACACATACACAAAGCTTCCGTATAATAAATAATGAAATTTCAACGTTTGGGTTGACAACACTGAAGATGAGCAAGATTGGTGGAGCAAATGTGGCTAAACGGGGGGTAGGACTATGCGCTGGGAAGGGAGGTCACGCAGTGGACCTAAACACCAGTTCCCTGTGGTTGGGTGGTTGGGTGGTTGGGTGGTTGCCTGCTTAGCTGCTTGAGTGGCAACCGTTTGCATTTTAAAGGATGTTTTTCTTTTTTTCCCATTTTCTCATTCTTTTGCAATTTAAAGTGTTTCTTATTTTTCGCATAGGCTCTTCAAGATAATTCCGTTTATCTTTTGACCCAATTCGTTTAATTTTGCTCGGGGGTGGTTCCTTTTGTATGATTTTTTTCCTTTTTTTGTCTGTATGTGCAAGTGTGACGAGTCCTTGAGTATTGAGTGTCAAGTGGTTGGTTCCCATTTATAGCTTGAGTGCTAAATAACCATTCATAATGGGAGACAAAATGAAGCACCTGTCAGCTTTCGGAATTTGCAAAAGTTCATATTAGTAAAACATAATCCTGTAATGCCTTTCTTTACCACAATAACATCTAATAATACGAATACTTTATGTGGACAATCGAACAGGCAGAAGGAGACCCTAAAAAGTAAATATATTCTTGATCTGTAACAAAAGAGATTTCGATTTGGCCATGTCCGTCTTTCTATCCGTCCGTATGTATAAACGCTTCTTTGTGCTTCTTTGTGTATGTGTGTGTGTATTGACCTGGGTACAGGGAGTTTTATAGTCGGGTATACTCAACTATAGCCTTCTTACTTGTTTCAACTCAATTTCCCATATAACAATAGTAATTTGTATGAAAAAAAATAAAACGAAATAAAAAAACAGAACAAAACAAGTTCAAGACATGTGCTCACTGCCTTAGGCATCCACCCCTTTTGGTGTTCGGGGCACTATATCAAAAATATGGCCATATGTCTTAATTTTCGAAAATACTCTACACTTTGAATGCACAGAACATGTGTCAAAACGCCAAAATGTTTTCGAGTTTTGACAGCAACATTAAGGATCACAAAAGGGGAACCACCCGAGGAACCAGTTCTTGCAAAGGTAACTTGTATCCTGTCGCCTCACATGGAACCAAAACGAATCGATTTGCATTTGGAGGTACCACGATATGTAACACTTTTCAGGCAGGCAACGATCTACCACCACCACCATCAGCAGCAGGAGCAGGAGCAGGAGCACCACCAACAGGCGACACACGAGCCCACCACTTTTCGGGTATTACAGCTGTCAAATCTCTAGTCCGAACTATTTATGGATAGCGACTTATTGACATTTTGCTGTGGGACTTTCAATTCGCAATCCTGCAACTTTTATACAATGGCATATCAGTTAGAGCAGTGGCTTAGTTGCGACAGTTCACAGGGGGGCAGTTACCAAATAAGAACAAACAATAATATATATGTATGAGATATGAGAGAATTGAAATCGGTCACGTAGAGGCCATCACCAAATCAACCCCCTCGATGCACTCAACGCTCGACGCCCCTGGCAACTGGTCGTAGTTTACATTGCCTGCAAATTAGTTTGCGCCCCATTTTTTTCGCAAATTCGCTACAAATGTTTGTTCCTCCCCTCTTGCTCTCGCTTGTTAGACAAGAGTTCAATGCACTCCAAATTGCATAGAATTGCCAGGTAGGACATGGCCATAGATATCAATTGAAATGCGAACCAATCAGCAATGGGCCATGTCCCTTGCCCCTTGCCACCGGCTGCTCAGCTGTTTGACTGTTACGTACAGTGAAGCCTGGCAGCCAAGGAATGCTAAACAGTTGCCAGAACAACCCTCGCAGCACACACTCACACACACACATGTGGCACGTCGCTAGTTAAGGGTTGCCCCCCTGCGTTCTAAATGAAAGGTTACAAAAGGTGAGGTCCCTGAAGGAAATCACACATAATTATACATAGACAAATTGAACTTGTCGTAATTAGTTTTAGCAGTCTACTACGAGTCCAGCTTGCAATTCATATGCACAAGTTCAGCTGGAGCTCTTGGGGATCTGAGCTGAGCTTTGGGCTTGACTCAGAGACAAGATCTTAAATCAGTAAGTCTTGTGCCTGTAAAGTGATATCCCTTTTCCACAAATGCACTGCTACAACACTTCTTTTCTTTTTATGATAAAGAAAAGGATTTGAAATTTTGTGAAATTTGTATGCTCTTAGCTCTTAACCTGCTAAATCTTAATCAAGTCATAATGTATAGAGGGAATAGGCTTTGCTAGTTTTCAAGCTGTGGTTTCAAGTACATCATGTGTATGCCTCTAATTATTGAGTTATAAGTTACATATTTTGATTATGTTCGCTATAAAACAGGAAGACAGCAATTAACAACAGAGACGTTGTTTTAGATACAGCGCGGTATCATAGCGTGCAACCTATGTCATACTTGATCCGAACTGTAGTCATGCTGGCTCTTGTTTGTGCGACAATGCACGACGTAAACGGGCCACTTAATACTACGACATTCAATTGCCAAAGCTTATAACGCGGCACATTCACGATAATCAGGATTACGATCCTTGGTGTGTGCGTATAGGAACAAAAACACACACACACGACGCCCACATGCTGTGCTCTCTGAACTTTAAGCGTTTGAGCGTGATTTTGCTTGGATGAATGGAGACCAGCTCTCTCTCTCTCTCTTTCTGTCTCTCACTTTCTCTGTCATACGCTTTGAGTTGTTGCTGATCTCTTATGCAGTTGTGCAAGCCTTGAATACATATTAAAAATGTATATATGTATATAATATGCCACGTTTACTTATGCACATGTGTGTGTGTGTGTGTGTCTCAGATTTGGCGCTCTCTTGGCTATTTCCCAGTCACCTGACTGAAATGCTGCGGCGCCACCTGCAGGCACTGTGTCCATGCAGGATATTGAACTCTGACACAATGCTATGTACAGCAGCAAATCGCTACCCACCCACACCCACCCGAAACTACGGGCATTCGGCACCGGCAGCCGGCCGGTGGCCAACTTGTCAATGTGTCCTGCCTCTGTTCTGCTCTCTCTGTGTCTCTCTCTCTCTCTTGTTTATCTGTGTGTGTGTGTGTGTGCCTGTGTGTGTATTTGTGGGGCGTTGTTTTGATTTTCATAGATTGCGCAATCTACGCGGCACACAATTTTTC
The DNA here is from genome assembly GCA_037075165.1 of Hirtodrosophila histrioides. Taxonomy (NCBI): domain Eukaryota; kingdom Metazoa; phylum Arthropoda; class Insecta; order Diptera; family Drosophilidae; genus Hirtodrosophila; species Hirtodrosophila histrioides. Next base: position 158,029 of record JBAMCL010000348.1, on the reverse strand, counting down.
TAGTATCCTGCCAGGAAGCAAACGCGAGAGAGCGAGAGATTTTGAGTGAGAGAGATCATTGCGCATGTCTAAGCAAGTGGATTGGAGCGTGGCGCTACTACGCTAGGTTAGGGGTGGGGGGCGCCTTTCACTTGGGTAGCTGCGCACAATGTGCGGAAATTGAATTTGTGGCAGAAAGCAAAAGAGGCAACAACAAACAGCACACAGAGAGAAAAAGTTGCCTCATTGCATTTTATGTGTTGTCGACGTGGCTGCCGGGTGGGTGTGCCTGTGTGTGTGTGTGTGTGTGTGCCTGGTTGTGTGTGTTTCTCACACACAGGGAACCGGCTTTTGTTATTTCGTTAGCACATAAAATGGTTTTGATGTTTTTGCGCTTTTTTTGCTTTCTTTTTTCTTCATAAATTGCAACAGATATAAGCACACACACACACACAAATATACCCGTACATATGTGTGTGTGTGTGTGTGTGTGTGCACACATAGCATAACAAACGGTATTAGAGAGTACATATCTATGTACCTGCCATCAGAAGGAAAAACTCCAAAGTGCACATTAACATTTATTGAACGCTCCGAAGGGTAGCCACATTTTGAGGGAATGTTAACGCTACGAGTCCTTGGTAGAGGGGGTGGGGGCGACGCATGGGCTCACATTTTTGGGTTTGATTCCGGCAACTTATTCACCTTTGCTACACCATGTTGATTGCTTAAAGGTATCCCATACATTTTAAATACCTCATGCGATTCAAGGACCAAAACTAACTGAAACTCCTCTAAATGTTGATGTTAAGTACTTTACATTAACCTTTACCTGTAGGAAATTCAGTTTTGATCAGTTGAATTGGTTTGGTGTTATATACAGTGCACACAAGGATAAACGAACAGTCCGTCTGAACAAATACTTGATTTGATGACTAACAAATATTTTTAAAATTATTAAAAAATTATGTTTTTTGAAAATCGTTAGTTTACACTATGTTATGCCTAAAATTCAATTCGAACTAAACAGCGCTCTGTTTCTGTGCAGCATAACATAGATATGTAAGGCGTGTCAGTTGGTTAACATAACATACCAATCTTAACTCATTTCATAACCTACAATTGTTATCTATGGAAAATGTTATTTTTTAGATGAGCCACAGTTGTGATCATACTCAATATGAACAAATTTCAGACATATTCCCAATTAGTGTAGAATTAAATATCTTAAAAGTAAAAGATCTAAGATCTATATCTTAGCCCTGTTCTATAATCTATGTGATCTCAGCAATGAAACTAAATGAAACTACGTACACATCTCTGTTATATAATAAGCTCATTAGATTATTCTGTTATATCGTATTTCTATGCCGTAAATAACACCAATTTTAAGGGAAAAGATTGAAGTTACAATGCAGTCTTTATCAAACTCTGAGAACTACAAAACGTAACCAAATAATAGGCTAATGAATAGCATGAGGATAACGATAGTCGGAATGCTAAATAATACTAAGACAGCAAGAGCAAGTCCTATTCGGCTTGCTGAAAGGATGGACAATTTCAGGCACAGGAACATTTCAAAAAGTTCTATTATCCAATAACTTGACAGCAAATAAAAGTAATTTATTTGTTGTTCTTTTCTAGCTAGCTGTTGTTATTGTTTCTCATTTTGTTGGCAGCGGCTGTAACCGTTATTTGCCAACTTGAAAATTGCTTTTCAAGTCGAGTCAAGTCAAGTCAAGTCAAGTCAAGACAAGTCAAGACAAGCCAATGCGGACACTGGCCAACAAGAAAAAACTTTTCTAATTAATTGTTTAGCACTTCAACTTGGCAACCGGCAACAATTCTTCAGCAAGCGCGAAATTTGAAAGTTCCTAAAAGGAAAATTTAAATGAGACCGGTAGCCAACGATGTTCCTGTTGATGGAAGGACTTGTTAAAGGATTGCTCTCGAATTCTAGGGTTGCAAAGTTTTCGCTGACTGGTTGCACTTTTTTTGTTTTTTTTTTTTCTTTTTTTGTATTTTGCCGCTTGTATTCCCGTTTTGAGGTTATGTAAAACCCTCTCCCAACTTTTGACAATATGCGAGCTAGGTACATAATGTACCGACTGCCACATTACATGGCATACATCATTCTGAGCCAAAATGCGAACTGGTCCTGCTCTGAAGTTCTGCCCCATACTCCCTGCTGCCATTTCCCCTGCTCCTGGTCCAGCTCCTGTTCCCGCTCCTGCTCCTGTTTCTATGCCTGTGCCTGTGCCTTTGCCTGTGCCTGTGCCTGTTTCTGTGCCTGTTCCTGCCCAAGGGCGGCCATGGCTACAACCGGATGCTGTCCATTTCAATTATCATGCGCTCGGCGCTTTGGAGTGGTGCTTGAATTTTGAATTTTGCAGCCATTGTTGTTGTTGTTGTTTGTTGTCAGTTTATACATTTTTGATGTTTTCAAAAAAACAGCGCGCATTCCAAAAAAAATTCAACAAAAACCAATCAAACTGTTGAGAGTACTCGACTAGGAGTTGCCCTGCAAAGTTTTTTAAATTTCTCATCAATTCGCATAAATATACTACATTAGGAAATAACTGATGTGATCGTTTTGAAATTTGTACTTTGATTATAATGATGTTTACAAATTTTCGGAGTAAAATAGAATACAAACATTTGAAAGGTTTTTTTCATTATTATTTATACGAAACTTTCCTTTCTACTTTCTACTTTTCACTTCGCAAAAAGCAGCAACCGAACTCAAATCTGACATATTTTGCGATTTCAGAAACCGCAATTTCCGTGATTTGAGAAGTAAATCGCAGTTTCCAAAACATGACAGCGAATCCTATACCTTATCTAATATCTAAACGCATATAGACAGGCAGACAGGCTGTTTTAGAGATGCCAACTTTGTAATACCCATTTGTAGTTCTCCTTTGGGTACAGGGTATTAAAAGCAACTTCGATTCTGTCGCTCAGCTGGCTCAATGCTATAAAGCGCCTGACCAGACGTCCAGACTCCAGGACTTGGGTTTGGATTTGCATGTGGTTGCTGGCTGCTGGCTGCTGGTGGTGGTGGCAAAGGCGGTGGTGGTGGTGGTGGTGGTGATGGTGATGGTGCTAAAGGTGGTGGCTCTTGCTGCGGCCTTAGCTGCACTTTAGCGGCCAGTGGTTGTTGCCTCGCAGGTAATGAAAGTTGCCAGTTTGGCAGTGGGGTGTTGCCAGCTTTTTTGGGTGGTTTTCGGTTGGGTGGGGTTGGTGGTGCTGCCGCTGTTGGTGGCTGTTTTGAAACTTGTTTTTGTTGTGCCAAAGTGCACTTGAATTGCATTTAATTAAATCAGAAAGGCTTTAAGCAACAAATTCGATAACGGTTGATTCAATTTCGAAATTGCAAAGAAAACTTTCTAAACATTACAGTATAAAAGTGATATTTCTCAAAAGTTCAATCTTTGCTAAATAGTCTGAATTGTTGAATTAATAGGGTATGATCTACTCAAACAGAAGATTTGGCTTTTAATACAAAAACTCGATAAAATTATTAAATTTTCTAGCAAATATTGGCATATTGGCATTTTGCAAGGCGAACTCACCAAACTCACTTCTAGAATGAGAAAAATGATTTTTCAATCTATAATGTCTTAAAGCAGAACGACTAAGCTTACAACGACAGAGCCAGCTGATCAAGAATATATGTATATGGAAAGCTTTCTATGTAAGCTTTCATTCCAATTAGACTCTTCGATTTGCATCTTCGCTTGTATTGAAATTCTAGTAAGCTTTACCAGCTGCACGCCATGTTAAAAAGTTTCATCGAATGGCGCGCTGTTATTGCATTAACAGCAAGTTAACAGCGGTGCCGCTTTGTAAGAGCCCAAATTGCGATTAACTATTATAATGCTTAATACCAGTATGAACGCCAAAAAGTGGGCTACGTGATAGCACATTTCGTGCTTGCAAATTGAATGCAATTGAAGTACATGTGGTACTGCATGAAAAGGTAAGGCAGAGGGGCAGGCATGCAACCTATACGTGGCTATCATATCCGTAGTATCCTGTAATTGTGTGTCCGGAACACACCCACATATTAGGCATTTGGGGCATGGAACGTTGCAGGCGCATGCGTCATATTGATTTTCGTTTGCCGCTTTGCCGTATCCGGCCAAAACTTCAAAAGGAAACCCCAATTTGCCGGAGAATATAAGAAAAACGCGGTATTTTAAATGCAATCACAATATCCAACAAAAGAGGTTGTCCTCTATCCCATGCTACTATTTCAGATATGCCCAAACGCAACCTAATTATAACATGTGTTAAAGCAATATTTATTGTAATATTTAGATGAGAGATTTGAGTATAAGCAAATAGAGCTAAAAGGGTATACAAATCACATTTTGCCTGTACTAACATTATATCAATGAGATTGATTAATTTTCCTATTTATTTAATTATTCCAAGTGCGCTCTGCATCTATGTTCAAGGCATCAATTAATTATTGCTTAATATATTTTACTTAGTTTATATACCAAGTTTCATTAACATTCTCAATACTGAAGGAGTTATTATTTAATTTTAGATACATATTAAAGTACAAAAGTCAAGGTTCTTTTTACATATAAACAGGCGTGAGCAAAAGGTTGAAACGCAATGTCTGAGTTATGTCTGGGGCAGCTCAAACCGCACACAGAGAGGGGAGTTGAGGTTAGCGGAGCGTAGTAATCGTATATAGTAGAATTCGGTTGAATACATCGACCGCAGGACAGCCTCAAGCTATTTTGAATGCCTTAACCAAAACATTTTCATATAGTATATAGCTACAAGTTGTGAAAAGTGCAATACAGAGATATGAATAGCTAAAAAGATAAACATTGTTTGGTAGCAATAAGTACATAAGACGACTCTACTAAGAAGGCAATAACAACTTGTACATTTCTCTTTGAATTCCCAAATAGTTTAAGTCTAATAAATAAAATTAAAAAATAAAACAGCTCGGAAACTTAAAGTAATAAATTAAAATGACTTGAGAACCCTGGGCAGAAACTCAATAATATTTCAATGGCATTGTTTTGGATACTGGCAAGCCGAGAAACTGAAAACAAGTCAGGCAGCAAACTTGCATGGAAAATGGGAAAAGCAAAATAAGAAACGGGAAAGAAAAATAGCTAAATAAGTCGCTCCTAACGAGTAAAAGGGGGAAATGTATCTTAAGAGCCAAGACACACAATGGGGCAAAAATACAATAATATATAAAAATAGAATAAAAGAAAGAAAACAACAAAAAAAACAAAAAAAAAAATAACTCTTTGAAATTCAATTTCTTGTGCTGGGGCTTAATTTTGTTTACTTGGCGCGTTTTTTGTTGTTAACTTGTCAGATGCGCTGAGGAAAAGAACAGAGGAAAAAGTTCATAATAGCATTTTCATTCAACCACCCAAGTGCTCAACTAGCCACCCACCACCCACCACCCACCGCCCACCGCCCAACACCCACCGTCCGACACCCACGCGGCGAGCCTTGTACTGAGCTCTGACTAAAAATCTTAATTTGCTCTGCGAGGAAAATTCATCTCAAGCACTTTCCAAGTTTTCACGAGTGTTAAAGAAAGTTTCTGCAAGTTGCAACACACACACACACACACACACATACACTTGTACACACAATGTGTATGTGCTTGAAAAAGCAACTCTGATAATGAGAATTGTGCCTAGTTGCACTGCTGATTATTTCGTACACTGAGAAAAACAACTTGCTTGAACTAATTTCTTAACTGGCATTATTGCATTTGTTCCATTTATTGGGCTGGGAAAACAATCGATGGCTACATCGATAGTATCGATGATTTTTCTGAACAACTATCAATGTCATTTCTACCAACATGATGTGGGTATTAATTATAATAACAATAAATAATAATAAAGCAAAGAGAATGTAGACCTTAGCGGAAGCTGGGCACACCGACCGTGTGGACATAGACAGATCACGCTATCGATAATTCGATACCAATAGTTTGAAGTACGATTGATTTGATTTCAGGGATTCCCCTGAGTTTGCTCGAGGAAGCAGACGTTTAATTAAAAGAGACAAATCATTTAACTTAAGAACCGAATTTCAACATGAGGTTACCATTATTCTTAAAGTTATATTGATAGAGTTTTTGCTTATTTTTTTCTTCAGCCAGGAAACATATCGGAATTGACCAGATCGGATGACAGTATCATATAGCTGCCATAGGAAAAATTGGTCGGAAATTAAGTTGTTTTATAAAAAACCAATTCATTTATACAGATATCTTAAAGAAACTCAGCAAATTTTAAGTTTTATTTTACTCCTCCATTTTTTAAGGGTCTGATAACATATAGTTGTCATAGAAACAATCAGTTGGAAATGAAGTTGTTTTAAGAAAATCCCTTGTCGTTCTTAAAAATGCTTAGCCAAACTCACAAATTCCAAATTTTATTATAGTTTTATAACGGATACTTATGGCTACCATAGGGACAATAGGTGGAAAAATGTATTTCGACTGAACAAGTTATCTTGTTATTTGTTAACATAAATTGCACATAGTGCTCCACAAGATGACAACTCCAAAACAGTTAAGCATTTTGGCCAGAGCCGAAAAAAAAACAAAAATGCTGCCCATCTGTAGGGTGGTGTGATGGCTAAATACGAGATACCCAGATGCCCAGGGTGGGTGTCGACAATATAAATTGCAGGAGCTTTGTAGCACTTCTGTATCTGTGTATCTGCGTATCTACAACTAAGGCACACACAGCTAGACAGGCACATACACACACACACACCTAGATTATAGCAATTGTTAAAGAGCACGCGCCGATGAACAATGGGACGAAGAGACAATTACCGCGACAATAGTTCCAGTTATTCAACTGCCAAAGCAATTGAAATGTTATATAAAGGAATTGTTAATAAACACCAGAGCTGCAAAGGATATAACCTTTTACTGGGCAAAAAGGTGTATTTAATCTGTGCAAATGTATATTACAGGCAGAAGGAGACATCTCCGACCCCATAAAGTATATATATTCTTGATCAGTTGAAAAGAAAACTCGATTTGGCCATGTCCGTCTGTCTGTCAGTATGTATGAACTCAACGATCACGGGAACTATAAAAGATAGAGATACCAAATTTGAAATGTGGGTTCGTGTTGGCAGGCGCAGGTCACACACACACACCCGCAATTCGATAAAAACGCTTTTCACCAACAATTTGAAACATAACGCATTGGGACTTGGCATGTAAAATACTTTTATCACTCATAATCTACTGTCAAAATTTCAAGACGATCGGATAATAAACACAGAAGCTAATCAACAAACAAGATTCAGTACAGTAGAGCGGGAGGAAGGAGCAGCGCAGCCGCCACTTGAAATGTTTCGCAAACACTGTTGCTTGTATGCGTACGTAGTTGTGTATGTGTGTATAGCTGTGTAAGTGTACGAAGATATGTTTGAAAGTTCTAAGCCTGGGTACAGTGAGTTTCGTAGTCGGGTATACTCGAGTATAGCATTCTTACTTGTTATTTAAGAAACAATGTACGATTCACTTTGATAACATCATATCTTTGGAACCAAATAAGATATCGCCAAATATTAAACAACATTTTATCGTGAATTTCCGTAGTTTTAAAATGAGCGAAAGATCTTTTAAGTCCGAATAGTGATTATTATAGATACATTTTATGAATCCAATGCATTTCTATGGTGAAAAATCCCAAAATTCAAAATTAACCACGTCTTCAAAAGAATTCTTCCGACCGATTTCAAATATCTTTCACTCATTTCACAGCTACGAAAACAAACTGCCAAATGCTTTTTAAATTTTGGGAATATCTTGTTGTTAATAAGACAATATATCTCCACTCCAGAACCATCTGGTTGGCCTTATCATACATCCAAGCTTGCGTCATGTTACCGCTATTCGTTTATGCAACAGAAAAAGTCAGTTCTTGCCACAGTGCGCTATATGCACTTTTTGGATGCTGCAACCAGATACATTGGGAGGCCTCAGTACATAGAGGGCACATACTATATGTATGGTATATAGGGGACATCGGTATATGATATCATGTACATACACATAACGAGTGGGCAATTTGTTGTTGTTCCTGATTATATAATGTCAGCTGCCTTTCCATTTGACCTCCCCAATAACAAATTCTCATTTCATTTAATTTTAATTTTATGCCATCGCGCAATATCGTCAAGTGTGCGGGTAGATGGTGGGGGGGAGGAGTAGATGTGGGCTCTAGGGCTGTGGGGGTGTGGGGAGTGTGGGTCTCATTGTTGACCAAGTCGAAAATGGGCAGGAAGACTGCTGCACTGCATCGAACTCTGAACTTTGGCCAGCTCCATTTAAATAATTGATTTTGTGTGCTTTTGCTGTCTGTTTGACTTGCAGCCTTGCACTCAACAACCCCCACACCCCCACCCACACCCACACCCACACCCACCCCCACCCTAACCCTCACCGCAGCGCCCCTCCCTGGCACTACTTGGCCATCCTCCATGTTGCTTTTGATGAACTATGTATGCATGGCTAAAAATACTTGAATATTCTGTTTTGTTGCCTGCTTTTAGGCGTTGCCCGGCAAAACGAGCTGTGGTAAAAACCGTTTTCTGTCAAGTAAGCCCAGCAGCTATCCATAGTTAGTTAGATATCCTTAGCATATACGCTCATCTATTATATAGTAAGCAACGCTTAACAAACAAAGAGTTCTGAAATTGGATTTGGGCGGGCTTGAAAGTCCCAACGGTTCTGTTTAACAAATAAGTAACCTTGAATTGTATTTATTATTCGAACTATACGATGACAACTCCTTCAAAAAATATAGTTAAAAGAATACCCAGTAACGAGCGGGATGGTAAAGACATGACTCTTCCGGGTCGGAGCTATGAGGCTCATGAGAAATCTCTTAAAAATCTTGTAGCTCTAACGTATATAAATACTTATAGCAAATAAGAGTATACCCGACTACACAATTTGGTAAAAGGGAGCGAGAAATAAAGGATAATTGGGAAATTGAACCCTTAAGAAATTCGAAGCACAGTTAATTGATTCGGGTGTCCTGTTAGTCTCCGTTATTGTTATTTTTATTTTTAACTTTGTCATTTGAATCTACCTTCATACACGTAAGCTGAAAACTTTGAGTTCGAGATTTGTGGCCACCCTCACTCCTTACCCAGAAATTAAGCAAAATCTATATCTCTCAAACCTGTACAGGCATAGTCAACAAATTTGACATAACGAACTGGAAACAGAGTATTCTGCAGTCGGGAACTTTCGACTGCCAGATTTCTACTCGCCTTTTGCTGGCTTGCGCATATTACGCCACTTGTTTTGTTTTGTTAGTGCACATGCTCCCAGCATATGTTGATATTTATCATCAGCCATCTAGAAGTCTTAATTTGTTTTGGACAGTTAGAAAGGTTAAGCGTGTTATGGTGAACTTCAAGGAAGTATCCCTAACCCCACCTTTGGCAAGAGTTCATGATGCATCACGTCGTAGTAATCGTAGTAAGCAATCAGCGGATTCACCTTTTCTTTATAAGTACCATTGAACAGCGTTAAGCCCAACATACTTGCTTGACTTTCGTTTTGTGGGAAAGGATGAGTTGAGGGGCAGTGTAGAATGTAAATGTATATGCAATGTGTTTGTCTAGGAAAATCCGGTTGCAATGGCTATAAGAGCTTCAAGGAAAACGATCAAGAGCATACTCATATCGATACTATCGATAGTTCTATCGATATGCTGACATTTCTAGCGCGAATGAAATGCCAAAAGCTTCGTAATTGAGTTCCTAATGGACGATTCGCTTATGGTCCAAAGTGCATGTTAGCTCATCGAAATTGCTGTCAATTTATATTTATTTTTAGAAATGCCGTTGAGTTTAATGATATCAATTTAAAAATCGATCAAATTGCAGTGGTTTGCACGCTGTCTGGCAACAATGTTGTCGCCACTTTGTTGTATACGTTCAGGGTAAGAGCAGGACATCCTCATCAAGGACATCAGCGACAACAGCAACAGCAACAACAACAACATACTCATTGAAGCAACAATGCAATCAACGATTACAATTAATGCATAAATTGCTTTCTGAATGAGTTGATGTGTAAATATGGGCACAACATTCTATGTGTGTGTGTGTGCGTATGTGTGTGGCTGTGTGGGTGTGTGTATGTGTGTGAGTGGCTGTAACGGACATAAAAGCAACTGGAAAAGTGGGAGAGATGACAACACTTGAACCCTTTTGTGTTGTTAACGCCTCATCCCGGCTATGGATAATCACGGAGAGTAGCTGAAAATGTTGGCCAAGTATCGATACTGATTGTTTAAGCTATCGATACTGTAGCATCGCAGAAATTTGGATTTTTACTTCCTGTACCCATAAAATGGGTAAAAAGGGGGTGTTAAATCTGTGCAAGTGCATGAAACAGGCATAAGGAGACGTATCAGACCCTATAAAGTATATATATTCTCGATCAGAAGGGAAGGAAAGGAGGAGTAGAGCCACAACTTAAAATGCCTCGCTTGCTCTGTCGCTTGTGTGTGTGCGTGTTTGTGTATGTGTAACTGTACGAAGATATGGTTGGAAGTTGTAGATCTGGGTACACGGAGTTTCGTAGTCGGGTATACTCGTTCTTACTTGTTTTTACTCCCTGTACCCATAAAATGGGTAAAAAGGGGGTACTAAATCTGTGCAAAAGTATGTAACAGGCAGAAGGAGACATATCGGACCCTTGAAAGTATATATATTCTTGATCAGTATCAAAAGAGAATTTGATTTGGCCATGTCCGTCTGTCTGTCTGTCCGTATGTATGAACGCAAGACTCCAAATTTGGAATGTCGGTTTGTGTATAGCAGGTCAAGTTTATTTTGGATCCGATATATTCCCACCATTCCCCTGCTATTCGATAAAAACCATTCTGCAGTAACAATTTTGTAACAACAAGTTGTAGCTTGGGATTAGACATGTACAGTACTTTAGTCACTCTTGATCTACTGGCCAAATTTCAAGTCGATTGGATAATAAACACGGAAGCTGTTCAACAAACAAGATTCAGTACAGTAGAGCGGGGAGAAGAAGAAGCACAGCTACCTAAAATACTTCGCTTGCGCTGTCGCTTTTGCTGTGTATGTATGTGGCTTTGTGTATGTGTGTGTGTATGTGTAAGTTAACGAAAATGCGATCGGAAATTTTGGAGCTGGGTACAGGGAGTTTTGTAGTTGGGTATGCTCAACTATAGCATTCCTGCTTGTCCTTTTTAATTTGCTGAAAAAGTTTAGGCCCATAAGACGAACGGCCTCAGGAATAGTTTTCAAACAGCGTTTTTATAATAATTCTTTTGTATGCAATTGATGAAAATATCGCATAACTCCCATAACTTTGGGAGTTTGTAACTTAAATCAAAATAATTCCAAATTGTACGACTATAATGCTTACTCACCTTATAAATTGTTGTCCTTAACTGATATTTCGTGTTATAAAATATCACTTAGCAGCTGATCGCTCTCTCGCTCTCTCGGTCAAGCTCTTTCGCCCTGTGTCTCTCTTTCGAACTGTTTTATGTTCGTCCTTTGCGCACTTTTGTCAACCTCTGCCTCCTGTATAGATCCTTGTGTCTTGCCGTTGTTTTTGTTAGTCGATTTGGTGAAAACTCATCCTTGTTTTGAAATCAGTTTGGCAATATGTTGTTGCTGCTATTGTTGTTGTTGTTGTTAACCGGGAATTCAGATTTGAGTCTTGTTTAAAAAATATTTCGTCGTATTTTGAAATCGTTGGAAGTCCGTTTATAGTTCTTTGTTTTTGTTATTATGCCTCTTTAAATCTCTTGTATATATACATATATATATATATATTAATTTCTTTAAGAAGTTCAAGTCTTGTTTTGAAATGTAAATATATATTTTACTCGTATCATATATTTTCGAAAAAACACTTGCCTATCTTTATTTTACTTGGTGTTCGTCTTATCCCCTTTATATCATTTTGATGCTTCAGTTTCAGATATACCTATGCCCAAACCTACTTTTCGCAGTGCGCCCCTCTTAACGCCCCGTAAATTCTGTAAAAAAAACCTTTGGGTATATATGTATGTAGTTTGAAAATCGCCTCCTTATCGCCTAGCTAGGTTCGTTCTAGGTTCGCAAGACCCTCAACATTGAGCACAGAGAAACAACCCGCGAATCTTTTTCACACTTACGTACAATTTTTAATGGATTACACGATCATAGATCCTGTATTTGTTGTATACACGGTTTAGCTATGCACACCTTTGAGAAAAAAAATACGAAAAAAAGAACACGAGCTGAGTTTTTATAATATATATTTTCACAATTATCTTCAACTTTTTCTATATATATTTTTGCTCCGATTATAACTTTATTTTCTCCATTTGATTCACATTTAAAAAAATTGAAACACAAAGTAACCGTGGGAAATTTGATGGATTCTTGAATGCGCAGATGCTTATATATCGTTCGTTTCTTACGTATTTTGTTGAAATCAATTCAACATATCATTAAATTTTTGTTTTTGTTTTTGTTTTTTAACTTGATTGTTGTCACAGGACTCTTAGTTATCTGAAATGATATCAAAGTAAATGTTGTTTTAGTATATCATTTTCAAAAAGTAACAATTTACTAGCCGAATTACAATGTTGAGTAATTTTATTGAATCTTAAGTTAACATCTAGAAATTTTGCTAAAGCTTAAAGTTTTCCATACAAATCTTTGCTAAGGTCTTAATACAGCTTGGAATTAGAGGAACCTACTTAAATTCAAAATATATATTCTCGAATTCAGAAGGAATCGAACATTATATTTAGCTGAAAGATCTCTATGAATAAACCGGTGGATATCTGAAAGATCTTAAGATAGTTTTTGCGCAATTTTATTTGATACATAGGAATCGACTTAGTTTATGTCTAGATAGGTTCTTCTCTAATATACTATGTATGATACAAATCTTATCTTATCTTATGTAGCTAGAATATAGCTAAAGATCAAGAGTTAGATTAGTTCTAAATCAACGAACACGAACACAAAAAAAAAAACAAAAACAAAACAATTTGTTGTATAGAATAAAGTAACAGTTTCAAGTTGCAACGGATGCATTGGTTGTCGGATCTATAGGTTCCCGGACTGGGGATCTGTTGGACGTACTGAAGCGACTGCGACGACGACAGCTCCGATGAGCGCTCCTCTCTCTGCTTAACTCGAGCTTGGAAGTTGGCGTTGAGTGTTTTGAGTTTTAATAAGTTCTGTTCTGTTTTCGTATTCGTTTTCGTTTTCGTTTGTTTGGTGTTCGTCTCTCTGTCCGTTCATCTGTTTTGTTTTGGTTTGTTGTTCTGTTATTGTTTGTTGTTGCTTGTGTACTACGAAACAAGGAGAAATCATACAGCGACGCAAATGATAAATTATATGAGTAGAATAATACAAAACGCGCTTAAAAAAGAACCGCGTTTGCTGGATACGCCGAAGACTGCCTGACTCGTACTGATTGAGAGAGAGAGCGACGCTCGCCCACAAAGCGGCGACAGCGGCTGCGACTGCGGCGCCAAAGCTGACAGCGGCAGCGTCCGCAACGTATCCTGTGTTGAGAGTTCTGCCTAACAATAACAACAAACACAGTAGCAGAGGCAGCGGCAGCACCTACCTACATGCCAGCGTCATGGCAGCGCCCCGAAAAGCTCGCAAAGCTTTCAATGCAGCTTTTGGCAATAACTCTACACGCTCTACACTCCTACACACTGCAACAGGGCCAAATCTCCAGGGTGAAACTTGATTTCAATAATTGAAACAGTTATTGTTTGTCAAATGCATTTGATAAATTACAATGCGCTGAAAAGAAGCTTTAATATTCTATTCTATTATACTATTCTTCCGGATTAGGTGGTACCGGGATTTCAGATTTAAAATCCTCGGCCGAATATATACCGATAATACCAAAATTCCTCTCGGAACTACATTAGTATATAGTATTTTGAAGGCAACTCTAAATTTTTATTTAGGCAGTGCTTATACAATATTTAGGAGCGGGACTCGGAACCGTCGCAATAGTTTTAAAAACACCAGGTACGAACGGGTTCCGGATCGAACTGCTAGTCCCGATTCCGTCTCTGATTTATGTAATGTCAGTTCAAGCTAGAGATAGTTGCGAAACAGCAATCCTCCGATTCTACGAGTACCGTCTCTTTGGTATAAGTCCTACAGCACAGCTATTAAAAGGAGGGTCGCTTGCCCGTACCCTACAACTGGTCCCGAAATTCTCTTGATTGAGTGGCAAAAATCAATTTACATATATCTTTTGAAAAGATTATAGTAGGTATATTACATTTGGTATATACAGTTGTAGAAGTATATAAGCCCTGCTGTTTCTCTGCCTATATATGTACATATTTGTACCTGGTACCTGTTCAAAAAACAAGGTGGCTTTTCAAATTTCAGGCTCTACGTGCATTTGTCTTACAATTTGTACACTGTATCTGTGCCACCTTAGCAAAGTCGAAAACAACTAAAACATATACTAAGATTCATGACAGAGCATCTTCTATATCCTCCACATGGATCATCCGGACATTCTGTAGTCCAATTGCCAATATTTTATTGATTTATTTATTTATTTAAAACTCTTTCCTCTTAATGGCTTATGTACAAAAGATGGCTTCTTGTAGCTGCATCAACAATTGAAAATATCCTGGTAGTTCCTCATTGACCCAACTCAGGATGAAATCGAAATGCAAATCCAGGATGCACCGAATTGCACTATCTAGCTTGTAAAACTTTCGAAATGAAAAGACCACAACTCTACTTGAATCAGCCTAGTTTATTAGTCTTATATGTTTTAAATTGCAAGTGATGTATGTGGTTATAGTAAAATGTACCGATCTCCATTGAACGCAAACTTCTTCTGGATGGTGGATGGTGGTACCGTTCAATCTATAAGCAGCGTGGTAGTAAATAGAAGATCTTTACGATATGCAAGAGCAATACTTACGATTGTCTATTATGTCTCTTTTTATTGTGATTTGTATTTAGTTCGTATCGCAATCCACGCGCCCTCAGCATTTGCCCAACTGAAGGCGTGGTACCGATTTGCTAGAAGAATTGGAAAGGATGAGAACCCAATCAGAAATTAGGGTCCCGAGATTAATCCGAGCGGATCGGGAACTTACTACAACTACTAGTTTCTGCTAAGTGTCTAAAAATCCAACAACATATTCCAAAATGTGGATTTTTTATTTGTTGCGGTAAAAAAAAACTTCATATGCATCTAGTCTCTGAAAATAAGTATATTATTGATGTCTTTCAGATTTTCACTTTAATCACTCGCGGTTAACTTTTACGAACCTTCAAAATAGCCAATATGGTTGGCGTGTCCAAAAAATAAAACTCTTACAATTTTGTTAAGTTAAAACCGAATAAATTTTCCATTTTTTTTTTTTTTTTTTTTGTTAAAACATTTTTAGAATTTTTATTTTTCCGAAAAGGTTGTTTGCCGGTTGGGTACTGAAAGCAAACTGAATCTTATTTTTCCTAGCGTCCAAGCTACGACAAAATCATTCTCAAATTTCAATTTCAAGGCCTTCTAGGTTGGAAAAATGTCAAATGACTACTGAGATTGCAACTATTTTGAACACAAATACAGCATGCAGCAAACATAACCTGTTGGACGCCCAACTCCCACTTATCCACAAGAATAGGCTGGAAGATACCCTGTAACTGTTTGTGAAGTAATCAACCACAAGGCTCTGACACGACTGTTGATGCTGATCAATAATGTATATACTCTATAAAGAGTACCTAATAATGTTGTTCTTTACTTTTGTACAACATTATTATCCCCTTTTTAGCAATTTTCAATGAAAAGGGATGGGTCGGGATGGAACTTCTATTCTGATTCTGCCCATTTTAAAAAACCTTCTTCTGTCCCGATTACATCCTTCATGGGTTGTTTTCAGTCTATTCCGCCCGTGCCGAATCCCGACACAATTCTTTGTAACAGACATTTTGGTTTAAATTTTCGTGTTATCTTTACCCTTCTCCATTAATCAGATATATACCCATATATCGACTGATCCAATACATATATTTGAAGGTGCTGGAAATACTTCCTCTATTGAAATACCTCCTGCAAATTGTGTGTATTTCTAACAACATTTCTAGCAAATACATGTAAGGATAATCGCATATGAGTACGATTTTAGTGTTACTATATTATCAACCATTCTAATTCTGCTCCGGTCTGTGTTTTTAAACCTAAACCAGCGGTATTCTCCCGTGTTTCCCATTCCGATCCTATCTGTAGTATCTCGTCCTTAAAATGCTGAATTAAATACAAGAGCTCTCGAAAACTCGCAATTCAAATAATATATTACACTGGCAAGCGAGGTTGAGAACTCGTACTTTCCTTTTTAATAATTAGATACAAAACTCATTTGAGAGCCGGGCCCACTGCAACAAAGCATTGGGAGCCGCCCGGAGGGGTCGTCAATTGCAATTAGCGAGCCCGGCTAACATTCGGGTCAACATCAGAAGCAGATGGCGCTGGCAGAGGTGAAAGGGGATGGGGATGGGGATGCGGATGAAGACGGAAACAGAGATGGAGATGGAGATGGAGGTGGAGAGGGACATAAGGCTGGAGACTGGGCAAATGGAGTTGCTTTTTGAACAATTTCAATTAATTAAAATAAATAATGAAATTATGCGCGGCTTGTATGCCGCCAAAGACGCCACCCCAACCACTCTGGAAAGTGTGTGGGCAGCGGGTAGACGGGGGGCTGTCCATTCGCCGTTCGTCCTATCTAAGCCAAAGGCTGAGCTGCATACATAATCAGCCTGGGGCAGCACGGTGCGGTGTGGTGCGGTGCGGTGCGGTGCGGGGTGGTGCGATGTGGAGCCTGCTCCACATACTCGTTCGAAATGCAGGCGAACAAAATCAATGCAACGAAAGCTCTGCCAAAAGCTGCCCGTTTAGGGGCTGTGCCCGTGTAGACTTTTGCCGGGCGCACCCGAACCCGTGTAGACTTCAGCCCACAAGTGGAAATTGGAGCAGCTCGTCAAGGGGCTGCAGCACGCATATCCTGGGCGCAGGATACGCAGGATACGCAGTCTCCGGTGCTAGCGCATCCAAAAATTGTGTCAAGCTGCCGAGGTACACGCCCCAAAAACACAAACGAAACAAAACCAACAACAACGACAAAAGCGCCGGCCGGCCGTAAGGCAAGCTTTCATTCAGGGTTTGCTCATCTTCAGTTCCGTATTATCCTTAGCCTTAACTTTAATTTGTAGCCGGCCCCTGCCCGCCGCACGCCCCAGCCTGGTCCGCTGCATTAAAGCCATATGGGCCAATTCCCATTTCAGTTGCCTCCGGCACGTGCCCCATCAAGTTTCAGCCAACTTTCAACGCCCAGCTCACACGAAGTCCCCATTGAATTGGAATGTGGGCATATCAAACAAGTATATACATATGAACGAGTACAACACCAACATGGGGATAAGTCTTGATCAGAGTGCCTAGCTTGCACTATATCCCAGGAAACAGTCAAATTCAATATTGGTATTACTTTTATTTCTTTTATTTTTTGATTTCCCTTCGTTTGTTACGAACGGAAAGCGGAAGAACCACAAATATTATCGTATAATATATATTTGATATATTGAATGCCCAACTTAACCTAAAACATCAATTTTAAACAGTTTATATAAAAAAATTGACAAGACTTTCTTCCCTGATGCGATACAGAGGGTATATTAGTTTATATTCTAGCATTTCTTCATCCCAAGACCTGCAATAGAGAAGAAGTAAAGGATGACCCCCACGAAAAAGTTGAACTTAAGATGACAAATTAACCAAAAAGGCAAATGTAGACCAAAAATACATTCCATTTTAAACTGTACAATTCAGCTTCTCTTTAAATAGAATGAAAAAAAAAACAGCAATTTATCATTTTATTACAAATACGTTGAGATATTACCAAGTAATCATGAATTGTAGATATGGTATTTACTATGAACAGAATCTTGAACAAGGCGACTTCTTCAATTTATCGCAATTAATAAATAATAAATTACCACAGTCTGTGGGGGATGGGAAGAACTACAGGAATCTGCTTTCCGCCAGGCGAACTGAGAATACCAAAGTGCCAAGTGCAGCATTTGTTTCGTAACCACACTGCCAACCACAGGAGATGTCCTGTTTACAAAGAAATTAAATCGCGCTTGCACCGTCGTAAGGCAACAGCTCCCCTCGAGACCACGGACAGCCTCTCCCCTCGCACATGAATCGTGCAAATCAACGCCCGCAGTGTTCTTGCATAAAGCACTCAGGATCCAAGGTCTGCAACCAACAAACCAGCACCCACGTCAGCTATACCACAAGCGGTACCTGCGGTTGCGCAACCGTCCAACGACACGGGAAGTCATTAGCAGCCTCCAAGTGCAGTTGAAGCAGGTTTAGTCATCCTAAGCCACAACCTGGTGAATTTCATTAACCTTCTGCAAAGCTGCATGCTTCTTTAAAGTAAATAATTCCTGCAAAAATGCTACAAACTCTTATCGTTCGTTCAGAAACGGAAGTGACAAACATAAATAACTTCCAAATAACTAGATATAAGACTTTATTTTCTTTGGTCTATGCTACAAATCATCCGGACTGGAAGGTACACAGTGCAACTGCCCTAATAATAGAAATCGCATAAAATTTTTGGAATCTCGACACTTTATGAACTGAGCGTGTATACCAACAGGTGTACCAAGTTTGATTGCTTTGCTTGTGGGAATACATTTAGTTCACACGGACAGACAACAGGGTAAATATAATAATCAGATTAATTGCATCAGGTGACTAAGCACAGACACTGGGAGTCCCAAAGCCATCTACACTTCTGTCCAACAGTACATAGAAAACTACCAGGGCTAGCTGACTTTGCAGTAACAAAAAAAAAATCCCTCGCAAAGTGAAAAGAGCTGAGGCTCTGGCAGATTTATCATCAGATCACTCACCTGTTCTGTAGATTGAAAACAACCCAAGAAATGTGGCCTACTGGGCTAAAGAGCTAATGCGATACATCTAAAATTGACGGTCAGTAATCTACATTGGCTAATTAAGGGCCGCTCTCCACTATATCTAAGCTACAACACAGAAACCAAACTGGACCTATGGCTCTAAGTAATTGGGAAATAGCAGCAACATCGACATAATACAGGGAGCTCAATCAAAGATCTTGAGAACTATCAACATGGGGCACCATTCAGAACGACAAAGTTTGATGGACCATATACAGAAACTGTTTTGTGTCTCAACCAAATCCCATTTAATCACTCACAATCAAATTTATTAGTTGTTCCGTTGGCTTGAAGAAAGGAAACACTCTTGAAAATGGATAAAGAAAACCATGATCTAGTATTCTCGTATATAACTAAGCGTGGGCAAAATAGTTAAGTACAATTTAATAGAGTTAAGCAGAACATATATGATCGATATATGATTTATTGGAATGATTAAGTGCAGAATGTTATTCTTGAGATCAGTGTATGGATTTGTATGGATTTTGTCCCCGTCTGAGCTGATAGCTGATAGCTCAGTCAACAACCCAATCTCCTGCATGAATGCTAGAGTTTTCGTCGGGTTGAGAGTTTCTATATCGACTGTTTGAAGGATATAGTACCAGGTGTCTAATACTTGTACTAGAAAGGAAACTGCATTCTGTTAGTATTGGAAATGAGGATTTATCCGCTAGTTCGTGTGCCGCTGCTCACAATTCCTAGCTCTACAAGCTGGCTTCTCCTATTCAGAGTGAATTCTGTCCCATTGGTATTATGTGCTTGAATCTTTTAAGATCATAGTTTCCTAAGAGTGACTTGCACTGTCTTAGCTTGACTGCCTCATGTTGCTCTCTTCTACCCTCAATGGTCATTTCTATGCCACACGACGGTCCTTCCCTCTCCGATTCTAGCCAGCTCATCAGCTGTGTTGTTCCCGTGTAGGCGTCGAAAGTAGTAAACAACGCTGTTGTTATTCTGGAAATCAGTCGAATACGTCTCAATAATTCTAGGACCTGCTCATGATTTCAAATGGTTGTCAGCTTTAATCCAAGAGACTCTGGCATCAACAACACGTCTAATGGAAACTGTCAGATGCAACCAAATGGATTTGTTTGTGGCTGCCAGTTGCAGCTGCTCGACGGGCGAGTATCCTGACTGAAGTGGCATTTTAACGCTTCAGATGCATTACGAGGGCGGCTTAAAGGGTTACCACACCACACCACACCACACACATGGCCGACTAATTGCTTTGAGTGGCAACGGGAAAAGAGCACAAAAATGAAAAGCATAAATTGCTAAAAATGTCTCACAAGCCGCTGCACATCAGCTAATTTCCAAAAACTCACAGCAGCCGTCGAGTGACTTCCGTTTCCGCAACGACAGCGCCGAGTGCTGTTAAGGACTAAATATGGGAAGGCTCGTGTAGGATAGTGAGGCTGGCGGGGGAGGCTTGTGTGTTGCTAATCAGTTGGAAAATAAATTTGTTAATCTACACAGCCAGCGGTTGCGGCTTCATATGCACACGAAATATATAGAAAACCAAACATAATATATACAGATATGTACATATATATGTACATTCCGAGTATGTATTCATATTGATTTATTTACTTATTAATTTTAATTTGAATGCACAGAAAAGTGGGAAATAAATAAATGAGTTGCAGCGCGAAATTCCAGCTTGAATTACACGTTTCCCTTTGGCAGGCAATCAAAGCGACGGCTGCTGCGAACATTACGTATACGCCCTGTAATCCGAGCTATACAGCATTCCGTATCTACGCACAAATGCACATACATTTTCATGCATGAATGTATGCGTGTAAATGCAGCGAGTGCGACTCACCCACACACATAACCACACACACACACACACATAACCACACACACACAGTCAACTGCAGCTGTGCGCAGAAAAGAGACACGCGAGTGCAGCGCGTGGCACAAAGGATGCTGCTGGCATGCTCACACACACACACACACACAAACACACCCACACACACACCGCAAAATTGAACGTGGAGGGATCAGAGGGGGGCAAAGGCTGCCGCGGGCATCAGGGAATAAATAAAAAACAGGAAGAACAAAAATGACAAATCTAACGATGCGGTGCTGGAATATTTGCATTCGAAATTGAGAAATTTCCCTCAATAAATGTGCGTATGTGTGTGTATGTGTGTTTGTGTGTGTATTGCTTTGTTAATCAACTATGTGCTCACATATGTGCATGATTTAAATACATACATATGTATGTATGCATGTATATATGTAACGGGGCCCGGCACGAACACGCACCTAAGTCCTTTCGAAACCACAGTCTAAAAAAAGAGAAATATATTTTAAAGCTAAAAGAAAAACGTTCTATAGAGTATACAAATCCCCAAGACAACTTTCACTTGCATTATTTAATTAATTTAAGTTTATAAAGAAAACACTCTTTTATGTTATCAATTTAATTTGATTAAAAGCAACTATTGCAGCAACTGATTTCATTTTGTGTGCACTCTACACTCAAGTAGAGCAGTATATGCACGCCTGCTGAGTGTGTATTCATGCACCGCTCTTAGTATGTATATACAAATACAGGGTGTCCTTCTGCAGCTGATAAATGCTCACATTTATTAAATATACATATCAATGTGAATTTTACAACAACAAAACTTGTCCAGATCGAACTGGTAACAATAAAGAAAATCTATAATTTAAATAAATACTCGTTGTTCCGTTTGGATCCATAAATATGTTTAACTAGGTTAGATTTCGTTTAAAGTAATTAGATAACTGATAACTGGTCCTGGCAGCCGTTGCTACGTTTATCTAGAATCTAGTCTAGAGTGTTTTACATATATAAGAGATCATTAGAAATGGAGATACCAATTTTGGTTACAAATTGACCTAGGTCTTAAATCAAATTACAGCCACAATTTAAAAGATATATTCTTGATATTTGATACACGTTTCATTTAGTATTATATGCAGCTATCCTGAAGATTTCAGAACGATCGCATAATAAATACAGAAGTTATGACACTGCCAAACTTTGTGCTCCACACACACATTTTAGAATAATTTAGGGCTCAACTTGAACCTTTCAGCTTTATTGTAGAATACCAGAGAGAACACCCTGTTTATATAGACGTCGCCTCCATACAAATAATTTGCACATTGCTGGAATAAATAAACCAAGCGAATAAAATTTACTAAAGCACATTTCAACAGCAGCAGCCGGGAACGAGGAACACTGAGGATTGGGGATTGGGGATTCTCTGAGGGAATACCGAACACAATCGACCGACCAGTGTTTTTCTATGTATGTGTGTGTGTGTGTGTATGGGTGGGTGTGTGTGTGTGTGTGTGTATGTGGCAAAGACTCAACCCAGCTGGCATCCATCCAGAGCCAGAGCCAGCGTCAAACCCAGAGACACCTAACCCACTGAACAACCCCAATGCAAGGAGGTGTGGCAAGGGGATGCTCTCCATATGAATCTATGCACAAATCTCTCAGTGTATGTAGGTGTGTATTAGAGTGAGTGTGTGTGTGCGTGTGTGTTGGTTGTGCACGTGCGGGCTGCCATTAGGAAATTAGTGCTGCTCTAATCAGCAACAACAATTGCCAACTTTGGGCCACATTTAAAAATATATTTAAAATACTTTATAATTAAGTATTTAAATAGCAGAATATACTAATGAGGCCTTTTTTTTTAATTTGGCAAGCAAAATCGCATTAATTTCAAAGTATACTAGCAGAATTATGACAAGAAAGAACGGATATCTTCGGCATTAAGAAGCTATTCTACACCAGCAGAAAGGCTTTCATAGAAAAACTCATTTATCAACCGATTGTTCCTATGGAAGCTAGTGAATAATGTGGTCCGATTTTGATAAAATTATGAGCAACTATATTATCCAAATTACTATATTATAAATAGGTTCTGCACCGATAGAGCTCAAAGTTTTACACAATAGTATACAGTTCGCTTCTAGGATTGTATTCATCTATATATGTTTCGCATCAATAACATACCGGCGACCGCGAGAAAGAAATTCCATCAATAATTTAAAGCATGTTATATACATGTATTCGGGAAAATATAAATAAAATCAGTTTAGATTGTGACCAGAAACCCGGCACTTTGCAAAATATACCCCACGGGCGGAAAAATGTAGTATGAAACTTGAAAAATCTACTCTCCGTCGCCACAGACGCGAAATGGGCTTATCCGAAGAATCGTAAGACACGGGTGGGAAAATAGTGCCGAAGCGAAGAGTAGCGCGGTACAACTAGTATAATATACATATAATAAGACTCTCAAATGCTGAGTTTGGATGAAATGTCTGTATAAACAAAAAGTGTTCTCACGCAAAAGATGATTTACATTCGTTGGTTATAGTCTTATAGTAGTTCCATTTGTATCAAATTTGGTCAGACTAAAAAAAACATAATAGAACTTAGATTTATCCGATCATTCACATGGCAGCTAAGTATATGATGTACAAAAGTAGAGAAATGCGATGAAATAATGTCATGGTTCTTAAAACAAACATTATAATATAAATTCAAAACATATTGTAGAAGCCATAAATACAGAGATAGTTCTCATCCAACCGTATATAAAATTCAAAAATTAACAAGTTGGAGTAGCCAAAAAAAACGCAGTAATGTTAATATTTTTTGTGGCTGAGGAAGTTAATCAATATAGTGCTCCGATCCTACAGCAAAAACTAGCATCTGTGCCTAGTTCAATTAAGATAGCTCTAAACCCGAGGGGCTAGTTTGCATAGAAACAGGCAGCGCTATATCGACTCGGCTATTGATGCTAATCAAGAGTATGTATCTTGACAAAATAATTATAGCCTCGGCTTCAAAAGACTTATAATTTACAGGGGAGAAAACTTGTATACTACACAACATTTGGGAATCCGGAACAACTACGTTTTGTTTCATGGAAACTACTAAGAAATACATTTGTTAGTTTTAATCAATCGAGAGAAAGACATAATAATAAGTACACCAAAAGATGTGTGATCCTAAAACATGTTATTAGGGCCAATTAATAGTTCATATTTATTAATATAAAAATTATTCAAAAATTTCATTTATCATATTAATGTGAATCTTTGGCGGAACAGCAAACGTTTGCCAACTCCATAAGATTCCAACGGTTTCGGAATTTGTGGCGGGCTTCAGGTCTATATTATAGGTCGATATAAGATTTAATTTAAACAAAACTATTGCACACATTGCTGAATTATAGATACAAGATTTTATTAATTTAATTAAGTTCTTAAAATACCAACTCTGCAATCTACCAAGCCCAAGTTTACTCATGTGAATTATCTGGACAAATCTGAAATACTTGCTTCAAAGAAATCGTCATTTAAAAAATAGAATTAGGCATACAGTTTTATTGGGTGCTTATGAATTGAATGTTATTATTAAAAGTGAAATCACTTTTCAAATGCTCACAAATAATTGAAAACGGTTTGACTTTAGGAATTCACTTCCAAATAATACATAAACAAATGAATTGGATTTGTCATTTCAAAACTCACAGATAATTTATTTAAAACGCATTCATTTAAAAAAACAAACTATCACAATGAGTTTACGCATAAACCACATTTATAGGGAATTCATTGCCAGATATTCAACACGTGTAAACCTGACTCAGGGCTACCTTCGACAACATTTAATAAGCTGAAAAGCGAACTTATTTTGTTAACTAGCTATGCAGAATCTATTGAAATCTGCCAGATCTGCTTATGTATTGTATATTTGTCGGATCAATCAAATTTGGATGCGAAAAAATAGAAGAAAATTAGAACCTAATGTACAACAGATATCAAGTTTTGACGCCAACGAGGAATGCTGCGAATGGTTACTAGCCGGTTAGATTGGCGGGCGGCAGATCCCCGACTACAGCCTGTGTGGGCAACTTTGGTGCTAGATGAACTAAGGGCGCTGGTGTAGGCTTTGTGGCGATCGCTACATCCGGCGGTGTGTGAAAGAAGTAAAGCAGAAAGCCGGCAGCCAGCACAATGTGGGCACCCAGTATGCCAATAATCAGGAATAGCGAATACTGTGAATTGCGCAATGCCGGTGTCAGCACTGCAATCAGCACGGTTCCCGACAGCAGCGCGGCCGTGATAACCAGCAGCCACTGTAGCAACGATATCTGCAATAATCAAGCATTATAATCAACATGAAAGCGATCAAATAAGCACCAAGCACTCACATTGATCACCCAAAGTATGGAAACGGGTATATATATGGCCAGGCTGTAGCCGTAGATGCACATTAGCGACATTAAACTGGGCGTGTAGCTGGCCTGCAGGAAAAAGAGCGAGACAAAATTATTAAACAGAGTGAGAAAGATTGTGTGTTTGCTGGCAAGCCGCAGAGTATGAAAACAGTACAACAACACATTTAAATTTATCAGGTTTTAAGCATAAAGCTCATATTTGAATTTAAAAAAGTTCATATTTTTGGAGTAAAAGTATATAGTTAAATTAATTGCGTCCTAAAATAGTATGAAATGCGCCGGCCAGTGCACAGATTGATCAACTCTATCAGCCACAAACAATTTTTAGCAATTTTAATTTTTGTAAAACACAAATAAAAATAGAACTGTAATGGTTAGAAACTTAGATAACAACAGCAAGTTGGGTAAAGGTTAAGGCAACCGCCTTACAGACGGGAGTACTCGGGTTCGAATCTAGCCGATTATCACTCATATACGGACAATATTTGGACAAAAATCTAACAATAAGGTGGGGTCTGGTATCCGAAATACCGCCATATGACCAGCCAATACTTTTCATATCAATGTTTATATATTTGCCCTTAATTGTTGTTGTCAAGCCTGCTATATATTTCATATTATTGCTGACTATTCATATTTTATTCACTCTGCCAGTGTTGACCCTTCAGTTGTGTGTGCGTGTTTGTGTATGTGTAAGTGTGCGAAAATATATAAGGAAGTTGGTCTACAACTTTCGTTGGCATCATTCGTTAGAGTTGCCCTTAATGAAATGAGCTTAAATTAATTCCAAATCATGAAATGTTTCTTATGCTCGCATGTTTGAAATCAAATAATTTAACAGGAAGAGAATAGCATAAGCGACGTGTAGGCTCTCAAAACTTACGCTGTCCGTCTCAAGGGCGTCCTCCGCATCCACTGGCTTGAGACTGTACTTGAAGAGCGCCCATAGAACCGCCGGCAGGATGTTCGCATACAGAAAGATGCAGGTGGCTGCATAGGACACCAGATGGAAGTTGTAGTGCCAGTGATAGCTGTCGTTTGCCTGATGCAAATAGCTAGCTATATTACCGCTAATGGCTATGGAAAATATCTAAAATAAATATATACATATTTGTGAGACATTTCAAATCAGGTTGAAGATTTGCGGCTTACCAGCGTTATGGTTATCCAAATGGGGCCATACAAGTCGGGATTTTCGCCAATATTCATGCGCAAATAGTTGGCGGCGGCACGTTTTGGTATCATTGAGTTGACAATGCGCTCCAGCACCATATAGGTGTCCACGTTGAAGAACTGCTGATAGTACTCGATGGTCAGAAAGGAGAGACGCGCTCCGGCGCCCGCAGCGCCGTCCGTTAGGGCGCCTTGTGCGCCGGCAGTGCCAGACTGGCTTGAAGTGCTCATGTCGTAGATGAGATCCGCTAGGGGATCACCACGTTGACGCTGTGCGTTAAAGTTGCCACTGCCTCGGCCGACGTTGACGCCGCCGCCACCTCCACCGCCGCCAGTTGCATGCGTTGGCGAGTTAACATTGATTTGTGCTGGTGCGCCGCTGTTAGTTGCGCTATAATCGCGAAACTGTAGCAAATCGTCGGCAGTCGGCGTTTCCATATCGCTGTTGGACACTGCAATATATTTTGCTAACGCTCTTTAGAAATATAACACGTATTTATTATCACAGCGCCTATTTGTTTTTCTCCTTCCTTTTTTTTCTCACACTCATACGTCAGCTGTTTACTCGGCGCTGGCGCGAGCGTGTGACCATATCGAATTTTTGTTTTTCAATTAGGTTTGGTATTTTAATTAAGTATTTTTGTGTATAACATGCGCGCGGGTTATCTTTAAACACTTTTATTTTACAATTCCGACCTATTTGTACTGATCTTCGACCATTTCACTATTTGCACCAACATCCCATAATTGTTTGAGTCCGTAACAATTTATCCAAAGATTCCTTTTTGCAGTAAGTTTGAAATGCCCGCTGAACGCTAAATATATCGATATGAGCTGGCAATTTTCGCTATTGCCACGCGGCATCACACTAACGGCGCATATATTTATTTAAAACACTGCAAGATTGGCTTGTTGTTTTATTTTAAATGGTCTATACTTATTTTCTCTATTATTCTCATTATACTGTAGTTCCTTTTCGGTTTTTCGCTAATAAAACCCATTTCGATAAGTATATAGTCCTTGTTGGTATTAAATCACATACAAATACTGAAATCGATAATTTGATGCTATGCAACACTGCAGCGCATTGTGTCGTCAGCCAACACTTTTTGCAGTTTCAGCAAAAACAATACTCGTAGCTCCAACAATTCTAAAAAAAATTATAAATAAAGTCGTATAAAAACTAACAACAAGTTGCATTTGCAAGCCGCGTGGCAACTAAAGATTGCAACACTTCCTACGCACACAACCGCGAAACCACAACTCAAACAAACGCAAGACACAGAAATGCCTGTCAAAAATGGCGAATCGGATGCTGAGGGCGACGTCTCCGGGGCAGAATCGGAGCGCTCAAACTCAAGCCAGGCGCACGACACCTCCGACGAGGAGGAGGAGGAGGCCAACGAATGCGATTCGGACGATTCATCTGAGCTGGATGCCAGCGAAATTGAGCGTCGACGCGTCGAGCATATAGAGGATCTGGGTAAGCATACTAAAACTGGCGCCAATTGTTGAACTTGTTGATAAGATTCATGGAACTCTGCAGCCAGCTTGGAGCGTCAATTTAACCAACTGCGCGAGCAATATTACTACGAGCGCATCAGTCTCATTGAGCGGCAGCTGTCGGAGGTGCGCTCCGGCCGCTCCGAGGAGTTTGTCCATCCCCAGAAGGAGCTGGACAAAGTGTTCCGTACGCGCATTGAGGTCGCCGATGTTCTGCGCAAGTTTCGCCTGCAAAACATTGAACACAAATACCTATCTGAGGAGCAGGCGGCATCGCAGCATTTCGAGGTAAGTTTCTCCAACTGTTTTGGCGCCAAATTCTAAACAATTGCATTTGAAACAGAGCGAGAAACTAATGGCCGCGGATAGCTTGCGTGAGGATCTAATGGAGCGCATACGTCGCCTCGAAGAGGATCGGCACAATGTGGACATCTCCTGGGACGATTGGGGCAATGATAAGCGTCAGAGCAAGGTGCGCGGACCAGGACGCAAAAAGGCAGTCACTGTCACCGGGCCATATGTTGTATATATGCTGCGCGAGGAGGATATTATGGAAGATTGGACGATCATAAGGAAGGCGCTAAAACGCTCCTCAACGGCGGCCGCTGCGGGCAGTGCCACATCAACGGCGGTCGGCCTCAGCAGCTTGGCTGCCATGCCCCTGACGCCGACGGCAATGGCCGGTGGCAACGGATAACGGTGGCGTTCAGCGGCTGCTTTTGCCCATGCCCGAATTACTTGATGGCAGCGTAAGGTAGCCAATGCTCCACCACCGCCCCCTGCATTATCATTTCATCCCTGTTGTTACACGATGCCCTAATTATGATCATGTTTGACGTTCGTTTCATCTATTATTATTATTATTATACTATGACTTATTATTGCTTAGTCTAAACGACCACAAACGATCACTACACACACACTACACACTACACACTACACACACACACACACACACACACACCCTCAAGCTAGTTGTAAGTAAAGGTAGTTTAAAATAATATATGTATATGCACATAGATTGTATATATATGTATAATTGTATAAAAGAAAACACACGTTGGAACGCTCTTTGAATGCGATCATGTCCCCATCACTGTAATAAGTCAAAGAATACCCTGCTATTGTACTATATAATTATTATATAAGCGTAGCATAAATAGTCACTGATCGTACAGATCTACAAAATAAAGCCAACTTTTTCCTCATTATCATACGAATTACAAATTTTGATTTCGATTTTGATTTTAATTTTCTTTTGCCCCTAATTAAGCTGAATTTAGAAAATAATACACTTTTTCCTCACAAATTCCAGAAACATTTTCACTTTAAGGACATAGTTAATCGTGTAAATATATAACTATATACATAACAAATTCAAGATTTTGTTGTGAGTGTAATTAATCTAAACTATAGAAAATAATCCGGTTTTTATATAAATGTTCTAGATCCTAGAAACATTTATATTTGTACGATGTGCTACTTAAAAACAAAGTAAATGTAAATGCGAAAATTATATTGAAATTAATGTAAGCATAAGACGAATTGAAGATTATAAGTCTCATTAAGCAGAAAATTTGAAAATATTGCCGCTTTTCCTTAGATATTCCAGAAATATTTAAAGGTTTAAGATATACCAAGGTATTTTCACGAAATATATAGTCATGTAAATATATTTCAATTAAAGATCCTCTTAGGGGTATAATTAAGCTGAAATTGATTTTAAAAAGATGTTTTTATTTTGATGATTAGATTGTAGAAATATTTCTATTTTAAGATATACTAATGCATTTTTCAGAAATATGTTAACGTTTCAATGTATTTCTAAGTGAAAATTTTAATCTTTTGACTCTAATTTAGTTAAAGGGTCTAAATTATCGACTTTAGTACTTAGATATTACAGAAATGCATGTGTATTTTTAAGATATCCTTATACATCTTTATGAATTATGCAAACGTGTAAATATAATGAATTAAGAATTACTATGTCTTAAGTGTGATTAGGCTAAAGTTTAGAGAGTGAAAATTTCTTTTTTTTTGCTTGGATATTCAAGAAGATATTTTTAAGATAGTATGCTAAGACGTTTTCACGAAATATAGTATCAAGTAAATAAATGTATATTAGTAATTTGTTCTCATTACTAAATGTATATCCCTTTGAAGTTTTCATCGTTGGTCTAATCAAACTGAAATTTAGAGCTTTAAACACATTTATGGATGAGAAGAATTCCAGAAACATTGAAATTTCTTAGACATGCTAAGAAATATGTGTGTGTAATATATTAGCCTTTAGTCTCGTACCTTGGAAACTATGCTTATAAGATTTGGTACAGTCGGAACCAGACGGATGGTATCAGTATTTGAAGGCGTGATAGGTGGAATCCCGAGATATCTTAACTAGATTATGATAGTTTAGAAAGGTAAGCATGTCTTTTAAAAAGACTTAAGCCAAATGCATAAGGTAAGAAATCCAAGAAAGTAAAGGAATTCCTAGAAGCCTTTGTATATGTATACCGCAAATTAATTACTTCTACCTCCTTTCTAAAACTTCTATTGAAGATAATCTGTATAGTACTTGCCCGCTGATACTCATCAGGCATGTATTTATTTCTGATTTCGATCAAATCATAGCTAACTGTTCCGAAATCCGAAGATCAGAATAGTTGTCCGTTGTGAGAATCGCCAAATATTTTCTATTAACTTTTGAAATCGCAAGAATGGGTGCTACGGAAATCGCAAGAGAAAAGATGATCACAAACTTGTTTGAATAAAATAAGATTTAATTGTTTATTTCAACAAGTTTCTATGCAATCTAACATTAAGTGAAGGCAGCTAAAAGCCCTTGGCCTTCAGATGCTCACGGAGCACGTCCACGTAGTCGCCATGAATGTGAATTTGGCCGCTGAGCTCATTGATGCGCGTGGCGCAGAGTTTGCCATTGCGGGCACGCTCCACGACGGCGCGCAGTTCGCGCTCCAGTGCCCAAATATTGCCCTGGACGCGACGCACGACGGTGATACGACGCTGGCCACGGAAGCTGGTTTGCAGATAGATGGGCACCATGTGATTCTTGGTGCGGCCTACAAAATAACCATCGCTCGTGCCATCGGCTGTCTGTGGCTGCCAGCCGGATGGATACGCTGTCTTGGCCACGGGCTGTGGCACCGTCAGTGGCGGCAGCAGGCGCTCCACATACTTCCATTCTGGCGGATTGTGCACCACTTCAACCTCAGGATATTGCTCCAGCGGTTGCACCTCCTGCGACGACCGAAAGCTGGACAAACGTGCGGGTTGCCTTTGTAGCGAGCGCGTCAGCTGCAATTGTAGTTTTTGAATAAATATGCCACAGCTTAGCTATATCAGCTGCTAACCTGAGTAAATCTGTGCTGCAGCAGGCCGCTGACCATTAGTTTTGCGCTCGCTGCCATGGTTTTAGTTAATTATTTCGTTAATTTAAGGCAAAACAACAGCGGAGGCCACAGTCTGTGTTACATATGCGCTCTGTGTTAGTGTTGAGTAGTGCTGTGTGGTTCATGAGCGAGCTAGCCAAAAGAGTAGCTCACTGAACTGGTCAATTGAGCGTGTTGTCTCTCAACTGTTATTTTTGTTTTGCAATATGGTTATAAATATATTGTTTTTTAAGTATTCATTTAACTAAGCCATATCGTTCGGAAAGTAACCAAGCAATTTGATCACAAAACAAAGAGAGGAACAACTGGTGAACAAGTTCGTCGAGATGAGCAGTAGTTAAACAACACTGATACGCCGCAGAACCCCAACCGGCACCTA
The DNA here is from genome assembly GCA_037075165.1 of Hirtodrosophila histrioides. Lineage (NCBI taxonomy): Eukaryota > Metazoa > Arthropoda > Insecta > Diptera > Drosophilidae > Hirtodrosophila > Hirtodrosophila histrioides. Next base: position 126,269 of record JBAMCL010000348.1, on the reverse strand, counting down.
ATTCCATTTGGCGTTGCCACTGTGCGCGTGCAAAGTGCTGTAAAGTTTACAATTTGATATTGGCGCCTCATTTAGCGCAATTCATTTAAACATATGTGTGTGATCGTATGTATGCATGCAAGCAGTTTCATAAATTTGCAAATGCATATGTATGTATGTATGTACGCTGCTGACACAATTCGTTGGACTTATGTATGTGTATGTGCATGTCTGCCATTGTATGCAACAAATGCCGCCTGCGACGTCATTTTTGAAGCCAAAGCTTTTAGCACACACACACACACACAGACGCAAACAACATGCATACGACACAAGCTTATTTTAATCATTAACGCTGCAGCTGCTTTGCTGCTAGCTCATGTTGTTGTTGCTCTTTGCTGCATTTGATGTTGATTCTAGCGGCAGCCGCAGCCGCCAGCCGCAGCCGCCAGCCGTTTGGCATTGTTTACATTGCAGCTTTTATTTGTCAGCTTTTGCGCTCAGTTTCATTTTCAGTTTTCTCAGCGCTTTCGTCGCGACAAGTTGTTGCTGTGCCATACCAAAAACGAATTAAATAAAAGCTACAAATAAAAAAACTTATAGTAATTTTTTGTTTTTTTCTATAGCTTGCTTGCCGCTGCAATTGTTGAAAGAAGAGCGCGCGCAAAATTTTAGAATTTGCAACACAAAAGGCCGTTTTAAGTGTGTAATGTGCTTGTTGTTGTTCTTTCCTGTTGCAATTCAAACGGTGACCGAGCAGCGTGCAGTGTTGTAAAGCGACGGCATGGCACGCAAGGACGATCCCGTTTTCAATGTGAAATTTGTGCAACTTGTGGAAAATCAGGCCTGCCTGTGGAACTACACACATCCAGGCTATAGCAAAAAGGAGGAGGTGCAACGGGCCTGGCAACACGTGGCCAATGAAATAAAGGATACAGGTAACAAACAAGCATCAGCAATAAAAAACCAAACAAAACACAAACAAAATTATAAGAAACTTTTCATTTCGCCTTCTAGTGCATTTGAAGATTTCCATATTTGCCTGCTTGTGCGAGCATTTATTTATTTATTTTTTTATTTATATTTTTTATTATTTTCCTCTTTTTTTTGCAATTGCGTGCTCATTTGTTGTGCGATTGTGTGTGTGTGTGTACGTTTCTAGCTGGCGCGCGCCTATGATGCAAGCTTTTCACTGCCCCTCTATGTGTGTGTGTGTGTGTGTGTGTGCGTGTGTGCATGTGTGTGTGTATGCGATTTCAATGCAATCGCAATTTGTAGTCGTGCCAACTCACTTGCACTCATTCGCTTTAAGTGTGTGTGTGTGTGTGTGTGTGTGTGTGTGTGTAGGTGTGTCACTGTGTCACACACAGCAATAGCAGCTCGCGGCGTTTGCATGCAATTAGTCGCTGCTCTTGTTGTTGTTGTGGCTGTCTGCCGCTTTTGGCATGCAATTAAAAGTTCAGCAATTGCAGCGCAGCGCAAATACCCTGCCGTTAGAGCCGCAGCCTTAGCCAACACTGGATGTGATCGTGCTGCCTTGCAGTATTTGACAGCACTGCTCTTATCCCTTATAGCAGAGACCTAACCTCAAATTATTTAGTTTAATCATCAAATCAATATACATATTAATTATTGTTATACTTTACTGGCGGTAAAACAAAATGAAAAAAAAAAAAAAAACATTTTGGAAACAGAGCATACCGCAGTCGGAAACATCCCACAATATTCTTACTGGTTTTTATTAAGACTTCATCAAATTTTAACTAAACACATTTAAAATTGTCATGCAAAATTCAAGCAAATTAAATACACAAAAACGTTTTCTTTGAGCTTGTTGCAAAGCTGATCCTTCAGTATGCAGTATTTTACAACACTTTTTTAGTTTTTAGTCTTGTGGGAAGATAATTAAAAAGCTCTCGCAGTTACATATATTTCAGTTATTTCAATGGCACGCCAGCCATTTGATTTGATTTGATTAAGAAAGTGATAAAACTGTTTGAATATAAGAGGCAGATCTATACTACTTGAGAAAGTGCTGGATTATTCCACTAATGTCGTCCATGTCACTATTTCTACTTCTATTCAAAATTTGTTACAAGAACTTCTATTCATTTACTTCTTAGTCAGGAACTTCGAAACTTAATCAAAACTTAAGTCAACAGGATCGGTTGCGCTTTAGCGAGCGAATCCAATATACAGTTAAATCTTCCTTAAAATCTTTGAGATAGATCTAGTACGAGTACATGATATCTTTTTAGTCGCCTGGTGTCTCCGCTATTATCTAATAGGTTTATTGCTGTACTATTATATCTGTGATGGAAATGATTGATTATGAATTGTATATTTGTAGCAAACATTGAAAAATTTAAAGAAATTTAAAGTGAAGTTGTGAAAAGTTTTAAGCTTCTCTTCAAATTTATTTTATTGCTTTATACAGACCAAGTCTCTCAACTGTTCTTAACTTTTTTTACTCCCTCTATAATCTTTACTTGTCTAAAGACCCCCGACATAGTTCAGTAAGACTATCCCAAGACCCTGTCTGGTAAACCATTTCTCCCCTTATCAATGGGCTTATAACATTAATTGGTTGTCCCACATTCGAGCTCTCGAGTGTAAACATATTTGTGATTGGCGTCATTTCATTAGTATCTATTAACTCTTGTCCCTGATGAGGAGATTTTACTTCTAGTTACGATTGTTCATCTAAATGTTGAGCGGGAGAGGCATCTGTAGTGGGACATAGTTTTAGTTTATAATGGGCCTCTACAGAGGAATGTGCCAATGTTTTTATTAAATAACGCAATTAATCAGGTTGAAAACCCATTCAGAAAATTGCAGGCGTCATCTTACTGGCTTATCGAGAGTATAAACAATTGGGGAGTCTTCAGAAGATACCCGCGCATAGCGATGTTCTTTTGTAAACAAATGTTAATGATCATTGGAAACGAGCTCATTTCAGCTGATGTACTCAAAACCAGCTGGTGTTGCCCGGCGTCGTTCGGCTCAGATCCGAATCTGCAAATATCTTCGGTATAAAAATCGCAGCACCTTCTCAGAGTTTTGGCAGCTCTTTTCCAACCGATGCGGCAACATTTCCGCATTCGATGGGACACGCGTCAATTGAAAAAGGATAATCTGATCGATCTGATCGACTTTAAATTAGTTGTTTGCCCATATAAGCTTCACGCCATAATTTTCGATGGTTTTTCCGAAATCGAAATATAAACTTTTTCTAATAGAACTTTGAAACATAAAAATACATTACTTTTTACCACACTACCTCCCTTTTGGTTGGAATTCTGTCTTAGTTACTGTTAAAATTTATGGGTTCTAACTTTGATGGTGTTGACAGAGCAGGAGAAAGTCTTTTATATTAATATATATGATCTGTTATGTTACGGCATTCTTGTTAAGGCCTTGTTCGGAATAGAGCCTACAATTGAAATTGTAAATAACACTAAATAAATGTATACTCAATTTACATAATTGTAAATGTTAAATGTTAAGCTCCCTTCAGCTGTTATACACAGAATGGTCTGTTATGTTAATTGGTTCTTAAAGGAATTTCCCGGTCTAGATCTGACGATTATGCATGTCTTTAAAAAAGTAATAGGAATTTATCTCTGTAGAACCTTGATAGTGGCTAACCATCGATACGATAATGTCATGGGAAAGTTAGGGGCTTATTTTCCAACTGAGCTGCTGTACGCAGAATGGTCTGTTATGTTAAGTGGTTCTTATTCCTATAAGAGTGGTAAAGTGGTAAAAATAGAAATAGGAAGTTCTGGCGTAGTAGGAATTTCTCTCTATAGAACCTCGATAGTGGCAAACCATGAATAAAATAATGCCATGGGGTAGTTGGGGGCACTGCGTCGGGGAATTTGCGCCCGGCTCCTAACCTCATTTATTAGCTTGCAACTGTTGACACACACAAGTGTTTCCCATTATTCAGCTACGTTTGCTTGGCCTAATTGCAGTGCGAAACTCGCGGGAACGTTGGCGAACCATCAGGAGCAGCTTCTTGCGATCCTTGAAGCTGGCGCGCACACAGACGGGCCGCGGCAAGCGTAAATACTATTTATCCAAGTATCTGCAGTTCCTGATACCCTACACAAAGTCGCGCGCCTGTCACAAGCAGCTGCCGCCCAACGGGCAGCCAAACGCCCAGCAGAATGCCAATCCCAATGGCGGCATGGTGCTCCGCAAGCCGAGCACCTCGACAGCAGCAACATATCTCGCCAGCGGCTCCGCGCTGCCCATGACACGCATTGGACACATGCGACTGCATGCCAGCGCCGAGGAGAACACCAAAGACAGCAATGGCAGCGATGCAGCAGCAGCAGCATCAGCGGACTGCCGGGATGTGCACGTCTCCGAGCAGGATGAAGCAGAGGAGGCAACACCGCTGCGCCTGCAGGCCATCAAAGTGGAGCAACAGCAGCAGCAGCAGCAGCAACAGCAGCAGCAGCAACACAGCAAGGAGTTGTTGCTTGCCGCAGCTGCTCAACATTCGCTGGACACGCTGCCGGTAACGATGGCTGCGGCACTGCGGAACAACATGGATTGGACGGAGCTGAACGAGTGGCTCAAGGGCAACAGTTGCCACCAGCTGCATTTCCAGCAGCAGCAGCAGCAGCAACAACAACAACAACACAGCAGCAACAATCTGCTGGCGCTGCATGGCCATGGAGCTGTTGGAGCGTGCACCCCGCCACCGCAGCCGCCGCCAACTGTGGGCACACCTGCGCCTACTGCATCCGTGACTGTACCTGCAGCTGGACTGTTGACAGGGAGTCCCCCTGATGCGGATTACTCGTTTTTGATCAGCCTGCATCCGTATCTAAAGGAAATGAGCGGCAAACAGAATCGCCGCTTCCGCCAGAAGGTTGTGGGCCTCATTGACAACGTCCTCGATAACGTGGACGTTTAGTAATAGCTGTAAAGGAGTTACATATATCAAACAAGAGTTATATATATATACATACTACAACAACCGACAGTGCCCATTTGTTATACAACATAGAAAGTAAATGTATTTGTACCGTTTATTAGTTTAAGACGTCTAGTGCATTGTTTTTGTTAACACACACATACACAGTTTGTTATATGTATATTCACTATTTGTAATTCAATGCAAATAAAACGCTTTTCAACATCAATTTCAAATTGCAAACGCCTTTTACAGCACTGGTCATAGCTCAGTCTAGATAAGCTCGTGAACCATTATATACATACATATATATATTTTTGATATATTGGTGTATAATAGTATTTTTGCAAACTTAATGGTATATTATAGTACAGTGCACACTCGATAGAACTAATCTCTGATAAGTGCTTGCTCCTTCGAGCGTGTCCTGTACAGTATTTCCCTAGGCACACTTGAATTCCACCAATGCTGAAATTTGTTATAAATAAATCAAGCGACTAAAAGTATGTTCCAAACAAGCAAATAGAGTGTCAGGCTCTACTGGGAAGCCGCAAGCGGTTATTCAAGGATTAATCCAAAGAAATCAAAGATCTTACAATAATTAATCGTACTTTTTATCAACTTTTTGTAAAATGATGTTTTGTGCATAAATGTAAATCGAATAGGTTGACGAAATGTTAAATTTCTATAATTAATCAAATATGTTTACATAAATAAAGATATGTATTTGAAGAAATAACGATTATTGTTTATTTAATCCAAATATATCATAACAATTTAAAGCCTTAAGTGGTTAATAAGCGAAGTCTATTCATTATAATTTAATTACACAAATATAAATTAAATATTATGGTTTAGTTGAAAATAAGCTTTTGAAAACAACTGAATTCAAATTGTGAGCAGCTGAGAGCGCAGCGTTGCCAGACTTAGAAACATGCGGCAAGCTAGTTCATTACGTGAACCAAATATCAATCAGCTGATTCTGCAGCTGCGTGGCAGTGCTTTGTATAAATTAATAGAAATTTGAATATATGTACATTTAAAATCAATGGATATTGCAACAGCTGAGAGATGTTAATGCATATTGCATATAAATAAAGTTTGGGCTATTGCAAAATAGTAACATTCCCAAGCTGTACAATTGTAGGTTGCAGCGCAGCGCGCGAATGTGTGTGTGTGTCGCACGTGATGTAATTTATAAAGATAACGCAAACCACAAAAGTAATTATTATTGCATATACGATAATTATTATATAAGGGTCACACACACACACACAGACACATTCGAGAAAGTTAGCAAATTGCTTATATATATTTTGCTTTATATTGTCAGCTCATAAACTGAGGCGCACACACACACACCAGTTATATAGAACTGGCGGGTTGCAGGGCCCAGAACTCGCAGCGCTGAGAACCAACATGAACAAATGCTGCATTCAGACACAACAGGCCACGATCACAACGTCGTCCAATCTAGTTGCCATGCACAGCAAGGGGAGCAGCCGGATTGCGTCTGGAATAGAGATCGGTAGCCCGGTGGCAATCACAGATGAGATTCGTGCACAGATTGAGAGGCGGCTGCAGAAGTCTTATGAGTTCTTCGAGAAGACCCTGCAGCTGTATACCGTGGATCAGTTGATATTCTGCTTCAATGGCGGCAAGGATTGCACCGTCCTGCTGGATCTGTTGATGCGCTATTGCCGCCGACAGGGCATTGGCAGCAGGCAGATACCCATGCTGTATATTGAGTCGGATGATTCGTTTGAAGAGATCGATGAGTTCGTCAACGAGTGTGTGCGGCGTTACGATGTTAATCTGATTAAATACAAGGACTCGCTTAAGGCGGCACTTACCCACATGACGCAGGATATGCCACGCATCAAAGCCGTCTTCGTTGGCAGCCGCAATACGGATCCCTACTGCGAGCATTTGCAGCCCATGCATGTAAGCCCACTCAACTGCCTCTCTCTCTGTCATATCCATTCATATGTAACTCGCTCTCGCTCGCTTTCATTTATAGAAAACGGACAGTGACTGGCCGGATATTATGAGGCTGAATCCTTTGCTGGAGTGGAGCTATCACGATATCTGGCATTATATACACATCTACAAGGCGCCCTATTGTCGTCTGTATGCCGAGGGCTATACGTCCATTGGATACAAGTCCAACACGTTGCCCAATCCGCATTTGCAATGCGGCAGCTGCACAACGAATCCATCGAATGTGTCTTGCTTTAAGCCCGCCTGGGAGCTGACTGATCCCACAAAAGAGCGCGCAGGTCGCCTGTCTAGAAAATAATAGTAAATAGTGTGCCTAACTAGCATAGTCAACAGCCCATAGTGCAATTGTATTTATAAATATCATCTTTTGTAACTCAAAAATTTGTACAAATCTTTGTATGCATAATACGTTATGAATTTAACATACAAAATGCCCTATAGACGCGTAGCTTATATCCAATTAGTTCCCCATAGTTTTATAATAGCATCGATTGCAACATTTGCGACGTCTTTCTACAAATCTGCAACTCCAAGCACGTTTGGGCGGCCTTCAATCAAAGTTCTTGCATATATTTGTATTAAGCTAGTACAGTAAAGCTGGCCCCCTCTCTCTCTCTCCCTCTCTCCCAGGCTTTAATAGCAGCTGTGGCGCGCTTTTACTAACATTTCTATGTTACGCTCAGCTGTTAATAGCATTGCGTGCTTATGTTAAGTTGAATTCTTAGCTACGGCTTATACATATTATTTTTAAATAGATCAGCTAAGAATATGTAAAGTTTTTAATTTAATTCTAATTATACTTTTAAAGTTTAAATTTTTGTTTAATATTTAATGTTCTAACACTTTTTTTTTGCACATCTTCAACTATATATACTTAGCAGTAATATTACAGCAAAGACAGCTTTGAGCGAACTTTGAAAACGAGTCAGGTATACTACAATAATGTTACTCAAATCGTTTGTAATTTGGCATTAAAGGGGTAAAAAATTAAACAACAGTGTCTATAATTAAACACAGTCTGTTTTAGATATTACACTCACACAAGATCGAAAAGTGTAATATAATATAATATTATTTTACGCATAACTTTGTTAATTCGATTTACAGGTACATGAGATTGGATTCTATGTTCACGATTCTAGATTGAAGATACCCGTTTTATCTCGTTCTCATTTATATTCTATATCGTATTTCATTAAGCTTGATCTTGCGAGGCTTCCAGTTCACACAACTCTGTCAAAAGTGCATCGATTTATAGTTTTAGCTTCACATGGATTTCCCATTTAATTTTAGAATAAATGCGTGATAGATTTTTCTTATTTATTCTATTCCTACACTTCCAAACTGCCAACACTGCATAGATTTACAGGCGCATGGATTCTGTGCTCGGTTTTGTATGTTTTCTTAGACTCTCAGCTCGCACAATGCCAGAAATACGGATTGGATCTTGAATTATTTTTAGCTGTAAATTGATACCGCTTTAAATTGTAAATTGTGGTTTAGGATGATCCAATTAAAGTTGCGGACTTCCGTCATATCGCAGATAGTCGGATGTCTGGGATGCCTGCTGCTTCTTGTCGGCAATGCGTGAGCCGAACTGTATGGCCCGCTTCTTGAGGAACACCGCGTCGCGCAGGCCAAGACTGTAGCCATATAGGCGTAGCAGGAGCTTATCGCCGATGCCCTCGGGCAGTGCGTAGCAGCAGCGTTGCTGCGGCTCCAAGGAGCGCACAAAACTGGCCACATGCTCCTCAATAAACGGGGCACGCGCCGTTTTGCCAGAATCCGCAATGATACGATCATCTCGCGCCAAATTGCGTGCTGGAATGCGTTGCCAGTCCAGCTGCAGTTCCTGGCGCAAGGCGTCCAGCTTGTTGCCGGCCGCACGCTTATAGGCGTTGCGATGCCGCTGATAGCCGCCAAAGAGCTCATCGGCGCCACTGCCCAGCAGTGCAACGCGGGCCGTCGATTGGGGCGCCGAGGCGGCAAACCAGAAGGCACAGCCCAGCGACTCATCCAGCACCGTTTGCAACGGATAAATGAGCTGGTGTATGTGCGCGCTGAGCTGTTGTTTCAGCTCCAGGCGCGTGACATTCACCTCCAGCAGCTGCCAGTTGCGGTGCGGACACAAACGCTGCAGTTCCACCAGCGACTGCTGGGCAGTCTGGCGATCCGGCACGCTCCAAGCCTGCTCGGCTGGAGCAGGCGTCGCTCGCTCAAAGGCCACATTGATGAGCTCAATGGGTTCGCAAGGAGGTACAAACTTATCAGCCAGCAGCGCCAGAATGCTGCAGTCAATGCCGCCAGAGAACAGGATGCATATCCTAGCATGCGCGCACTCTTCGCACGTGCCGCACTTGCGGCAAACGGGCGCTGTGTGCAGCACGCGATCTGCTACTGAACGTTGCAGCAACTCACTCAGCGTCTGCAATGTTTGCTGCAAGTCCAAATTGGCCAGTAAATGCTCGTAGAGCTCCTCCAGTTTGACTGTATGCTCCACTAGTGCATATAGATCGTAGCTGGCTGCTGCTCTTGCACTGGCGTGTAGCCAAGGCGGCGCAATTGGTGGCGCCACCAGGGTCTGCCAGCGCATGGCAGCGTCCAGTGTACGCAGCTGTTGCTGCAAGTCCTCGCTTAGAGGCTGCCAAGGATACAGCACACATTTGGCGAGCTCATTAAGCTGCAGCTTGTACAGGCCCAGCGGTGGCAGCTCCAGGGAGATCGTCGGTGCCTGCCCTGCCATGTGGCACGAGGTGCTCAGCAGCTTGAGGCACTGCGCCTGCCGCTCCACAATCAGCGAATTTCTGCCCAGTGCATCGCGGCAAAAGTATAAAGCAGCCTCACGTCTGTATAGGTAACACATCTGTTAATTATTTATTGTGTATTGTGTATAAGTGCATACCTGTTGTATAGTATCATGCAATAAGGACCCTCTAGCTGCCGCAGCAGGCTCAGCAGCTGGGCGTCGTCCTTGCATTTTGTTAGCTGCTGCATTAGCCAGGCGCTGTCCGCCTGGCCTGCTGGCTTTTGTGCCTTTAAGTTGTATAAATCGCCATTGAACAGCAGCACCAATTGGCCCTCAGCTATGGGCTGCTTTTGCGGCGCCGCGCCCTGTTGCCACAAAACGTTGCCGGCCAGCAGCACATTGTCAATAAGTAGCTTATCATTTATGTCTGGTCCACGGTTATGCAGCAGCATTTCCAGTGTGCTGTGCAGTTGGCACGCAGCATCGTTATTTTGGCTTACTGCACAGAAAATGCCGCACATTGCAAGCTACATTAGTTTAAAAATTATAAACAATAACAACAATCGTAAATATTGCCATGTGCCATGGAATAGTAGTTCCGAGCTAGTTCAATTGAGTGTTCTCCAATTTGAAAGCTGTGCGCTTGGCGCCATTTTGCTGATCGTAGATTTAGAAACTGCGCAAGTGGATCGCCATCTTGTTTTTGTTAAAAATGTAGCTTAGGTATTTAGATATAAGGATTTAATATTAAATATAGATTAGTTTAATAACTTTTTACATTAAAATTTTAGACGATATTAAAATGTTGTATGCAGCTTTGCTGTACTGTTCACTGACAATCAAATTTGCCTGTCAAAATTATTTTAATTTAATTTTCCATGCGTTTTTAGGTTAGCAAGTTAATTGAATGCGGCTTAACCATTTGATTTTCTATTACTGTTAAGTGATACTTAAATGAAAGTTGAAGAATAAACAAATAAGATAACATGCACATTATAAAATTAGCTTTCGATAATCGCCAATAAGCACTGTTAATATCGATAACTGCTGTAAGCGATAACAAGCTGCAATTTTGTCCGGCATATGGCAACACTGCTATGAACCACTTACAGATAAACCAAATAAACTTGTTTGTGCAACAGCTGCTTTCAATTTCGCAACAATCTTGAGTGATTATTTATTTTTGTTTACGTAACTGTATACGATTTTGGGCAGCCCAAAAGAAACAAGTTTGTATGTGCAAGCAAGGCGACCATAATATCCAATAACCAAGACATATCCACACTCTTAGACGCAGTAGCTGGCCATAGCTATTAGCCAGCCTATGCCTATAAGCCGGCAATAAACAAACAAACAACAACAACAACGATAACGACAGCGAGTGCGAGAGCGAGATTCACCCACGCAACAACTGGTCAAACCTGTGGAGATGGCACGTGCAGCGCAAGACGTGCTGGGGGTGCTGCGGGGCCTGCAAATCGTTGCGGAGGCGTGCAGTCGCGAGCATCTGGCGCTGACTAAGCATCTATGGAGCAATTCGAGCGTGCGCGAGCTGCTGGCTAACAATGTGACTCAGACAGCGGACGCGTTGCGCACGGCCAGCGGACAGCCCAGCGAGGAACTGAGAAAACTGCAGGAGCTGCTTCAAGAGACGGGCGAACGGGGCTACGTGGTGGCCCAAGGACTGACAAAGCTGCTGGAAACCAAATTACCCAAGGAACTAACAGCCATGCAGCCCATCAGATGGCCAGCCAACGCAGCAACAGCTGCTGCTGCGGCCGTTGGCGGCAGCGCTGCCAACATGCCCGGCAGCAGTCGCGGCCAGCTGGATGCTGCGGATGCTGCCAATCTGGATATATCGTCCATAACGCTGCTCGAGTTCGAGGAGATCCTGTCGAAGCGCAACAAGAACCGCAATGTCAGCCTACGCACGCCCATCACACAGAGCAAACAGCTGCCCAGCCAGCCACAGGCGATGCCCAGCCAGTCCCAGGCGATGCCCAGCCCGACGAGAACGATGCCTTCCGTTAGCAACAACGAGGGCATCCTGACCAAGGACACGCATTACGTGGACAATGTAATGCGCTTTGTGGCAGGTCACACAACCTCAAGCACAACAGGAACAACAACAACAACAAAAACACCACCACCACCAACCCCAGCCGCGACAACTGGTACGCATTCTCCCTTAGCGGGCTTTTCCCGCATTTCAATTTCGTTTCCTGATTCCCAGTCTACATTTCACACGCGTCGCATCTCAACACAAAAAGTTAAAAGAGCTCTCAAGCTGGCTCTGAAATCGAATTTCAATTGCTAACTCCAATTCCACATTCCATTAAAACCTCAGTAAATACTAAAAAGAGCTTATACCCTGTATTCAAAGTGGCTAAATTCTATTGAAGCTTTTCAAGGTGGCTCCAAAATGCAATTTCAATTTCAACATTCCGTGTTCAAATTCACCAGGCCTTACCAAACATTGAACACATTTTTCTTGTAGCTTTACGAGGCTTTTCCGCATTTCAATTCCGTCTTTTGCTGCCTGTTTAGTTCGATTTCACATTCCATATTCTTGCAAATAGAAATGAAACGAAGGTCAGCAAATCCTGAGTTCCATAGCAATGCTATATTCATTATTCCGTCAAATAGAAATGAAACGAAGGTCAGCAAATCCTGAGTTCCATAGCAATGCTATATTTATAAACTTGCTGAGGGTATTATAATTTGGTCAAGAAATGTGTATCGCATTGAAGAAGACCTTTCCCATCCCCCTAAGTATATATATATTCTTGATCAGCGTCAATAGCAGAGTCGTTATAGCGATGTCCTGTTTTCTAAGAAAGCTATTGCTATGGAACTTGACACAAGTACTTAAGCTGCAAACAAAACCGAATCAGGTCGCTGAAACATATAGCTGCCATAGGAACAATAGGTCGAAAATTGAGTTTTATGAGCAACTTCTTTGTCATGAAGACCAAACTCAAATCAAAGTTTCAAAATGTTTTCTACAGGCTGACCAAATTGGATACAAGTCGAACCTCACTTAAATTCAAAAAAAAAAAAAAATAAAAATATAAAAAAAAAAAAAATGCCAAAATCCTATTAAAAACCTAAAATTATAAAAAAATTAATAAGATATTGGTCTTCCCTCTATTTATGGGCCAAACCCCCAAACCCCCAACCCCCCCCTATTATTCCCTCAAAAAAAGGTCTTCCAAGTTTCATTACGATACTTTCGAGAGATTAGTTCGCATAGAAACAGACGGAAAGACGGACATCGCTATATCGACTCGGCTATTCATGCTGATTCAGAATATATATACTTTGTTGGGTCGGAAACGTCTCCTTCTGACCATTACACATTTCGAGACAAAACTATAATACTCTCTGATTGGGTATAATACGCATCAAATACAAAGAGTTGACAAAGCTGTGAATCATCATATTTCTTTCAGCAGGTTAGATTTGGACAAGTGGATTTTATTTAAAGCAGCCATGTTTACGTAGTGGCTCTCCGCGGCTCTTTCCGTTAAATTTTGTGATAGGCGCCAGAATCTCGGCACAGATGTTCATTGATCGATCGAGTTGATCGCTTATCGCAATTTTGCAACAACAATGCCACTGAAAGTTGGTGACGAAGAGGCTGTAAATTAAATTTTGACCTCTCTCGAGAATGCAAAAACAAAATGTATGCATTGCTTGGCGCACATTCTGTCTCTGTCTGGCTCATGACTGCGACGCTGGTTGTTGTTCTTGTTATTGTTAAAATTTGTTGTCTGGCTCCCACCGTTAGTTTTTGTGCCCATCTCTGATTTAAAGTATCGAACATATTCCTAGTGCTATTGTAATCCACTTACAGATCTCATATTATTTCTTCAATTTCTTAGACAGGTAAAGACTGTCCTAATCCTGATACTTTGACATATTCCACCTACCCCTGCTTTTTTAAAGAACCTCTTCTGTCACCTACTTTGTAATCCGAAACTTGATGAAAGTGTTTTAAGTAACACAAAGCATTGAAAATGAAACAGTTTATCAAAATTAGGGAATACCTTTCATACCTCACAGCTAAAGGATTGAAACATGATCAATTTGAGATTATCCTATGCAGTTTTTGTTGTCATGAAAATGAGTAAAGCTATTAATTTATATCTTCCTAATATATTCCACAAAAAACAATAATATTCTTAATGGTAAGCCGCTTGTTTGAATTAAGCCGGTTGATGATTTGGGTATCCTTTTAGATCCCAAGCTTAAGTTTGACAAGCATATCTTTTCCACCGCTAATCGTGCCTTTGCCTTAAGCGTTGGTCGAATGAATCCCTACATTATTTAGACTCCTTATATGTAATTCTCTTGTTCGACCTATTCTTGAACATGGCTCCTGTATTTGGTGTCCCCAATACAGGGATGATCAGGACATGATAGAATCTGTTCAAAGACAATGTCTGCTCCTTGCACACCGGCATCTGAACTGGAATCCTCATACTCGCTTGCCTTCGTACCGTAGTATACTTTTACTAATAAACCTTCCTTCTCTTTCTGATCGTAGAATCATACTTGGTGTAATTATTTTACACATACTACTTAATGGGGGAAACTGATTCTTCTGAACTAATCAGTCAAATTATGTAGTTTTGCAGTTCCGATCAGAAGTTCTAGAAACTTTCTTCGTCTTTCTCTTGAAACCTGTGATACTTAACCCTTTTCGAATCTTATGTTCTAATTATAATAGTCTTTTTCACTTAATATGTAATGCTACTTCTATTTCCTTACTTAGAACTTCACTTTAATGGTATCTGTGTAATCCCTACTTACTTTTGGTATGTTGTTTTAATTTATGTAGCACTTGTTCTTAGTTTGTAACTGTCCTCGGTCGGTTGGGCGGGAGGTGGGTCCGCGGGTTAGAAATCGATTGTACTCCAAGCGAAATTGATTTTAAATTTTCCTTTATATTTAGCCCTTCACATCCTTCACTCACATGTTGTATACTTACAGGCGCTCAGGCACAGGAAGCGGACTCCACGCTGCCGGAGCTGAGCAAGGTGGCCAAGCAGCGACGCGTGCCGTCGTCGCGTCTGGGACGGATGGCCTCGTTTGGCGGACTCTTCGCCGGCCTCGGCCTGGGCACTATCAACGAGCTGACAAAGGGCGCCCTGGGCCTGGGCGGGTCGACGAATATGCGGGAGGCGCTGCTCAGTCCGGCGAATGCGGAGCGGATCGTGGACACGCTGTGCAAGGTGCGCGGGGCAGCGCTCAAGATCGGCCAGATACTGAGCATACAGGACTCGAGTGTGGTATCGCCCCAGCTGGCGAAGGCATTCGAGCGTGTACGCCAGGCGGCCGACTACATGCCCGACTGGCAGGTGGAGCGTGTGATGACCACACAGCTGGGCCCCGACTGGCGCCAGCGCCTCATTAGCTTCGACGATAAGCCGTTTGCGGCCGCGTCCATTGGCCAGGTGCATCGGGCCACGCTGCTGGATGGCATGGAGGTGGCCATTAAGATTCAATATCCCGGCGTCGCCCAGAGCATCGAGAGCGACATTGACAATCTGGTGGGCATGCTCAAGGTCTGGGATGTCTTTCCCCAGGGCTTCTTCATTGACAACGTGGTGCGCGTGGCCAAGCGCGAGCTCCAATGGGAGGTCGACTATGCCCGCGAGGCGGAGTACACCGAAAAGTTTCGCGAAATGATCGCACCCTATCGGGAGTATTATGTGCCCAAGGTGGTGCGCGATCTGACCACCTCCAGTGTGCTTACCACTGAGCTGGTGCCAGGCGTGCCCCTGGACAAGTGCTTTGATCTGAGGTGAGTTGTACTTAAACACGATCAAACACAATGATTACAAACACAATTATGCTGGATCGCGATCTTGAACACTCAAAAATCTGTACATCAACATTTTTTACATCAGAAAAGAGGTTGCTTTTTAATCAAACATGATTTGCTTTTGCATTTAGATATTTTTGTTTGATTGCGATCGGGTTTACTTCTTTCAACAAAAAACGTGATGATCGGAGAGAAATTTCAAGTAAAAACAGAGTTTTATAGAGAAACCAGCAGGTACTATTTGATTTTGATAGAAGTATCTGTTTCTACAAGAAATTCTTCCTTAATTATGTTTTCTTTGTTTTAGTTTTCTCCTTTAGTATTTGTTGTTCTTTATAGACCCAACAACAGTTTAGAAATACAGTGGAGGTAGAAATAGAATAGAAACATTTGATCGCTTCCATAGTTCCATTAAGAACCAACAATGTCATTAACATTATAATCAGTCTAGATAGATAGCTAGACTTATATAGGTTATATATGTTTCAGCATTGAATAATCAGTTGTCTTTATTCAGAGATAGATTTTCTTTATCTTATTTATTCATATAATGCCAACTTGAAGTTTAAATTTAAGCTAACATCAGTTGTATAAATTGTATTAAATATGTTTGACTTTATAAGAACTGTCAGATTTACAGAGAGATAATATTAAAATAAAAAGAAATATTGCATTTATGACAGGACGGCAGGTTGGCAGGAAGGCTATTGGACCTTTGCTAAGCTCTGTGCAATCTTGTAAAGGCTGGCCTGTCCTTGAGACTTATTTTTACTACCCTATGGTAGTAGCTGTATGTACCTGCCTCGTAACCTGTTAATTTTATGAAAGTATGGAAGCATAATTAAGTCCTAAGCATATATGTATAAAAAGGAGGAATAGCAATATCTCCTTCCTTAGCTTCACAATTACACTTATAAGTTTTTCCCGGAATTTCAATTCTCTTTTATATGAGAGAAAACATTCTGGTTCCATTAATTTATTTGTTTGACAATCTAACAATCTCGTTCCTTCATTGGTTCCTGAGATCTATTGTATTATTTTTTTTTTTTTTTGCTTAGTTTAGATCGGTTGCTTTAATTTTTCGAGAGTTCTTTAGTTTAACAATCTTTGTCTATATTTTAGGGAGACAGAGAGATCTGGTTCCACCTTTGGTTGCATACTTCTGAACTATCTGATATTAATCCGAGTTCTGCTTTTCACTTATAGCTATGAACATCGCGCTATCATTGCCACCTCTGTGCTGAAGCTTTGTCTCCGGGAGCTCTTCGAGATCGAGTGCATGCAAACGGATCCCAATTGGTCGAACTTCCTGTACGATGCGAACAGCCGCCGCTTGATGCTGATTGACTTTGGATCGACGCGGTTCTACAAGCACGAGTTCATACAGAACTATCGCCAGGTGATCATCAGCGCGGCGCAGAACAATCGACAGGGCGTGCTGGACATGTCACGTCGCATGGGCTTCCTCACTGGCTACGAGACGAAGCAGATGGAGCAGGCCCACATCGATGCAGTCATGATCCTGGGCGAGATCTTTCGCTATGATGGTGACTTTGACTTTGGCAAACAGAATACCACCGAGCGACTGGCCGCCTTGGTGCCCACCATGGTGGCCCATCGCCTGTGTCCACCCCCCGAGGAGATTTACTCCATACATCGCAAGCTGTCGGGCATCTTCCTGCTCTGCGCCCGTCTCAATGTCCGCATGAACTGTGTGCCCCTCTATAGGGAGATCGTTATAGGCAAGTTCAAGGATTAACCTTAGCTAGAAATCGTGGGCTCATCTTGTTGCCCCCTACTTATCTCTTACGTTGTAACCAAGTGCTCTTAACTTGTGTGGTGTATTACTTAAAAAATTTGCATACGAGTCGAGAGGTTGTGGAATATATATTGTTTCATAATTGTTAATATTCTTCGAAAGATCGAACAATGCGAACTTAAAACTAAAGGTTTTCAAAGAAACCTTACATTTGTGTCTTATTGTTTAAATTCAAATTGGTAACAACTAAAAAGCAATTATAATTAGATGATTATGGTAACTCGGTGAAAAGAACTAGTGAACTGGTTCACTAAAATAAACGACAAGTATCCAACGCAGCTTTGTTTTTTGTTTCTTGTAAATATGTATTACTTACATTCAATTAATACCAATCAACTAGAACGGAAGAACTGATCGAACTGATCGAATTCTTTGATCACAGCGAAGACATAGGCAGTGTTGGAAAGGGCTCAATCTGCCAGCGAACCTGTTCGCCTGCTCTTTAAAGTGAGTCAGTTCACATTGCTCAGTTGTTCACTCTAATCAGTTGCATTTTGAAACTTTGAATTTTTGATCAATTTGCTGGCAGATTTAAATTAAAATTGGTTGACCAAATAATTAACAGTTAAGTTAAAACTATGTTTAAGCAAATGCTATAACTTAATCATTCTTAAGAGTGTT
This sequence comes from Hirtodrosophila histrioides, assembly GCA_037075165.1. Taxonomy (NCBI): domain Eukaryota; kingdom Metazoa; phylum Arthropoda; class Insecta; order Diptera; family Drosophilidae; genus Hirtodrosophila; species Hirtodrosophila histrioides. The sequence continues at coordinate 108,343 of JBAMCL010000348.1, read as the reverse complement.
AGGTATGCTATTATTCTTATTAAGTAAGATTTTATTTATTTTCCACATTCTCAATATCCTCATTGCATCGATATAAGCGAACAATAAATAATGTTTATTAAAATAGCAAAAGAAGAACTGATCAAATAAGAACAATTAACGTAGAATATGTTGATTGACTCTCTTCAACGGTTTTTAACGAAGAAAAGCGAGGAATACTATAAATGTTGGAATAAACTGAGTACTTTTGTGTCGACCCACGCGACATCAAGTTAAGGAGATGGAGGAGTGACTGGTTGTGACAATATGATGTGGGGAAAGAGGGTTGTAAGGAGAAGTATATACGTTGCAAACTCTAATCCAGAGTCCAAACTGTGTGTCCTTTACAACCACGAGTACTTGGCGTGAGCGCAGGTTATCAATGATCCAGTTCAAGTAATTATTGAACAACAAGCTCAAGCATGCACCCTTTTAAGCCAATCAAGTACTATATTTGTACATAATTTTAATGTACATACATATATATGCACAAATATACAAAGCCTATTCAATGTAAGCTACAGATGCCAGATTTGTATTGGTTTTATATAGTTGCTCGTACTTACATCAGTTTTTTAAATCTTAGTCAAATAATACCGTTAAATTCAAAATTAACGTATCACAAAATGTTAGCTAAATGTTATCAGCTGGCACTGTTACCGATCGGTTAACAGAACACATTTTGAAGACAAGATTTGTTCATACATATTGAACAAACAAATGAGATCTATAATATAAATGAACACAATAGAAGCAGATGCGATTAAAAGAAATCGACTGAAACTCTCAATACACAATATACACACAATAGGCATAGTAAGGCCCCGGACACACTGTGGAGCGATTATATACCGTACATCGCAATACGTATAGCAAAAGCAAAAGGTATAGAAATATCCATTTTTATTGGTAAAGTTGTTTACTTCTTAGTATAGCAAGAAATTACCATTCATAAATATTTGATTATATACTATTTATTGCTATACAGCATTCAAAACATATCGATGTATTCACACTATGCGTACGCAACTATACAATGATATATAGCAAGCAAGTGAACGGTGTGTCCGGGCCTTAAAGTAGCAGGTGTCACTCCACTATGATCGCACGTTATGCATAACAGCGTCTGTTAGACGCTTACATTGAGCATTACAGTGCCAATTTGAGCGTTTTGCGTTACTTTGATATTAGTTTGAATTTTGTATATTTGTTATATATTTACGGTTTGGCAAAGACTTAAGCGCCATGTGCTGCCGACAGATGCGCAACAGTTGGCTGCGCAATGCGTCCGATCATCTGCCTGCGGCAGTAAATGGATACAATTGCCATGCGCAATGCAATTGAATAGATTCCCCACAAATGCGTGGAGCATTCGTAAATAATAAAATGTCGCTACTCTCTTTTAAATATCATTTTCAGTGCGTTTTTGCATTTCGTGCGTGTCAGATCGTTCGTCGTGCACTTCGTGCGTTGTGGCCGACGTCGTTGACGACAGCGGCAGCGACGGCAGCAGCAACAATAACAATAATAATAATAATAACAACAACAGATATTGCCTTATGTACATATGGATTTTATTTAATTTAAATTCTTGCCGCTTTTTAAATACATATACCATTTTATGTATATATAAATATATATATATATATATATATATATTTTTTTTTTGTTTAATTCAATATTTAATGCCACCCGTCGCGTAGTTTGTTTATGTGTTTGTTGTTGTTGTTGCTGCCGCTGCCGCCGCCGCCGCCGCCGCCGCTGATGCTGCTGCGGTCAACAAGCGCGCGCGCAACTTAACTCCGCTGCCTGCATTTGTTATTAAGTGTTTACTATTATTTTAAAACAAATATTAATAAATTCATAATTTTTTGCCATTTTTTTTAAGTTCCTTTAGTTAATTTTGCGTGCAATAACTACAACAAATAAGTGACAACAACAAGAGTGCAAATTTTTACTACAACAACAACAACACATGTCATATTTGAGTGTGTGTGTGTGTGTGTGTGCTTTTAATGTGTGTGTGAGGAAGTTATAGTTTAATGTTGGTTAGTCTCAATTGTCGACGCCTCGCATTGCTGCTGATTGATGTTGTTGTTGCTGCTGCTACTTTGGACAAACATATCAATGTAAGTATGTATGTATGTGTGAGTGTGTAAAACAAAAGCCGCAAGACAAAGTGCATCATCAGCCGCAGCAGCGCAGCGGCAGCGGCAGCAGCAGCCGTTGATCTCTTTATGCTGCTGCTGCTGCTGCTGCTGCTGTTGTTGTTGTTGTTATTGCTGTTTATCAATGAAAGTGATTTTTGTTTGTGCTTGTGCTTGTGTTTGTCCTCCTTCGTTTTTGGGCGCTGCCAACTTGTTGCGTAAACAAACATTAATTGCAGTTTGCATGTCATGCAGCTTGACAGGCTGCATTTAACAGTTAGACGTGCTAAATTGCCTTGATTAATGCCGTCTTTGGCTTTTGTATTTTCAAAGCAAGCTATTCAAATATTACAACTGTGTCAATACACACACACAAACACACACACGTATGTAAGTACATACATATGTGTGTGTGTGTGTTGACAAATATCAATAATAATAGTTACAATAGGTGCGCTAATGTCACATAAGAATGAGCATGAGTCAGGTATTGTATAAGGCAGCGATCTTTGAAGTTTACGTCATGCCAAGAAAAACTTCATGAAGCAACTTCATGAAGTTACTTCATGAAGTAAGTCCTTAGTGTCAGTCTAGCTGCACATTCGGATTTAGAAGTTTATGTTATCAGGCAACTTCATAAAGTAACTTAAACGTCTATATTCAGTCTAGCAACGCATTCGGACGTAGAAGTTTTCTATATGAAGTTCATGAAGTTTACTTCACGAAGTAGCTTCATCGTCTACATTCAGTCTAGCTGCGCATTTGGATGTTGAAGTTTACTTCATGAAGTAACTTTATCGTCTACATTCAAGCTAAGCATTAGGACGTTGAAGTTTACTTTAGGCATTTGCACAGGAAAGTTTACTTCACGAAGTAACTCCGCATTCGAACGTTGAAGTTTACTACATCAACTTTCTTCGCTCGTTTGTAGAGGGAAGGTGTGGCGGCGTCGCCTGCTATACTTCCGCTCTTCACCCTAAAACAAAATGTTAACGAGAAAGCTTCTTGAAGTAACTTCATAGTTTCAATCTTAAGAACTAATAACAACTCAATTCCGATGAAGCTTTAGCTGATGGAGTGGAAGACAGCGACAAGTAAAAAAAGAAAATATTCCGACGAAGTTACTTCATTTGTAATTAGCTCATTAGTTAATTCTAACGAGCGTACACTGTAGCATTAAAAGTGCTTCAAATTAACTGATAAGAACCCAAAGGAGGTATATTACCATTGTCATGATCGATTATGTTATAATACATTTATTACTTGTATCAATGTCATAAAGAACCAAAAGATAATGATAAATTTGGATATTCGATCGATCCTGGCGATATTTCCATGGAAAGGCAATCAAACCCCTTGGCAATACCCATTTCTCCAAAACTACGCATTAGCTTCTTCTCACCTTGCATCGATTTAAATAAACAAACAAAAATTACATAAAAATCGGAATAAAAAACGTGCTTGTATAGTAAGGAGAAGCCATAATCTAAAGGCGAAAAACATATAATGTTTAAAGATTGTAATGCTTCAGTGAGCATTAGCTGATTAGAGAATGCATGAATTTAGTACTTACTTTATCAGGCCTGTTCCCACTTCCGATTCCAATCAAATCAGCTCAATGTTCGAAATCGAATATCGAATTGAAACAACTTTTCTATAATACAAAAACCGATTGAAATTTCAGTCAAAAACGAGTCGAAAATGTTTTTGAATGAAAAGCATTCGGAAATGGGAAAAAATACTTAAAAAGATAAAGATGCATTTCATATGTTTATTATTTTGCCCGATTTGACAGAATTACAAATGGAATTCAATTGAAATCAACTTAACAAAGAGACAGAATTTGTTGTTAAAATGTTAAATAATGCTCGTATATTTTGATTTATTTATTGTGATACTTTAACGTTACTGCGCTAGTCACGAATATATAACATTCATCCTATTATTACACAGTTTATAATTTTAAAGTTTTTAATCAGACAATTAGGATTGGAATTTACTTTAAAAGAAAAACAATTGTCACAATATTTCTTAACGTATTTATTGATAGTTTTCAGATAGTATATTAAATATGAAAGATACTACTCTTAATATTAGATTAGTTATGCAGTATACGAAAAAGCAATCAATTCCATACTCGTAAGAACCGATCAATTAGTTAACTTTTTGAATAGTTTCAGTTTTAGTTGATATTTTGGGGGAGGGGCTCTCCATATTGAGTTAGGGTATCCAAAAAGGGAACTACTATGAGAAACGTGACATTTTCTTTAGCAACATTTATAATAATTTTTTGCACGAGATTTTATTCGTTCTTGTTTATTTATTTAATATGTACTATCAAAGCACGTCGAGAAATGTCTTTATTATATTATACATGCTACATACATATATAATCATTATGTGTGTGTGTGTGTGTGTATATATGGTATTTCTAGATGTGTATGTGTGTGTGTTTGTGTGTTTGTATGTACATATGTATGGGGCAAATAAACTGTTTTACATATGTACCATGTGTGTTGAAAAATGCCGTTGCCAGCAGCAGAAGCAACAACAACAGAAACAGCAACAACAACAACAATAACAATAATAAGAAGAAACCTTTTGATAATCATATCACGCAGTCCACTGATAATTCCCATTGTATTCTACATTTGTTGTTGTTGTCGCTCGCTTAGCGTCGCATTATCAGCTGCTCTCTGGCTCTCTTTCTCTCACTCTCTCAATCGTTCACTCTTTATAGCAGCAGTTTTAAGAGAGCGAGAGCGAGAGCGAGGGACAACATTGGCTATTCATTGACTCTTCGAATGCCGCCTCTAAAATGGAAATTCGAAATGGTTTTCTGCTATTATTAAATTTAGAATACAGTAAAATCCCGCATAGTTCGATAGTTCTATCGATAGGAAATCCATTTATAACCAAGCATATATTATGATAGCTTGAAATTGATCCCAAACCGTATCAGATCTTAGATTCAAGAACTTTTTAAAGCTGTACTACATACATATGTACATACATATATCAAATACATAACGTAATGTTTTTGTCTCCTTATTTTGATTAATCTTATGTAGACAGTTGTAGAAGTGTTATTGATAAGACTGTGCACAATAAAGCTATATCTTTTTGTAATATCATTATATTTCTAAAAGTTACACACCATTTTTATTACTCACTGAGTTGTCAGTATTTCTGACAACTATTTCTTATCTTATTACTATTATTTCTATATCAACTATCTTTATGTTGAGAGACAACATCAAGGAAAATATTTGATTAGGCGGAATGAAACCAGATATGATGGAAAGGAAGCTAAAGATGATTTCAAACTATTGTGTAATTTACATTAACGAGCGGATGTCGTTGGCTTCTACAATATAATGAACCAATTACCCAGTTTGTCTCTTGATTCGATTGCTTGCTTGCACACACAAATACAGATGGAGATACAAAGATACTGAGATACAGTCATATAAAGATACATGTGTTACGACTACTGCAAAGCACAACCGAGATTTGTGCGTCTTTTGCCTTTTCTTTTCTTTTCATTTCAATATCATTCATGTTGGAAGACACCCACTTGTTTCCATGCCCCAGCAACCGGCTGATTATCAACATTAAAGCACTGCAAAATGCTGTGAAATTTGCTCACAGATACAAGTTGCCAGATACTATCTTATACTTGCATCGAGCTTTTTTATGCTTTTTTTTTTTTTTTTTTTGGTATTTCAAGTGCCGCTTCCGCATTTGCCGGCCACCCACGTGCCCAGCGCCAAATATTTGCGAGCATACTCATTGGACATGGTTCGAGTCGTTACGACTGACAAACATCGTGACTGCGACTAAATATCAGGAGTAACAGTGAAAAAACTGCTGTTAACAGCAGCATGCACAGTTACAGTCCTGCTAATAACAGCAACAGTCACTGTCCAGACATTAACAGTCGCAGTCTGCTGTTAGCAGTCTCTTTTATTTTCACTGTTAACATTAACAGTGTAATATCAACATTAACAGTCACCATGTTTCGATATTGAACTTCAATTAATAAATAATATGAATATAGTACGTTATGTAAAGAAAGACAAGCGAGATATAGTTATATTATTGGTTAAGATACACTTAATGCAGAGATTTCGAAAAATTATAATCTGTATATAGAATCTTGTGTACCAAGCTTAGTTGTTTTAACTTTATGGAAAGCACTACAGACAGACGGACATTGTACAAGTCAAATATTCTCTGTTTTTAGCAATTTGTTTAAAAACAGTATAATTATCTTATCGAATCTTAGCCCTTCAGTTCAGGTAATACTGTGCTCTTCTGGCCAAGTTTTACCAGATCGATGATTCCAGCTTGTTGACGACCACATTTAAATGTTATCTAAGAAACGATAAAATGTTATGTGTTAGACATATATAGATATTTTTTGCTCATCTCTAATACTCATAGCTCGGTATATCTCAGTCCTCAACAAGCGATCCAAAAATGTGAACTGTCTTTCCGCTGGGGAGCTGTCACTGGGAATTATTTGGCAAATATACCGATTAAATTGTTCAATTACGTTTGCTAACTCTTAAGTAGCATAACTAGTGCTTACATTAAGATGTGTGAATACCCTTTCGTAGTGCTCTTCATCTGCGTTGCTACCTAGTAATTTTCATACAGATATTACAACTGCCAAAGTCTGTGGAATTTGATCAAATCAATTTCATATGTGCATACAAGTTAAAAGTGATTTATACTGACAATATTTGATTAATTTCGCTTCAGATTTCAGCTCGAATATAAAAAAGTCATTAAAAACTATAATGGGAATGATATAAGTTGAGTGGAGCATAAGAAGAGGCTGTAAGATTAATTATTATGAAGTGTGTGTGTTTCCTGTGAAATAGGAAGAGCATAAAATACTGATTAAAGCCTGAAAATTTATATATGTAATATAAGGTGAATAATGAGGTGAATATCAGGTAATGCTGAGAAGGATATAGACAACTATTATAACACAAATCGAAGCGACTCTAAATGATACAAAGGTGTTCTGCTCGAACTAGAAGATAATGAAGATTGTGATTGACTTAACTACGATTGAAATGATGCAATTTTGAGGGAGTTGGGATTTGGGGAGAGTCGAACAAAAGTATTTATAGATAAAAAGGCATATTAAGTTAACGCAAGAATCTTACATACATATACATATTGAAAACCTTTTCATTTTCTTTCTCTTTCCTAAATGGAAGAGTTCGAGAGGCATTTTATTATTGAGATAAGAGTCTTTCTTTGTAAATCTCTGTGAAGATGCTAAGTTGTTAACCCTAGGCAATATAGAGAACTATATTATGGAGTGAAATGAACTTAATATCTTCAGATAAATAAAGGTTATTATCTTTATAATAACCCTTTTTATCTGTAGATATTAAGTTGTTAATCCATTTCAGTCCCTGTCTCTCCTCTAGGATGAGTTTTACATATTTACTATTTCATAAGATTCAATCATAAATCATTTTTAATGTAAATCTCTCACGAAAAGAGTGTTATAGAAGAACTTCATTGTAGAGCCAAGAAAAACACTTCTTTCTAAAAGTGTTGACTTGTTAGCCTAAAGCAGTGTCTGTCAAGGGAAGAGATATGTAGGATAACTATATCATGAAGCAAGGAAGAACTTCTTCTTTATAAGGATATTTAGTTGTGAACATGTAGGGAGAGGTCTAACATGAGAGTGTAGTTGTAGAGTCAGTTTATAAGGTTATGAAGAACCTTTTGCAAGATAATAGAAATTTAGTTGTAAGACTCAATAGTCATTCCAAAGGGTGAGTGAAAACTATATATATATTGTATAATTGAATATGAATGTTTAGTTAGAGTATTAAGGCTTCGTCAAAGGTTGCTCAATAGTGTTTATCTAAATGATTATCGTTGTTATTGCTGTTGTTGCTGATTCGTATTATTATTATATGTATACTTACATACATATTACTGCTATCGTTATATTGTTTCTTGTGTTGACACTTCTAAGACGTTTGTGATTGACACGTATACTTGATTTAAGCACACACACACGCACACGCACACACACACATTTGTCACTCTCTTGACTATCTGACACTACAAGTCTACGAGTTTGCAAGTTTATGCACGATACCCGCGATAAAGTGAGGAGCCGGGAGGCCTTCGCCCGTAGTTGAAGGCACAGTTCAACAACTCGCATTGAATTCGTTTTGCGCAGCTATTAGATAATGATACTACTATATCTATTAAGTAAGATCCCCATGGCATGCCGAGTATACCGCTCATAACTGGCTAAGGGCTGAGCTGAGCTGAGCTGAACTGAACTGAGCTGAACTCAACTCTCAGTTACGGATGCTGTCTGTCAGCTGCCGTCCATTTTGATTGAATTAAATCCTTGAATTATGATTAAAATAAAAGACACATCGCCTGACTTTTTCACTTGTGCGAAAATACTGAAATTCATTTGAGTTTTCGAACACGCGGCTGCTGCTTCATTGATTCTGTATACTTGTTTCATAATATGGTTGTTTAACTTATATACATATATACTCGTATTTGAAGAGCTTGCCCTAGTGCTAGAAAACTGAATATTATTCACAGAAGTTTCATTTCTTGGAAAATTTTATGGTTATATTAGGAAATTCAATATCCGTCCGATTGGATGCCAATCTTATTTTCAAAATTCTTCACAAACAATAATTTTTCACATGTTTCATTGATTGCCTATAATTGTGCTCTCCGGGTGGAAAATGGTGGTACAATGTGAGGTCCAATGGGGTGAGGATATTTTAATTGTAATCGAATCAGTTTCAAACTCACCTTCAAAGTTTCATACATAATGATTTTCATAAGCTCAAAATTCACTGAACGCATAGACACACCTACCGAATTTGGAGAGAAAACTGGGCGGTACCTGGTGAACTAAGTATTCCCAGCTAGTATATACTGTATATAAATTATATTAGGAATAGGATATGCATGTTATGGGTATTAACTACAACATATGTAGTAGTGTTATCTAAGTAGCTACTTAGCTTACTATATCATAGAATTGTAACTAAAATGTTTTCCTCTTCGGGAGGTCTCTTTGGACATCGATAGATCCATGAACAATGATTTCTTTTACTAGATAATCTCTAAGCATGTACGGGTAGCATTTTTGAATGCAACTCAAGATTTTCCAATCAGGTTTAAGTACTCTCTTCCTCTAATGGGTTTATTTATTCCTTTGAAAAGAATTTGACAGCTTGAATTATTGTCACCGAAACGATCGTAATTTCCATTGATTACTTGTTTTGTTTCGGACTAAACAGTTATAAATTGGTATGTCTTTGGCGCCAATACCTTGTCCATGACGACAACAAACAAACAACGGCAACAAGCCACTATTAAATATATAATTTATCAACAATTTTCATGCCAAGTCCAAGGCGTTTGTAAAGTGCTATTAAAATTACAAACAACAGCAACAATTTAGCTCGCATGTGTGTGTGCCTGGGTGTATATGTGTATGTGTATGTGGTTGTACATATATCTGTATATTATTTGTAAACGAGCTGGAATCTATCGGGCCATTTTGCTTGCCTCATGAATATGCATAAGGCAACGAACGCATCGAAGAAAATGCCGGATAGTTTTTCCAATCATAAATTATAGTGCCAACAACGACAACGACTACGACAACGACCAAGTTTTCAGCGGAAAATTGCCAACTTGACAGCTCGGTGGGATATTAAAAACAATTATAACATAGCTGACCCAGCCAAAGAAAACTACAGAGATATACATAGATAAAAAGACCGTAGAGTCCTATCAACGAAATACCAGAAGACAAAGAGAAATAAACAAATTTTTTCTTGGGATTAACTAGAGGTGAGCGACATTGTTATTTGGAGTCACAGTGACAGCTGTGACTGTTACTTTCAAATATCAGTGACTGCGACTGTGTTCTACATATACAAGATTCTTACAAATTTAAGCAACCATTTATCCATTTAAATATTCTAACATTTGAGTCTTATCCTCACCAATTTGCACCTTGGTCAAACGGAAGAAGAGCACAATTAAAACTGTGCTGAAAGGCTTTTCCAGAATAAGTTATATTTCTTGTGCAATGCCAACTTCAGGAACAATTGCTTAAAGGTAATACTTATAACCGTTGAAGTTCCCGTTGCAGATAATGTTAACAGTGAGGATAGAAGAGAGCGTGACTGTTAACTGCTAATGGGAATGTTACTGTTAATAGCTGTAACAGCGACTGTTACGCGTACCATCATTGTGAACTGTAGCTGTTATCGGGACTGCTACTGCTAACATAGGGACTCTAACTGTTACTGCTAGAAAAGCACTGTGACTTTGATACTGTGTCACGGTATTTGCCAGTCAGAGCGACAGGTGCGACGATAATACTCATGTCTAGAATTTAGTTCTAAGTGGCATGCAAAGTGAGCCGCACTTGATTCTATTTCTATTATCAATTGATGTATGTTGTGGTACGAGTATGTATGGAAGTGCTAGCTAGCGAAAATGAAACTGAAACTGAAACTGAGCACTGTTTACTTATGACTAAGAAATTCTAATCGTGGCTATGTAGGTCAACAATATAATATAAGGGTATTATAAAGTAGGTGCTCGCTAGGTGCCCAAAAAACTATGGATCAGTGAATCAGCCTGGGAATGAGTACGGCTATGTGAATTGGAATGAGAATGAGAATAGTAAATAAGAAATTCGTGTGTTTGTTTGCATTTGAGTGAAGCAAAGCAAATAACAATTGCCGAAATATTACTTAGTAATACTAATAACCATAAATTGTTCTTGTGTTTGTTGCCTTTTGCTTTTGTTTTGGCTACTCGCGTATTAAACTTAAATTTAAATTTGCTTTGTTTTCTTTTGGTATTTTTCAATGTTTTGCTAACTACAAAAATTGTATAAACATTGAAACACTTTAGTACGGTCGTTCTCTGTGCGTTCGTTCATAAGCAAAGAGTCAAGAATTTTTGTTCACTTTTCATATATGTATACATAATATACATATTTCGTATTCTACCTATGTAGAATATAGTATTTACGGCACGCACATAACAAACGATTTCGTTTAAGCTAATTAAATATCGTAGAACCTTATTGCATAATTAATATGAAGTTTTGTATCAACATTAGCAAAAAGTTATGTGTTCTTTTTAATCAGCATGGATATGGATTTTACTTTGAAGAGAAATGCTCTTGAAACAACGGTAAAGAGACTCTACCGATTTTGAATGCTTCCGGTTCATTTTTGAACTGTTCTTGTAGAATGCAGACAAAGTTATAGCTCAGTATTTTTTTTTTGTTTTTTGAAAGTTTCGCAGATTTTTAACTTGGAATATCTCCTAACATTTAAAAAGTGTCAACACATTTCCTAATACGTTGCAAACTCCACAAAGTATACATATGCTTGATCAGAGTCAATAGCCGATTCGATATAGCTATGTATGTTTCTTTACAAACAAGTCTCTCAAGTTTTAGAGACATATCGTGATAAATCGGAACTGCCTGGATAGGATCATTATGACATAAAGCTGTCATAAGAACGATCATTTGACAATGAAAAACATTTTTGCTTATGTAGGTATTCCAATCAAACTCATCAAATCGATATAACATACTGGAGCAAGTAAGCTTGGTATATAGCAAATTTGGTATATAGCTGACATGATCATTCCGATCGGCAGAAAGTTGAGTTGTTGTATGGTAAACATTGTTTTTGCAGATATTGCAACCAAACTCAGAATTTCCAAGGTTCCGTATGCTCCTAAGATGTTGGACCAAGTCTTATCAAAATCAAAATATTATGGTATATTATACCTGCCATAAATCAAACGGATAAAAATGAGTTCTTGTAGGAAAAACATTGCGGCAAGAGCAAATAAATCGGCACGGCGAAAAAGTTAGATCATTTAGATCAGAAGGTTGAATATTTATTCGAAATGCTGTTATTATGTAGTTTTGAATGAATTCAGATATGGATTCAGAGAGCTTATTGCCTGCTGTTGTCGAAATATCTTCGGGGTGATAATCCCTGAACGAAACCTGATCTTGAGCACCTTTTGGCACAGCATGTACGCGTACTAGCCCAACTAGTCACGTCTTATAACATTAACTACATGAACCTGTAAGCCAGTTGTTTTGCCGTGTTGCCAGGCCGGCTCCCTTCAGCTACCGATCTTGAAAGCAACCCAAACCCATCCCAACCGATCCGATACGATCTTGGTCTGTTTATGAACGATCTTGACAGTACACGATGCGGCATGTAGATCGCAAACCTGAGCAAAACTTGTTTGGCCTGATGTGTGGGACAACTGGCGACTGGGAACTGAAGATTATGGGGGGGTAGGGTTTGGGGTTGGCACATTCTTGGCCAGCGTCATCAATGTTTGCGATGATGACGTTGAATGCCTGCCTGATGATGATTATGATGATCATTCAGCATTTAACGCGCTTCTGCTGGCTCTTTTTTCTACTTTTTTTTTAATTTTTATTATTTTGCTATCGTTGTCGTCGTCGTCGTCGTCGTCGTCGTCGTCTTTGGGTTCCGTTCAGCAGACGACCTTAAGCGGGGCAGAGAACAGGCACCACCAAAGTTGGGGACTGGAGCAAACCACTTTTTGTTTTGTTTTTGTTGTTGTTGTTGGTGTTGTTGTTGTTTGGTTTCAATAGCAAACAAAGATCGCTACAATGTAGACCTGCTGCCGCATAGTTCGAGTCGCATACTACTCTGATTTTCCCTGCCTTGCCCACCAAGTCTTACAACCGGTTCGCCTCTCTCCTCTCTCCTCTCTACTCTCCGGTCTCTGTATGCGTGCATGTTGCTATTTTTGTGTCTCTGCTCAGCAATAAACTCGAAAATAGTACATATTTACAAATAACATAGCGTATTATAATGAAAAACAACGACAAATTAATGAAACCCAAAGTTATTGATAAGCTGAGCATTTTCATTGAATGGTCAAGAGAAGAGCTCAAAAATATCGATAAGAAACTCGATTGTTTCTGCCCGCACTATCGATAGTATACCGATATAACATGGATTTCAAAAACTATTGCAGCAAAGAATCTTCTTCAATATTCTGAAATACAAAGTTTCAGGTTCGAATTCCGGCCACCAAATTGTATATTATTAACAATTTTTTATCGAAAAAAGTAAAAAAAAAAGATTTTTTGATTTGAGAGGTTTAGGTTTAGCTTGGTATATTAAAAAAAAAATTAATATCTTTTTAGAAATACTCTATTTCTAAAACTATAAAATTGTTCATAATAATTCACGTTGTATTTGTTTCCTGGTATTCAGAGTAATAGGTGTATAACAAAAAACGATCGGTATAGTGGGAAAGCAATCGTTAGTGCCTGCAAATTAGAGACTATCGATATTTTTGCAGGTCTTGACTGCACAAGTGTAAAGTACAGGTACGCGTATACCCGCATAATTGTATTGCATTTAACAAAAGTTCAGTTACCGCACCGCTCTATAGATTCGGAACTGGAACTGCCCCTAGGGTAAGGTGATTTGTGGGTGGGGAGGTGGTGACTTTGACTTTTGATTACGGCCGATCGCAAGCTCATTTGGCAAGTACACTTCCTATCAATGGAAATACCAGCAACAAGTTAAATGATACTGTCGCCAGCGGTTGATAAGACCCAAAATGCCGAAAGCAGCTCAAATGACTGAAAAGTAGGCGAGATGGCAATGTAATTGTAATAAGTACTCGGATTTGATACACATCATTAAGGGGCTCAATAGTGCGGATTTTAGACTCATTAGTCAGCTATTATTGTTTTCGATCTTTCAGTGAGTCAGTCGGGGAGTGAGAAAGGGGGTACAGTCCAAAGATTCTCTGATTCTCTGATTGCAATCACAGTCTATGGCAATCAGGTTGTATTTTCATACAAGTTTGCAGATTTTTGTAGTTTCTTTTTTATGAAATTTGTTTTATTACAATAATTAGCCAATATCTTTAGATTTCATCTGTGGGTGAGGTGACTACAGTATATATGTATATTAAACATGCCACATGTGGCTGATAACTTTTGATTGATTGTACTATATCTTCATCGAGTGTACACATAACATCGGGTATAGCGAATTCGTATAACGACATTATCAATACAATAACAATAACAATAACAATAACAATAACAACACGATTCGATTCGGTTACAAGCTTCACAAAATATTATTCTCTTTAGGTGTGTATAGGTTGATCTTACACGGAATTTGTTGGTGATTTCGAGGTGATCCATATGTTCGTACCCTTGCGGAGGGTATTATAATATTTTCACCAAGTGTGCATCGCATGGACGTAGATGTTTTTGACCCCAACAAGGTATATATAATCTCGCAGTTTTAGAGCTATCGTGATGAAACTTTGCAGAGATATCTATGAAGTTATCCCCACCAAACTAGCCCAAACCGAGTCTCTTTACAGCTTTAAAAATCGAACACAATTTCGTCAAAATCGCACCACTATATCATATAGCTGGCATAGGAACGATCGGTTGACAACAATGCTTTTGTATGAAAACTTTTATGTTTTTCGCGCTAACCAGACTCACCAGATCTAAGTAACAATATAGCTTATAGAAGCGGAGCAAATTTGGTCAAAATAATCAACTTGAGTTTTTATATTAAAAACATGGCTGCTAGGGTATATTCGAGGGTATATATACGGCATGTCGATCCAACTGGTTTTATCTTAAGGCTTTTAAAATGTATTTTTACATCGCAAAATTTTATATATTTATGATTTTAACAAAATAAAAGTAAAGACTGAAGTAAGAGTTAATTTATATGTAGTACACAATTCTATATATACTTTCAATTTGACTTTACTTCAATCCGTTGTTGTTCCACTTTTTGGAAAGTCCCTCTTCGAGTATTCCATAACTGATCCTTGAATAGATCACAGTTTAATTGAAGTTACTTTAGTATCTTGTGTGCATCTTGCACTTTGTAATATTTTTATGGACTTTGAACGGAATACTTCTCCATGTGTGTGTGTGTGTGTGTGTGTGTGAGTGTGTGTAGTGTGTGTGTGTGTGTGAGAGACAAACGAGTCTTGCAATGCTCAATGCCCATAAAAGCGCTTAGCAGAGCGGGAGAGAGAGCGTGCAAGTTGCACGTGTTTGGGCCAGCACTCAAAAGAGCCAGAGAGTGGGAGAAAGAGAACGACAGAGAGAGTGAGAGAAAGAGAGGGCTATAAATCGAGCTATGTGGGGAAGAATTCAAATTCCAAACGCTTCTTAGGTAACTGAAGTGCAAAAGACGCGTCTTCTGTATGCAGACAAGTGTACAACATAAATTGCCAACTATCTGAGCTCGAAACTGGTAAAGCCCATGCCTGCATATATATACACATATACTAGCTGGTGAAACGCCAGCGTTGCCCGGCGAAATATTTAGATTAAAACTCATTATGTTGAATTTGACTACTACTAGCGCGACACGATTTTCCCAACACGCTTTAATATATTTTGAATGCCAAATGTGCACCAGCAAACATTCAAAAGTGCCAAATATGGCGGTACTATCAAATATCAACCAACCGCCACATTAATCGAAAATCGATTATTATATCGATGCGAATGAGATGTGAATGTTGCTGGGCCGAATTACTACATAATAATAATAATAACAAGTGAGAATGCTATAGTCGAGTATACCCGACTACAAAACTTCCTGTTCCCAAGTCAAAAGTTTCCGATCGCATCTTCGCATACACAAAGACACACACACACAAGCGACAGCACAAGCGATATTGACAGCGTGCTTCATTCCCCGCGCTGCATCACTGAATTTTCTTTCGTGAATAACTTCCGTGTTGATCATCCGATCGACTTGAAATTTAGACAGCAGATTAAGATTAAGAGTGACTAAAGTATTAAGACATGCCGAATCCCAAAGCTGCATCTTTAAAATTGTTGGTATAAAACGATTTTATCGAGTTGCGCGGGAACGGGGGAGATACTTGGAATTGGAAAGAAACCTGATCTGCGTATGGTATACAGTAACCTACATTTTTAAGTTTGGTGTCTCTTGCTCTTATAGTTGCTGAGATCGACGCGTTTATCCGGACAGACGGACAGACAGACGAACAGACGGACATGGCTAAATCGAAATATCTTTTGATACTGATCAAGAATATATATACTTTATAGGGTCGGAGATGTCTCCTTCTGCCTGTTACATACTTTTGCACAGATCCAATACCCCCTTTTTACCATTTTATGGGTACAGGGAGTAATAACAATAATAATTGTATTATGTAGTACATCAGCCCAACAGCATTCATATTTTATTAACTGAAACGCAACAATTTTTATTAGCGAAGTTAAATGATAAAAATAAACTAAATCGTGGTTTCACAAAAACATTCGATGTCAGCAGCAGCGCGCTGTATCGTCAATTTTGTCGTACTTCCGTACTAATATTGAATAGTATTGTTTCAGAGATAAAAGGAAGCTACTGTAAAAATGACAGGGCTGCCCGAGAGTCGGCAATCAGTCAGTCAGTCAGGCTAAAGAGTTTTATATACACACATATATATATAAGTGTGTGTGTTTTGCGAAATAAATAAATGTATTATCAGCGTAACGCTTCGATGAACTGTCAAAAGTTGGTGGCTCTAAATTTAGAATGCCCCTGCTATGAATGTTGCGGTAAATTACTTCAGTTCGTTCCTATTCCCATTCCAATTCCCATTCCAATTCCCATTTCCATTTCGATTTCGATTCCCATTTCTATTTCCTACTGATAAAAGGCCACTAATTGTTGCTGTTATCAAATGGCAACTAAAAATTGCTTAGATTCAATTTGCCTATTTCATTTATGCCTTGGCCAATAACTAAAACTTGCATGATTAGACTCGTCTACCACAAAACCTGAGAACCTGCCTGAGTTTATTTAGTTGATATTTGATTAATGATGTTCAGCTTAGCATCTTTTTAAGGTCTTTGATCTGTGCCTAAACGTTCTCATTCTTTTCAAAACGATCAATTATAATACTACACACTAAAATTCTTGCCAGCTCTTGATATTTGCCCAGTGTCAACAATAAGAGATATATGACTCTGATGTTTGTTTGTTTGTTTGTTGTTCGCTTTGTTGAGCCGATTCAAAGGTTTTTAGTTTTGTTTCATTAGGAACAGCTTGATTCGCTTTGGTATTGAATAATCCTCAGTTTTCTATTTCCAACTTTGTCCGGCTAAGAACCTCTGTCTCTCAACATTTTGTAATTGCTGCGTAGCACAAATATAATTCTCTACTTTGCTTTTCAAACTAACGACCTGTGAGAGATAAAAGAGGTAATTAGTATAAAATTACATACGAGTATACTTGTTTCTAGATTCAGCAAACTTTGTATATATGTAGGTACATTTCACCATTAAGCTGATAAATGTTGAAATCAATTTAGAATGTAGAATTGATTCTTGAAATCTACGTGTATTACGGTTTTGAAGACTGAAAAAACAAGATAGAGCGGCTATCTTACGCCTGCCAAGACTATATACCCTGTATTCCTCACAAAAGCCTACTATTCTTATGGCAGATATATTTATATAGCGATCTGATTTCAATCAAATTTTCCCAAACTCTATACAGTATAATAAATCTCATATTGGTTGAGTTTGGTTGGTATCTCTGTAAAAACAAAAAGGTTTTTCGTACAACAAATTATTTTTCATCGAATTGTTCCTATTCGCTATAATAAACAGATTTCGATAAATCTTTCTACCGATCGATCCTATGACAGCTATATAGTAGTCTGATTTTGACCAAATTTGGTCAGCTTGCATGGAACTGAAAGAAAACTTAGACGTTGTTAGTTTGATTAGGATATCTAGGAAAAGTTAAGTTAGGAGGACCTAAGAGGTTTCATACTTGTCATTTCAATGTTCTACCAATCGTTCCAATCTCCTCTTGGGTACTTTTTCATTAAAATAGCTTTAAGACTAGTTTGCAAAGAAACAGACGGACATGACTGATCAAGAATATATTAAGATAGCCTATGAAACCCCCAGGACAAGTCAGACAAGAGTCCTCTGGTAACAATCACACACTTCTGGGCGGGAGGCTTTGAATCAAGCAACTTCCCACCTCGGGGGCTCTTGATGGATTACATATTTCTATGCATACAACAAGAAATATGTCCATTCAAAATGACGGTAAGCGTTCTGGAACTGATTTAATGCCAGTACGGCCGGCATTTCAGTTCGGTAAATGTATCCGCTAATTAGGGCTTATAAATGACCGCATAATAGAGCTGTCGGGCAGAGTTAGAAGTCGAGTTGGCGCACACACATACGCACACACACCTCTGAAATTGATGGTGTGCGTCGGGCCATCTAACACCTTAACGCTTGCCTTATTATTTCGGCTCAATTTGTCAACGCGCTCCAAAAATCCAAATATCCCAAAGCCAACAAGGCGACGCGACATGACTCGCAATTTATGAGATACATTTTATTATGGTTGGGCGGGGCGAGGGCGAGGGCGAGGGGGAGGCAACGCATGCGCAAAGTCGCGTGCCAGAGTCCAAAGAATGTCGCACTGAAAAGCTTCAACTGAAGCTACACTGTCAGCTCAGTCAGTCAGTTGGTCAGTCACTCAATCAGCCCGTCAGCCCGTCAGTCTGTCAATCAACCAGCTAAAGGGTGGCGCTTATAATGCACGACCTGGCGCCGTTACCTGCCTTGGCATTATTCGCAATTGACCATGTTTTGAACTTGCCTATCGACACGATCTGCCAGAAGAACTGAACTTCTCCCCAAGGTTGCCAAGGGAAACACTTCAAATAAAAACAGACTGCGATGACTTGCAAATGAAGAAGGAACGACCAGCCAGAAGACCAGCCAGAAGACCAGCCCAATAATGTATACTGAGAGAAATAGTAGAAACTTTCAATTTAGTATGATCAACTTTGTAAGAAAGTTGCAATTCTTTTGAATTGTATTCATAACGATTCAATTTATATAGTTATAGTTGAGAAATAAACATTATAGTTAAATAGTACATTATAGTTTATAGTTGCAGTCTGATTGAACCTTGAACAAACTAATTGAAAATGTATTGTAATTCGTTGGTTTCTCCAGTTCGAACGTCTTTTTCATTCAATTGTGGAAAGTAGAGTTCTGCCTACTAGTCTTCCTAAAGGATTGAGCACAGTAGTTCACTTTTTGCTAATCGACCAAATGGTTCATTTGTTCAGTTCGTAGGTTTATTAAGTATGTTCATTTGCTTAGTTTGATCATTTCTATAGTTTGATCATTTACTATTAAGTTCGTTTTGTTCAATGGAAATCAGAGTTGCACATTCTAGTTCAATGAAATTTAGCTAAATATAATAATACAATTATTATTGTTATTACTCCCTGTACCCATAAAATGGGTTAAAGGGGGTATTGGATTTGTGCAAAAGTATGTAACTGGCAGAAGGAGACATCTCCGACCCTATAAAGTATATATATTATTGATCAGTATCAAAAGAGATTTTGATTTGGTCATGCCCGTCTGTCTGTCTGTCTGTCTGTCTGTCCGTCTTTCCGTCTGTATGAACGCGTCGATCTCAGCAACTATTAGAGCTAGAGACACGAAGTTTGGAATGTAGGTTCCTGTATACCATAAGCAGATCAGGTTTGTTTCCGATCACAGACATCTCCCCACATTCCCCCGAAATTCGATCAAAACGTTTTACAGACACACTTTTAAAGATATAGCTATGGGATTTGGCATGTACAATACTTTCACTTTTAATCTACTGTCCAAATTTCAAGTCGATCGGATAATAAACACGGAAGTTATTGACGAAAGAAGATTAAGTGCTGCAGTGCGGGGGGAAGCCACCACTTAAAATGCCTCGCTTACGCAGTGGCTCGTGTGTGTGCGGCTTTGTGTAAGTGTAAGTGGACGAAGAAATGATTGCAAGTTTTAGACCTGGGTACAGGGAGTTTCGTAGTCGGGTATACTCGACTAGAGCAATATTACTTGTTTTTCATATATGTATGTCAGCTGCAAAAACTGTAAAGTCCGCAACGATCGAATCTCGATGAAAGCTATAATAAATAACTATTTAATATTCTCCTTCTTTTAGGTTAAATGAATTATGAGTATTTTGTTTATACTGCGAGATGTGGTGAAAATAATGAAACCACTTCGATATTTTGTCACGTCCGCAATGGAGCTTAAAGCTTAATTATATTTTTTAATGATATGAGGTGCAAAATATGTTGTATACCATTTTGTAAGCACTGTGAAAAGGCTTTTTATCCTTGTGGGCAAGTTGAAAACATTTCGCTTAGAGTGCCAATAGAATTATTAAGTATAGGTGCCTGTGTCACGTCCGCAATGAGTACACACGCGTACATATACACATATGTATGGCTGTAATGAGCGCAACTGTCACTTGTGTTGGCCAACAAATGTGCAAATAAATTGGCTTAAAAAGTTAGCCATAAACTTAGCCTGGCCACGAGCGTTCTTTGAGCGCACTCAAAATGCATTAGGAAGTGAGAAACTTTGCCGTTTCATATAATATTATTAGGCCAAATTAAGTTACGCTCTTAAATGATGAAAGTGAGGCAGAGTTGAAGGATATCAATCTGCAATCGATGGAAAATTGTTGGAAATTGAGTGAAAATTGTGCTTCATAATCCTTGAGGAAAAGTATTCAATTGGAGCTTTCATCAAGTTGTGTGGGTGTGTGAGTGTGTGTGTGTGTGTGTGGGCCACAAAAATGGCAGCTCGTTGCAGGCAGGAAATGGCCAGTGAAAATATGCAGCTCAATTTGGTCGAAATTTACCGAGTACCTGCTAAAAATTTGAGTTGAGGGTAAGGCCAAGGCCAACAATGCGTGTGTGTGTGTGTGTGTATGTATGTGTGTGTGTACCGTGTGTGTATCCATGTTTCTCTTTATTTATCTTTAATAAAGAAGGGACAATCATTTTGTCCTTCTAAGCTCTTTTGGCTGACAGCATTTTCTAGCAACTTTACAGTTTGCAACACTAACAAAATTTAATACATTTCGTATGCAACCAAAGCTGCTTTACACACACACACACACACACACACACACACACATACATACACACACATGTAGCTGCTCAAATTCATTGTTATATCCAAATCGTGCCTTAAGCTATATCCACGTGGCGTATGCGTAACAGAAAACTGCACGAATATGCAATTTTTGTTTCCTATTTTGCTTGAAATTAATCCACAAGCTGACAACTGATATTATTTTACTTTATTATACTAAATATACTCGCTTGCATATATTTTGACAAGTTGTTCGTCCTTTGATATAAGCTCTTTGTATTTACATTTGCTATAAATTTTAAGTAAAACTTTAATTTGAACTCTTATGAATAAGTAAGAATAAAACAAAAACCAAATAACACATTTGCTTACAATGTTTTGTGGATTAAAGACTTCAACTTTGTGTCGATCTTAATCAAATTTCAAACGGTGCTAATACCGTGTAATGCTGTGTATAAGTATTATTTCTTATAATTTTAAATTTGTATATATTAAGGTAACTCCTTTCAAAAGAATTGTCAAGTTTTCCAACAAATTATGGCTTACAGCTTGATTTTGGTAGCCAATTACACATAAAAACAGAATTTCCCTTTTTCCACTCATAGGCGTGGACTTTCAAAATATCAGCAAAACACGCAGCGAATTAGGTTATGTGCAGAGCTTTAAAAATAAGTTTTAGACTGCTTAAACAAATATGAAGCTTTGCACTCACAAACCCCATTTTTCCACCCAAAGGGGGTGGATTTTGTGAAACTGCAGTTACTTGCGTAGATATCGGTACGAATTATCACCTTTTAGTTGTCAGAATCTTAACAATAAACTTGTAATCCAAGACTTCGCAGCTATTTCAATTAGTTGGACAGTTCGCTTGTTCGGGTACCCACTGTACTTTTGGACTTTGTGTATTCGTAGTAAACGCTTGCATCTAAGTTTATAACTGGGCAACTCTCTAATCTATGAATCGTTAGTTGACCAGTCGCCGAACTCGTAAAACTTTTTCACCCACACAGCCATAAATTTCAGTTAAACAATACATACAGATATAGATACAGAATACAGAATACAGATACAGATACATATACACTTGGCTGGAGCAGTTGCTTTCTGGCCACAAACAATTAACAATTGAAATTGATAAGGATATTTAATTACGCAGTCGTCGATGTTCAAAGGCAACAACTTTAAGCGGCTTTACATTTGGTTTGGTTTTGTTTTGCTTTTTGCTTTTATTTATATTTTTTATTTTATCTTTTGAAATGTTGGTCTAGATTTCGAAAGCCACCATGTATGACACATACATATGTAGATACAGATACAAATAAAAAGATTTAATTACTTTGGCATTAAGCGATACTAAAACCAATTGACCATATCAGGGCGTGATAATAGATAGATAATAGATAATATTGTTAACACATTCATTTTGTTGTAATTATTAATCAAATACTCATTGTCAGATTTGTTTTGTTTTATTTTTCCATAGAAAATTCCTAACAATTTTGTGTGCATTTTTGTTTTCAGCTCGCAACATGAGCTGATGACTGGATATGCGCTCAATTTAGGTGTTAAAGGTAAGTGAAAAACTATCTAATAATAAGGCTCGTTTGTCTTGTTCAGGTCAATTAAGCCTCCAACTTAATTTGTAGAAATCAAAGACAAGTTCTCGTGTACATCTTATCTGAATCTTACAAAATGTGCAGCTTTGAGGAGACTCTAAGAAACATTTCAATCTATGCCGATATCCAGGCTGCTATCAAGGCTCTGTCATGTCAAACTCATCGGTAATACTATGACAGCCCTCAACTAAGTCCAAAACTACTCATTCACAATCTTGTGGACCGTGGGTAGTCCGCTATTACAGTTAACGGTACGGCGAACGTTCCTTGGTGTAGATTCCTACAGATTCCTTAGATTCCTACAGAATATTCTTTTGGCCAAAAAACTTGTGTCCTGCTGAGCCAAACTCTCGAGCACAGTAGCCACAATAGAACCCTAGTTCTATACTTCAGAAGATGAGGATTCGGATGTTGATAGGAGTTGGAGGAGTCAGAAATGCAACACTTCCTTTGCAACCGTCCTGCACTTCTGGCAAGGTTGACCCATTTCCTCGGAAAACATTTCTTTGAAGAACTTAACAGTTTTTCGACTTTTTTCGACTGGAAACAAACTAAGGCAACATCGTCATTGGCCTTCATATCTAATTTTCTCCCCATACTATCCAAACCTTTGAAATTATGTTTAAAATGAAGAGCATCATCGATAATTTCTCAGCAGTAATACAAATGCGGTATATGTTCCTCCATGCTCCTTTCGTAAGTGTATCATATGCTCATGTATAACTATATATCTGGAAGAGATTATTCATATGTCTTTTTATATGCAGCTTAAACTCTCAGTTTTAAATCGAAACTTGGCCCAGATGATTTTATTGGCTGTACAAAGCACATGCATATATTGGACTCGGCCGGGTCGAATTACGAATTACTAAAGCAAATAGCTGCCATAGGAACAATTAGTCGAAATTGAAGCTCTTGTATGAAACGCAGCAATCCTAAGTTTCTTTATACTTATTCTCAAGATTTTATTATAATCGGACCATTAGCTGCTATAGATTTCCTCAAAATCTGAGGTTTTGCATGAATCAACTTTTTGCAGGGTATTCAGTCTTCGGCACCACAAAGTCGGACGTTCTCTCTGTTCAAAATTTGCAAATTTATGCCAAAGCATAAAAGTAATACTATTTCACTCGCCTGTATTAATTATAGATATTGTGCAAGTCTTTTAGGATGGGCGTCGAGTTGGCCGGAATGTTTGTTTACCCACGAATTAATTATTCATTATCTGCACTCGGCTTGCACTCATCTCTCACTGTCAGCGTTGCGATTTAGTGAGCCCCCCAACCCTCACACACTAGCCCCCCAGCCACGTAGTGCCCATAGGTCGCAGTTATTCAAAAACTGTAAGGCGCCACGACAACGCATTGATCAATGGGTGTATCAAGGCGCATTAGCCGACCAAAGCCCTTCCCAGATGTCACACTGAAGCGGCGATAAGGGGTTGTGTTCTTTGTTTTTGTGCTCGTCATAGATACAAATGTATCTTCATACGACTACATATGTATCTACCAAGCAAGTCACTTACCATATGCATCAGCCGAGCTTAATTAATTACAAGTGGTATTTTTATTGTACGTCATTGTCTTTCCTTTCCCTCGTCGGACTGCATTTCCTTGCCTATGTATCTAATACAGGGTCTTGAGTATTCACATGTCAAGTTTTAAGTCATCTTACAACATCTTCCAGATAAAGTTTCATTAGAGCTATTCAAAAATACTCAATTTTAGAGTAATCATTCCTAAGTATGGCACGATTTTAACCAAAACTAACTAAACTATTTATAATGCATAATAAAGTGCTAAATTGTTGAGTAAAGACAAAAACTCATTTTTCATCCGACTGTTCCTAATAATAATCGAAATTCGATAAAACTTCCTCAAAATCAAAATTTACACCTAAATTTAGACATTGCATACGTTATCTTGAAAAACAAAAAAGTTGTCGGACAACTTGTTATTATTATTATTATTGGCTGATTCCTCACATGGCATTTATAAGAAATAGTGATCCAGTGCCTGAAGAATCGATGGCAAGCTTCATCAAGATAACACGTATGGACTGAGCCCGATACTGATCAAGAACAGATGTATATACTTAATAGGATTAGAAACGACTGCTTCAAAACTGGTATACTCGCTGCAAGGTTATAACAATGCTATGAGGCTTAGAATCTTTCATCAATGGCCAAATAGTATTATCGACAGGAGAAAACTTCGATAGTTTAATCGATACTATCGACAGTGCGATTTCAGCTCTAGTTTTATGTTAGGCTTAGAATCTTTCATCTATGGCCAAATGGTGTTATCGACAGGAGAAAACTTCGATAGTTTAATCGATACTATCGACAGTGCGATTTCAGCTCTAGTTTTGTGTTTCAGGCTGATTCAATTGCAATTATCAACTAAAATTACAAAAACATACGAAAAATTATGTGTTTTCACTTTTCTGTGATTAATCATTTGTGGTTGTGTTCCACTAAAGTTTCTCTGGCCCCCCTGCCCTCTGACCGCTACCCCTATTCTGTGTTTGTCTGTTGCATTGTTGTCAACAAGGCGGTGCGTGTGTTCATTGACGTCACAGCAGGAACACCCCATCCACCCAGATATTTACTTGCCGCTTGCCGCTTGCCACTCTGTGTGTGCATGTTGCACGCAAACTCAAAATACCCAGACACACTGACTGTTTGCCACATTGTACTATGGGCCAAATTACGCTACAAATGATAATAAAACGAGGTGTATTAAAGATACTAGCTGTTACAATGATTATGGATTATTTAGCTCGCTTGCATACCATTTTCAAAGGAAGAAGTTCATAATGGAAGAAAATTGATAGATGAAAAAAGGTAATGAGATATTCTATCGGGATAATTTATTCTACAACATTTAAAATAAGATAATACACTCAGTTTTTATTTTGGCTTGAATTATAAATTTATACTCAAATTTTGCGCTTAAGAAAATCCAGATTGTCAATGGAATTTTTACTCAAAAAATCGAACATTTTTATGAACATTTAAGGATTTTTATGTTTCAAAATTGAAAGTGTGGTTGTATTATGGAATCAAACAATAGAAAATTTTGAGTCATTTGAGTCTGATTTGTTCCATAGTGTATCGCCCCCCCGTTCCCGTTTAACCCCTTTAACCCCCTATCCCTTGATCATCCGCAAGCCAACCCCTTAAGACTCCCTCCCCGAACCACCGTTTAAGCTCTCAAGTAAGCAGGTCAGGCCGCAGTTCGCTGAGTGCGCTTGGCGAGCGGTTCCTGCGGTTGTCCAACCCCACCTCCCCAATTCCGCACCCGGTAGGCAGTACCCGCTACCCGCTACTCACTACCCGTTACCCGTTACCCGGTAGCCCCCATTTTATATGCTACTGACGCGGCAGTAACAACAAGAACAACTCTGTCGGCTTTTGCGGTTAACTTGAAGTTGTTCTGCAGTCTGCAGTCTCTTTGGGCCGTTAGAGCCAAGTCCAAAACCCCAGAGCCGACTTCAAGTTGCATAATATTTTTCGTTAGTTAAAACTGAAATTGATTTTTATGAGAGAAGCCGCAAGGTGGCTGTACCTCAACGGTTGCCCACCAGACCAGCTGCCCTTCTGCGTGGCTGCTGTCATTGCCAGCTCTGTCAGCTGGGCTCCCCGCAGTACCGTTGCTCGGTTTTGCAGTGTGGCCAACGCCTGACAGTATGCAACGCACTTTTGTTTGCCACACAAAAATCCATTTAATTAACCAACTATGCAAATCGGCCGGAGAATCCAGCATGAGCTATATATAAGCATATGCGCCCATTGATGCAATCAACGCCTCCAATTTGATTATTATGTATTTTATGCTGAGGGAACGCCTTCCCAGCCCCACATAGTATCAATAGCATCAATAGCCGTGCCGATATGACTTGTGTTGCTCACGATATCCTGACCAAACTCATCAGATTGGAGTGCCGGTATAGTTAACACAAGCTGTCCAATATTTATTAGATTCAGACAAGAAATTATATCAGATAGCTGCCATAGGAATATGCTTTATCTAGTTTGGTTGAATTTGATCTAAAAACGAATGACTTTATGAACCCGAAAACTTAACTTTTGTGTGAAAAGCCTTGCTGGAAGGGTATTCAGTTTCAACACACAGAGAATTGCCGTTTTCTCTTGCTTTTTGGACTATTATTTTTCACAGCCGGCCATTGATATTTAAGGAATTTTGCTTTGTTGACTTTGGACGCGCGCCGCGGCAAATAAATTCACAAATTTATAAGCTGCCAGCCAGTCAGTTAACCAGTCAGTCAGTCAGTCATTCAGTCAGTCAGTCAGTCAGTCAGTCAGTCAGTCATTCAGTCATTCAGTCAGTCAGTCAGTTGACGGCTGCTGTAAAAGTCACGTTTTCTTTGTTGTGTTTCATTCTGTTGTCCTTTATCTCAATACCCTGTGAAAAAGGTGTTAAAAGCTGCCAGCTGAAATCAAATAGTCTTTAAATATTCATAGTTATTTGTAAGTTAATATTATTATAATGAAACACTTGAAAATGGAAACTATAATTAAAATTTCAGAAAACTGTATTTATTTTTTGGGTTAAATTCTTACTAGCCAGGTTATAAGTAAGATTCGTAAAGTAGTTAATTAGTATATTTGTAGTATTTTATTTAGATGCGTCAGCTGAAGTCAAAAAATACTGATTATACTAAAAAGTACCAACAAAATACCACACATACATACACACGAAAATACTGCAATTTTTTTGTATTTTTGTTATTTTTTTAGTATTGTTTTAAATTGGGAAAAAAAGAAAACAAATACATCTACCCTTGTTGGTATAGTATACAAAATATAAATAAATTAAGAAAATAATATTGTTTGGAAATGAAGATTTTTTTTGATAAACATATTTATTTATTTTTTATGCTACGTGATAATAAAATCACTTTCATAAATTTCTTGAGCAAGGAACAGAAAGATGCAGAAGTCAAACAGGGTAAAAAATTACTAGAATTTTAGGCAAGCCTTTACCAGAATTCATTATGCTTAGCTTAATTCTAGGAAAGGAAGAATGATAAATCAAACGAACTATAGCCTATGACTGTGTATAAGTTACAGGGTGTTTCAGACTCAACCCCTGGGGTTTGTTTATCTTTACAGCTCTTGGAGGATTGTCGCATTTCTTTTAAATTATTTACAATATTCAAATAACTTATGGCATTCTCTAGCTGTCTCTCTATAGCCGACTGCAACTTCAAGTGAAATTTACACGTCAGTTGGACTCGCATTCTCAATTGACAAGTGCTTGGAAAATTTGTTAGCAGAGGCAGCATGGCGTATGCGCAATTTGTGTGCCACATGCCGCATGCCATTTCAATTACGGACCTTCCATGCTTCTCATTGTGAATGGCAACCTCAGCCTAAGACAAAAGACAATACACGCACACCATCACACACAACAGCAGCGATGCCAAAGGGTTAGCAATGCAGGCAGTATGTGTGTGTCTTTGTGTGTGTGTGTGTGTGTGTGTGTGTGTTGTGGGCCACTTCTTGTCTCATGAGCAATAATTCAGCATCCATGAGTACCGGGCGGAGTGATGAAAAGCCAGACAAGCAGACGCCTTGCAATCAGAATCTCCCGACATTTATATGCTCTGTTCCCCCGATAATAATTTTCCTCTTCTGCGGAGACAGGAGTAAAAAAATACCGACCAGGCATTACATAAGCTAAAGTTGTAGAAGCTCCCATAGGAACAATCGCATGAAAAATTGTATTGTATGATATATTTTGCTGTTTAATCAAGTTTGAGTGAAAGTTGAAGTCGGGCCACACCTGATAACTTAAACAAAATATGAAGTAAGTGATTTCTTATCTTATTATCATTAAGTTGTTCTTAATACATACATATTATGCAGATATATTTAGGGGTAATCTCGAACTGTAATATTTTCTGTGTAGACCCTAAGAAATTGGTTATAGCACCTTTGCGATCCTAATAATAATTACGTGAAACAGATATCGTATGTCGAGTATCGAGTAAATGACACTGAGACTCAAATGAAAAAGTGTACGAATGAACTAGGTCAGCTAGGAATTGTAAGAAGCGGGACATGCAGATTCTGTGAAATGGAGGTTGAAACCTCATCACACATACTAACAGACTGCACTGCCCTTGCCAGGAGAAGAAACAGGTACCTGGGTGGGTTTTTCCTTCAGACAAACGATATAGGTACTCTAGATCCGGCCAAGATCCTTGCATTCATGCAGGAGATAGGGTTGATGAGTGAGCTTTAGACTTAGAAGGGGGCACAATAGACCTCATAGGTCGCAGTGCAACGCCCCCATCACTAATAATAATAGCTAGGTAAGCGAGCGAATGAACGAAAAAAGGGATCGAACGAACGAAAGATTGTCCTTTATGGGCAAAAGAACTTGATTCATTTGGAACCAAAAGATGATAATGCATACCAAAATATTTGCACCGCTTGCAATGATGGCAAAAACAAGGCCGAATATAACCTTTAACGCGTTAGGAACAGAGTATGACTTTTCAAAGCATAGCAAACCAACAATACCCAAAAACTGGACTCACTAGCTTTGACTTTTGTTTAGACAACTGCGATGTGAGTGTGTTTGGTGTGTGTGATTTGAACGCAGCTGGGATATTTCCCTTGCCATTTCTCTGAACTGGAACCAGATAATGCAAATCAGTGCAACGGTAGCAGCTCCAACTTGCAACAGAAAAGAAACAAGCCAATGCTAAAACGCACTTTTCTCCTCATACCTGATGCCCCGTTCACCCTCTCCCCTCTCCCCTATCGCTTCATATGGTTACTTTCCTCAGTGACTGTAAGGATTGTTCTTTGGTAAGCCAGGACCTAAATTAGTTTCGTTGTAGTTGCATGCAAACTTATAAAATTCCTCATAGGTCTTAAGTGAAGTTTAATTAAACTTTTAATTGAACACAATTTCGTTTCCCAAATCAATTGTGTGAGCAAACCGAATCAGAAATGTTGCTTCCTATGCAAATTAGTTGGCTCCTTACCAATTTTTGAAGGCTTCCAAGCTGAAAGTGTGTCCGAGTATTGATATATTTGTTGTACATTTTTCAGGTCTGAATCAGGCGATAATACTGAGGACTTAAAACTGTTCAATTATTGCGTAGAGTTCAATCGCAGACAAGTATTGTCGTCTATTCCTGGTATTCTAAACAACGCTCTCATAAGAGCTATTTCCAGTTCCTAGCATATATTAATGAAGAGTTATAGACTGGAATCCTTCCAAAAGCCATGCCTTCCGATTGATCCCGAAAGTTATCTTCTTAAAACTGGCTCACACTTTAAATTAATGGAGATAACTACAATGGAATTAGGTTCGAATTTCGTATTCCGATCCCGTCTGTAGTTAATTCTGTCTTGTGCTGAAAGATGCAAGCTCATTATTAATCTTTAAACAAAACATTCGAAATTCGAAGAGTTGATAAAAAAACATATGTTGCTGTTGAAACTGTACATCTCTCTACTGCGGCCTTCTCAACTTTCCCTCGAAGTCTAGAGTTTGTCTAATTTCGAAACAAGTTCTCCTTTGGAAGTGGAGGCGCATTCTTATCTTCATTGTATTCCATCTATGCTTGACGGAGGGAGTCCGCCTCTAGTGAGAATATCCACCACCTTCAAAGACTTAGGTAGCATCGACAAGCTTGTTCTTAAGTATACGGATATCAAGGACGCCAATACTCTTACTAAGGACCTGCATTGGAGCTTGTCGAATCCCTTGCACAGACGCTCAATAATGTATTTCCCGGATCAGCCTTCGCAGCACACTTAGACATCAAAGAGCACCTGAAGTTCATCCTTGGTCGGTGTTTCTACAGTGTTGCACCCACTCTGCAAGCGTGTTTTCCTACATTAATGGAGGTCCTGCGAATGACGCATAGCGAAAAGGCTTGTGGCACAGTGGAAAATGTTTCCATGACTGCATTCTCAAAAATTATCTATAAATTAAAAC
The DNA here is from genome assembly GCA_037075165.1 of Hirtodrosophila histrioides. Lineage (NCBI taxonomy): Eukaryota > Metazoa > Arthropoda > Insecta > Diptera > Drosophilidae > Hirtodrosophila > Hirtodrosophila histrioides. The sequence goes on along the minus strand of JBAMCL010000348.1, from coordinate 77,508 downwards.
TCTTTTTCACATACTCGTAGTATGCAGGTTTAATTGTGGCCAATTTTGGACTGGCGCACACAAAAGCCACAGTGCCATAGCGTATCCTTTGTGTATCCCTGTGCTTGTGTATCTTAGTTGCCTGTATTGTGTGTCCTTTCTGTTTTTATAAAGGTATTTGGAGAACATTCTGTGTATGCTTTGACAATGGACGAGTATGTTAATTTAATTTTGTTATAAAAGCTTTTTCTTTTTTTTTTTTGTTGTGCACTTTGCAGAAAGTGTGAGCAACATTGTTTTTTTTTAAAGGATTCCCCTTGCTTATTGCAGCGCTCACAATCAATTATATGTATATGTGTGTTAGTTTTGATAGTCAATAAAGGCTAACTGGTGACTAACTGACTGATTGGCAATAATCGCATGTATTTAACTTGATAGCCATCCAATCGGCTTTAAACTAATTTTCAAATATCTATACAAAAGTAGTTAACACATAATTCACTGATTTTGAAAAATCTATCCCCATGTTGAACGTCGTAGTCAAAGACTCCGTCCCCAAGTTCGGATGTATAATGCTCATTCTCTAAATTAACATCAAGAATATTTAAAAACAATCCTAGCCGGAAAGTAAAATGTGTGAGATTATGCTTTTTTTAGTTGTATAATTGTACGAAGATGAGTTTGAAAGGTCATCGCCAACGCCTTCATAAGTAGCGGCTGAAAAAATTTCAGAATTTTCCATCACAAACCGTTTATGAGATTTTACTATTTGTTCGCTTGATTAAACCTAGCTGAGCTGTCTAAGAAACCGACTTGAAATGCCACTGCATCAAGAGATCGAGCTACGTATCATTCCAAACAATACTTTGCCTGTTTAAAAGAATATTGGTGTCAGGGCATAACCTAGTGATGGAGCTCCTAATACAAAGCATTTGGCTTGAAATCCTGTCACAGCGTACAACTTATAATAGTTTAAGTACGAGTATACCTCCCCGTCAACGTGCTATTTTAAATGTACTGCTATAAATGTAACTTACGACATCCTAATTGCAAGCGTCCATTTTTATAGACTGTGCGTCATGTTCGGCTAATATGAGACGGGAGGGAGCATATAGAACATAAGGTCCTTAGCAGTACCGTGTGTCAGCATCTTCCGTTCGTTAAGAATGCATCGCAACCTTTGTTATATCACTCATGGAGGAGCATGTGTGGCACTGATTGAATCAGTTTTGTTTTCTTTTGAATAGGTTTCGTGGTAGTTCGGTTTTAGTTATGTGCACCGAGGGTGCTGCAGAGCTTTTACCTCGTTTTTTAAATTTTTTACTCCCTGTACCCATAAATGTTCCCATTGGGGGTATTGCATCTGTGCAAAAGTATGTAACGGGCAAAAGGAGACATCTCCGACCCTATAAAGCATATATATTCTTGATCAGTATCAAAAGAGATTTCGATTTGGACATGTCCGTCTGTCTGCCCGTCTGTCCGGATGAACGCATCGTTCTCAGCAACCATAAAAGCTAGAGACATCAAATTTGGAATGTAGGTTCCTGTATATCATACGCAGATCAAATTTGTTTCCAATTTCAGGTATCTCCCCCCGTTCCCCCGCAATTCGATAAAATCGTTCTATACCGACAATTTTAAAGATATTGCTTTGGGATTTGGCATGTACAATACTTCAGTCACTCTTAACCTACTGTCCAAATTTCAAGTCGATCGGAAAATGAACACGGAAGTTATTGACGAAAGAAGATTAAGTGATGCAGTGCGGGAGGAAGAAGAAGCACAGCCACCACTTAAGATGCCTCGCTTACGCAGTGGCTGTGTGTGCGGCTTTGTGTATGTGTGTATGTATGTGTAAGCGGACGAAGATATGATTAAAAGTTTTAGACCTGGGTACAGGGAGTTTCGTAGTCGGGTATACTCGACTAAATCATTCTTACCTGTTTTGAATAGGTTACGTGGTAGTTCTTTTTACTCCCTCTACCCATAAAATGGGTAAAAAAGGGGTATTTTTGGGGTTGGTTCGAAGAAGCAGTACAGCCACCTCTTAAAATGATTCGCTTGCCCTGTTGCTTGCGCTGTTGCTTGTGTATACATCTTTGTGTATGTGTAAGTGTACGAAGATGCGATCGGAAATTTATGACCTGGGTACAGGGAGTTTTGTGGTCGGGTATACTCGACTAAAGCATTCTTACTTGTTTGGTTATGTGAACAGAGGGTGTTGCAGACTCCTAGATGCCTTGCACTTGCAGCAGTTGCCATCATTACTTATGCCACGTGCTGCTGCCATGCAGTGTTCCATAAGAGCACACAGCTGCAACACTTGCGCAGAAGTGACAGGATGTAACGAGATTATTTAGTGTCGGGAGATTTTATAGATAGTGCGTATACAGTTCATTATAGAAAATTATACAAATTATTGAGATAGACATAGATACTTAAAGCTCGTATTATAAGGGCATATGTGTACATAACTAGCCAATGAGAGGATGAGAGCCTTGCGAATATAGAGTATCGGGTGTCCTTTTAACTTTAATTGAACTTCATTTATATTTTATTACAGCCGTATTCGCTGATTTTATTAATAAGACAAAGCTGAGGTTGAAACAAGTAACGTTCTACTTGGTTACGATTAAACCGGACTATGCGACATTAACTTGAAATTTTTAAGAAAAATGACAAAATACTTTCAAGAAAGTAAATTTCAAATGTATGTAACAGGCAGAAGGAGACATCTCCGACCCTATTAAGTATATATATTCTTGATCAGTATCTAAAGAGATTTCGATTTGGCCATGTCCGTCTGTCTGTCCGTCTGTCCGGATGAACGCGCCGATCTCAGCAACTATAAGAGCTAGACACATCAAATTTGGAATGTAGGTTCCTGTATACCATACGCAGATCAGGTTTATTTCCAATCTTAGATATCTCCCCCCGTTCCCCCGAAATTCGATCAAAACGTTTTACAGCCACACTTTAAAAGATATAGCTTTGGAATTTAACATGTACAATGCTTCAGTCACTCTTAATCTACTGTCCAATTTTAAATCGATCGATGCTTAAACATGGGGGAAAGAAGCAGCACCATTTAAAATGCCTCGCTTGCGCTGTCGCTTGTGCTGTCGCTTATGTGTGCGCGTCTTTGTGTATGTGTAAGTGTACGAAGATGCCATCGGAAATTTTCGACCTAGGTACAGGAAGTTTTGTAGTCGGATATACGCGACTATAGCATTCTTACTTGTTATAAATTAGTTTACAATCACTCATCACTATTAATCACCATTAAGAGTGCAAAAACGAAAAGAAATTATCAATGTTTCAAAGAGAAAATGTATCAATTTGATATTTCAAGAATACTTATAATAAAAGTGACTTGCCGTCTTAGCAGTCATTTTGGATAGGGAGAATCCTCGACTAACCTTATGAGGATGTTGAGGATATGATAACTCTCAGCGATCCAAAGGAGTGAAAAATATATAAATTGCATCATTTTGATATTTCAAGAATACTTATAAACTTTCCGTTTATAACAGTTGTTATGGATAGGGAGAATCCTAGACCAACCTAATGAGGATGTTGAGGATATGATAACTCTCAGCGATCCAAAGAAGTAAAAATAGATAAATTGCATAATTTTGATAATATTTTAATAATACTTATAAACTTTCCGTTTATAATAGTTGTTATGGATAGGGAGAATCCTAGACCAACCTAATGAGTTTGTTGAATATATGATTTGCAGGAGTAAGCACGTTACGTAGTGTTATAAATTTATACATGTATATAAATATATTAATATGAAATTATTTCAGTAAAAGAAAAACATTACAAATCATCCGCAAGGCTTGATTTCGACACTGTGAAAGCTGTTTCGCCTAATCGATTAGAGTTGCTATAAAATTGGTTATGAGTTATAGTCGTACAATATTGAAGAATAATATCCAGCTCATGATAAAGATGTGATCACACATCACTCTCAGGAGTGGGAATAGTATAACAATAGTCAATAAAATTAAATTTTTCAAGTTGTCATTTGAAGAATACTTAAAAAATAAAGGGACTTGCCTTTTTAGCAGTCATTATGGATAGGGAGAATACCCAGTCCAACCCCTAATGAGGATGTCGAGGATATGATAACTCTCAACGATCCAAAGAAGTAAAAATAGATAAATTTTATCATTTTGATATTTCAAGAATACTTATAAACTTTCCGTTTATAACAGTTGTTATGGATAGGGAGAATCCTAGAGCAACCTAATGAGGATGTTGAGGATATGATAACTCTCAGCGATCCAAAGAATTAAAATAAAGAAATTAATTTTGTATCATTTTGATATTTCAAGATTACTTATAATAAAAGTGACTTGCCTTTTTAGCAGTCGTTATGGATAGGGAGAATCCTCAACCAACCTAAAGAGTTTGTTGAATATGTGATAACTCTTGGCAATTTGCAGGAATGTATACGCTGCTTGCTTTTAGTTTTAAAACTATTTATATTAGTAAATAATTTCAACAAAATAAATGAAAAACAAATGTGAGAAATCAGTCACAAGACTTGATTCTGAAAGTTCCAACGCCGTTACAGCTACTCCATTAAGTTTGCGCTAAAACTGGTTAAGAATTATAGGCTTACAATATTAAAATAGCACAGCCAGCTCATTAGTGTGTGGGCAAACTGTTTGGGAATTATTAGATTACAATATTTAAGATTATATTTAATGCTTAACACAACTTTAAATGTTTTACCTATATTAAATAGATTAATTTGGGTATTAAGTGAGGTTCTGTATCCAACAGGTAAATAGGACAGACACGGTGTTGTTGTTGGGTTCCCCATGAGTCATCCACGTTGATTTAAGGGTTTCAAGAGGGTAGACAGCACTTGAACCTGAGTTACCCAAAAAAGGCGCATTTTAACCTTCTCATTTATGTGTGTTTAACAGAGAAATTGAATCAGTAGGTCCTGAGAAAGATTTCTCTGCCAATGGCCTGAAAAAATATATTCTGGAAAAGCTTGATGATGCTCTTACTGATGTGCATTTTTATACCCAAATCGATCTAGCGATGTCTGTTTCTGTGCAAACTCTCTTAAGCTAACTTGATGAAAATTGGTAGACACCTGATCGGATGACTATATCATATAGCTGTTTTGGGAACGATTGGTCGAAGATTGAGTTCTTGTGTGAAAAAACATTTTTGTCTATCAAGTCTGCTCGTCCAAAGTCATCACATCAAATTTCGTTGTGTTTTAACTGACCAAGTCAGACAATTATATCATATAGCCGTCATTTGCCAAGACACACACACAATGCTTGTATGTAGTTGTAGTTCCAGGACTAGCCCTTGCCGTGATGCCCCACCCCATGCATTATTCAACTGACCTGCCCCGTCTTGTCCTGTGCTGGCGTGTCTTAGCCTTGTTACACCCTGTACCTATAAACTGGATAAAAGGAGGTACTGAAACTGTGCTATTGAATGTAACAGGCAGAAGAAGACAACAATTGATAAAAGTTATATAATTTTATGATCAATAGGCGAGTCGATCTGGCCCTGTTCGTCTGTCTGTCCTTCCGTCCGTTCGAATGAACGCAACGATCTCGGTAACTATGAGAGCAAGACACCTGATATTGAATCTAGGCGGATCAAATGTATTTCGAATTTTAAAAATTCCCCCCACACCCACGATAAAATGAAAACGATTTCAAAGTACAAGTTTTTAGATAAAGCCTTACATTTAAACATGCATAATACTCGGATCTCTTCTAATCTATTCTCAAATATCGAATGATCGGATAATAAACACAGAAGTTGTTGTTGGTGGGAAGCAGCAGCGCAGCGGCCACTTAAAATGCCTTGCTTGCTTGCAATGCCGCTGAACTGCTTGATGTGTATGTCAACAAGGATGTGTTTAAGAATCGTTTACCTGGGTAGAGGGTGTCTTGTGTCTTACTAGCTTTTACTTAGTATCCGCACTGAGTTACTGGCAAATACAACAACTATTCATGTACTGTACTTAAAGACGAAACGGAGGGCAGCACTTTCATTTCCATGTCTAAATGCTTTCGCTTATTCATTTGCTCATACTTTCCATATACATAAGTAGGACGTCTCCTAAAAAGAACCCCGCCCGAGCCGCTTACTTGATACACTCAGAAAAACATAGAACATAATATCATATATATCATATCAGGGGCCCAGCATTGACCTGTTAGGTGCCCACTTGTTTTGGTGGCTTGGAACTGCTGTGGCTTATAAATCTGTTAGAATACCTTTCAAAAGCATACTCTCCATACGCTTAGGTTAATTTTGCATATAGTTTTGGAGGAATAGGGCCATTTCTTGTCTGTTTTTTCCTGTGTGTATTCACCCAGGTTGCTGTAGAGTGACCTTAGAGACGTCGGTACGTCCACGAGTCGATCATGTATTTCTTAAATGCATCTTATGTAAGCGTAATTGTCTACAGATTGCTTAAAATAGTCTGAGTGTACGAGTCCTCTGCCCATTCAGGCAAACATTCAAACCCTCAAACGTAATGCATTTTTAAAATTAGCATGTGCTCCAGTCGACAATGGCAGCAGTTATGTGTTTAACTAGTTAGTTAGGGCTCAGGTGCTTTTGTAGCCACCAGGACGCCCATGTTCCTAGGCTCTCAGATGCACAGATGGGAGCTGCTTTCTTGTCACAGTCAGAAAACACGTGAATTCACTTCATTGACGTTCCCAAGTTGCACCAAATTGGTGCGGGTCACTGTCGCACAGTGTTGTAAGCAATATATATTATAAATACTGCTTTTTAAAATGTATTTTATAAAAGGGGTTCCAAAGTGAACCATAATTGACTCTGATGATCGTTCTTAGTGCAGTTAGAATGATATGGTAATCCGATCACATATTGTGACCAATTATATTATTTGGCTAATTGAAAACCACTGTGCGGCTGGTAGTGTCGCTGCTGCTGCCGTCAGCAATTGCTTTTGTTAAGACCACGCAACAACCAAGAGCAACAACAAGCAACAGCAACAGCAACAACAAGCAACAGCAACAGCAACAGCAACAACCAAGCAACAGCAACAGGGTTGCACTTTGACTTTACCAATGTTGCATTTTACTAGGTCAAAAGCAACGTCACCGCATGCAAACGTTGTGTGTGAGCGAGAGGGTTAATGTATGAAAAGAGTGAGAGGGAGATAGTGTATAAGTGAGTGTGTGTGTGTGCATGTGTGTGCGTGGTGTCAAACATAAATATGGCGGAAAGGTGAAACTGTTGCTGGCTGCTGCTGCTTGCTGAATGCCGGGCATAAATCGGTCCCTGTGTATGCCTGTATGTGTGTGTGTGTTTGTATGTATGGGTGTGTGTTGCAGAATTTCGCATTAAATTTCACACAAGCATAAACACACACACACACACACACACACACACACACAAAGTACTTAGCGCGGCCAAATAGCAAACTATTTCTAATTGGAGGTCGTCCTGGTTGTTGTCTTTGCTGCCTTTTGGCCAAACTTGTCGTGGTTGTATTTGTTGCTGTAGCTTATGTTGTAAATGGCTCAGAGCAACGAGCAGAATCATTTTTCTTCTGATGTGCGCTGGGCAGGACAAAGGACACAGAACAAAAGACGCACGACGAAGTACATGCGCTGGCTGCATGACGTGCGTGAAATGGGGAAATGCAATCGCAATTAATTGGCAGCGCAGCCAGTAAGACGTTAAGGATATCACACAAGGAAGAGTCAACCAAGCAAATGCTCTTGAGAGAGCAAAAGTGCGATATTGAGCGAGATTCATCTCTTAGGCCCAAGCGTAAATCCAGATTAAGAAACATGCTCAAATTTCCTATACAAATTCTTTTGAAAAATTAGTATTATGGGTAAGTGCAACATCTAAACTTGGTACAACACATGTTCGTATATTATACCCTCAGTTTACAATGTTTAGATATCTTCGTTAATGGTAAAGTCAAGTATCATTTAAAATACCTTTTTTACCCTTGCAGAGTTTGTATAAAACATTTCACAACATATTCTAAAGAAAATTTAAAAAAAATCGACTTAAATAGTCTTAAATACTACCTCAATCTCATTGACCACCAACTCCCATAACTTTGTCAAAACTTAACCAAACTTTTCATACGGAATGTCTTTTTTGAGCATATTTTGTATTTCTCTTTTTTTCCTAAATTGTTCTTACATTTATTTGAGAATTGCAAGGATACCTACCAATTACACATTTTCACTTTTACTTGTTTATTTCAAATTTGCACAGGATACGATTCGACTCTTGCTCTCTTTGAAATTTGCTGGGTATGCATGCAGTCCATAATGTCAAGCTCTTGTCGGATACGAAACTTGTTTTTGTTTGTGTCTGTGATTTATCATTGACCGTTTTTCATGGTCAAGGTCAACGGTTGTTGTTCCTGTTTGCTTCCTTCCACAGCTCGCCCTTTATTTATCCGATTGGATCCGGTTTCCCACCTCCCTCTGCCATAAATGATCAACAAACTGTCGCGTGGACCCCATTTATTCAGCTTCCTGGCAATTAATTGTACGTTGTGCTGTTTTGTATTATTTTCCTTCGTTTTTTCCGCACTGCTTGTTTTGTTTTTGTGGGCAGCCTCGATACTTAATTGAATCGTAAATGCACTCATGTAAAATTCAATAATTTTCGCCCACTAACTCAATTAATTCGCCATTTATGTGGGTCTCCGTCTCCGGCACTCCGTCACTTCCCGAGGGGAGGGAAGCACCCAACAGATATCCTCGTGCGATGCTCAAAGGCATCTTTGGATTTCGTTAAGACCGAAAAGTGACTTGGCTTCCACTGCAGCAAATTGAAAGAAGCAAGGAATGAAAATCTTCTTTTAAGCCAACATTCAACAATTTGACAGACATTTAAGCTTCAAGAAATTGAGAATAGAAACACAAAATCAGAGTACGACAGAAGGAGCACAGTTCCATTGGCTCTAAGAAAGTTTCAAGGAAGCGTGGATTTTGAGTATTACTTGGATTAATTTAACGAAACCATTTGAGAGCTATGTCAAGCAATTGAGCTAAGTGAATCCAGTTAACATGGAACACAAGCCATTTTAAGCTATAATATTGCTAACCAATAAAACAGCATAGACAACAGCAGTTTTCATGTAAAATGAAAACAATTTTTAATTTTTTAGGATGATCTTTAGAATAGTGACTAAGGAGGATGCGCGTCAAAATTGAGGACAACAAACAGGCCACGGATATATAAATACCACGACTACACACACGCACACACACAAGCGGCACACAAGACTCGGCAGTACTGAATCTTCTTTTGTGAATAGCTTCCGTGTTTGTTATCAGATCGACTATCGACAGTACTATTATACATGTCAAGTCTCATGGCTATATCTTTAATATTGGAATACATTCCTACATTCCAAATCTGGTGTCTCCAGCTCTCATAGTTGTTGAGATTGACGCGTTCATCCGGACGGACAGACGGACGGACAAGGCCAGTTCGGCTCGGCTATTAATACTGATTAGAAATATATATACATATACTTTATAAGGTCGGTAATGCTTGTTACATACATTTGCATACCCTCTTCTTATCCATTTTATGGTTGCAGGGCGTAAAGACATTGGGCGCAGAGTAAGCCGCTGTCGGAAACCTCCGACTGGACGTACTCAGTTGTTTAAAGGACGCCAGTGAAGAAATAGGAACAATATTTTTAGATGATGTTTACAAAAGCGATTTAGGAGGGATACATGTTACGTTAAGACAGAGGACAGAGAAGACGGGGAATCCTAAAAGAAGGACAATTAAGGAAAGAACAATAAATGTAGTAGTTATATTCTCGTTGTTCAAATAATCCTTAATAAAGGCAATTATGAAGTTGCTATTGTTCTTCTATAGTTACAAATAAATTCTGAATTCTATGGTTTCGACTTGGTCATAAAGCGGCAGTGAAGGGGACACATGTTGAATTAAAGCGAAGGAAAATATTGTGAATACGACTAGATACAAAAAGTGAAGCAAATAGAAGACGCATAATTAATATGTAATGGCAATAAAGTCACTTTTAAGAATACAAACGAAAGTTAAGTAACCATTGACGGATGAAAATTTAATTAAAACAATTTGAATAATAATTGATTAATGAAATGCGTTGTTCTATTGCTTGGTTCAGGTCATAGGTGAATATCTGACTATGGATACGCACAAGGTGAAGCCAGGGAGCAAAGGATAATAGGTGTACTGTTGTGCAATGACCAAACAATTTTCTTTGGATTTACAAGTCGACTTAAAGTAAAGTAACAATGGGTAGATGAAATATAGAAATCAAATTCAGATACATGTTAAAGTTAAACAAAAAATGCAATGATATAAATTGCTATTGTTCTAGGCTCTATTGTTTATTCTTGGTTCAATGCGTATCTAATTTATTGTAATGGCTATGGGGAGGAAGCTGAGCTATGGGTTGGACGAAGGCCAGGAAAGATCCTATAAATATTTGACGCACTTGGTCGTCATGGTGGGAACCACATCGCTATAGACGGGCTGACACCGGTACTGGCTGTTGTTCCTATTTTTCGGATTGGCGCTATAATCGACACGGCAGCTGGAGTCGCTGTCGCTGCGCAACCAGCGGACAAAGCGACGCATTTGGGCGAGAAAGGCGACCTTGCCCTTGTCCATGTGATCCACTTCATACCAGCGTACGATGGCATCCTTGTTTATCACGCCCGCCTTGTACAGGTGGCAGGCCAGGCGCTCAAAGGACTTGAACAATGAATGGTGCTCATAACACCACTCTTGCACCCACAATAGCAGCGCTATCTGTGCGCTGTCCGTGTTGCACAATGCATTCAATAGCGGCGAATATATCTGGAGCTTACGCAAGCTCTGGTCCAGGTTGCAACTGGAACTGCAATTCGAACCGAAGCTGCTATTGATTGTTTGCCAGACGATGCCAATTATCTCAGAGTCGGACATGTGATGCTCTCGCTGAAATTGCCGGACATTCATAACTATGTCCACATGGGGTAGCTGCTCCCTAAAGTCATCTAACAAGCGTTGCTGCAACTGACGTCGCAACTCCAGGCCGGCACGTGTCTCATGCAGCTTGATGATCTCATTCAAATCGCTCTCCTGGTACACTTGCCGAAAGTACAAATCGCTTCGCAGCATGGGTGGCATGAAGCTTATGATTTTCCCATCCAGGCCCGAGCGCTTAAGTATGCCCAGCATAAAGTTGGCGCCCCGCTCCTGCTTCAACGTAACGCACACAACCAGCATGAACTCCAGGGCCAGGCCCTCATCAATGCTCGCCTGGTGCTGGCCCAGCGCCAGCAGCGTTCCCGGCTTCAGCTGGCCATCCATGAGGAACAGTGCCATCAGCAGAGCAAGCCGCCGCCGGGCGCCCACCTCAAAGCCGCTGAGGAGCGTCAGCATGCGCGTGGCATGTGTCTCGAAGGCAACATCCAGCTGCTTATGCCGCCGGCGCAGACGCTGGATGAGCTGCTCATAGACGCGCAGGGCGTTCAGCTCATCGTGGCACTGAAAGACGCAGTATCCGGTGCGCAACTTCAGTTCACCGCGGTGGGGCAGCTTGCCATCGGCGGTCAGCAGGCCGCCCGTGTAGAGCACATCGTAGAGCTGCTGTTGGAGTCCCTGATAGCAGGGCTTGGACACGATAGTGTCCACGGCCTTCCAGCTGGCCTCCAGCTTGCCTTTGGTCCTGTCGAGCGCCTCGACCAGCTCATTACGATACGCCACGCTTTCGTTATCCTTCTCCTTCTTCACCCGTGTGGCTTTCGAGCGGAAGCAGGGCAGTAAATACTTTGATGCCATGCTTCGTAGTATTGCTATATTTATATTCTAAAGATTATTAAAGATTTTCAAAGAGTTTCTTAGCTTTTTTCTGTTTTCTCATATGGAATTTGGTGGGTTGTTTTTTCCTATGCTGGCGAAAGACTTTTAAGTGCTTGGAACCGAACTAATTTGTAGCTTTTTTTTTTAGATTTTATTTAATTTTTTTTTATATTTTTTGAATTGAAATCTCACTAAAATATAAATAAAGTGCGAAGTTTAAAGCATTGCAAGCTATTCGGCAAAGTCAAATAGTCAAAGTTGTCTTAGAATAATTAAAGGTTATGACTGGGATGGAAAAATAATATAATAATGAAATAAGATAAAATTATGTTGTAAGAATGTAAGCAATTACTATAAAAATGAGATGGAAAGATCAGGTTGAAATAACTAAATAGATGAAAGGGGAGTAGGCACAAAGGTGGACTTTAAAAGGGACCTCGCTTGGAAGTTCTAACCTGTACTTATCTTTACTTACTTGTACTTATCTGTACCTTATATCTCAGTGAGAAGAGAATGACTTAGTGTTCATTATCATAATTACTTAGGATCATCGTTTCAACGTGGACCAATCTCAGTCTGATGCTTTCATATTTCGTTTGCTGCGTCCTATCATTTGTCATATCATGGTTATAACTCTGTGTGTGCGTGTATGTGTGAGTGTCTGCATGAGTGTGTGAAAAGTAGACATGATAAAATGGCCGCTTAGGCGCTGTCAGCAACACAAATGCAAATACCATACACAGATACACACACTCACACTCGCACTCACACTCGCACTCATACTCACACCCACACCCAGAGGCCGAGAGCTTTAGCGACACTTCATATGGCTAAAAGATTGTTATGTGTGTGAGTGTGTGAGTGACAAATGAGACACTGACGAGCAACAATGCTGTCATATAAATATCTTTATACTCGCCATCTTTAGAAGTACACAGCCAGAGAAAGACCTGGTACTAAATTCCATATCTTATACAATATTTATACATAAGCTCTTGTCTTCTTGAATTAAACACGCGTTAATTTTGATTTGAAAACTATTCATTTCTTTAATTAAGTAAGAATAATAAGAATCTTGCATCAATTACAAAAAGGTTTTTTATACAAAAACTGATTCTGCATTCCATTGTTTCAATAACAGGCAGCTAGAAGGTATAGTGGTTTGATTTTCATTAAATTTAGCCAACTTCTAAAGAGTACAACGAAACTTTGGCTGAGATTTCTTAAAAATCAAAAATGCTTTGCATACATCAGCTCAGTTTTCTAGCAATTGTTCTTATGTTATAGTACCAAGTTCAATTAAGAATGATACAAATTTTATAGACTAGATTAAGTACAATTAGGTCCCGCTTAGGACTGCAATGAAATTCAAATTGGTTTTATGCCTGAAACAAACTTATATATTTCGATTTTCTGTGGCTTACTCGACGAAACATTCGTTCGAGAGAATCTTCGAGCACGACGACACAACATTTCTCTGAGTGTATGTTTTTCCTTATAGTCTTACGTTTTCTAATGCGAGTAACAACGCGATTACGCTGCAACTTGTACCCCATAGACACATCTTGTACATGCTATTTTCAGCACCATTGATGGTGATATCAATCAATTGTAAATAGCAACACAATAAGTAGCTCATAGTTGGAGCTGCGATGTGAATACCTTTGCATATTAAACCATTTATGTTAAATAAATATCAAGAAAGAGTTCTCGGAATTTGCAATTTGTTTGCTTTTACATATACACTCACTTTGTTGGACTTTGTGTGCATTTGTTGCATAGAAAACATCGATATTTGCTTGAATAAGGATTACAATTGAAGGAAGGGATTGAGGCCTTTACGAAAGTGTCTACAAGTATTTGGTGGGCCTTTATTAGGTACATATGTATGTATAACTAGGCACCCTCTGGAATTCGAATGATATGTAAATAGCATGAATTGGTTTTTGAGTTTGGTTTTTGTTACTGATGGAAGGTTTCAACTCAATTAACTGATTAATAAACAATATATATTTCTACAATTTATTTATTTTCTCAAACATAATACAATAAACAGAGAATTCAGCTAAAATCTTTTAACAAAAGTTATTACCCCTAGTTATTACCTAGCAGCAGGTCATGCTAAATAGCTGGGGATATTAACGGAAGACGGCTGCCGGAAATGTAAGGAACCAGGAGTTGTGGAAACCTTGGAACACCTTATATGCAGCTGCCCAGCACTCGCAACACTAAGACATCGATACTTCAACAAACTCTGGCTCGCATCACTAGAAGAAGCGGCCGGACACACTCCCAATGCGCTGCTGGCGTTTGCCAAGCGCACACGAATCCTACAGGATAAACAAACCTCCTAATGACCTTCAGTACCCGGCGACCCTAAGGACCTACACGGTCTATGTGTGACCACCAGGTGGTCAACCGGTTCTACCTAACCTAACTTATTACCCCTGAAGTTGATTATAGGCATTTGAAGAACCACTTTAAAATTGCACATTATCTAATAATTTGATATTGTATATAAGCAGCTGTGCTTAACAGCTGCTATCTTAACAGATATTCGCAATGTTAAGCTTTCTGGCATTTAACATTACAGTTTAATGTATTTTAAAAGAAATTCGTTCATTGAAATTCTTTTAGAAATTGAGTTAATGCCAGACTCCAAATGTCGCATAGTGCCCTGGAGGTGGCAATTTGCCATTTAATAAACATCGAAGTTGCTTTTGACAAATACATCTCATGACGATGTTCAAGCAGCCATGGTGCCTGGAGCCATATTTAACGTTCGGGTGCCTTAGAATTCCCAAACGGTTTGTGCACCAGTTAAGGGAGTAAATATTTTCAGGCGCTGCTCGCTAATAATTCCCAAAATGTTTAAGCACAAATAGTAGATATAAATGCCTTCGTGAACAGTCATGGTATGCATTTATTTATAATAATATTTGTATCATTAATTGTTTAAGTCGTTATTCTCAGGATTTATTTTTTATCAAATAAGTTTGATCATCTATATTACTTGCAATCCTGCAGTCTTATATCTTGTATTCGGTTGTCATTGGTGATGTCCTTCACAAATTTGTAGAACAAGCACCATAATCCGCTAAAATTGCGGTAAAAAGGGAAAAACCCTGCTAATGAAATTGTGATTTTATATATTGAGCCTAAGACATTGCTCAATTATTTTTAAAGACTTCACTTGATGTTTATATCATCATCGTCCCCATCTTTTGGTTGACGTTTTTAAAAGTCTAAAAACTTACTGATTCAATGTGATTTAAACGGGTTTAATGTGTTACGTTTGGAATTTATTGTCGTATATATCATCATTTATCCCATCATTTGGTTGAAGTTGTTAAAAATCTACAATTTTACTTTATTTTATAATATATCTGATTTTGTGCTGTACACGAATCTTTTTTACTTCTTTAACTTTAAAATATTTTGCCTCAAAGTGCATATTGTTAATACAAAAATCATTGTATTTTATTTGACCCTGATATCAGCCAAATTCTGAATCATATTTTTCTTTATGTTTATGGTTCAATTAAGTTTACGAAGTAGGTACCGCAGAGAATAGTAAAAATAATTCTGCAGGATATGCAAGCCTTTACCAGATTGTACAGAGCTTAACTAAATTCCAATAGCCTTCCTGCGGGCATCCTGCCAAAAATGCAATTATCCGAAGGATGGTATCGGACGAGGCTAAGGCCTTGCAAGGCGAGATCCCAAGGCATTTGTGTGGGACACACGTCTGGCGCTGTACTTGGCAATACACCATTGTAAATGGTTGAGAGATAGTAGAGAGCGTCTACAATCCTCCGGAGAAGCTTTGGCATGACCCGAAACTTTGAATTGAAGTGTTTCAGGCCGTGCCCCAGAGGCTAATGTCACAATTGAGAGTGGGCACAATGATAGCCTTATTGAGGTCGATTTCGGCAGCCAGAGACTTCTGAACCAGAACTGATGATTGGGAAGGGTGACAAAGGCAACAATGTTCAATGACGAATTTTCTAACTCTCTCTCGTTGCGGCGTTGTTGCTGGGTTCAAGTTTGGCGATGACGCCAACTTCTCTCTAGTGATGAGATCGGTTAATACTTATATATATACTTATATAGCAGCAGCAGTGGCAATCTGACGCCGTGCATAACCCGCTGCCGGTGAGAACGAGTGCTGCATTTAACGCATCGTGTGCAACGCGATTGCGGTTTAGGCATTGGAGTAAGTTTGGGCTGTTGGAGTAAGTTTGCGCAAGTCACCTTCACCGCCGCCCATTATGGCACTACCACCAAAAAAGCCACCGCGATCCGCCGCTTAAACCCCAGCTCAGGTAATAGCTATAATAGAGCAATTCCAGAGCAATAGACGGTGGGAAGAGAGGCTGCCATCCCAGGTGCACCAACTTAACAACACGCAGCTAGTCTAGGCGAAATTCTCCCCCATCACCCTGACAACCTGATACACAACCACCGAAAACACCGACGTGTTCTGCTGCCAAAACTCCAGCTCAGGCAGTTGCTATAAGTGAGCTGCAAGAGCAACTTCTGCAATACACAGTAGGAAGAGGGACTGCCCACCCAGGCGCACCAACTACACAGCATGCAGCTCCTCTTGATGCTACTCTCCCCCACCACCCTGACACTGAACTAGCTGTATGCACAACAAATCCGCCGGGCCACTCCTTTGCCTTTGACAGGATCCTGCTTCCCTAGATTGAAGTAGCAGAGGAGATTAGCAAGACAATTTTGGCAATTGGACAGGGAGAGTTTACTACGAGCGCAACATTTAATAAGGGCTTGCTGTTCCATTGTGCCAGTTCGGAGATCCAAATGCCCTTATCAAATTATTTGTCGATCATAACCTCAACCCTCGCACCCAGAGCGAGAAACGCACTTAACTGATTCACTCCTGGACTCCATTACTGTTAGAGGTTATGACATATATTCTGCTAATCACCCAGAAAATCAGCGGCAAGGTGGAGCTGCCGTTATCATCAATCATGACATAGACCAAATTGCTCTCCCAACCATAGCTACAATATAATATACAATACAATGTGTACCCATCTCCGTCTCCTTCTCCAACAAACCATCTACCAATATCATCTCCATATACTGTCCTCCACTCAAAGGACTCTCTACTGAAGCTTTTGAACGTCTTCTTAGGCACTTCAAGCCACGGTTCCTAATTGCAGGAGTGGTGGGGCAACGTTCGTGCTTGCCATAGAGGTAATGTGCTAATTGTTTGCATAAGAGCTCAAAATTATGTTCTTCCCCCACTCACTTCCCGTATACCCAACGCGGAAGACTATCATTGATTTTGCCGTCTACTGCAGTGTTGTACACAACTGCCTCGCTTGACTTGGGTTCCGATCACATCCTTCTTCTCATCAACCTCACTACCAATCCAAAAATGATTCCAACTAATCGTTGCATCCTTCCAACTAATGTCAATGCTAATGTTTATAGATATGTATTTTATTTGCTTGATTTTTTCAACTTGACACTGGGCTACCGTGTTTCTAGTGTTGTTCGTTATGTTTTCTATTATTTTTGTTATTGCTATTTTTGTGGGCCGCATTGATAAAGGCTTTCATTAAGTGTCTGCCAGCACAGACACTTATTGATGGGGCATTACCTAGATAGCTGTTTGATTTGTTGTTGCCCCCAATTACATGCTCGCATATATAAAGATTAGTATTTTTGATTTCTTAATGATCGATGTGTATGTGGCTTTCACTGACCGCATGCTGATTGTTTATTTGCTTGATTGATTGATTGATTGATAATTACGCATGATTGATTGATATGAGTATCAAGTATTTGACTTTTAATTTTCTGCTAATTTTATCAGGTCAAATCAGAGGCTTTAACTTGTATATAGTGCGAGAACTGCCGCTTATTATACATATATCTAACACTAGCAGCTATTTCACCGATAGAAAGATCGTCGCTATATTGACTCGGATATTAATGCTGATCAAGAATATATATACTTTGTTAGGGCGGAAACTTCTCCTTTAATGCGTTACACATCTCGTGACGAAATTATAATAGCCTCAACATGAGTATAAAAAAGTTTCCGTGAAGTAATTACGTAAGACTCCGTGTAGAGATCAGCTTGAAATTTAAGAAAATAAATTTCCATGATTTCCATTACGTCATTCATTCAAAAATCCCAAAAACGTAATTTTCACAAAAATGTATATTATTATTTTGTTTTTATTATTTTTTATTTTTTCTTCATATTTTTAGTTTTTATTATTTGGTACACATAGTAATTGTAATGCTGGAATGTTACACTTAATTTAATTTGTATATTTAATGAATTATTTGTGCAATAATAAAAATATGGAAAAAAAAATGAATCAATGTTTCAAAAAGGAATTCTATCAATTTTCCTTATTAGCAGTCATTATGGATAGGGAGAATACCCAGACCAACCCCTAATGAGGATGTCGAGGATATGATAACTCTCAACGATCCAAAGAAGTAAAAATAGATAAATTTTATCATTTTGATATTTTAATAATACTTATAAACTTTCCGTTTATAACAGTTGTTATGGATAGGGAGAATCCTAGACCAACCTTATGAGTTTGATGAATATATGATTTGCAGGAGTAAGCATGTTTGTATTTTGTAGTGTTATAAATTTATATATGTATATAAATATATTAACAGCAAATTATTTCAGTAAAAGAAAAAAATGACAAATCATCCGTAAGGCTTGATTTCGACACTGTGAAAGCTGTTTCGCCTAATCGATTAGAGTTGCTATAAAATTGGTTATGAGTTATAGTCGTACAATATTGAAGAATAATATCCAGCTCTTGATGAAGATGTGATCACACATCACTGTCAGGAGTGGAAATAGCATTTTAATAGTCAACAAAATGAAGTTTTTCAAGTTGTCATTTGAAGAATACTTATAAGAAAATAAGTGACTTGCCTTTTTAGCAATCATTCTGGTTAGGGAGAATCCCAGACCGACCCCTAATAAGGATGTTGAGGATATGATAACTCTCAACGATCCAAAGAAGTGAAAAAAAGATAAAGTGTATCATTGTAATATTTTAATAATACTTATAAACTTTCCGTTTATAACAGTTGTTATGGATAGGGAGAATCCTCGACAAACCTAATGAGGATGTTGAGGATATGATAACTCTCAGCGATCCAATGAATTAAAATAAAGAAATTAATTTTGTATCATTTTGATATTTCAAGATTACTTATAATAAAAGTGACTTGCCTTTTTAGCAGTCGTTATGGATAGGGAGAATCCTCAACCAGCCTAATAAGTTTGTTGAATATGTGATAACTCTTGGCAATTTGCAGGAATGTACACGCTGCTTGCTTTTAGTTTTAAAACTATTTATATTAAGATAATATTATTTTTAATTTCAACAAAATAAATGAAAAACAAATGTGAGAAATCAGTCACACGACTTGATTCTGAAAATCCTAACGCCGTGACAACTACTTCATTAAGTTTTCACTTAAACTGGTTAAGAATTATAGGCGTACAATAGTAAAAGTTTACGGGCTATTAGATTTTTGGGTACACTGGTTGGGATATATTAGAGTGGGAGTTATTATAATTAGTGGAGCTATGTCAATTTTGCAATGCCCTGCATTATAGAGTATTAGGAACTGACAATTCTCCACAAGCAAGCAAGCAAAAACAGAGAAAGCCACTGTCGGTAACTGCCGACTGCGCTGTGTGTGTATTGATTGGAAAGACAACAATGCCTGCAAGAATGGTTCGAACGCGCTTAGTGGTATTCATGAGTATCATAAGAGCTCGTATTACGCATACGCACTGTGTGCATGGCCTTGCTTGGTAATTCAATACGGATTTAAGACAGGGAAATTATATTTTGTGCCAGCAGAAGGTGTTGCCCGTGCCATGTGTAGTGCTTTCAATTGGTTGCTAAGTACTCGAATTTCGCTGAGAGCTGCAAATGCAACTGTGGCGTGCGTAGTGCATAAGCTGACTGCCAATTAGCAGCTAAAGTTCAGTCAAAAAACTTTAACTGAACTGAGCCAATATGTCAAGTAGTTGGCAAAGATGATGATGAGTTTGCAGCACCGCGGATCTCTCTTCATTGCACAAGTCAAAAATACTTGTATAATCGGTAAAAGACCCGAGTCATTAGAGCTGAGCTGAAAATGAGGAAAATAGAGCCGAAAACCAGGTACCGTAACGGGTGTAAGTAATTTTTAAGCATTATTTCTTAAATTTATTTATTGCTCAAAAAATAAATATTTTATTAATATATTTTTTCGCTCAAAAATTATTTCTTGAGTTTTATACATCGAAAAAAAGATTTTTTTTTCAGCTTTATATATTGCTTAAAAATAAAAGTTCTTAGGTTTTACTAGTCTTTTCTTGGAAGAACAATTAAAACTTTTTTTTTAATATTACCTAAATTTGATGTAATAGCTTAGAAAAATAGTATTATTGGTTTTAATTTGTTTTGATAGATGTAATCAATCAAAATTGTAAATAAAACACCCAAGATGTTTTTTATTTTTTTTAGGTCCTTCAGTAACTGTGGAGATTTGTAGACCTTCTGGCCGTCTCTGGTAGTAATGTTTTCTAATTCGCTTAAATTACAATTTATTGTTCAAAGCTACTTAAAGTTGATAGTATCAATGCGCTCTCTTGGCAGTCACCTTCTTCAATTTGGGGGCTCTTAATATCTTGTAGGACAAAAGGGAGTAACTATTTGTTCTCTCCATAGTTATTTTGAATTGTTTTGCTTTCTGCATATTCAGTAAAGCTAAATATGAAGTTACAGTTTGTTTTAATAACATGAATTAAACCCATAGACATTGGTTATTAATAAATAAATGAATATATTATATGAGTTTACAAATAAACACGGAATACGACAACAACAAAACAAGCGGCCGTTTTATGACTTTACAACTTACGGAATGCGTTATAGAGTCGGAATTTTAAAGTTTTTGCTCAACGGTAACAGTTTTCAATGTATACAATTGCCACTTTCCCCATAACCTTCCCTTCTCCCGTCGACGCGACTTACAGTTTGGTTTCGTTTTATTGACATTGGAAGCAGCAGCTCAAATATTTAGATAAGCCGAAAGGTGTCGCTTGCCAAAAAAATAAAGCAGACACAGATACACACATACACTAAACAATAGCACGGATGTTTGAGACGAGTCCTGTATCCTGTAGATACACCCAAGCACAGGAAATTAGTATGGGTCCTGTTGCAACCGCTGCTGTCATGTAAACGCTTTCATAATCCAAACGAAACGCTTGAAGATGTAACTAGACCGCGATTTTTCATGGCAGTCCCAACGCCTACATATTACACTGAAAAAAAAGAATGCAAAAATATAGTAGTAGATAGTAGATATAGTTATGGATATAAATACTATAGATGTAGATATAGATTCAGATATAGATATAGATATAAATATAGATATAAATATAGATATAGATATAGATATAGATATAGGTATAGATATAGATATAGATATAGATATAGATATAGATATAGATATAGATATAGATATAGATATAGATATAGATATAGATATAGATATAGATATAGATATAGATATAGATATAGATATAGATATAGATATAGATATAGATATAGATATAGATATAGATATAGATATAGATATAGATATAGATATAGATATAGATATAGATATAGATATAGATATAGATATAGATATAGATATAGATATAGATATAGATATAGATATAGATATAGATATAGATATAGATATAGATATAGATATAGATATAGATATAGATATAGATATAGATATAGATATAGATATAGATATAGATATAGATATAGATATAGATATAGATATAGATATAGATATAGATATAGATATAGATATAGATATAGATATAGATATAGATATAGATATAGATATAGATATAGATATAGATATAGATATAGATATAGATATAGATATAGATATAGATATAGATATAGATATAGATATAGATATAGATATAGATATAGATATAGATATAGATATAGATATAGATATAGATATAGATATAGATATAGATATAGATATAGATATAGATATAGATATAGATATAGATATAGATATAGATATAGATATAGATATAGATATAGATATAGATATAGATATAGATATAGATATAGATATAGATATAGATATAGATATAGATATAGATATAGATATAGATATATATAGATTTTACTTATATAGGAACATTTGTTTATATTTCTATATTATATGGAAACAGATGTAGACTTAGATGTTGAGATAGCTATAGATATATGTTTTGAGATGGGCTTAGATATAGATACAGATATATTGTTATTGATTACTCGGGTGACTTATGAAATCGGTCCTGTTTTAAACTTGACTTTGTCTTGCAGTGTATGACCCTTGTTCCACGCCCTACACGCATACATAGTTTGTCAGTTTTTTGTTTTTATTTGTATTATTTTGGTGGTGGTGTTGGCGGGGGGACGGGAACTGGAAAGGATTTGGCTGTCATCTTAAGCCAAATGCCATTTGACATTTGTGTTGGCCCCTGCGTCGCGCTGTGATTTGCTTTTTTGTCACATTAAATCTTGTTTATGATGTTTAAGCACTTTATTTCCGCTCGATTAAATTGCCATAATGGCAGGCTGAGAATTTTCATTCATTTTACCTTTTGACACAGCGCCGAAACATAAAGAGAGACAGAGAGAGAGAGAGAGAGAGAGAAAGAGAGAGAGTGAAAGGAAAGTAATGTAAAGAACAGAGGGAAAACAAATAACAAAGGAAGAAGGCAAAACGGGCCAAAACAGCTGGCAGCTGCATTAACTTCAATTGACTGTAATGAGTATGAAGTGGGCAGGACGACGGGTCGTCCTCCAGCATCCCCATTATGACCAACATCAACATCATCATCATTATCATCAATATCATCATCATCATCATCGTCATCGTCATCGTCATTCACTGGCATCCAACCGATTTGGGTAACAGCTTCTGGCATGCGGCACAATGCTCCATTTGCTGCAACTCGTCCATAAAATTTAAGTGTGCATTTTGTCGCTAGCCTCTTGGCCAGCATTTGAAATGTGTTTGATCTTTGTTGTTGCTTTTGTTGTCGTTTCCAAAATGTATTGGCATGTTTTAATTAAACGAAATTGCTTGTATCCACTGGCTGGCCTAATACTTGTACGACCGCCTCTCTGACTCCCCCGCGCCCTCTCTTTCTCTCTCTCTGTCTCTCTATGTGGTTCCCCTATCTGCACTAATTTCTATATTCTGGCTCACTTGTTGGATAATTAAACAAAGTGTTAAGCCTGCAGTCAACTGAAAATATGTCATTTGACCACATATGCCATGTTTCTATCATTCAAAGTACTTGCAAGTGTATTCGGAAATTTTTTCAATTGGTTTCTCTAACAAGTCTTTTGCAGTAATGCATTCATTACTACAAGTACTTGCAAAATTATTGGAAGTTCATTTCATTCAAATGCATGTACAATTTCAAACTTTTTATCAGTCGGTTTCACTCATGAGTCATTCATTACACTAAGTACTTGCAAGTGCATTTGAAAGTTCATTACTTAATTCATTCGGATATTAAGAATCCATTCCCCAACGAATTGTAAATACCATTGCGAATTGCAAGTACATTTGAAGGTGCATTTCAATCGCTTTCGCTCACGAGTCATTCAATACACTTAGAATTTGCAGGTGCATTTGAAAGCTTATTGAATGAAATCAAGTTACGAATCAGTTATGAATTATTGCTCCAACGACCTGCAAGTGCATTTGAAAGATTTCGTTTATGAGTCATTTACTAGTTCAACGAGCTGCAAGTACATTTGGAAATGCATTTCAAACTTATAAGTTCCAAGTATGTTTAAAAGCATACTTAAATATTTAAAAACACAAGCCAAATAAATGAGTAAGATAAGTTAATAAATATAAAATTAAAATGGATCAAAGCGATTATTGCATTCTTAATAAACAAGTATACTCAAGTCATTTTGAAATGCTGTTTTGTGAAAATTTGTCACTGAATTGCGCTAAACGAGCGTAATTCAACTCATAAATCATGTAAATGCTAATAGCGGCGTTTATGTCTTTGATTTGATGCCGAACTAATCAAATAAACACGTGTTCGTCTATTTACAGGTAAGCCATAAGCCATTAGCCATAACTTGGCCCATTTAGGAGCATGTAAGTACGAGTATTGCAATCGCTTCGTCCTGCTTCGTCCTTTGGTTGACTCCACAGTAACTAAACCATTCAAAAGCCACAAAAATCAACAAAAGCCACAACAGCAGCTACTAGTAGCTGTAATTTATGCATACACACACAGTCACACACATATATACACACACACACACACACACACGCACACGAAGTACACTTGCCTTTTTGGCAGCTGCTTGCTTTCTGCTGTCTGTGGGACGGGGGACGGGGGACTGGGGTGATGATAAGATAAACTCAAACTGAGGCCTCGTCCTTCCTGAAAAGTGTATTGTACAAGTGCGCATATTGTATGGCACTCCGTCTCTTTCTCCTTTGACCCGTCTCTCTATCGCCCTCTCAGTCCCTCCTGCTCTCGCATTGTTGCTTGTTGTAATGCCATAACAATCAACTGAAATTACGCTAAATGACATGCTCATTACGGCAACGGGGAAGGAGAACGGGAAGTGGGGGGAGGCTATGGCTACGGCTACGGCTACGGCTACAGCGAAGTCTCACAAGCCACAACAAAGCAAAAATTATTGCCTACTTATGAGCGCCTCTGATGATCGACTCGACCTAAGCCCGTGCCCATTTATTATTTAAATAATCACATACAAATAAGCGCTTCAAAAGCGCTTTACAACACTTTAACACACACACACGTACACACACACACACACACACACACACACACACACATATATATATATGAGTACAGACACAGGCACATTATTATGATTATTTGCATATAAAAAGTGTTCATTATGTTCCGAGTAGCAGGAAATACAAAAATATTGTATACCTTGTAAAGTTGTGATGCGATTGCGATAGTAAAGCATGTTGTCGCCATGATAGTCTACACTTCGACGATAATAGTCTAAACTGTTAGCCAGCATCGACAAAGTTCTATTGCAACAAATGTTTTCTACGACATTTGGGATTGTGCTTATTTCTATCTAAATCGCATATACAATATTAAAATATAGTATAATATAAGGTAGTTTTGCTGTGAATTGCGAATGAAATACTTAGTGTTTGGTAAATTCAACCCCACGCTGAGGAAATGGTTGGAAAACTTAACCTTATTGGTTTTTCATGCTATTAGCTTATTATTATTATCTACTATGCAAAGATAATCGGATAATAAACACCATATTTATTCAAAAATCAATTTGCGTGCTGGCGAGCAAAGGGAAGCCGCACCGCAATAACCACTTGAAATGCACTGCTTGCTTGCACTGCCGCTAGACTGCTTTGCAATATCAAAGTGTGTCAAAGTCGGGTATACTCGACTAGAAACATATTAGTAATGTTTCATCAGATTAGGCGCGGAAAGTGGGAGCGAAGTAGTAAATTATTCGAATTAACCATTCTAGTATTTATAGTAGTACTTTTATACATTGCTTTGTATCCGTTTTGTATTAGTTTTGTTACTAATAACAATATAATACAAGCTTATAATATTAGTTTACAAAGCATGCAACTATGAGCCTGTCAGTTCACAGATTGATTAACTATATCAGCTACAAAACACGTTTAACATTACATTAATGAACGAAATATTCATCAGGTTTGAAGGTATTTCGGATGCTGCAAGCATCCTCATCGATGAATTTATTGTTCGAATTCTTTACAGACAATTATATTTTGGCTATTCTATCTTATTGACTTATAATTTTTATACTATGTTCTCGAAAGGAAACTAGTATATAGGGTTTGCGAAATGTCTGTCTGTCCGTCTGTCCGTATGAAAGCAAATTTGTCCTCACCCTAGAAGCTAGAGCAACCAAACTTGGTACACATGTTGGTATATATCCTAAAGAACAAGAAGAGTCATCAGATTTGACATGCAGACTTCTGTTTTTTTCGCGTCTCTTTGCCGAACCCACAAATAACCGAATTATATAGGACTGGGAACATAGTATTCTGCAGGCGGGTGCGTCTGACTACATCGTTCTTACTTGTTGTTACATGAAGTTAATCAACCTGCTCATAGATCACATGAGCTTTGGATCGTCGAAATAGCTATGTTGTGAACCTTATGGAAGCATCTAATTGGCATTCTATAAAAAAGTTATTAAGTTATTCTCACTACTAATTTCCATCCTCTTCAAAGGCGGCCATTCAATATTGATTATCGTACACGATTCTATAAATTGTAAACTGAAAACAAGACACGATAGTTTCCAACGGAAGAATGCTACTATCGACATTGCCATCAATTGTTTTCCAACGCCACTCCAAACTTATTTGATATAGCTACATATATAAGCCAGTCCGGGATGGATCTCTCTGTGTGTCTATCTCAATACTTCTCAGTGTTGGAGTTGGCAAATTTGATATGCAGCTGTTTAAATACCCTACACAGACAAAGAAACTGGTATTCGAAAATTGGCAAGGCAAAAGGTAAACAATTCCTGAGAAACTTGAGACTCTAGCACTGCAGGGTATCTGCAAATGGATCATTCTTCTCTTATTTCATTGTCTCTTTGCCTTTGTTGTGCAGAAGGAAGTTGTCCACCAAAATCTGTCACGCATTTGGCTTGATGAGCCGAACCAAATGGGAGCTTCTTCGAAACGGCTCTTTAAACGCTTTTATTGGCTTTCAAATTGGCTACAGGCACAACAAAAATATTGTACATAAAGTAAAATTATATTGCGCCCAGCGAATCGCGCAAACTTTGCTTTTGGACGGAGGCTTTTGAAGTTTTGGCCCCGTCAACACCAAGGTACCCCGCTCGGTCCCGCTCGGTCCCGCTCGGTCCCGCTCGGTCCCGCTCATTCCCGCTCCACTCCTCGCTGTATCTGGCCAAAGTGAAAGTGAAAGTGAAAGTAAAGTGTAATTAGGTTTATTTTGTGTTGCGTCTGCAAATGAAATGCCTGCCTTGACAGGACGAAGGAAATAGGATGGAGCCTTCCTTCATTATTGGACAGCGTTGCGAAGCCGTAAAATTTAATAGACTTTTAACTACAATTTCGATGGCACATGCAAATCCACAGCTACAATTCAATTGATGGACATTAAAATGCCTTACAGGCTTACAATACATACTGAATTACGACCAGTCTACAACATGTCCATGTTAAGAAATTTAGCACAAATGCATTTGCCCAAAATGCGTTTTCCTTCCTTGATTGCTAAGCCCTCAATAATTTTCTTATTAATCTACGACTATATAAGGCAATCAAAGGATGTCTTTAATTTCAACTTTATACGCATAGATAGCACCTAGGACTTAAATAGCATTATTCTGTTAACGTCTTGATAAATATCAAAGCTCCTTGCAGTTATTTAAACTCGAACTAAAAGAAGAGAGGGAGATAATTAGTATTAAAAAGCATTGGTACTTTCGATTGCGTTGAATAATTGTATACGTTAACAGGAAATAACGACTATCTTCGGCGTGCCTTAGCTTCTATATAGGATATATACAATAGCAATAGTTATTGATAAAATTGATTGTTCCTATGGGAGCTAGCCGGTTCCGACATATGGGTTTGGATATGTGCCAAGTGTCATCCGGATAGGTCTAAAACTGAGAGACAAGTTTGCATAGAAAGAGATATCTAGGAAGGTAGAAGGAAGATCAAGAATATATATACTGGGGTGGCGTCGAAGCGTTACACATTTTGTGACCAAATCATAATACCCTCTGCAAGGTATAAGAATACAAGGGAGTGTTGAATGTGTTCGCAATGAAAACAAGTAAGAAAGCTCTAGTCAAATACTATGCTCGATACGGAAAAGCCTCGAATTCTCAATCACATCTTCATACTCGCAAACATATACACATATGCATCAAGCAGTTCAGCGGCAGTGTAAGCGCGATGCTTCACAGCCAGAAATTGTTTCCTTTTCGGAACGCTAGGATACAAATCAATAAATCAAATATCAATACGAAATGGCATCTTATACAAAAGAGAGGGTTAAGTGTCAACTGTCAACTGTCAACTGTCGAGTTCCGGTTGTTCGGGGAGTCAACAATTGGCTGTCGATTGCTGTCTGTTTATTAATAAGGAGGTTGAAACTGCTTGGCACTCAATGTGAGTCTGATACCATCAAAGATTATAATCTGAATAATTATATATAATTAAAGCAAAAACTGCGCCTAGAGACAGCTCCCCGAACCCCTCTGCCCAATCAATAGAGTACACATAATCTGCTCATAAGTATTTGATGTGCCGAAAATAATTTGATTTGAACGTTGTTCCAGTGCTTGATTGTCCTTAAACGCTGTCAACATGGTATTATCCTGCCAACCCGCAATTAAGGAGGCCCAAATTTATGATGTGGCCAATATATATTTCTTTTATATGCCCACTTGTGCCTAAGATTTATACTTATTATGGCCATTAACTCTTGTTTATACTAGCATCGCAGCTTGTTAGCCAAACTGAACATTGTGGGGCGATATAACAAGCGACTGTCGATGACACTATTGACAGTCTTATGAACAACTAATAATGCTTATGTTGCTCATGGTTATATTTTATTCACAAAATCAGCTGTTTCAAACAAAATCATAGCTCTGTTCACCGCTGTAACATATACATAGATGACATAGGAACGATCGGTTGACAACTATATTACTCCCTGTACTTATAAAATGGGTAAAAAAAAGATTCTACATCTGTGCAAATGTATGTAACTAGCATCTCCGACCCTATAAAGTATATATTTTCTTGATTAGTATCAAGAGAAAATTCGATTGGGCCATGTCCATATGTCTATCCGTCTGTCTGTCTGTATGAACGTCGATCTTGGGATTTGGTAAGTATAGTACTTGGGTCACTCTTAGTCTACTGTCCAAATTTCAAGTCGATCAACTTGAAATGCCTCGCTTGCGCTATCGCTCGTGCGTGTGCGGCTTTGTGTATGTGTGTGTAAGTGGACGAATATATGTTTTGAAGTTATAGACCTGGGTTTCATAGTTTCATTGTCGGGTACTTGACTAGAGCATTCTTACTTGATTTTGTATGAAAAATTCTTTGTTTATGAAGATATCCTCACCAATCTTACCCAAACCGAGTGTCTGAAATTTGTATACAAACTGACCAAAATAGTCGAAGGAACAATCGGGTGAAAAATTAGTATTTGTATGAAAAACTTTTTTCCTTATGCAAATATTACTTTCCACCTCAACAATGGCAAGACTTCTTGTGCTCCATATAGTTTCCTTTAATTTGATTAAAGTTGGAGCACATTTTAAAATAGACTAGAATAAAATGAATTTAAATTGACTTTTCATATAAAAAAAGATTGCTGCAAGGGTTTATAGCTTTATATCTGCTATTCAGGTAATTATTTCCTTAGAATCGCAGTGTTGGAATACCAAGTTATTTTTTTGCTTAAATTGTTGTGCTCAGAAAAATGGTGGCATGCGCATGCCTGTATGTATAAAGATGGAGAAGGAGTCAGGTGACAGGTTACACTGTAACCAGGTAGGAGGACAATGTAATGCAGTCCAGCTAGGGGAAGTGCTCCAGGTTATAGAGAGGCCAAGTCAGTTCTAGGAAACTGTGATTAATCTGAAAGGATGCAACAAAATAATAGCAAGGCAAGATAATTTACTAAGAATAGTCACTTTTAACGAGAAACTGCAGACTGGGAGTCGCCTTAGTAACAGAAGGCACTGCGATGGCTGCAAGAAGGAGTAGGCTCCTAAAGTTCTCCATATTTATAAAATAGTTCGTCCTGGCTGACTGGACTGACTAACTATTTAATTATTAACGCACAGCACAAACCGTAAGAGCTAGAATATTGAAATTTTCACATTAGGTTCCATCTATTATTAAAGTACACTCTTAGACGGTGTTTTGGAAGGTTCCACCCACAAGCGTGGAAAATCGCGGAAAACTGATGTATGAAACTTTTTTGCTTACCAATCGATCGGTTTCAAACTCATTCTCAAAGTTCTACACAAAAAATCATTTGACACATATTTCACCGATTCGCGAAATCCACCCCTAATGGGCGGAAAATTGAGGTGTCAAAGTTGTATGGGCGCAAATCGAATTTTCAGGGACCGTAAGTAATGAATATTTTGTTTTATTTGTTACTCCAAATATTTATTCACATATTACTTAGACTAATAAACTCCTTTAAGGCTATTGTATGCATTTTCACCACGTTTTCAAAATTGATGAGTCTTATAGATTCTTCCACCAAATAATAATTAATGTTGAGTTATAGTTTACATCTCAACCAGCAATCATTATTAGTGAGCAAACAAACAAGAAAGGACGGCTTTCTTCGGAGTGCCGAAGCTATATACCCTAGCAGGAATTAACTTTTATACAAAACTTAATTTTTGTCTGATTGCTCCTATGGAAGCCATGTGGGCGATTTTGATAAAATGATAGCAAACTATTTGAAGTATAATAGAACTCTCAATTAGTTTGGATATTTGTATTAGCAAAAAATTTGATATAGTGATATAGTTGTCTGATTTTGACCAAATTTGGTCAGATTGTATAAGCTCTCTAGAGACTCAGCTTGGGTGAGTTCGGTAAGGATACCAAAACAAAAGAGTTTTTCATACAAAAACATGCAAACGACCGATCACTTCTATGGCAGCTGTGCGTTATAGTGGTCCGATCCGGCCGGTTTCGACATAGTTTGCAAAGTTTCATTACGATAGCTTTGAAACTGAGAGACAAGTTCGCATTGAAACAGACGGACAGATAAACAGACGGACATCGCTATATGGACTTAGCTATTCATACTGATTCATAATATATATACTTTGTTGGATCGGAAACGTCTGCTTCAGTCCATTACACATTTCGAGACAAATTTCTGCTAGGGTATAAAAAGGCAAGTCTCTTTTTATAAGTATTCTTGAAATATCAAATTGATACATTTTCTCTTTGAAACATTGATAATGTTTTTTAGTTTTTGCACTCTTAATGGTGATTAATAGTGATGAGTGATTATAAATGCCACATCATCACGCGTGAAATGCATTGCCATATTTTTATTATTGCACAAATAATTCATTAGATATAAAAATTAAATTAAATTAAGCGTAACATTCCAGCTCTACAATTAGTATGTTTACTAACTAATAACAAGTAAGAATGCTATAGTCGAGTATACCCGACTACAAAACTCCCTGTACCCAGGTTGAAAATTTCCGATCGCATCTTCGTACACTTACACATACACACACACACACACACACACATACACAAAGGCACACACACAAGCGACAGCACTGAATCTTCTTTCGTGAATATCTTCCGTGTTTATTCTCCGATGGACTTGAAATTTGAATATATCTTTAAAAGTGTGGCTGTAAAACGTGGTGATCGAATTGCGTGGGAACGGCGGAGATATCTGAGATCGGAAAGAAACTTAATCTGCGTATACCAAATTTGGTTTCTCTAGCTCTTATAGGATCTGACGCGATCGACGCGTTCATCCGGACAGAAGGGCGGACGGACACACGGATAGACAGACCGGACATGGCCAAATCAAAATCTTGTTAATTTTTTTTTTGCTCATTTTCTTTTAAAACAAATGTTTCTTTCAACACTTTTTACACCGTAATTGCAGGATCTGCTTATTTTTCTCATTGTGGAAGATATTTTTAGACAATGTCAAATATTTAAGCTGCCATAAATAAAAGTGCATTTTTAAGTTTTTCGAACGTGAAAAACATTTGCAAGCGCTGAAATTAGCCAAGAAGTCTCTTACCACCAATTTGGCTCAGAAGCAAAAATTGTTCATTTAAAACAGCTTTTTAGCAGCTTGACTAAAGGACTGGGTGACCGACTGAGAAGCGGACTGCTCTAAGCAGCGGCAAACATTAGCATAAACCAGGGCTATCATTTCTAAGTGCGTTTGTGAATAAAGCGTTCGTTATTGTTGTTGTGTCTAGTGTTGTGCTGTTGTTGTTTTTTTGTTGGTTTTCCTTCTTTTCTTTTTTTTTGGAGTCAACTTGTTTGGTGCGGAGTAAGAGCTAAATATCAGCTGGCACGAGGACAACGAGGACTCGGCCTCGTTGTCGTCCTCGTGCCAGTGTCCGTGCATGTCCTCGCTAAATCACAGGTGTGCGCGAGCTGTACAATGTGCGAAACATAAGCAGCCTCGTCCTACGCTTCTTAAGCTCCCATATCTACCTGAACCGCTCGCACGCTGGCGCCCTCTCTGTCGCACTCAGGGCAGCGCAGGCGCTGTCGGCGCCATTGCTTCAGCGGGACAACGAATCGCACGCTAAGTTGCTGTCACAATTGTTGAATTCCTGAGCTTTTACGTTCGGCCGATGCAGCCTTGAAAGCTCCCGAAGCTCGCTCTATGCCTTCGTTGTGTTATACGAATGCACTTAACGGTTTTCAAATCAGTTGGAGCAGTCAGTTGTTGCTTCACTTCAGTTCAGTTAAGTTCTATGAGATTGTGAGGTGCGCACCGAGCCCGAGCCTGAAAACTATTTTTCAACCGCTCCGAAAAGTGAGTTTTTTTAAGTGTTTTTTTTTTTTGCATTTATTTGTATGTGTTGTGTTTTTCTATGTGTCAATTGATGCTTTCGATCAATCAAAACATTTTCAAATGAAATGAATTCAAAACAATTTGTCAAGTCAAATTGCATGCAGCTATTTTGTAAACTTTTTTTTTATTTCAAATTAGAAAAACCTTTGTTTTCAGATTGTGTTGGAGTTTCTTGTATGTACATATATATTAAAAGGACTTTCCCACTTGTGATGTGAAAATATATTAAGTTTGAATGCAACGGCAACGGCAACGGCAAGATAAGTGCAGCATTTTGAAATGTTGCAACAGTTATTTAGCACAGCTGTACTGTGCTATGCCCGTGTCGTGTATAACACATGACCTAACTGTGATACCCCAGTAGAATGCAACGTTATTTGATAACGGGTATTCCTAGCAATTGGGCAGCATTTGGCAAAGCTTGCTTACGAAGCTTTAGCCCTCTCTCGCTCTCGCTCTCGCTCTCGCCTAGTCGCTCTTCCTAAACGAGCTACATGGCGCGTTGTATGGCGGCATCATTCGGGTGGGCGCTCGGCTGGCCACTCGGCTGGGCGACGTTCGTTGCCGCTCGGCTTCCGCCAGTCGCGACCGTATCGCCAATGAACTGAGCCGTTTGGGTCTTCACACGCATTTTAGCTTTTGAACTCAGTCAGTTCAAATTCAGCAGCGGATTTGTGCGGATTACAAAACTCGCTTACCATCTCTACACGCTCTGTACGAGCTCCGAAATTCGCATCAAGAGTCATACTCGAACAATAAGTCACACACACACACACACACACACATACACACACCAAACACACATACAACTCACACACAACACACACGCACTTACACACAACACACACCTCGTCAAAGACAGCGTGTTGAGCAAACAAAACAAAGCGTGACAACAAAATAAAGTATAAAAAAAAAAACAAATATAATTAAAATTCAAATATAAAAAAATATCAAAATATTGGCCATAAATTATCTAATGTCGCGACTTCTGAATTTGTTGTTGTATTTCAACTTAATATTCTTTTCGTACACAAGTTAAATTTTTTTAAATATTCTTTTTTGGTGCTACGATACCACAGTGCGTACATTTATAGAGCAAAGCTCTTAAATAGCCCGCCTTGATGCATGCTAATTCTAATTCTAATTCTAATTCTAACAACAACGGCAAATATCAATAAAATATTCAACAATAGGCAGACAACAGCAACACGAATTGCAGCAGTGCAACAACAGCAACAAATTGCAGCAACAACAACGGCGACGGCAGGCAAGTCTAAGTAGAACTCTGGGGCAGGCTTGGGCTAAGCTGCGTATGAGTAATCTTTATCCACACACACACATACAACCACACACACACACACACACACACACACACACACACACACCTACACACACACACAACAATTTTATTCGTTTTGCCCTTTTTATGTGGCTTGTTGTGCGTGTGTTCCGTCTGTGTGTCTGTCTGTCTGTGTGTGTGTGTGTGCCGCAATGTCCCTTCATCTCCTCAGCTCTGCCATCTTATCCTTCCTATTTATCTGTGTTCATTTGTCTGTCTGGCGCTGTGCCTGTTTGCCATTGTTGGGTTTAGCGGCAAACAACAGAAATTAACAAAAGCAAAACACACACACACACACACACCACCACCACCAGCAAACACACACACACACCAGAAATTCAAGTCAAGTGTTGCGACAAATGCTCAAGTTCCCATCTCAGCCCGTCCAGCAGTTTGAGAGGCTGTGCTGAGCCCAGGACCTTACTCAAATTGCCCCTAACTTGAGCATATAAGATACATTTGGATAGTTTCTATAGTTACCCCAAACGGCAGAAAGCCTCTTTCTCAGATTTATCGACATTTTCCCAGTATCTCCCTAAGAGTGCTATAAAAATGTTCAAGCACTTAACATGACAAGCAAATGTATAATGGAAATCTTTAAGAGCATCTTTCACTTATTTATTATCCATGTCATTTTCTTGGCCTACAGACGAACGCCAAAAATATTTTCGAAAATCGCGCCGTTTCTGATATTTCCTAAGATTTCATTATTTGTGTTTTTAGCTTACTTTTACTTCCGTTTATTATTTACTGCTTGAGAATCAAAATATCGCTATTATTTTGATATTTTCGTCTAACTTTTTCTAACTCTCTTGTTACTTTTCATGTCTGTTCAGCAGAACAAATCGCCGACTGATTTCTTTGTGACTAATTTTGTCTTGTTGGCAAGCCAAATTACTAAATATAAACTGAAACTTTGAGCTCACAATAGACAGACGTTAAAACTAAAAACAAAAGTTTGAGAATATTAGACGAAAATATGAAAAACAATAGCGTAATTTTGATTTCTAAGTAATAATTAATAAAAGTTGTATGTGAGTTCTAGAAAACTCCTTGGGTTCCGTGTTCAGGTTGCAATTTTTAGTCTTTCCCATAGAAAATTGTACATACATATGTTCTAAACCGGATATATATTTTATTTATGTCTAGAAACGGCGTATTTGACTGCATAACCAATACTCTCTACTCCGAATGCAATTCGCCGGCACTACATTATCCGGTTCTTCAAGAGTCTTAGAAGCCACACATTGTCATCAAAATTGCATTCTGAACTGCTTGTCAGCACAACCTTTCAAACAAAACTAAAAACAAGGATATCACAGCATATTCTCTAGTTTTTAGTTTTGTTTCAGAGTACTCTGATCTCTAAGATCTATTGTAGACTCTTCAGAGCCTATAAACATTTGTAAGATACTCAAATCTCAAGTATCTCTTGGTATCTCCTTAATACGCTGTCCGATATAGTAGCTCTAGGCTCAACAATCTGTACATATTCCTTAGGTAACCCTTGACAACAAAGTGGTATAATTAAGAAAATATTTCATTCAGGCAATATAGGAACAATTGTGGGATTACAATAATTCCATTTAGTTTGGGCCCTTACTAATAATAAACAGTGGGATGTGGTTTTAAGCTGCGCCTTGTAATTGTTGTAGAACAAAGTGATTATTCGAAAGCGGCTTTGGCCTTAATTGTAATATGTAATAATAATAAATACGAGTGCATAAAGGATTCAATTGAAATGCATAAGCTGCAAAGTTGTTGGCATTTCAGCTACAATTTCTCACAACAAATAGACAAGCCACGCAGACATGAACAAATCCAATCGATTCTGGCACAGATCAAAGTGTTGTGGAGTTTGGTATTAACATATCATGTTTATCACATTTCTATTCCCAACACAAGAGAGTTTTAGGAATACGAGTGAAAGTAGTAATTACTTTTATTACGAACTATGGGGCTGAAAATCAATCTTTTCCTTAATCTGCGACTTAGCCAGCAAAAACCTTGAAAATGTTCGCAATACTTGCTACTTCAAGGTGCATATAATATGCAAAGGCTTTAAATAGTTTAGTGCATTACCCGAGGCTGACAGAGAGTGTAAAAAAAACACGGAAAAAATAAAAATAAAAAAAAAATTGACATTTTAATTATAAAAAGTTTACAAAAATGTTTCTTTTAGCATTTTGTTTTGTAATTTTTTATGAAAATATGTAATAAAAGTTTTTTGCTTTCATGTACAAAATAACTAGCGCATGGTGTAAATATTTTGAACAGCTTTCTGCGTGCCTCTTGGGTCCAAGTTGTGATGTCAAAAGCGGGGCCCTACGAGATAATGAGTTCGGATGGCGGCCAACGTGAGGTGTCCTGGCATTTAGCTCTTGAATCTATTTTATGCACACATCCACCATCAACCATCAACCATCACACATATCTGATTTTGCAGCTCCCAAAAGTAGGCAGTGTGTGTGTGAGTGTGTGTGTGTGTGCAGCAAATTGTGCATTAAAATACAATTCATCATTATACGTTTTGGGGTCAACGCGACGGGTCACGCTGTCAGAGGCAATCAGGCAGGACGAGAAGCAGGCAAGACGGGCAGAAGGCAGAAGGCATAAGGCATAAGGATGACGAGCCTGCACACGATAAGCGGCCAGGCTCGACGCCGGGCGATTCTCCTACCTCCTTTAAGCAAGCCTTTGACTGGCATGTCATTTAATGTGCGCCTAAGTGTAGGCTATAAAATTTTTATATGCATTTTAACGCATTTCAAGTTATGATTTTGCGCACACACACACACACACACACACACACACACACACACACACACACACACATTACACATGCATAAAAATTTCATTTGTTTAATGAACATGAAAATGCATATGAGGAAAACTTGAAAGGCGACGGCCAGCCTAGAATGATGCTATATTTTTGGGGCTGGCCTTACTTTGTTAGCAGGCATATGAGTTAATTTTCTTGTTGCCATTGCTAAATGGGCAATGACAGTCGAACGACTATTTGACGACCTGGTTATGTGTCTATAAATGCACCAGTTGCTTTTTCTTAAAACATATATTTTAACATACTTTTTGCATAAATGGCATAACGATTCTTCGTTTGCTATTTGGCAAAATTATTTTCTATAAGAATTTTTATAAAGACATTAAAAGTAATTTCCATTTCTTGAATACGAGTAGATAAAAGGACATTTTGTAGCCCCTATATACCCTTTATATGTAGGGATTTTTATATACATGTCTCTCCCAGTTTGAGCTACAGCAGAAACAAATCAATAGTTAGACAGACAGTATGGTAAGATAAGATGCGATTTGTTCTTATAGAGAATATTAAACATAGCATATAAAATGCTTTAAATTTATTATTTAATGTCGCTGGAAGCGTTCAGTGCCTTCTGAACTTAACCTAACGTGTAAAGGGAAGGGTAATATGGATACTATATATTTACAAAAATTGATGAATTTATAAGGTTAAGAGATCATACGGATAGGGAAATCCGTGGGATGAATGCACTTCAGGCGTCGGAGGGGTATTGCGATTTCTAGACTTCTATGCTACAGCCTTGATAAAATAGAGGGCAGTTCCATGTGCTTAATGTCCTATATACTTATAGTGAAGACGTCTAATAGCTCTTGTTCAAATCTAGTTAGCTGATGGCTAGATGAAGGTGTGGAAAGCTCGTTTTAGTCCTTAACTTAACACTTATCATAGTTGACTATTAATAGTCATAGACCAACTATTACTAGCTTTTCCATGAGTATTTAAAATGATAAAATGATTGTGAATGTTGCCATTTCGAAGTTATTTCAAACTTGTTGCACATTCCCTCCCCTGAAAACCTATCTCTTTCACGCCTGTACAGTTAGAGTCACCAAATTTGATATACAGTCCCATAACGTACTTGAAACAGAGTATTCTGCAGTCGGAAACGTCTGACCGCAACGTTCTCACTTGTTGATTCCTGCTTTTGAGTGCAATGGCAATTGTATTATTTTATTGGCGTTCTGTTTGAATAGTTTTCATTCGGTTGGCTGAAATACAATTGAAACTTTAATTTTTTATGCACTTTTTTAATTTTGTTAACATTTAACGTGCCTCGACACAACTATGTTTTCTATAAAAACAAAAACAGGCAATATTTAAAGCAAAAAGGGCTTGTTAAACTTACAAGCGATTGATTCAACTTGTCAAACTATCGATAGTATAGACATCGATACTATTGTTGGTCGAAAAGAGACTATCAATGGAGTCAATAGCATGACCGTCAATAAGATTACTTCAAAAGAATTCAGTTAGAACTGGACAATGGGCAATTGACAGCAATAGTTTTATGGCTTCAACTATAAACTCGATTTGTTGTTGTTGAAACTGTTGACGTTTTCGAATTGCGGAACATATCGAATGCTAGTTTATGATTCAATCAGCAATTTGGATCAGCTAAGTGCCGATGCTCCCTCATTAACTCAACTCGTAAATATTGAAAAGCATACAAAATACTGCAATAGTTTTATTTGCTCTTTTCCTCCTTTTGGCCTCAGCCCAAGTTGAGCAGCTAAATTCCCTGACCGAGACTGTCTACACACACACACACACACACACACACACAGATACACACACTCACAGTTAGTTGGTGTATGGAGAAAGTTACCTGGTCGAGCTGTGCATCCTAAGTATATGCATACATATATACGAGTGTCTGTACATACATGTCCTGATGCGTACTTTAGCACCTATAAATTTTTATGCATACATATTAAAGTGGAGCTGTATACTCGCACAACTTCTTGTCAACTGGAAATGGAACTGGGTCTGGGTCTGGGTGTGGGTTTGGGCTTGGATTTGGGATTTGGGATTGGGATGTGGTTTCAAGTGTGCTTGAAAATTCCACTTTACTACTGACCTGTCTGTCGTCTGCCT
Source organism: Hirtodrosophila histrioides (assembly GCA_037075165.1). Lineage (NCBI taxonomy): Eukaryota > Metazoa > Arthropoda > Insecta > Diptera > Drosophilidae > Hirtodrosophila > Hirtodrosophila histrioides. Next base: position 38,679 of record JBAMCL010000348.1, on the reverse strand, counting down.
TGTGCTTGTCAAGCTCGTAAAATTATGGAAATTTTCTTGCCCTTTTCCGGCCATTACGAGTATCGTATCACACTTTCAGCTGAGGAAGCTGCCTACGCGGGTGGGCTGAAGAGTATTCGACTTGGGTTAACAAAACACGACGTTTCCGCTTAGCCCGAAACACTTCAGCTTGCCACTCTCTCCAGCTTATTTATGCCGTTTGAATAATGCGCTCAGTCCTAAGACCTCTTTATGAGAATTGGAGATGGCATCGGGACGGGAATCCCGATGGCCTCGAAGTTCCGCAGGATCGGGATATATTTCAAAAGAGTCCGCCGATCATGAAATGCCGCTTGGGTCCCGAAAATAAGAGTTATTTTTTTACACTCTGTTCCCAAAAGGTATTTAATAAAAGGAGCATACAAGGTTTGTGTCTTCATCTGTCTGTCAGTTTAATTTCTTTAATTACTTTTCTCTGCACATAAAATGAAACTCTGATTTTCTTATTTTAGATTGTTGTATTTTCTTTTTTTCTGAATCTTTAAATTAAATTCTTCATCCTACAACGAAGTCAGAGCTTAGTTTCCCCATCCTAAAGGAAAACTAAAATTGTGTCTCCCAAATATAAAGATCTACCTCTGCAGGATGTTGATTAGTCTAAAGAACCTGTTCGTATAATTCTTACCTCAATCTCGATTTCTTCCTGAGATGGTATTTTAAACAATGAGATTATCTACTAGGATGTGTAATCCTTGTTGATTTTAATAAGTTCCATACTGGGTTACGATATCTAACTTAACCTGCAAGGATATAACTTAACTAATGGTTTTTCCTGTATATTGGAAGCCCCCTCAAGTTTGTTAATATCTAGAAATATTCCGCAAGTTTCCATCCCCTCAATTTGCACACCCATCGCAATTTTAGGGTGATAAGCACATTTAATAATATCCAGATAGACTGAAAAGAAAAATGTATATCAATGGATATCTTATGAACTTGCGTATTTCGTAAATTTGTTTTATATTCAAGACCAATAACTATTCAGTCCACCCTCGTATTCGTTCTACAGCTTGTCCACAGTGCCGTATAGATAACAGAGATAGCATTTTTAACGATCCTAACTCTAGGCCTTTAAACGTTAGTATGGCGTTTGGGCCCTACGGCTGTAACTGGCGGTTTTTGCACCTGTTCAAGTTGCGGCTTGGCAAAGTTTCCAAATTTCCCGGTCGCTGCAACAAACAAAGGCAGCTGCCAATCAAAACTTTGGCTTCAGCTTCTACTTCGGCTTCGGCTGCCCCACTTGCCACCCTAATACTCCGCCGCCCCCAATGCCCCCAATGCCCGCCACAACCGCCCACATCTGCTCGATAAATACAGGCTTAATAACATCCAGCACCGTTGCAACTTAGTTAGTATTTGTACACACTTATTTACATTCCCACAGATAACAGTTGCTGACAGTTGGCCATCAGAGTCGTGGCTACAAGGGGCTGGGCCAGGAGACGAGGGACGAGGGGTGTGTGCCGTGTGGTGTGTGGTGTGCTCTGTTCTGGGCGTCTACTACTCGCATTGTCTTTCATCGGGCCCTGTCAAGCGTGAGTTTTTGTAAGACATTGATAATACCGCCAAGGCAAAGATGGGACAGACAGAGAAAATAAGAAGAAGGGAGAGTAGGAAAATGTCTTAATTTAGTATAGTGAAGAAAGAAAGGCAAAGAAGAACAAAATTAAGGAATTGGGAAATTATTTTTAGTTAGGAAATCGTATCTTTCCTAACAACCTTATAGGCCATAACTCCATATTCACTTCATGGCCTAGGGTTAGTAGGGGCGGGGTACCTCCATGCACACTTATCTTGCTCCCGATGATATATGGGAGAATAGAGAGAGAAACAGAAAAGTTATATCTTCTCAGCATACTTCTTGTGCTCTTCCTTTACTTCATCATAAGTTACGTGTAACTGTGAGTTTTCATCCGTGCATCCGGATGGATGCCTTCTCAGATCTTTCTGACCTATCACAATGGCCCAATTCCTAAACTAATCGAACCCATTTATAATTATAAATAATAATAAATAATTGCCAAATCCTTAGTCCCAAAGCTACGCTACTTAAAACTCCATCAATACTCCAATATGTTTAGCACTTCAGGAGGTGAAAGAATTGATATTTACGTCTGTAGCAATTCTAATTACAAGCACGTTTTTTTCATGTTTATTGCATTTTCTTGCTCGGTCAGGTCTACATTTACTTCAGCAAAGTTTACTCCATCGTGTGTTCCTCCCTTACTTTTAATGACAGCCTTATGTTCACCCGATGACAGCAGGTGAAAAAAGATATCCTCAATTATGGTCAGTTGTAGATATCTCAATCATGCAGGCTTTTAGTCAAATACAAGTTCAGTAAGGAGAGGTTGTATTTCTTCTCTATGTGCCAACCCGCAAGCTCACACTTCTCTCAAAGAATCGAATCAGCTACAAATTTGCGAGTTTGATATGCTTTTAAGTGTCATAAGCTTGCCATACAGAGAACAGCTTTACCTAGTGTACAGATGGATGTATTTGCTTATGTGACAGCCTCTGACATAATTGCATGCATTTTTTTGACATTCGCATAGACAGAGACCCGCTTCAAGTTAATTATATGCACCGGAGCAAAACATACAAAAAACACAAAATGAGAAACAAGAAATGAAAGGAGGGTGCCGAGTAACATGCAAATTTCATCAGTAACCAACATTTATATATATATATGTGTGTATGTGTGTATGTGTGTGTGTGCCTACCGTGTGTGTGTGTGTCAAGTGGAGGCAAAAAATTTGTAAGCCAAGCTTACATTAATTTGTTGATAAATTGCCGCAAAAATAGGAAAATAGGTTAAAAGCACTTAACAGCTGTGCGACTAAAAAAAGAAACCGAAACGAGAGAAAAAGAGACTTAAGATATGCATTATTAAGGGATGCTCGACTGCAGGATACCTAGTAGTAAACTTGACTTTCAAACTTTTTCAAAACTACGACTTATGGGAAATAATTGTAGCAACACTTGAGGGTTTTGAGACTTGAAATATAAAGATAGCAAAGAAGAGTTTTGAATATTATAATTTGTGGTTATAATATTTATAGGAAAGCAGGTTGAAACCACTTGGGAATTATGATTTCTCAAAATTGAAGAGTCTTTTTTGTTGGTCGACTGAAAGATGCCCAGCAGACAACTTTGATTAATTTCAAGTCTTTTTCCTAGATTGGTTAAAATTACTTTGAAGAAACTGGAGAATATTGTTGCTTGTCTTAAGGACACCCAGAACACAACTTTTCTAAATGTTCTTTATATTAGATAAGATCTAAGAAAACTAAACATATATACATATAAACGGGAGACATTTCGCAGACATTGCTCGACTAAAAAGGAAGTTTAAAAATAAAATACATAATGCAAAGAGAGAGAAGAGTTAAGAAAGCAATTGGTGTTGATTGCTCGACTTAAAGATACCTAGTAGATACATCATTAATCATGAAGTGTGTATTAAATATACATAATTTTGGGTTAGCAGATCTTGAGATTGTAGCTTCCCTTTCTCTCTCTCGCTATCACAAACATAAGATGAACTTTCTTATAAGAGTAAGAGTAAGAGCAGATCTTGAGATTGTCGCTTCCCTTTCTCTCTCTCGCTATCACAAACATAAGATGAACTTTCTTATAAGAGTAAGAGTAAGAGTAAGAGAAGAGTAAGTTTCTGGGACATGGAAATTGATGGCCATAGACTCAAAGCACAATGTTGGAAAACTTGGGGTAAATGTGAATTTTGTGATACGGAAATTATTTGTACTACCGTTGTTGTGTTTGAGCTTGTGTGCGTGCATGTGCATGTGCATGTGTGTCTGTGTGTGTCTCCGTTTGCTGACGACGCTTATGCTTAAGTATGTGTGTATGAAATTTATGCCTGTATATGTTGTTATTTTTTTTCGTTGTTTTTTTTATAATGCGCGCGAAATTAGCAAAATAATAAAAATGGCGCAAAACAAGGTCGCGCATAAATAATGAGAAAAGAGCGCGAGCTGCTCGCTTGGGTGGGTCGATTGGAACACTGCGCTGTGACGTAGCGGTTGGGGTTTGGGGCTGCGGCTGCGGCTGAGGCAGAGGCTGAGGCTGAGGCTAGGGGCGCCAGTGTTTGGGGTAAGGCCTGTGCAAAGAGTTTCCCTCATTGTTCGCGAGTATGTGTGTCAATTGTAGATTAGGCGTTCAGTTTGTTTTCCTTTTGTGTATGTCTCTCAGCGAGTGTGTGTGTGTGTGTGTGTGTGTGTGTTGTTGTGTGGTGTGCGTGTGTGTGTGGGGCCAAGTTATGCGCCAATTAACTGCCAAGGCACCATTGTTTGTGGAAAAAACAATTTGGCCGCACAACAATGCTGTAAGAATTCGTTTTGCAACGATGAACTCAAAAGTTGATTTAACTTAGCAGCTGCTTCAATGGCGCATCAAGTGCTTAAAGCCAATTTAAATGAACCATTATGATATTGCATTCCTAAATCATGCAAAGCCACAAAACGCCAACTGAAGATCTTTTGTCCAACAAACAACTCTAGATAGATAAATCTTGACACTTAATAAACGGAGAGTACACTCACAAAAATAAATGCTCTCAAATGTACCCAGTGGTTCATAGTATAGCTAATATTTAATACTTGATTAATAATGCCAAAATTACGTACCTTGTTGAGGTGCAAAGCTCAGCTTTACGAACTAGCTAGAAAATAAGAAGCTCAAATATAGTATAATAGGTATAACCAATTGTAATGAATTTAAACTTACCGATTTCAATTTGGCTGCCAAGTCAAATTTATGTCCGCCCAATTTAACTGTCGACAGAAATGTAAACAAGACGGTGGCATGCCATTACCACAGCTGCCACAAAATAGAACACCGAAAGTCAAAAAAACTGCAAGGCCCCGTTGCAGACAAGGCAAACGAAAAATGTCATACAACAAAAACAATGTCGACAGAACTTTTTTGTTGCCGTTCGATTTGAAGTGGCACTTCGCGGCCACACGCGTAACCGGCTACTTAACCGGCGACTGGTGACCGGTAAATTCTCAAGGCGTTTGGGACCGATTGCCTCCGGCCGAGCCACTGGGTAGCGACCCAACATGTTTCCGTAGCCAAAGCCTACGAGACTCAATACTTTGTTTAATCTTCAAACCCATTATTTCTAAATAAATTATTTCTAAATTAAAATCTGCAAAAATTTAGGACAATTTATAACTAGTAGTAGCAATTACTTTTAAAAAGTAAAAACTTTATAGTTATTTCTAGGATATTTTATGTTAGTACAGTCGATAGGTTTGCATAAAGTTCTATAAATATGTATCGTGTATCGTATTTGTTTATGGCATTCAATTTGACGATTTCTTGAGGCGATGCGGCCAAGGTGTTTAATAATTTAGGCCGCCGAGTCCTTGCATAAGGCTCTCAACGTTTCATCACTGAGAATGTATGTGTGTGTGTGTGTCTGTGTCTGTTTCTGTGTGTGTAAGCTGAGCTCATTCAATGCGAATTTAATGCACTCCCTGTGCAGCTGTGCATAAGAAATCACCTGCAACCTGCAACCTGCAAGAACTGGCCAGAAGACAAATGCACTTTTCACACATTTCCATGTTTGAACATATTTTATGCGGATAATGTCGCTTATACTATATCTGCTGAAAGTTGCAGTCTCGTTCCTTCAGTTTATAATACTTTTGAGTGTATGTTTTATATTTTGTACTGGATTTTCAGTTGCTGCTCAAGACTTTTATATTTTGCATTGACAATGCCACAGCTCTTCGACGTGTTACACTCCATTTGGGTGTGTGTGTGTGTGTGTGTGTGTGTGTGTGTGTGTATGTATGTGTGTGTGTGTGGTGTGCGTGTGTTGGACACGCCCATAGAGATCCCATTAGCGTACACTGTGAACGTTGACAGCTGGCAAATGGAAATGCGGTTTTAACATTTGCATTTGACGCTTTCCTACGCTTATTTACAAAATGGCGAAAAATGCAACATGGCTGCCATTCACAGCTAATGACACACACACACTTACACACACTTTCACACACACACACACACACACACACACAGATACACGTTGCCTGTTGTCCATTCAGTATTTAATTCTGGTTTTGCTTCTTCATCAACATTATCATCTTCTTTTACAATTTTGCACTTTGTTTTGCCTGCATTTAGCATAAAGTGCGAAAATGTTATTAGCATTAAGCGCAACATGCTTATATACATACACAAACACACACACCTATACCTACAGCTACATATATGTATAGCTGTACAGACCACTCAGCAACGCCGCTAAGTATGCAATGCTATTTTATATTGGCCATTTTCTGTGGCAAACCGTCTCCATTATTTCAATAAAAAATAAATATTTAAAGAAGAAATGTCAAGCAATAAATTGGGTTTCAGAAATCACAAAGAACATCTATCTAAGAGATCTCGTTTCTCGGCCGATTGTTCCTACTCCAGCAATTGATATGCTAATCTGGAAATATCTCTAAAAGCAATATAGAATATATCATTACATTTTCATCATTACAACAAGCCCATTAGAGCAAGCAAGCACGGCTTTCTGCATAGTATTTCGGACTATCCTTACATCCCTTTTACCGGATATAAATAGTCCGACATCTAAGGACTTACTCGGTTATTGAGGGAGATCAAAAAAATATATAAATTATATATATAAAATATAAATAGCCCGACATCTAAGGACTTACTCGGTTATTGAGGGTGATCAAAAAAATATATAAATTGTGGGCTCGAAAGCGTGTCCTTTACATAAACCACAAAGTTTAAAGCCAATATATTTGATAAATATTATATTGATTCGATCTGCTTTGCGATTTTAAAAACTATAAAATAAATATTGTAAAAATCATTTCCCTCTTCTTTTTCTTCTTGTTATAATCGAAGCTTATTTTTTTTAAATTGGATTAAGTTTTTTGCTTGCATGATTTTGATCAAGATAGCAAAAAGCTAATTTAAATTCAATTAAATATTTTTCGATATATATTAAAAAAGAAACCCTATAAAGTGTACATAAAATATCTTAGTGATTATATTAATTAATCGTTATTGTAGATAATTAATTTTAAATACGCTGAATATGCTAACAATTTCCATTTATATTTAATTACAGGTAAGCGGCTATATTTCATGTTTCCCTATTATCGGTGAGCTTTTCAAACTAATTAATTAATTAATTAATTATAATAAAAATATAAATGCTTAGAACTGACAACTATCTTCATTTTATCACCGAAGAAAGCTCTTTGAAGATAGCAATTAATGGCTGAAAATCGTTGTAAAATCAGTTTGGTTTTGATCCTTAAAGTAATCTTCAATTGACACTTGTCTTCCGGTTGAAAACGTTTGGAATTCCATTTGCCTGTTATAATTGGCAGATTAAAACATTTTGATGTGACTTGTCCTCAATTAGATTAACTGATGCGTTTAAATTGTGCACTTGATGGCGCTAAATTGCATTGTATCGCATTGCTTCACACTACTGTTAGTACACTCTTCATCTCGCTTGGAGTAGAAATTTCTCATACCCAACCGCGCTACACCCCTACACCCTAACACCCTAACACCCAACACCCGCACAACCGCACATCAACGTCTATAGTCTGATATGGTCGTTATCTACATATTGTCCCGCGACGGACGCCCTTTTGTTTCTACGCTGACCTGCCAATTAACACTGAAACATTATCATCCATGACCACACACACACACACATTCCTGTATGCATATGCACTGTGTGTGTGTGCGTGTGTGTGTGTGTGTGTGTGCGTGTGTTTCTTGGCCTGGCCAAGCACTTTGGCCAAGTAAAACGTCGGCTCAACCAACAACATCAATTAACCTCGTCGACAGATATTCACGCCGCACAGTGGAACAAAACAAAGGCAATCTCAGTCGAATTTGCTCAAATTTACAACGACATCTTGCACTATCTTAAGACACACTTACATTATATTATACTACTTTCTTTTTGTGATAAAGAGTATCACAATTTTCCCTCCCGTGGAAGCCAAATAGCTGCGTCAAACGCCTAATGATTTGTTGTGTAGGGCTGTGACAATGACTTTGAATCCAATCTAACTAAACAAATGATCTCACTCATTTGACCTTGACCTCAATTTCTCGCCCGTAGACCTTTAAGATATTTTTGATTAAGTTAGAAGAATAATACTAACATCCTGAAAATAGCGGAAGGGTGGTAAGAAGTCTTTACTTAATTCAAGTGAAAACTTTTAAAATTAATTAATTTTGTTTTACTTCCCGATACATATTTCATTATTTTTCGGCAGTTCCACCTAATTTTATAATAAGAAGGTACTGTAAAAATTGCAAATTGCCCAAATGTCACCAATCAGTCAGTCAGTCAGTCAGGTTGAACTTTTTTAGATTATATTCCATACAAATCGCGCTAATTTCACAACTGGATAATGAAGGCAAGATCAAGGATTCTCCAGCAAACCTTTAAAACGTTGCTGATAATTCCCCAAACTGTTAAGGTTGTTCTTCAATCTTCAAGTTTTTATTTCAAAGATTGAGTCTTAAAAGAGTTCATTTTGAAGGAATGATTTGTTCAAATATATCTTTAAGAGAAATTTCTGGGACAATTTTCAATAAAGATAATCTAAATAAAAAAAAATCAAGAGATCTTTTTGAAAAGTGAAAGTGCATGAAAGTCCACCAAGCAAATCAAGAAATGTGGAAGTTGCAGTAAAAGAGTTCCGCTTAGATTAAATCATTGATAGGAAAACAAGAAATATGGAGAACAATTATCGATAAATAGAGAAGTTCGACTGTATATATTATTTATTTTGTTGTTTATTTATTTTTGTATAATATTGAAATGTAGTTTACAGCAATCAATTAACAGAGACAAATATAAGCTGTCATGTAACAATTAACAGACGGGTTTGAATACAAATATTTATAAAGATTGTTTTGAGGCTTGTGATTTTGTACCACTGTGCGGCGCTCGTCTTTTCTTGTCCACATGTGCGTATGCATTTGTGTGTGTGTGTGTGTGTGTGGTGTGTGTGTGTGTGTGAAGCACAGGATGATTATTACATGTACTCGTATGTGTGCTTGTCCGAGTCCGAGTCGGAGTCCTGTCTCTGTCCCTGCTGCTGTTCCTCGCTGTCCTGTGTCCTGTGTTCTGTGTTCTGTGTCCGACTAGGTGTCCGTCCTTCATCTTGGGCAAATAAACAATCAATGTTCATTATTTATTTACGTCTGTTTACGTTAGCATTTTACGTTTTTCTTTTCACGTTATTACGCACGGCCATTTGCCTTTGGGCTAATGAAATTTCCGCCACGGATTGGTTACCATTAAGGATTGTAGCTTCCTTCTACAAGTAGATACCTTAATAAACTGTGCGTGTGTGCGTTAAGCCTTGAAGTTGATGAAAACAGCACACAAAATCCAATTGATTAACTAAATTCGTTAAGCATTAGAGGCTTAAATTAAAATAGAAATTGCCTTACGTACTTATCTACCGAACTCATCAAACTCAGCAACTATAAGAGCTAGAGTTGGCAAATTTGGTATGTAGGTTCTGCTAACCTTTCAACAAATGTGGGCACATATAAGCACAGGCTTTTATATATAAGTGGTTTAAATATTTCAAAACGAGAGAGTGTAAAATGTGGAAGTCAAACAGGAGGAAAAATCATGACCAAGGAAGAATCAATCTGTATATAAATCGGTTTAGTTTTTATAAAGCTTTATGAGTTTGGGGAATTGCGACTTTAAGAAGCTTTCAAATACAAAAATAAGAAGAGTTTATTAAGTGGATTTCTTAAAATTGGAAGGTTTATATTACTGATTGCCTTGCTTTAGAACTTCTCAAAAAACGAATTTTTTATTCCTCTCCTATAGAAGCCAGTAACTACCTCTTCCACTAGTGTTTAGGAGTGTGAGGTTGCAATATCACATTAATAGAACTGTTAGTAACTTAGATGAACAGATTAACCTCTAGTGCAGGCTTAGAATTACCAAAGGATGGAAGGATGTTCTTGCGTACGAATCCCGCTGATCAACAGCAAACAGAACTCTAAAACTGTTTCTAGCTAAGTTCGCTTTAAGTTCGCTATGGTTCAACTTGGCTGTGGCAAACAGTAATCAGGTTTGCTTTAAGTGTTGAACTTGTAATTCGCCGCCCAATTACTTAGGACGCCCCTTACAGCCCCTTCAGGCATAAATTAGTCAACTGTTCTTAACTGCTTACATGCCCGTACACCTAAGTGTTAAATGGTATTTCCAATATTTGCTCAACTAGAAATAATCCCATAATAGTATGTAATCTGGTGCATTGCTGCGTACGTGCCCAATTATTTGATGCGAAATTCCATGGCACTTAAAACTGCAGCTTTTAATCGAATTGCAATGGCGAAAGCGTCCAGTGAATGCAATAAAATGTCAATTGGATTACGCGGCGTATTAGCATTGAAATACACACACACACACGCTAACACACACTCGCACACTCGCACACACAAGCTGGTTATTTGCTGTTGATTTCATAATTGTTCATAATAATAATAGTAAATAATACAATTTAAAATGCAATCTGTTTACATGGTTGAATTTTAGTTGTCCACTGCAAACAACAAACAACAAACAACAAACAGTAAATTGCATTTCCCATTTCTTTTCAAGTCCACGATTTGATTTATATTCCATTGCATTCTATGCATTCTATGCATGTCAACGCTCAATTAGCGCTGACACAAACAATACAATCCAAATGTAAACACTAAACAAATAAACTAAATACGCACACGCCTTAACAGACACCTTAAATACCCTTTTCTGCTCAAATCCATCCGATGCAGGCTCGGAAATTTCAACGGCTCTGTGTCCTCGAAGAAAGCAAAAGCAAAACAAGTTCAACCTGCAGGTTGTCCTATTTTAGCTACCTGATATAGTAGGATTCCACGACACAACCCTATAGAAACTTCGTTTTCTAGCGATCTACCTGTTAGCAGAAAGCTACCATTCAAATAGTGAGAATGAGAACCTATATATGCCACATTTTACCTCCTTACCTTCTTGAAAGATTTCAACAAATCAATCCTCCAGCCCCAACCTCTCCCCCGAAAAAAACACAATCTGCTACTACTACTCACTACTCACATAGAGTATACCGCAGTCGGAAACTTTCGGAAACTTGTATCAATAGTATGAATAGTTTTTTAATTGTTTTACAATTGTGTTTTTTCTTAATTATAAACCAATTGTTGGTTAGTCTAATATTCCTAAATTACAGTTTAAAACGTTATTTAAAGGGAAACTTCATTTTGGAGTGGTGTCAACAAGTACATCCTGTGGAAAACACCTCGTAACTCTTATCGTACCATGTCCTTGAAACTAGCTGACATATTGCATATGAAATTTGTTGTTCCCCACAGCGTAGTGCTTTTTGGGAGAGATAACTCAAGCGCTCCCAGCCATGCCACATGCATAGTGTATAGTATACAATATTGGGGCAGATATGTATTTTGTATTAGCATACAAGTGTATGCAAATGACGGCCTATAATTGCATTTGTGTTTGTACGTGCCAGTGTATTGCTGTTTAATTAATGTTTTTAATAACTATAGCTGCTGAAATCAGTGCAGAATTCATAGAAACTGACGTTTGATTATTGGGATTTATAGCATGACAATTGTTCAAGCCGTAATTACATTTGTAAGCAGGTTTTATAATAAGCAATATAAATACAATTCAAATTACTGATCATTGTCATCTATCGATAGTCAAAATAAGAATGCAAAACGCACTTTGTTATCGATAAGTTCAGCTGAGCAATTCATTGCAATTATTATATATTTAATAACGAATTTAAACGAAATAGATTTGGCTTAACAAAATGTTATTTTGAACTATAAATAATTGAAGTAGCGAAATTTCTTATAAATGTTGACTAGCTTAATCAGGTGTTTATCCTATAAAAGCCAGTGATTTCTATTTATTTATTCTACCCCCACGTCGTTCAGAGGGAAATAAATTCTAGCCAGCGGAAACAGGCAACAAAAGTTAGTTTATAGTTATAACAACATTTGTTGTTGTTGTTGCTTTGGACAATTTATAAGCTGATAACTCACTGTCTAAGTTGATTGATTAGTCGGGTTAAGGTTGATGAAACAGATTTGAGGCCAAAGAACGGGTTAAAATTTCGTTAGCATTATGATTAGCTTCTGGCCCCTACGAAGCTAGAGGAATGGCGGCTGCAGCCAGAGTACTGTGATATTTAGAAGGTGCCTTATTTTTTTTATTTCTTTTCTCACACACACGCATACACATACAAGACACGTAGGGCTTGTCGTATCCTTTTGGCCATTTCAGTTCCTGTTCCTGGTTGCCTTTGCGTTCAGCACTCGTTTAAGCCGCAATGCAAATTGACTTGTTTCCGTTCTTTTTTTCGCTTCGTTCCTTACCTGTGCTTTCCTCTCTCTCTCCCTCGCTGTCTTCTCTCTCGCCATGTATTGTATTATGTATACACTAGCATAAAAAGCGATTCACTTTCTCCGCTCGCACTATGCTGCGTCCTTCATGGTGTCCTTTTTCGAATTGTTTCATTTTTCTTCTCCCTCGCTGCTCGCTTCGTCTGCTACTCAGCTGTGGTTGCTTGCATACCCTTGAATAGGGTATTCTAATTCTCTCACGAAATGTGCAGCGCATAAAGGTAGACTTTTGGGAACTGAAAAAGCCATCACAATCTATATTAGTATAACGAACAGAGCTTGTCTCTCAATATTGATATGTTATGCTTACTTTTATTTCAGCTAGTTACAAATAATATAAATAAGATCAAATAATAATATCTATACCTTACTATATAATCTAGCCGAAGGGATGAGAAAACGATATTTATCCGAGTCTTAAGCACGTACACTATATAATTTTGATCTCTCTAAATTTTGGCTAGTATAGTTGTTCATATAGTAGAGCAAACATATCATAATTATAAGTAAGTGTATTTAATTTTCGGCGTGTTCTTTCTTGCATACTTTTTGCTGCCGTCTACTTTTGCCATTTGGTTTAAGTTTGCAATTTTGAGCTAATTCCTGCGCCTTTTGTGTGTCTCTCTCTCGCTTCACGTCTCCATCCTCCAACCTCCATCCTCATCTGTAGCTCAGTTTGTTTATCTGGCCTGAGCACCGAAGCTGCTAGCACAGCTGTCCTTAAATATTGCTCGATTTTGAGATTTATGCGATGTCCTGGCAGCGTCCTCCGTCCTAGATTAAGTCTCAGTGCCAGTGTCAACCTCGTTCTTATCTTTTATGAAGATTTATTATTGTTTCACTCTAATTACAATATATCATTTTGCCGCTCGCCAACTGCAGTTGCGGCGAAGCGCACTTAGAAATTGAATTTAAATGGCTTTTTAATTTGCCTCTGCGCTGCTGCCCCGATTAATTCCTTGAAATTGCATTTCAATCAGGCCCAAGTCCTTTTTTTTATTATGGCCCACACTTTAAGGCACTTCATGATCAGTAAATGGTTAAGTTTATACTAAGTAAGCTAGCTGAGAGTTCTTTAAATCCAATAATTGAATTTCTTCTTCTCTCTTCAAATGCCTATTACAAATGCGTTTGGTCTTATAAGAAGATTAGGTAGATTTTTGGACAGATGACACTTTTTGTAAGGAATCCAACATATATTTCAATTAATGTCGTTGTTTTCACAAAGTTTTTAAACACGAAGTACACTTTGCCCTTATACGCAGTATATTTAATACTCACATAAAATTACTTAAGCTGAAACAGAAGCACAAATTCAAATTCAAATAATAAACAAATTACACACATTAAAACATTCAAGCATTAAAGATATTCACTTAAATATGTTGGCACTGATAACACAGTCTAAAGCACTACGGCCGTGGATGCAGTGGGGAAATGCAACCGTAATACCCATCCACATACCATTCATATGCTTTACTGAGGCAAATGTTGCTGCTAATGCGCCAAAAACATTGACAGACTCAAAGCCACAAGCCGCTAAGACTCGCAAGCCGATGAGGTCGAAGATACCCAGAATGATAAGGTCGCAGCTGGCGAGGGAAGGCGGAATCGATAAGATGTCCTCAAATCAGGCAGCAAAGGAAACGGGTCAGAAACAAGCAGTACCAACAGCGGTACCAGCAGCAGCATCAGCATCAGCTGCAGTACCAGCAGCAGTACCAGGAGCGGGACTAGCAGCAGTACCAGCAGCAGTACCAGGAGCGGTACCAGCAGCAGTACCAGGAGCGGTACCAGCAGCAGTACCAGGAGCGGTACCAGCAGCGGGACTAGCAGCAGTACCAGGAGCGGTACCAGCAGCAGTACCAGGAGCGGTACCAGCAGCAGTACCAGGAGCGGTACCAGCAGCAGTACCAGGAGCAGTACCAGGAGCAGTACCAGCAGTAGAAGCAATACCAGGGTCAAGTGGGTCAAGTGGGTCAAGTGCAACAGCTATACCAAGGGTGCGCAGTACACGAACCTCGCGATGCAGAATTCAAATGGCGCATTCCAAATGGAAGCAACCCTGTGACATGCCCAATTCAACAGCTGTGCCCCGTCAGCATGACAAATCATCGGTTGCTGTGAATCCAAACTGCAAATGCGTAAAGGTGATTGAGGTGAACGATCCTTTAAGACATGCAACCGATCGGCAGCAGTTCGTGCGGTTCCAATGCTCTGATCAAAAGCAAATCAGTGTACCCTCTCGACTGATCAATCGCTACTCGCCGTTCATCTGTGAGCGCCAGAAGAAGCCAACGTTTTGCTTCTGTCGGCCCATACAGCTCGAGTGGATTAGTTCGGTGACGCTGCTGCGGCTCATTTTGTGGATGCAACATCATTGCCACGACGATCTTAAGCAGCTGCATAAGATGCAACCAACGCTTGAAAATGCAAACGGTGACAATTGCACCTGGGATGAGCGCTTTCTCGGCTGTGAAGAGGACTCCGTGTTGCAGCTATTGCTGGCCGCCAACTATTTGTGCCTCTTTCCGTTGAAGGAGCATGCAGTGCTTTATTTCATCGAGCTAGTTCAGCAGCAGGAGAGCAGCACGCAGCACCTGAACCAGCTGCATGACCTGGCACGCAAGAAGTTGACGGCTTCAGGTTGCGAGCTTGACCCATCATGCCACAATTTGCTGCAGCTGTATATGCCGAATGCCTTCTGAGCTCAAGTCCAGACAAAACCTTTATATTCATTGTTCTGCTTTCTGCTTTCAAGTCTTAACGAATTTTTCAATGCACATATTTATATATACTTATTTATATACGGTATATATAAATGTGTATTATTATATTTTATATACTCGTACCTTCGAGTAACATGCACACACCTTCAACACTGTCAATTAAGGGTCATTCGATAAATGGACACCATCATCCGCCCTCTACACATTGGTGTAATAAAGATTTCAACCCGGCACACCCTGGATGTTTAGCAGCAAAGCTGTACTACCAAATTTCTATGTGTTGTACACGCGTACCCAATAAAGTGACAATGGAGAGCGCAAGTGAATAATTTCAAGCAGAATCCAACAGATTTGTGAACTTTAATTACCCGCACCCATTGTTATTACTATCAGTAAAGATGCACAACTTTCAATTTGTTGAGCCTGTCTTAAAGCTACCAAACATTTTGAAGCCAAGTTTTGTTAAGGTAAACAGGTAAACACCCCACAGACTTGGTGAATTGGTGAATTAATCGCTTAATATGCAAGCAGCCAATTATGCGCCCAATAAATACTTCGGCCAACTCTTTGTTTGCTCCCACCCCATGGACACAAGATCATTTACACGGAACTTGGTGCACAGGTAACCACACCCACCACCATTTGGCAATTGTCTATACATTTGCCCGGAGGTCTCTATCAGGGTATAGGTTGATTTCTTAAACAAAGTTGCCGACAACTTGTTTGCCTTGCCAAAGGTCATGGCGCATACATTTTTGATGCCTTTGCCGCGAATTCGAAGTTTGAGTTTTTGACTGGCTTTGCGTGGGTCCTGTTCATAAGTCTGCGTCTGGCATAAGACCCTGCCCCATCCGGGTGCCAACTGTCAGGGGGGCGAATGGTGGGTGAATTCTATGGCTCGTTTTTGACAATGCATGTGAGTTTCTTGACATTTCAAATCAAAGAAAAATCTTGACATACTCGTATGTTTCGTTTCGTTGCCTCTTTATAGTGTGTGGTGTATTGTATGTATATATTGCGTGTGGCATTGTGTATCAAATGGGACGTCATTTTTCAGCTACACTTCATTTAATTTTAAGTTGCTTGGGCACCAGTTGTTATGGTTGTTGTAGTCGTCGTAGTTGTTGCTGCAACCCTCGTTGGGTGCGAGCCGCTAGCGACAGTGGCAAAGCGGATGTACTGATCAAGATAATGTTTGTGTTCCGATTATCGACGCCACATCCGGTTTGGTTTGGAATGCCAACCAGATGCTCTTTCCTGCACTTACATACAGTCCGCGCAGGAGCCCCAATGAAGCAATGAAGCAGTGCTGTCCACTGTACCAATTGGTGGATTTGCTTAGTTAAGTTACTTTTCTGCGTCTCCAAGGTGCGATTGTAGAATTGGCATTAAAAGCACACACACGCACACCCACACGCACACGAACACGCACACTAGGGCAACACGGTCACAGTCACAGTCACAGTAGCTGTCACGCCCCTACCCCGATGCCATTGCTTGCAGCCCCAACCTCTCAAGAGGGCTGGCTCCCTTGCGCCATCTCTTTCGCTCTGGTGTGAAGTTCAAGGACCTGGTCGAGTTGGTCGTAACTAAAAATACAAATATAATGTACGTAACGACGTCGTCATAATGAGTAGCTATGGCAAATACACACCCAGTTTCCTATGAATGTGTGTGTTGTGCCACATACACACAAGCACACAACGCTGTGTGTGTGCGTATGTGCAGCCATTTTTATTTCTGTAACACGCATACTGAACCGCGCACAAGCCATAGCGAGGCTGGCGAGAGTGAGCTGAGGATTAGTACTGCGGCTTGGGGTGGCAACACATATTGGGGCTTGGGCCAAGTTTCTTGACAGTCTTGCCTTGCCTCACGTCACGTCATGTTGTCCCCAAAACTCGCCGCACCGCACCGCACCGCACCTCACTACACCTCACCACACCTCAGCCCTCCACCACTCGCTTCGCGTCACGTCGCGTGAGCGCCTTAAATGTTATAAATTTATTTGGCCCGCTGAGCGCAGCGTCAAATCGACTTCGATTGCTTTGTGTCCCTCGCAACAGGTAGAAGCGCCACTCGCCGTCCGCCGTCCACCGTCCGCCACCCGCCCTCCCCTTGGCAGCCAGTTGGGTTATGCTTAGCCTGTGTGGAGCGTTTCATTTATTTGATTTCATTTCATTGCTGGCTATTGCCACTGCTAATGAAAATCTACACGAAACTTGTAGACAGCAATTTATATACCCTAGCGGAGGGTGTTTTAATCTAGTCACAAAATGTGAAACCGGCTTTTTTCATATCATAATTTATGTCCTTTTTTGTTGTGTGCATTTCTAAACAGGCTGACGAGCATAAATATACTGTCTATTTCTATATACAATAGTCTCTCACGTTTGATAAAAACTGGAATAGTTCAAATCGGTTCACTTCTAGATATACAAGTAGTTTCTATAGGGTTAAGAATAGTTGCAGCAAATGTAAGCTGCCGCCTTACTTTTGGAATCCCGGTAATAGTTTACTGAGATCAAACGATAATAAAAACGATAATAACCGCTGATCTAGCGATGGGAAGTACGCTGAATCAGCACGTATCGATAACAAACGTTTTGCGATTTCCAGAACACTCCAAATCGGAATATTAAAATAGGGCGAAGACTGGAACACCCTTGTAACCTTTCAAGATATCTCAAGCGAATTCAACAGCTAAACGCTAAAACGATAACAGACACGATAACAACTGCTGATCTAAAGATGAGAAGTTTGCTAAAACCAGCACATATCGATAACAAAAGTTTTGCAATAAGAGCTTGACTTTAGGTTGAAGTTGGAGCTTTATATAAGAACCTATTAATCGGGAGCGTATCTCTGCTTCGGTAACCCCCACAACAACTACTCTTGCTTGATTTTGATTTTATTTTTGTAGCTTAGCTTGCGTTTTTCGCTTTTCGCTTTTCGTCTTCGTCTTCGTCTTCATTTTGGTTTTCATTTTGGTCCTCGTGTTGGCCGTCATTTACTGCAATTTAACAGTTGGTATTTGTCGTTAACGGTAATATACATATAGCAGCTTGCACAACTGTCCCAGTCCCAAAACCAGCTAAAGTTATAACCACCCATGGATCCATGAGTATACGCGTTGGGGCACACACAATAAAATACGATTCGCCCCCCGAGTTCTCAGCCCATCGGCACCCCCGGGCCGCCCTACTCATGCCATACAAAAAAGAAAACTTTTTTGTCTACACTCAGCGCCCCAAGTAAAGTGAAAATCGTCCATTGAACTGTGCTGCCTCCACCCTGGCTCCAACCACCATCCCTTTGACTCTGCAGGCTCCACACTTCTTCCTTTGAGTTCTGTTCCTTTCGGCTATCTGCTCCTGTGTCTTATCATTTAATGCATTTCACATTTCGGCAATTTTGAGTGCTATCCGTAGTTATATCTGTCGGTTCTCATGTATGTCCGTCCTTAACATGGGGTTTTTTTTAGCCAATTTCAATAAAACTACCGAAGAAACAACTTGAAGAGAGCGAGAGCAGGAATATGGCAGAAGGAAATTAAATTTGCAATTATATTGAAATTACTTGACTAATTAAACTTAGCTGTGTGTAATAATTAGAGGTATTCATTAATACTTGATTGCACTTTATGGAAATATCTATAATTAGTCAATCGGTTTATTAACAAGACTGGCGCTCTTCAGAACTAAAGTAGTTAAACTGAGGAATTTTAGGCATTTAGAAAACACATAGGAGAGCAGGAGTTTCTGAGACTTACAAACATAAGGTAGTAATAATTAGAGCTAATAATTAATATTTTATTACATTTGATGCAAATATCTATAATTAGTCAATCGTTTTATTAATAAGACTTGCGCTCTTCAGATGAAAGTGGGCAAAAAGAGCAATTTTAAGCAGAGAGAACACTTGCAAACCGTAGGTAGTTATAATTAGAGATATTAATTAATATTTGATTAGATGCAAATCGTTTTAATAATGAAACTTGCGCTCTTCAGAAGTCAAGTGGGCAACATCAAGTATTTTGTGCAATAAAGAAAACACAAAGAAGAGAAGGTTATTCTAAGTATGACAAAGGTTAGAGTACTTCGAGTAGATTGAAAGTTTTAAGAAGGGACTTATTAACAGACTAGTAAAATGAGTACAGGCAATTATTGTGTTGTATTTGGTATTTCAAATATAATGTATTCTATATGTCAATTGAAACAAACAAATATAGGCGCTGCTGTAGATCAAGGGTACTTGAAACAATGGTAAACAAAGTCAGCTGGAAACATCAGAAAACAAAGCTACCTACTGAATGTAAAATCTTGTCATCACTCATTATGATTACAAAAGCTTGCATAGCACACGCATTCCAGTAAGTTCTCACGCATATGTGCAATATTATGGTTAATTCCCATCCCCTTGAACCCCCCTCAGTATCATCAACAGTTCGCTTGCCGCAGAGTTGCCACACATTGTCAATCATGGGCAGCAAGAGTCGCATTCGCTTTACCGCTTTTATGCTCAATTACTTTTGTTCATGCTTTCAATTTATGACACACACGCACACACACACACACACACACACGCACATACATGAGCATGATTTTTGTTGTTGCTGGTGCTGTCGTGTTGTGCCTGGGCAACAGCATCTTGCAACGTCTCTCACTGGACAGCATAATTAAGTTTAATTGACAACCGCTGACTGTTTGATTGGCTCCGCGTTTTGGGCTCAGCTGGGATCTCATGCGGCGAACCCCTGCCCTCCCCACCACATCACAGCATTCCCCAGCCTTTGTTTGCCTGCAAGCTACAATTTTTGATGTGGCTTCGCAGTGCACAGGCGGCGTATACTTAACTTGCACCGAAAGGTATGCAACAGTTTTTTGTTGCGGAGAGAAGTCGAGTATTTATATAATTAATGCGGGAATTCCATTCGCACTGGCGCACTTGCAGTTTGCATGCGACTTTGCGTAAAATAAATAAATAGATTTTATTGTATATATTATTGTTTGGACTTAATTGATATATTTATGCGTTATTTATTCATCGATTTTAGCTGTGTGTGCGGCGAGTAAATACTCGTAAAATAACAGCCTGCCACGGACTGTGGCCGTGTCTCCTACGGCTACGGCTACGGCTCTGATAATTGCCGTAATTGTGCACATAAATTAATTTATGTCACAGCTTGTGCCCTGCTGTTGTTGTTGTAACTGTTTATTTGCCTTCTTTTTTTATTTTTATTTTTTTTTTAATTTTATTTTCTCTGTTTTTACACTGGCCATTGTCACAATTTGCATGCTGGCGTATGCAATTTTATTATGATCGTGATTGCATGGCCCTTTTCCATTATCTAACTGCCAATTCGATACAGAAAGTGCCCGCGTAATGGCCAAATGCAAGCTAATTGCCAAAGCCAAAGCCCTGAACCCAACAGCCACCCACAGTGACCAGGCCAGGCCAGGCCAGGCGCCCTGGCCGTATCAATTAGCTGGGGCCAGTTCGGGTCAGTTCAGCTTAAGTCAGGTCAGGCTCTTTTCTCTATATTCTGATATTGGTAAATGCACACACACACACCTACACACACACATCCCTTAAATGGCATACAAATTTCACAAGAAGGCATAATTATCCATGGCAAAATATGCATCCTTGCAGATAGTTTGATAGTTAGATGCACATAAGAACAGATCTATCAAATTGCATCAAGTATCATAATAATCGAAATAAAAACTTGCATGCAATGAGTTATATTAGATCCGATTGTTCTGTATCTGTATCTGAGCTATAAGCTGTAATAATCGGATTTTGATAAACGTTGGTCAACATCCGAAAAACATAAAGAAACTTAGAATCGCTGACTTTGGTTGCGGTTTCTTGGAAAACAAAAAAGTTGTTCATACAACACAATCTTCGATCGGGCTCGACATGAACCTCTCTATAATATATATATACTTTAGGGGGTTGGATATGTTTTCTTCTGCCTGTATGTATTTTGCACTGATTTTACACATTTTATGGGTACAGTGTAGTAAGTACGCTAGGGAAGTCAGTAAAAAAATATGTATAAATCACGCAATTAGGTGAAGAAGGATATAATGCAGCAGTATTCAGTTCAGTTGCGATATATGTCATCAACAGGATTTGAGGCTTACCTAAAGTATAGCTAAATTGTATTCCTGCAGTCGTCAGCACGAATGAAGCCATGTATGTTGAAAGAATGGGACACTAGAGTTGCACTGCCTGTTAAAAGCAGCCAAGGATACAAATTGGCAGAAATTTGCCAATTAGTAGTGCTCATTAGTGGCGCTTATTAGTAGTGATAACCAACTAACTAGCTAATTAATCGACGAAGTGACCCCAACTAACACAAATAGTGCAAATGCAAACAATGCATGAGTGCTCCTCTACTTGCTGCTTGTTAGCAGCTAGACATTTGCTAATCTGCACAAACTTGGGCTCTCATTTGTTTAAATTGAATTGACAAGACAACAGCAGGTCGGTCAACTTGGCCAGCGTGTGTAATTGCCACAACCTGATACATGTTGCCAAATGCCGAATGCCGAATGCCGAATGCCAAATGCAGGAATATTACATTCATCATACTGA
Source organism: Hirtodrosophila histrioides (assembly GCA_037075165.1). Taxonomy (NCBI): domain Eukaryota; kingdom Metazoa; phylum Arthropoda; class Insecta; order Diptera; family Drosophilidae; genus Hirtodrosophila; species Hirtodrosophila histrioides. The sequence goes on along the minus strand of JBAMCL010000348.1, from coordinate 16,837 downwards.
CATTTCTCACACCAATGCTGTAAATGAAATTTGAGGCTGGGCTTCTAACTTAAACTAGAACTTGGACTTGGACTTGGACTCTTGGACTTGGACTCTTGGTCTTGGGGCTGGAACTGGAACTGGAACTTGCTCTTGGCCTTTGATTCGGTTATGTAAATATCAATTTTCTTGATAGTTGACACAAAGTTGTTGGACGGAAGCCAAGCAATTTATGCATTAATATGCAAATCTTATAAACAAGTTTTAGACTAGAAATTAAAATCATTCACCTACAAATTGACATTAAATATCGTTAAGGCATATCCTTGCCCCGGGCGAGCACCACTCAACCACCACCCACCACCACCACCACCACCAGCTGCCAACAAAGTTGACCCACTCTACAGATCTCTGTTGCCAGGTCATCCCATTGTTGTCGCCTGCCTTATACGTCTTATACCCTGTGCGCATTAAATGCCCAAGCAGGGTATTATCAAGTTGTCATCAAGAAATGTCACAAGTAGTTTCAACTGAAGCAGCTTAATTAAAACGAGCTTCTTTTGAATTATAATTAATTTAAAATAAAGAAATCTTTTTATGAAAATAATTTTAAAATATGTGTATAATTTTTTTTGGTTTAGAAAAAAATACTAGATAATGTTTTACAATTATTATTATTTTCAGCTTCATAAGTTTCCAGTTGGTTTCCTTTTTTTCTAATCATTTATTTTACAAATAACTTATTTACTACAAATCAAACAGAAATTTTAAGTATTTAAATCAATGTTATCTGTCTCCCCTTGGATCTCTCAAATCAATTAATATCATTTTTCGCTTATCAAAATCATTTTTAATTAGAAAATTATTATTACTTTTTTATTTTTACAAAAATTGGAGTAGCCATGTTGCAGCTGATTATATTCAAATAAACATGAATATGTCATAAGTTATTGCAATTTTGATAAACATAAGATATCACAACTGTTTTACATTGGTATTCAGGAAAATTGTTTACCAATTGACGTTCCAAAGAAGGAACATTTTTAAATTATTACTAGAATACTGGTTTGTTGGATTTAACATACAGTTGAGATATCGTAGTATTGCCTATCAAAATAAAGGATTAGTGTCAAGAAAAAAATCAAGACTTTCAAGTTAAGGTGAAGATTGCAAGCATGCAAAATAGTGAACTTTTAGAGCAAAAGTAATTTTAGAAGTTTCATTAGCCAATTTTGTCAACAAAGTTGTTCAAGAATCTATAGTCAGCTGTGGCTGCAGGGTATCTGGTAGTCGTTCACAGTCTAGGTTAGAGCATTCTTATTTGTTTTGCCTTCTCGCTTTTATGCTTCAACAGCCGCCTGTACCCCATTCTGTGCTGCTGTTGTCGCCTGTGGCGTTGTTTCATGTTTGCCACAGGCAACGGCCGCAACAACAAGAACAACGGGAACAACAACGACAACAAGAACAACGACAACAACAACGACAACAACAACGACAAGAACGACAACGACAGCAATTTCGCCGAATTAGTTGTGCTGCAAAATTGACATTTATTGTTTTTAGAATTTTTATGAGCTTGTGCCCCAGCGACAATGCAACGCAAATGTCGGGAATCTGCTCGGGCTTACAGCCCAGGTGCAAATTGATTTCGCTTGTTTAATACCCGCAGCCCCCACCCCATACCGCTCCCCCGCTCAATAAGCTCCTTAAATGAAATTCCCAGCCTACTTAGTCGGCCCAAATTTATATGAAAAACTTTTCTTTCAAGCAACAACATAATTAAATAACATTCCAAAATTATAGGCACATAAAACTCTTCTCATGCACGAAATCTTTATCAAGAAATGTTACAAATTATAAGAATAATAGATTCCTTTTCTAATATATCTTCTAACATAGGTGTATAGGCCAGAGTTGATATGTTTGGTTTCGAATTTTGAATATGCTATGAATAATTTAACCCCTAGGAAGATAGCACATTTCATCCTTGCATTCGGATAGACTCCTTTCTTCAAGTGTTTACTCATGGATATAGTTTCGACAAAGTTTCAAATGAATGAAGAAATTGGTTTCATAGAGAAGGTCTTAACTTAAACTTAACTTAAATTGTCCACATCAAAACTTCATTTAGGTCATTCAACTATCTTAGAACATAATAAAATCCATAGAGTTCTAATTCCTGTTTAAGGTTTATACCAAAAGTCTTGTTCTTCGAACTTTTTTGATGTTCTGCTGCAGTTGAAAGTCTAATCTAATCTAATGTATTACTAACAAATAAGAAACGTTTAAAGAAAAGACTTTATGCCAGAAAGAGTGTTCATTTTGTGTTCAGGCAGTGCCATTGTGTGTGTACAAATGCGTATACGTACAGTGTCGGAACCAAGGGGGCCGCACAATTAATAAAATGAATTTTTGCTGCACCTTAAAATAAATAGACTCCCCCTCTGAAAGAAGTGCCAGCTCCGCCACTGTATACGCGTATAGAAAGGGTTTGTAATACGAATAAAATACATTCGATTCAATAAAGATTTTAGATGAAATGAGTTTTAGTTATTTACGAGTATCAATAAATAAACAACAAATACGAGTATATATAAATATATACATATATGTATATTTATATATGTATACATATATATTCGTAATGCGGAAACTGGGCTGCAGGACTTGGCTGAAACAATCACATTAGGCTCGGCAACATTTTGTGGCTTCAGTTGCCTCCATCGCATCGATTGGCTTGCTGGCCCTCGAGAAAGCATTGCCTACTTATTGGGGCAGCTTTATGGGGCTTTTCGATTTTAAAGAGTGAAGAGTGTGTGCGACTTGCTTGCGATTCTTGCTTGAGATTCGGCGCCAGTCAAGCAGCTGTAATGAGCTCTGATTCGTACTCAAGGCATATAAATAAATAAATAAATAAATAAGACTAAGCGACAAAAAACACGGAATACCCAAGTTTAAATCAAAAATAACAAAAACCTGAGTGGATCTCGAGCTGAATTCATATTTGATATTTATTATATTTGCAAACGTTTTGCGTCTCATCGTATTTTTCTCTTCTTATTTTTTAGAATCTCTATTTACGGTAACGCGTTATGCAAAAACAACAACAAACCCCTTTTTTGCAGTGCATGTGTGTGTGTGTGTGTGTGTAGCACGTTTTTTATGATTGTCTTGAGGATTTTCGTTTTACATTTGTATGAATTTTTAATATGGCAAGAAATAAAACATAAATAGCAAACAGCCAAAAGCGAAAAAGGAATCGGAATCGGAATCAAAATCAGCAACAATATCTTAGGGCTGGGGCGAAGGAGAGCACGGTAGAACGGTAGAACGGGAGAGCTGGGGGGAGTGTGGCCAACAAAGACACGACAGGCCAACAAAATATAAAGATAAAAAGGAATATCAAGCCAAATAAACCTTAAGGACATTGTAATATTAATTCAAACGGACATATACAAAAGTCAAAATACATATGTATGTACTACACACACACACACACACACACACATACATACATGCATGAATGCATGCGTGTGTGTGTGTGTTTTGCCAACTTGAAGCGTTCTTAAGGTTTACTTCTTCATTTCTTTCCTCTGCCTGCTTTGCTTTATTTCATTTCTCTCTCTTTTTTTTTGCTCCTTGTGGCTTATAAAAGGAAAAGCCGCGACCGACCAAACGGTTCTGCTGCTGCTTTTGATTGCGGCCTGCACACCCACACACACACACACATACACTTGCACACACACACACACACACATATCTATATATATTTATCTTTACATATATTTTTGGGCACCGCGTCATGGCCACGTCTGCCTTGTACATAAATACACACGAACATGATATATTATATGATACTTGATATTATAAAATTTCTCCAATAATAATTCGAATTCATGTAATGTTCCCCAATTCAAATCCTACAAGCTAAACACTTGCTGCAGATAGAAATCGTACTGCAAAAGAAAGTATTTCTAGGAATTATAGAAAGATAAATACACATATAGGATCTGAGGGTCTGTTACAAAATATTATTTTTGAACAGTTAACATAAGTTTCGTAAAAATAGTTAAAGTACCATTTTCTATAAAAATACACCTTGTGTCCTTCTACATTTTTAATTGGAAAGTGTATGAAAATGAAATATTTTATGAGCTATCAAATATGAGCATTTAGATTATTTGAATCAATCGATCCTGCTGCTGCACATAGTATATCAAAGTAAATCTCCGGTACTCTGCTTACAAGTTTGTCAAATATACTAGGAAGCTGTTTTCAAATTGTTTGAGTTCTTAGAGTTATGCGGAAGTAAGCCAAATCTCACGGTTTCAAAATCAATTGGTTGGCGAAATGGTGGATGAAATGTTTTCAAGAATGCGCGCGCTCTTTCTCTTCACATGCCGTGCTGTATTCGATTGAGTATTAAATCTAATATATTATATTACGAGTACACAGATATTGAAGCTTACTCCTATGTCTGCACTTTGTACATTACACATAACTTTACATAATCATAGGCAATCAAATTCACACAAACGAGTGCGATTACACTGATAAACATGTTTCGAAGACGATAAAGGCTGGGCACATCAAATGTTATAGATATATGATAATGTAGGCATACTAAATGTTTTAAACAATTGCATAATAAATACAAAACTAATTGAAGGAACTCCTCTCTGTAGAAGGGCGTAGTTGGATGCGGGGTATTTTCTAGTCAATCACATTTATAAAGCACAATGTTATTTGTTTTAAAAAGCAATTTATTGGAGGAATTAATCTGGCAGCAAAAAAGTCACAGAATGTTATTAAAAACCAGGTTTTGCGATTGCCATTTGCTTGTGGTTGCCATTTTTATTCAACATATTTTATCCTTTAAAATATATAAATGTATTTGTGTGAGAGTGCGCTTGTGCTTGTGTGTTTTTTATGTTTAAGTTTTTTCATCAATTTGTATAGCAAAAAGCAATTTATGCAACAGTCATTTGACTCACCTTTAAAGCATAATAAAAAAGCAAACATGTGCTTCTATAATATGAAACGGTTTGTCCTGACTGACTACACAAAGCCACACAGCCTTTACTGGTTGCATGACGAGGTTTTGCTAATTCCACCCCATAAGGGTGGATAATGCAAGTAGGGTGAAAGCTTGAAACTAATTAATTGCGGATGTTAAGCTGGCAGGGATTGCAGCGAGGTAGCTTAATGTGATAAACTAAATTCATCATAAGCGTATTAAATTGTGACCCAGACTGGGGCCGAGCAAAGCCGGGCAATGCCAGCTGGCGTTAAGAAAACGATTTAGCTGCAGAGAAATACAAAGTGTAGGCAAAACGATTAAGCTGCAGAAAAATGGAAAAGTGTAGGCAAATTGGATTTCACAGAACTAAGCAACGATAATCGAGCTTAAAGTTGAAACTTTAAGTTTTCTAATTGTTTTCTACCAACTGGTCCTATGGAAGCTATAGTAGGAAATAGTGTTGCGATTCTAGCCAATTTTTGTCAACTTATTTGCAACATGAGGTGGCTTAGATTTGGTGAGTTTGGTCAGGATATCTTGAAGACCCCAAAACTTAACCATACAACAACTTGCTATGGGGATGCAATTGGGCTGATGACCAGATATTACAGCCCAAAGCACAAAAGTTTCATTAAGGGTATACAAATGGTTTAGTTCGGGCTTAGATTCGACTATTCTTTGGACAACTGGTTTGGTTCAGAGTAGGACAAGAATTGGGAAATCTGAGCTCGATTCGGTTCAATAATAATAATAGTATATAATAATGATTAATAATAATTAAATGCCAAGCAAAAGTTTCGTTGCCTCAGCAAAAGGAGTACTCGTAAAAAACATTTCCTAAGGCATTTCTTCTATTATAATCGTTTATGGCGATATCTTAAAAGCGAATGCCCTTAAATACTTATGACCCTCTCGGGGGCATTGTTCTTCTTCTTCTTCTTCTCCTTGTTGTTGCTGGCTGAGTATGTGCAAATGATATTTCTTGCTTATAAAAATGAAATGAAATGCTATGCTGTATAATTTGCCTTGTTTCTTGAACTCTGACTGTGTGTGTGTATGTGTGTAAATGCTGCTGACCGCAATTCACACACAGACACACACACACACACATACACACACACAAACACACTCGCAAACCGCTTAAGTGCGTAATAAGGATAACAATTTCCCATGGCACTAAAACTGACCTTTCTCAAGTGCCTCACACGCACACGGTACATGTCGCTAAGGGGCATTAAGAGACGGAGACAAACAGGACCACAAAGCAGCACACAGGACCGCATGTAACCGCAACAGGGCTGCCTTTTAATTTTGATATATGTATACCCTTGAAGAGGGTATATTCGATTTGTCATAAAATGTCAAAAGCATTAAAGGCAGCATTTCCGAACCCATCAACTACTATTCTTAATCAAATGGACGAGCTCTACATATAAAACTAGCTACAGATGATTTTTGTATTGCAACCGACTGGATCGGCTCTCTATATGCTATATATATCTATCTATATATCTAGCCAAACAATCAGACAATCAGACAAAATGTGAGTTTCAGTAGAAAATACTGCTTGTTTATACAGTTAACTATGGCAGTTTGAAATTTGATTACTTTGACGTTTAGACTGACTTGGGTTAAGAACATATTTACTATATCACAGAGCTGCAATTCACATGTGCTGTTTGTCAGGGTATTCAAACTTCGTCCTGTCGTCTTAGATCTTGTTTTATACATGTTTTTATATTGTAATACGAATACTTTGTTTCATTTTTCATTGCCTTGATATCACACCACGAGTATATGTGTAGGCTGAAAAACAACGAATCTAAAAAGGTTCAAAATTGTGTGTAAAAACTAAGAAGAAAAAACAGGTTGAGTGAAAAAGTTCGGACTGTTGTTTTTTTTAGGCTCAGCCAATTAACTTTAGAAATTTTTTGTTCGTTTGCTTGTAACTTTGTTATAAATTATAAATTAGTATGAAGCGTGCCCTTGAATTGTGTATAATTCGAAAGTCTACCATAAATATTTGATTAATTATACCGTTCAATTGCCAACTACAAAGCTCAACTTCCGGAAATGAATTGTAAGATATTCAGAAGCAAAACCACTTTAATACTATTTACATATTAACTATGCATTTCCTTTGTGTTCTGAAAACTTAAAGGTTAATTTCACTGTACATTCAACAGGTTTACTGCCCAAAGTTAACAAATAAATAACAAAATATGTAGTATATGGGCAAAATTTAAACAAAACTTTATTATTTTTGAATCGCACTTTGTCAAACTTAACGATTTGCATACGTAATGCATTTTTAAACATGTTTTTTAGTCTAATTTTAAATTTGAGTCCCAAAATGTCACATTTAGTCGAATTTAGTATAATAAACTGTTTCAAAACTTGTTCTGAGGCTTATTTCAGTTATTCTTTTAGCCAAAGATCACGCTAAAAATTCAAATAAATTTCGACTTGTAACTACCTCTACCTCCCATAAATCTGAGCGATTTTCCATTAGGAATGTCTTTTAAATCATGTTTTGTACTGTAAATTGACTTGGAATTTCAACTTTTATTCATATTGCAAAATACAAATGTTGTGATTTTTTTGAGACTCTTGTGGGTTTTCTTATACTTTCTATAGTTTCCTATAATTTAATCAAAATCGGACCACATTAGGAATTGCCATGGGAAAAATTGGACGCAAATTGAGAGAATTGGGAGTATATCTTCTGCAAGGAAAAGTTAACCCTTCATTCTTGTCGAAATTTGTTTCGATTTTTTGTGAATCTTCAGAAATCCCCGCCCGTTCTTCTCGCCAATAGAAACAAAATCAAACATATGGTAGTGGAAAAACTAGTCAAGATATTAACTATAATGTAAAGTAAGAATTCACAAGCATAGTTCATTAAAATTTACTACCTATTGTATTTCGATAAAATTGTTTCGTGCACTTTTCAATGTTGTTGGTTGCTAGTTGAGTGGCAGCCACACACAGCTTGGTGTAAAACCCGCTGCTGAGTTGCTCTACAACATTTTGTGGCTCACTTCAGCAAGCCCAAGTGGGTTTCACTCCACCACTCTGCCCCGTTCCCCACGCCATATGCTCCTGCCATGGCTGTCTGTCTATGTTCCTTCATCTGGATGCGCAGCAGGTGACCGTTTCCCAGCAGAATTCAAATCAGGTTCACCCGCTGCGCTCAATCGGCCCTGGGTTATTGCTGGCTTTATCTTTATCTTAGGTTGTGTCCTTGGTCTTGGCCCATTGGAGTTGCCTTTTGCCGTTGAATTCACTTTGCGTTTCCGCATCTTTGAAAAGGGAAATTGCTGCACGCACACACATTCACACACACGCACGGCATATGCAATATGCATCTGAATTTTTGAATTTTTGAATTTTGTTTGCCTGCTTCGCTGAGCATTGGCTTTCGACTTTTGGCCAAATTCCCATGCCCGTCAGCAGCGAACGGTTATGGTCAATATGGAGCGCAGGGCAAAATATCCTGTGAATATGCCAAAACGGGCAGGTCGACCCGTTGTCAGGTAATCTCTTGGTTTTGTAAAACAAACATAGCCTTGAATAATTTGAGGCAGTTAGAAATTACATTAGTTCAATTCGGTTAATTCTGACTAGCTTTTGTCTGAGATTTATTTACTTATCTAAATTTTCTTCATATAGATACAAGTATATATATTTAACTTTGGCATTTACCTATTGCTGGCATTCAGGCAGCAATCTTTATCAGAAATTTATATAGTTTACCAAACTCGAGTGATTAAAGCACACAATTGACATGGAAGCTGTAAGATACTTTTCGGGAGGTTTCAAAGTCGCTGCCGCTGAATTGCAATCTCGGCTAGGTAAGATCTATAAATGGCGTATAACTTTGGAAAAGTTTGGTATCCAGCTAAGAAGTTGCTCGCTAACATTCCAACTCACATCGACAGACCTGGAGGCTGTGAGAGTCTTCTTTCATTGCCTGAAGGGCGACTTCACTGATTTCTCATTCACACTGGGACTAACACTGTGTTTGCACTTTGGAGGCTACATTAAGGGACCATTGAGCAGCCATCCGCCGGATCTGAGCTCCGGATTGTATATACTTGCCGTATTGTTGCTGATGCTGCAACCAACAGTCGTTATGAATGGCTCAATCTCTTGGTCTTCCGTGTGCCCCTGCTCACTGAAGCTGACCTTTTTGCTGATGCTTCTGCAGCATGTGGCACTCTTTGGCATTTGGGACACCTGCAGCTATTGCATAAATTGGTTGCCCGGCTCCTGGGCCTTCCAATGCCGCCTGATCCTCGCCAGCCTGCTGCTCGCCTACGCCATTTACTGCTGGCTCTGGCAGCTGGAAAATAATGCGGCATTGACCGCTGCCTTGGTTGTTGAGTATTCTAATCAGAAGCTGGACTCACAAATGTACCGTATCAATTATGTGTATAGCGATGACGAGGATGGCAATGTTGTGGACTCAAGCGACGATGATGCACCTGCAGTGGTTGATCAATCACAAGAATGATAATTGCAGACGCCCGTACTTATGTATAATGATAGGTTTTATAACTTTTTATAAGCCTTAGTTATATTTGTACATATTATTAAAGCTAAGAGCAATCTGCGCTTTTAAATGACAACAAAACAGTTTATTGGGGCCACATATTATATATAACTATCTTAAGTGGTCACATTGGTAGCAGAATACTAGTTAACTACATTGATAGTTTCTTATAGCCACTATCGAGGTTTAATTCTCTTGGATATCGAAATGAACCAAAGGCAATTTTGAAAATTAACTTAAATTAAATCACAATTATTGAATGACAGCAGCATTATCAATAGTTTTTTATAAATACTTTAACGATTTTCCGATTAGGGCCCTAGTATATCTTGACACAGGGTATTTTTTAGTCGTGGATGCCATTAGAACTCCGCTAACTGGATTTCTTATTCTTATTGCTTTCTGTTGCTGCTGGCTGCTGCGTTTACTTCATGGCGAATTGATTTTCCATGTAAGCGCATTAAGCAGCGCTCTACACAATTTCTGTGTGTGTGTGTGTGTGTGTGTGTGTGTGTGTGTGTGTGTGTGTGTGTGTGTGTGTGTGTGTGTGTGTGTGATGTATGTGTACGTCAGTTAGTCTCATATCAGTTATTGCTGCATCATAAAGAGTTGTAGGCACATCATAACAGCAGCTGAGGGGCAAATCATTTTAGGTAACATGAAAAATCGCTTAATTTATGTGTGTTTGTGTTTATGTTCATGTGTGTGTGTGTGTGTGTGTGTGTTTTTGTGTGTGTGTGCCTGACCGTTAATTGAATTGCAAAATTAGCTACCTCGCCTACAGCCAATAACTGACATAAACAATTTGTGTTTTTTGCCACTTTGGCTGATTTGTCTTGCGGTCAAATTATCGATAGTTTCTTATTAAAATGTTTTTGGCTTTCACCAGCATACATAACATTGCTTTCAATAACTCAAGCAACAGTTTACAGATTCTATTAAAATTCCACATTGGATAGTCGATAGTCGATAGTCTAAACTGTCAATAGTATCGATGTTGGTACCATCGAAAGCATCGCACTATCTCTATGATGCGAACAATTGATTGCTTAATTTCTATATCGTATCAGCTTGTGAGAGTTTCTTCTAATAAGTACAGTCAGTGCCTTTAAGCTGTACAGTGTTGTCAACGCAACGTTTTAACCGCTGCTAACACTATTAAAATTGTGCGTTAAATTTATTACGCACCAGCTTGAACACAAAGTGGTAATTCCATGTAATATTTTGTCAGAGAATATTAGACGTAAATATTAGATAGTTTGAACAGGCCTTAAACAATTTTTATTCAGCGTTTGCTTTGTTATCCTTGTTGTTGCCATTTTGCAGTGACAATGTCGCTGCAGGATATTGTGCGTTAAAATCTGTCAACAGAAATTCAATTACATTTTGTGCTACTCGTTGTTCAACAACGAACCCATGCCCAAGCCCAAGCCCAAGCCCAAAACCCATGCTCCCCCATTTCCTGGCGTCCACTCTCCATCTCCATCCCCAGCCCACCCCAACCCTCCATCGTATATCCTTGTCGCTGTCATAGCTTACAACTGTTACAACACTAACACGACTGCCTCTTTATGACTCCTGCAACTCCTCGTTTTATTATTTTCCTTTTTCCGCCCCCCTTTCGCACCACAGTTTTTTCGTCTCCTCTTTTGACTGGTGGAGCCCGCAGAATTGAGCCATTGATTCAGCTGCATTCTTGGAGCACGTTGCGGCATCTGCTTGAGGCGCCAAGTTGTTGCATAAGCTGGCAATGAATACCGCTCGTGTGGCGAACTAAGCCAACTCTAAGTGGATTCTGATTCGGCTGGTTTGGTGTGCGGGTATATTGGTTTTGGGCATCGGTATGTAACAATCAGTTTGAGCTTACCTCTTGGCTAACCTTCGCTAAGCATTGTCAAAGAAAACTGTAGAATGCACGCTAATGTGAAATTACAGGGTATCTCTTAGTGCATCATAAAATTGCTTACTCTCTTACTTGATCACATGCAGTTGTTTACTCCAATGTGTTCACCACACACAAGGCATGGGATAATTGACTAACAACCAAAATGTTGATAAGAAACTTTAATATTTACGAGCTTGCGTATGATGCCCGCAATCGTTTCAAAACGTAATTTCTGAGGCACTTCATTTTTCAGTCAAAATTCATGCCGAATCTTCAAAAAATTTTGACTTGTAAAGATTTCTAAACCCATAAAAAATTGTTTTCTATAGTTCAAACTATCTTAACTTTGCCAAAACTGAACTGATTTCCATCCGGAATGTCTTTTTGGCCATGATTTTCCCTCTAGATTGATTTGGCATTCAAAATTTATTCATATGGGAAAGTTAACATTTTTCCACTTTTGTATGAAAATTGACAAGGGTCCCCCCTTACTTATTTTTAAAAATTAATTTTTTTGAAAATTTAAAATCTCGAAATTTCGCTTTTAAACGATTGCGGGCATCATAATTAGTATAAAAAACAATTTCAAAACGTTTTCTGAGGCACTTAATTTTTCAGTCAAAATTCATGCCGAATCTTCAAAAAATTTTGACTTGTAAAGATTTCTAATCCCAAAAAAAAAATTTTTTTTTATAGTTCACACTATCATAACTTTGCCAAAACTGAACCGATTTCCATCCGGAATGTCTTTTTGGCCATGATTTTCCCTCTAGATTGATTTGGCATTCAAAATTTATTCATATGGGAAAGTAAACATTTTTCCACTTTTGTATGAAAATTGACAAGGGTCCCCCCTTACTTATTTTTAAAAATTAATTTTTTTGAAAATTTAAAATCTCGAAATTTCGCTTTTAAACGATTGCGGGCATCATAATTAGTATAAAAAACAATTTCAAAACGTTTTCTGAGGCACTTAATTTTTCAGTCAAAATTCATGCCGAATCTTCAAAAAATTTTGACTTGTAAAGATTTCTAATCCCATAAAAAATTGTTTCCTATAGTTCACACTATCTTAACTTTGCCAAAACTGAACCGATTTCCATCCGGAATGTCTTTTTGGCCATGATTTTCCCTCTAGATTGATTTGGCATTCAAAATTTATTCATATGGGAAAGTAAACATTTTTCCACCTTTGTATGAAAAATGACAAGGGTCCCCCCTTACTTATTTTTAAAAATTAATTTTTTTGAAAATTTAAAATCTCGAAATTTTGCTTTTAAACGATTGCGGGCATCATAATTAGTATAAAAAACAATTTCAAAACGTTTTCTGAGGTACTTAATTTTGCAGTCAAAATTCATGCCGAATCTTCAAAAAATTTTGACTTGTAAAGATTTCTATTCCCAAAAAAAATTGTTTCCTATAGTTCACACTATCATAACTTTGCCAAAACTGAACCGATTTCCATCCGGAATGTCTTTTTGGTCATGATTTTCCCTCTAGATTGATTTGGCATTCAAAATTTATTCATATGGGAAAGTAAACATTTTTCCACTTTTGTATGAAAATTGACAAGGGTCCCCCCTTACTTATTTTTAAAAATTAATTTTTTTGAAAATTTAAAATCTCGAAATTTCGCTTTTAAACGATTGCGGGCATCATAATTAGTATAAAAAACAATTTCAAAACGTTTTCTGAGGCACTTAATTTTTCAGTCAAAATTCATGCCGAATCTTCAAAAAATTTTGACTTGTAAAGATTTCTAATCCCATAAAAAATTTTTTCCTATAGTTCACACTATCTTAACTTTGCCAAAACTGAACCGATTTCCATCCGGAATGTCTTTTTGGTCATGATTTTCCCTCTAGATTGATTTGGCATTCAAAATTTATTCATATGGGAAAGTAAACATTTTTCCACTTTTGTATGAAAATTGACAAGGGTCCCCCCTTACTTATTTTTAAAAATTAATTTTTTTGAAAATTTAAAATCTCGAAATTTCGCTTTTAAACGATTGCGGGCATCATAATTAGTATAAAAAACAATTTCAAAACGTTTTCTGAGGCACTTCATTTTTCAGTCAAAATTCATGCCGAATCTTCAAAAAATTTTGACTTGTAAAGATTTCTAATCCCATAAAAAATTTTTTCCTATAGTTCACACTATCTTAACTTTGCCAAAACTGAACCGATTTCCATCCGGAATGTCTTTTTGGTCATGATTTTCCCTCTAGATTGATTTGGCATTCAAAATTTATTCATATGGGAAAGTAAACATTTTTCCACTTTTGTATGAAAATTGACAAGGGTCCCCCCTTACTTATTTTTAAAAATTAATTTTTTTGAAAATTTAAAATCTCGAAATTTCGCTTTTAAACGATTGCGGGCATCATAATTAGTATAAAAAACAATTTCAAAACGTTTTCTGAGGCACTTCATTTTTCAGTCAAAATTCATGCCGAATCTTCAAAAAATTTTGACTTGTAAAGATTTCTAATCCCATAAACAAATTTTTTCCTATAGTTCACACTATCTTAACTTTGCCAAAACTGAACCGATTTCCATCCGGAATGTCTTTTTGGTCATGATTTTCCCTCTAGATTGATTTGGCATTCAAAATTTATTCATATGGGAAAGTAAAAATTTTTCACTTTTGTATGAAAATTGACAAGGGTCCCCCCTTACTTATTTTTAAAAATTAATTTTTTTGAAAATTTAAAATCTCGAAATTTCGCTTTTAAACGATTGCGGGCATCATAATTAGTATAAAAAACAATTTCAAAACGTTTTCTGAGGCACTTCATTTTTCAGTCAAAATTCATGCCGAATCTTCAAAAAATTTTGACTTGTAAAGATTTCTAATCCCATAAAAAATTTTTTCCTATAGTTCACACTATCTTAACTTTGCCAAAACTGAACCGATTTCCATCCGGAATGTCTTTTTGGTCATGATTTTCCCTCTAGATTGATTTGGCATTCAAAATTTATTCATATGGGAAAGTAAACATTTTTCCACTTTTGTATGAAAAATGACAAGGGTCCCCCCTTACTTATTTTTAAAAATTAATTTTTTTGAAAATTTAAAATCTCGAAATTTTGCTTTTAAACGATTGCGGGCATCATAATTAGTATAAAAAACAATTTCAAAACGTTTTCTGAGGTACTTAATTTTGCAGTCAAAATTCATGCCGAATCTTCAAAAAATTTTGACTTGTAAAGATTTCTATTCCCAAAAAAAATTGTTTCCTATAGTTCACACTATCATAACTTTGCCAAAACTGAACCGATTTCCATCCGGAATGTGTTTTTGGTCATGATTTTCCCTCTAGATTGATTTGGCATTCAAAATTTATTCATATGGGAAAGTAAACATTTTTCCACTTTTGTATGAAAAATGACAAGGGTCCCCCCTTACTTATTTTTAAAAATTAATTTTTTTGAAAATTTAAAATCTCGAAATTTTGCTTTTAAACGATTGCGGGCATCATAATTAGTATAAAAAACAATTTCAAAACGTTTTCTGAGGCACTTCATTTTTCAGTCAAAATTCATGCCGAATCTTCAAAAAATTTTGACTTGTAAAGATTTCTAATCCCATAAAAAATTGTTTCCTATAGTTCACACTATCTTAACTTTGCCAAAACTGAACCGATTTCCATCCGGAATGTCTTTTTGGTCATGATTTTCCCTCTAGATTGATTTGGCATTCAAAATTTATTCATATGGGAAAATAAACATTTTTCCACTTTTGTATGAAAATTGACAAGGGTCCCCCCTTACTTATTTTTAAAAATTAATTTTTTTGAAAATTTAAAATCTCGAAATTTCGCTTTTAAACGATTGCGGGCATCATAATTAGTATAAAAAACAATTTCAAAACGTTTTCTGAGGCACTTCATTTTTCAGTCAAAATTCATGCCGAATCTTCAAAAAATTTTGACTTGTAAAGATTTCTAATCCCATAAAAAATTTTTTCCTATAGTTCACACTATCTTAACTTTGCCAAAACTGAACCGATTTCCATCCGGAATGTCTTTTTGGTCATGATTTTCCCTCTAGATTGATTTGGCATTCAAAATTTATTCATATGGGAAAGTAAACATTTTTCCACTTTTGTATGAAAAATGACAAGGGTCCCCCCTTACTTATTTTTAAAAATTAATTTTTTTGAAAATTTAAAATCTCGAAATTTCGCTTTTAAACGATTGCGGGCATCATAATTAGTATAAAAAACAATTTCAAAACGTTTTCTGAGGTACTTAATTTTGCAGTCAAAATTCATGCCGAATCTTCAAAAAATTTTGACTTGTAAAGATTTCTAATCCCATAAAAAATTTTTTCCTATAGTTCACACTATCTTAACTTTGCCAAAACTGAACCGATTTCCATCCGGAATGTCTTTTTGGTCATGATTTTCCCTCTAGATTGATTTGGCATTCAAAATTTATTCATATGGGAAAGTAAACATTTTTCCACTTTTGTATGAAAAATGACAAGGGTCCCCCCTTACTTATTTTTAAAAATTAATTTTTTTGAAAATTTAAAATCTCGAAATTTTGCTTTTAAACGATTGCGGGCATCATAATTAGTATAAAAAACAATTTCAAAACGTTTTCTGAGGCACTTCATTTTTCAGTCAAAATTCATGCCGAATCTTCAAAAAATTTTGACTTGTAAAGATTTCTAATCCCATAAAAAATTTTTTCCTATAGTTCACACTATCTTAACTTTGCCAAAACTGAACCGATTTCCATCCGGAATGTCTTTTTGGTCATGATTTTCCCTCTAGATTGATTTGGCATTCAAAATTTATTCATATGGGAAAGTAAACATTTTTCCACTTTTGTATGAAAATTGACAAGGGTCCCCCCTTACTTATTTTTAAAAATTAATTTTTTTGAAAATTTAAAATCTCGAAATTTCGCTTTTAAACGATTGCGGGCATCATAATTAGTATAAAAAACAATTTCAAAACGTTTTCTGAGGCTACTTTCAATTTTTGCAGTCAAAATTCATGCCGAATCTTCAAAAAATTTTGACTTGTAAAGATTTCTAATCCCATAAAAAATTTTTTCCTATAGTTCACACTATCTTAACTTTGCCAAAACTGAACCGATTTCCATCCGGAATGTCTTTTTGGTCATGATTTTCCCTCTAGATTGATTTGGCATTCAAAATTTATTCATATGGGAAAGTAAACATTTTTCACTTTTGTATGAAAATTGACAAGGGTCCCCCCTTACTTATTTTTAAAAATTAATTTTTTTGAAAATTTAAAATCTCGAAATTTCGCTTTTAAACGATTGCGGGCATCATAATTAGTATAAAAAACAATTTCAAAACGTTTTCTGAGGTACTTAATTTTTCAGTCAAAATTCATGCCGAATCTTCAAAAAATT